>CM032454.1:167053786-167098786 GCA_019049505.1 Pachyrhynchus sulphureomaculatus | reverse complement strand
AGCATCGTAAACGGTAGTCAGTTAACAGGAGCAGGCAGAGTTTTGGCTGCAAGACTCTGATTTTACGCTCAAAACTAAAATGGCTGCAGCGCAAGTTAACATCAAAACTTTGAAAACATTTAGAAAATTGATTGTCATTGTTAACAATTCTCTGTGTATGATTTATCTTATCTTCAAAAACTGATCATCACACTATGTGACAGTCGCCGATATGAATTAAAATATGATCCAATATAGAAATCTAAGACATTCCTAAATCGTTCAAAGGCACAAGTTTTCTATTACACATTAGACGTTATACCTGAAAAGTTGAGTTTAAAGAACTATGTTACATTTATAGAACAAAAACGAAAATGTAGTTCGAGGAGGTGCCATGATAGACTGACACAATAATATAAATTATAAAGTAAAATTGCAATAAGCCCCAGACCAGCAGAAGAATTTTTGATCAAAACACAGCCGTAGTGTGCCAAAAATCACGGCTAGGCAGCGCAATCCCATGCAAGAATCAATATATAAAATCAGTATTTACTGCTAAAACTGAACAATGTCCATATTTGAACAGTTACTTACTGTTCTTCCATCTGCCGGGTCATCTTGAGACGAGTTTCGTCGTATCGCGATTCATCAGCTAAGCTAGGATTAACGCGTCCCGAGATGGTTCGAAGGATGGGAGAACAGTAAATAACTGCAGAAATGAGAACGTTGATCAATTTCAGAAGTCAATCTTGCTTGATATTGATTGAAATTTAGATCGACAATTTGGGAATATTTGTCTGTTTGTTTTTATATTTGTGGATATGCTCCGTTATCAATTCCAAAATACTGGATAAATTTTGATGAAATCATGGGCAAAGCTCCAGTCGATGCTAATTTGGCACAATATGCTACGCTGGTGGTTGATTTATACTCGAAAATCTAAACGTCAAACATATTTAAACTAAATGTGTTTAACGCTCCCTGTATATATTTAAGTCTTTAAAAAAGAACTCGTTACTTTTAAGGATAAAAGTAATTTAAACCTCAAGTTAACTCAATTTGATAATTAGCCAGTATTTTTATTTTAAAGGTAAGTATTCTCGGGAACCCACCACTAAAAAGAATGTCATTTCATTCCCTATCTAAGTTTAGCGTGAGACCTACTAAAATATTGATGTCAAGTTGTAGACACATGGGCGCCGAATCGGTTTGTCGATATCGAAGCTTTTAGCAAATATAACCCAAATAACATAAAATTTTATGAATATTCGATTGCCATTTTTTCTAATGTTTGCGTTCTACATTAAAGAAGTTTTTAAACGAGGCAAGAATTAAAAGAAAATGTATATATGTAGATAGAAGCGACTAAAATATTTAAATTTTGACCGAGTTGTTTAACACAATACACTTTAATATACTAATAATAAAACTCGGTTATATTTATGTAATAAAGTTTTCTTCAATTGTTCGAATTTTAGTCATATCGTAAGTTATATCGGTGACCCAGCATTGCAGATGACAGTACGCTTATTTCTTCATTCGCTTTAAATGCTCGAACATCGGCTACTCATGTAAATATCCGCAGACAGCAGAAAATCGGTAAACTTAACAAAAATTTGGAAGAAATTTGAGGTGACAATAACCAAGTAGAATTTTACGCCACAAAACCGCAGGCGGCAGTTTTCTTTAAAAAAAGTTAACGTTGCTAAACCCTACATAGTGATGACGGTACACTCCATTCTTCTAGCATCGTCACTCACTTTGCGGGACGTTAATTTGGGAACAAATATGTCTTGGCATGAATAAAGAGAGCATCTCAAAATCTGGGTGTATTACTTCGAATTAAAAAGTTTTACATTACACAACAACTGTTAATTCTGTACAAAACTCCAACAATTGAATTCTGCTCCCAAACAAATACTTTATTTGTTAAATTATACTTAGAAGAAAACTATTCGTCTTATTGGAAACCCAGAACTTCGATTTATTGAAATATCGAAGAACGGTTGGCGACTTGAATCTATTCTATAAGTATGTTATCTACATGGAACGTGTTCGATGGATGTCGCGCTAATACTTCACATCCGTGTGAGGTTCAGCCTGTTGCTTCTCGTACAATGCCTTCTATCCCAAGCATATAAATATCATAGATGTGCCGGATCGTTAAAAATATAAATTTGCGGATACGGATACGAATACGGATCATTGGTGTCTAGATCCGCGAATACGGATACGGATACGGACCTCAACTTTCTTACTCAGTCGGTGTCGGTGCGCGTGACCTTAAAACGACAGTTGACGCTTTGCGTTGGTGATAGGACATGTTTCGACTTGCACTGCGCGGATTTTTTGTTTTGTTTATAGTTTAGTGTTAGTTTAGTGTGACACGGGGCAGCATAGATTACGTTTATGTGTTTAGTTAAAAAATTTAATTATTTAAGTAAAAAAATGTCTACAAAGAAGTTTAGGAGTGTTACATGGAGATATTTTACGATAATAAATGATGAATGTGCCAAGTGTAAAATTTGTGACGGAAAGTATTCCCGTAAGGGTAAAGGCACAACTTCTTTGAAAAATCATCTACAGAAAAAGCATTCTCAAGAATATGATTTATTCTTAAAAGAAGACTCCGCTAAGAAGAGTACCGAGACAATTTCATAACCGGGAACATCTTTACAAACGGTAAAAAGAGAATTTAGACAAAGTTATTTTACAGAATACATAGAGAAAGCCAAAATGTGGAATAATACAAACCCCAAAAAATTGACTATTTAATTGCTGAAATGTTAGCTTTATCTGATTTATCTTTTCAACATGTAGAAGAATTAGGGTTCCGACAATTGATGGACCATGTGTGTCATCGAAAATAAAGAACATGTTGCAAGATTTTGAGAAAGTTTCCTTCGCATCAGATATCTGGTCAGATTCTTCGTCAGGAGTTTCATTGTTATCCTTAACATGTCATGGTATTACCAAAGATTTTCTACGAAAAAATATCGTTTTGAAAGCGGAGGTTCTTGAAGAACGTCACACGGGAGATTATATATCGGAAACATTTCAAAGTATGTTAGAAGAATGGGGAATTCCGAAAAAAAATGCGCATTGCATGGTAAGAGATGGGGGGGTCCAATATGAAGCGTGCCTGTACTTTATCTGAAATAAATAATATCGACTCTACAGCACATCAGTTGCATCTGGTCGTCAAAGAAGCTATTGAAAAAGTTGATACAATTTCCATATTACTTACAAAATGTAGGAAAATTGCAGGACATTTTAACCATTCTACAATGGCAAAGTAAGAATTAGAAAAAATACAAGTTCGACTCAATAAAAAAGTTTTAAAAATTTTGCAAGACTCACCGACAAGCTGGAATTCCAGATATTATATGTTGAAAAGACTTGATTGCATCAAGGATTCGCTGTCGCTTTATTCTTCTAATAATAAAATAGAATAGCTTGATGCCGAAGAATGGATTTTAGTTCAGGAATTGGTAAGAGTGCTGAAGCCTCTGGAGGATACCACAAAAAATTTGAGCTCACAAAACGTATGTATATCCGATGTTATTCCTCTAGTACGCGCATTAAACAAAGTATATGAAGAGATTCAAATTTCTGCTAATAGTGGGGATAATCTCAACATCAGTACATCCGTCGTTCCTGATTTTGTGTCTTCTTTGAAGAATGAATTAGATTATTGTTTTTCTGAAATTGACAAAAACATATTGTTTCAACTAGCTACATTTTTAGACCCACGGTACAAAGGTAAATTCTTCAGTGACTTTCTCATCAAAGAAATAAAACAGAAATTACTTACAGCTTTAGAAACTGAAGTAAATCTCACACAACTACAATTAGTACAGAGTACTGTACTATACTACAGACAGAATTCTTATTAGAAAAGAAACATTGCAATAGTTTAGAAGATTATATGGCCAATATGTTAGATAGTGACGATGACAATGAGGAATCTGAAAATCAAACATCAGATACGAATGCTAATTTGCTCACAGAATATGCCAGAGAAAAAAGATTATCAAGAAACCAAGAGCCATTACATTTATTGGCAGATTAACAGTAAAAAGTTTGGAGGTCTCAGTCACATCGCTCGCACATATTTATCGTCACCTGCAACAAGCGTTCCAAGTGAGCAGTTTTTCAGTGCAGCAGGAATTGTTTATGATCCTCATCGTAATAGACTTTTGGGGGACAAGGCTGCCAAATTACTCTTTTTGAAATACAATTTACCATTACTTAATTTTGATTATGACATATAATATTTTTAAGTTCCTGAAATTGTGATTGTTTTTTCATCTAATGTTAACACTTAGAAGTACAAATTAATGCTGTTAAGTGTAAGAATAATTATTTTTATTAGTATTTTCGAATATCACGGAGATTTAAATTTTGATCTCATTATAAAGATAATTAATTATGTTATAACTTTCTATATAAATATTTCATTATTTTAATAAGCATATCACAAGGATTTGTGATATCATTGTAAAGACCTTTAAGTACCTTTGAGGAACTATTAGTAACAAAGAATGTTTAAATATTTGATTTTTGCAATATAAATGTGCCAAATATGTGATTTTAAGAAATAAAAAATATTTTAAATGGAATTTAATAGTATTTCATTGCTACCTAATCACCTATATTTAGAATTTCGTATATGTAATGAAATTTAATAATATAAAAGATCCGTTCGAGATCCGCCAAAAAGTAACGGATACAGATCTTTCTCCTCCCTCGGATATCCGCGGATACGGATACGGATATCCGGCACATCACTAATAAATATCAACATAACTAATCCATTTTTCAGCAGGTTTTGATGGTTGTCTCACTCATAACTTGTGTATCTTACTTATTCTTTGCGTTAGTACTGTGATAAGTACTTTAAGATTTGTTATCTTTCTCCATCGATTCTAGCTTGGCTGAGGAGCTGTGATACGGCGAAATGCGTCTTGGGATGATTTGACAGATGAGAGAATAGTCAATTGGCGTAAATATCAGTATTATATTTCTCTACTCAGTATATATCACCTCTACACCAAACACTTTATTTTTGCGCTCGACGCGCGTTTCGCTAACCATGTTAGCTTCATCCGGAGCGATGATTGACTAAAGCTAAACTACAAATCTACCCTATTTATACTTAGCCTAACCCTTACTCAGAACAATATAAGAACCATCGCTTAATTAGTCTCATAAGCCATTTTCTTAAACCCTTGTTATTCATTATTCATTCGAGGCTGTACAAAAGATGCGAGGAACTTAATGGAGATAGTCAGTTCGAATTTAAAGGGGATTTTTGAACGAGAGAAGCCATCTTCAGTCTCCAAATGCTGATTCAATATTGCGTGGACCGAAGACCAGATGTATTCGTGTGCTTCATAGACTACGAGAGAGGCCGTTCGACAACGTTAAGCATGACCTCCTCATAAAATAACTACAAGAAGTGGGGCTAGATTCTAAACATATTGGAATCAAAGCGGGCTTATACTGAAATCAGACAGCTGAAGTAAGACTTCAGGATGGTAGCAGATTCCGGTCAAGTAACCAGTAGAGGGGACTATAAGGAATAGGCCCTCTGTCTTTATTTAAACTACTTTTACATTTTATAATTTCCATACTTTCGTATGCGTTCAAGAATCTTCTATCAGATACATTTTTAATTAATCTTAGATTATCTAATGTTACAATATGATCAGCTTCAAGGGCATGTTCGGCAATGCTAGACTTTCCTGTTCTACTGTATTTTAGGTGTGCTAAATGTTCTTTAAATCGTGTTTTAATTGACCTTTTAGTTTGCCCAATATACTTTTTGTCACAATCATTACAACTAATTTCATAAATTCCACTTTTCTCATAATTAGGAATCTTATCTTTAGGATTTAACCTTTACCTTATTAAATACCTTATTGAGTCCCCTGCTATATTTGCGAATTATATGGTATTGGTGGTATTTTCTTCGCGTGTAAAAAAGGTGGAATTCTGAATATTTAACCTGAACTTATGTCTATTTATTAGCTTGTTTACTAAGTCATCGTCTTACCATTAACTCTAGTTATATTTCTAATACGATTCCTTTCATTATTAAAGTTTACTCTATTCAGAGGAAAAGTAACCAAAGGATGAACTAAAAAATGTAATGAGGCTAATTTGTGTTGTATGCGATGAAATGAATCATTAGGAATATATCTATCTGTTACTGTGTCTTTCCTATAGATATCAAATTCTAATCTATTATTATTTTTAATTAAAATATCTAGAAAAGGCAGTTGTCCTTTGTTCTCAACTTCGTAAGTGAACTTTATGGAATCATACCGGCTATTTAATTTGGAAACAAAATCATCAATATTTGCTTTCTTTGTATCAAAAATCGCGAAAATATCATCCACACACCTATACCACACCCTTGGGAAATATTCAATATCTTAGGAAATCCCAACGATAAGATTCCTAATTGTGAGAAAAGTGGAATTTATGAAATTAGTTGTAATGATTGTGACAAAAAGTATGTTAGGCAAACTAAAAGGTCAATTAAAACACGATTTAAAGAACATTTAGCACATATAAAATACAGTAGAGCAGAAAAGTCTAGCATTGCCGAACATGCACTTGAAGCTGATCATATTGTAACATTAGATAATCTAAGATTAATTAAAAATGTAACTGATAGGAGATTGTTGAACGCATACGAAAAAGTATAAAATGTAAAAGTAGTTTAAATAAAGACAGAGGACCTATTCCTTATAGTCCCCTCTACTGGTTACTTGACCGGAACTGATGGCCTTGCCTATGCCTGAGTAATTCAAGGGTTAGGTTGAGTAATTCAAGGGTTAGGCTAAGTATAAATAGGGTAGATCTCTAGTTTAGCTTTAGTCAAACATCGCTCCTGATGAAGCTAACATAGTTAGCGAAACGGGCGTCGGGTGCAAAAATAAAGTGTTTGGTGCAGTGGTGATATATACTGAGTAATGTCATTGGTCCAAAGATTCCACATTCCCAACTTGGTATTATATTTTGTGGTATTTCAGGCTTATAGACTTTTGACATTCCTTTGTACATAAATTAAAAATTATATTTGTTTTTTTTTGGTTTAGTTAAAAGCTACGCTTTTATTAGTTCAGGTTAATTAGATTTGAGTTAAATCAGTCTTTAGATAAAAGCTATTAACCGTTAGTTTGTGATTATATAGGCAATTGTATGAATTTTGCTTTGCCAAGCCATGATCTGGTAGTAAGCTTTAATTTAGATTATTGGCAGTCTTTCGCTAGATTTGTTGAAGTATACATTATCGGTTTTATTAATTTTTACTTTAATCTTCCAATTGAGCATTAATATTTAATATGCCATATGGTACCTTCCGTTGATTTTCTTTCAAATGCAAGATGTCAGCTTGATAGTTTAATATACCGCCCAAAACCAAACTGTTCATCAGGTAATTAGTTGGTTGGTTGGTTGGTTGTTTATTAACGGTGTATGAGATTGTACCAATGTATGCACTGTAACCCGCCGGCTTATTGTCCTCCCTTGATTACAGAAGCGTCATCCCTCTAAGAAGGTTGGTTAGCTTATTTCCAAGCCTTCAAGGGTTGATTTATCGCCTCGGTATATATTTGTTGCCAGTCTATATCGCGCATTTGTATAGGAAGTGCATAGAGGTTTATTCTTCTTCACCACTTAGTGGGACCATTGTGGAATACCGTTTCTGTAAGTTTCCTCTGGTAATAATAGCCGGTGATTAATCCCACCACTAATTTGATCTGAGCCCCTGTTACCACTACAGCGTCTTAGTTTCTTTGAAGAGTCGCCAGTTACGTCCTTTGCATGTCTTTGGCAAGATGTTATGAGCCAACCATTTACCATAGATGTTGATGATGTGACCATCTACTAGTTATCATTTTAACGAACTGTTTTGTTATCCCAACTCAGGTTCTGGATCCCTGCTAATATGTTTATATCTTATAAAATTGTTTATTTTATAATAAATTCGATTTCGATATTTGGTTGGACAGCAGACTGCCGCTAGTGATCTATCTTGACCTGCTTGGAAAGATGCCATGAAGCTTTTTTAAATTTTAAACTGATAACACAGAACCACAAAAAAAAAGTTTTGTAGTGGAAAGGCGAGATACCATACCATTTGTCTTTTGGTGTGCTGAAAACGAATCCGTGGTCAGAATTGACTCATCACCCAAGGATTTTGACATAACCTGAAAAAACACCTTGAAAATAACCTGAAAAAACACCTTGAAAATGACTAAAATTGCTTTTACAAATAAATTAAAAATGTAAACGAGCAAACCACCATATTTATACATGTTTTGGGGTGCTAAAATCGAATCTAAGGTTAGAAGTCACCCATCACGTCAACATTTTGACATAACCTTAAAAAACACTTCAAAAATGGCCAGAAATACATCTGTAAGCAAAATTAAATAAACAGACCACCATACTTATACGTATTTTGAGGTTCTTAAATCGATTATACCAAAACAATTGACCTATTAAATCAAGATCTTGAAATAACCTCAAAGAGTCCAGTCCTTCCATTCGCAGGTTGCTGGAGATGAGTCACCTTGCTTTTCGCCCACTGGATGCTTTATTAAAGTGATTCCCCTCACACATCACCCTCGCGATGCTGGATAACAGTTGAATATACAGAAAATTGCTTAAAATATTTGTTGGTAAAGCATTCGGTGTTTCCATTAATTTTAGTTAAAATTAAATTCTTCAATATATCTTTACTGCAAGGCCCGCTTTAGTACATGCCTGCCATCAAGAATTTGGTTACCTTATATAGATTACCATCTTCAACTTGAAACTTTTCAATTTTGCCCTCCCATCTTCATGATTTCATTTTTTTAATATATTTGATATAATCTGTGATAACCCGTTTGTTTTTGATACTAATGGATTATCGGTTCTGCAGCTCAGATTTTTGAGCCTCTTTTGGGTGTTATCGGTAATTGAAGCCACAGCATTTTTTATAACTTAATTCCTTGCGATAAAAACCAGAGATTCATTTCGTTCTATTAAGTTTTTGTATCTAATCCCATTTGTTTTGTTTTTGATTTTTTTTTGTTTGAATTCAAACAAAGATGAAATTTCTTCTGATTTTGCATGATGCTATTAACCTGAATGTTACATATGCTCCTAAGATTTATTTTATTATGGTCCAAAGGAAGTTTAAAAATTTAGGAATAAAGGGTCTTAAACTGGAAAACTCGTAAAATTTAGTATTGGGCAAGTAACTTATTCACATCATTTCGTCAGACCTGTAGGTTTCTTTCTGATAGGGTAAAATATTATGTGGAGTATATATAAACAACTAAAATAAATATAAAAAGAAATTAAATTGTTTTTTTTTAATTATTTTACTCATAAAACTCTGAGATGAATATGATAATAGTGTTTTTGTAAAATTTCCCGCTCTTTCACGTAGTGCGATTGGTTTTTCGATATCTTTTTAGTGTTCCGTACGGAACACTTATAAGATCACTTCGATGTCTGTCCGTCTGTCCGTCTGTCACACCCGATTTTCTCCGAAACTATTTGACACAGAAAGTTGAAATTTGGTACTAGTATAGGAATTGTTAGCCTCATCGGAGCCGTGTAGTTTTGAAAGTTAAATTTTGACTTAAGAGGTTAGTTTTGGGGGGTGAAATAAGAAGGGAAAAATTTTTTTTTGCTATATCATCGAATGGGGTGTCAAATGAAAATTTGTAAAAACACGAGTTCGAAAATCTATGTAAAGTAATACTTGCAAACACTTTTCTTTGTATTATTTTTAAAAAATCTCTATCTCGAAAAAGTACTGATCAAAAAATTTTGAGAAAATTCTAAAATATTCTCCACGGAGTGTAGATTGAACAAAAATTATCACGAGTGCATTACCTTTAATAATTTATCTGATATTTAAAAAAAAACAAGAATTTCAAGGTCATCAGTTTTCGACAAAGACCGGAAACAAACTTTGTTAAAAACTCATTTGAGGTGTGTTTTGTAAAGTCGCTGATCATTTTATGCCTCTGTAACAACATTTTTTGTTTTAAAAGCAATCAACGTACGGAACACTAATTGTGCAAGTTCAACTTACACTTGACCGGTTATTTATTTTTCAACATATTACCGAAAAACCTAATTTTTGATTTTATTTTGGATTTAGCGTACATCAAACTTTAGCAAACCTTTTTTTTATCGTATTCTACGTCTAAAACACGACCTGTGTGCCAAAATGTAGCCTGTTAATATTTAATGAGAGCTCAAAACCCATGGCAACTGGGCTATAAACAAAAATGGCATATTTTATTATTCAGTTATATAAATTGATAAATATAATTTAAATTATGTTGGGAATGTGGAATCTTTGGCGATGATTGACTGGGTCAATCATCGCTCCTGATGAAGATAACATGGTTAGCGAAACGCGCGTCAAGTGCAAAAATAAAGTGTTTGTTGTAGTGGTAATATATAGTGAACAATTTAAATATAAATAATTCGTTAAGAATATAACAAAATTAGGTGAAAATGTTAAAATATGTACAGAGTATTTCATACTCTAAAGTCCATAAAACAAGAATACACATGCTAAAACAACACATAAATTTGGCATTCATAAACACAGTTAAAAACAATATATTTAGTCGTCTGTCAACGTATACAAAATGTACATTGTTTTCAGAGTATTTAAACATTTAAATTGTTTTTCATTGCGATATTATATTAAACATTTAGGTAATCTGTGCCAATAATTTGATATATTTATAACTAGATGAACTGCTACTTTCTGTGTATTATCCAGTATTGGTTGGTTTATAATTGCGTACTTACAATTGTATACATCATAGTATTGCTAAAAGGTAAGGTTAATATTTATATTTTTAGTGTTCCGTACGGAACACTTATAAGGTCACTTTGGTGTTTGTATGTACGTCTGTCACACCCGATTTTCTCCGAAACTATTTGACACAGAAAGTTAAAATTCGGCACTAATATAGGGATTAACATTGTTGTTGACATTGTCAACTTATTTGCGAAACACTTTTCCAGTGTGTATGTTGACAATGACTGTCGGGTGCCTGACTTCGATAAGCACTGTTTTAATGACATATTGTTAAGAAAGTTCAGTCTATCTGAGATTTTTTCCAAAGTTGAGAGACTGCCAGATGAAACTAAATGTGGTCCAGATAATTTCCCAATCCGTTTATAAAGCAGTGCGTTTATTCAATCACCTTACCTCTAGGTGGTAGCACAGCTTCGTATCTCCCGTCTTCAAATCAGGTGGTAGGGAGGATATCAGCAACTATAGAGGAGTGTGTATACAGTCTGCCATGTCCAAACTATTCGATAGTTTAGTATGCGACCAGTTAAACTGGTTCTGTAGGGGAATGATCAATCCCTACCAGTTTGGCCTCTGTCCTGGGAAATGAACCACAGAAAATTTGGCACTATATGAAGTTGCTCTGCTGGAGGCGTTAGAGAGGGGTGATCAGGTCGATGTTATCTACACTGACTTCTCCAAAGCCTTTGACAGAGTTAACTTTAAGATCTTATTGAGTAAGCTTCTGTCCCTAGGATTCTCTGAGCAGATCATAGCTTAGTTAAAGAGTTTTCTCTTGGGCCGTACCCAGACTGTGTGTGCTCTTTATTTTGTTTGTAAATGATCTGTTATCGGCATTGCATCGCTCAACGGGTCTTATGTTTGCAGATGATTTGAAGATCTCTCGGCGGGTTGGTAGTGTTGAGGACGTTGTAGCGCTTCAAGATGACCTTGATCTGGTTTGGCAGTGGACCCAGACCAATTATCTATTTTTAAATGTAACCAAATGTTTTACCATTAGCTTCTACTCGATTGAAGGTGTTCAACTTCCTTACAGGAGTTCAGCAAAGGACCTTGGGGTTGTTTTCGATGAAAGACTTATTTTTACAAGGCATATATCTGCCCTTAGCCAGAAAGGACTAAGCATGCTGGGTTTCGTTTTGAGAAATTGCGGGCAGTTCTCTATGACTGTTTTCAGAGTGTTGTATTGTGCTCTTGTGAGAGCAAACTTGGAATATGCGACGGTAATTTGGTCTCCATTTTATGAGTTGCATAAGGGAACAATCGAAAGAGTGCAAAATAAATTTTTGAGATTTTCCGCACTCAAGTGCAACGGTACACTTGTGAATTATCATAAGACTGTCATGCGGAGGACCTTAGGGTTACATACTTTGGAAATGAGAAGATCCCATTATGGTGCATGTTTTATCTTCAAACTTATTAATGGAATCACTGACTGTCCTCAGCTACTCGCTAAAATAAATTTTAATATACCCAGAAGCAATCTTCGCCATCATGATCTCTTTTGCATTCCCTTCCATCGCACGAATTATGGTAGGCACTCTCCCATTCATAGAGCTTTGAGGACTTGGAATTCATTGGATGGCCGGCTCGATATGTTTAACAGCTCTATCTCGGGATTTAGGCCCCAGCTGCTGAGGGCTCTGTAGAGGTTCTACTTGATCAGTGTTTACTATTGTTAATACTATTATTGTTTTTATATTTCTGAGGTTAGTTCTTTCATTACCTGTATCTATTTTATATATTTTGTTATTGACATAGTCTTTGTCATGTGTTTGCTAGTTAAGTTAATTTTTAATATTTTTGTATCTGCATTTGTACCTGTTTTAAAATTGTACTACAATGGGGTTGCCCGTATAATTTGTATAAATAAATAAATAAACATCAAAGCCGCGTAATTTTGAAAGTTAAATTTTGACTTAAGGAGTTAGTTTCGGAGGGTAAAATCGGAAGTGAAAAAAAAAATTGCCAGGTCATCGAGTGGGGTGTCAAATGAAAGCTTGTAAATACACGAGTTTAAAAATATATATAATGTAATACTTGCGCACATTTTTCTTTGCATTATTTTTAAAAAATTACGAAAAATCGCTGTCCCTTATCTCGAAAAATTCTGATCAAAAAATTTTGAAAAAGTTCTGGCATATCCTCCACAAATAGAACGAAAATTATCACGAGTGCATTACCTTCAATAATTTATCTGGTACATAAAAAAAACAAAAATTTCCAGGTCATCAGTTTTCACTTAAGAATGAAAAAAAGTTTGTTGGAAACTCATTTTAGGTGTGTCTTGTGAAGTGACTGATCATTTTATACCTCCGGAACAAAAATTTTTATTTTGCACGGTTATTTTAAAGTGTTTTTGGCACTTGCATGATATAAACTAAAGTAATTTAGCCCGAAAGGAAACGTATTACAATGTAGATAGTTTTCCCGCCAAATGACAACACACTTTTCTTTATGCGCATGCAAGGAAATCCTTAAAGCGCTACAGGAGCGACGCGTGTGTTGAAAAGGCGATTCACGTTGCTCTCGAATCGCTGTAAATTGTACTTAATGAGAAACACAGTCCTGGGCAAATTATTCCAAAGGGACGACGTTCTCCATATAAAAGGCTGCTTGAAAAGGGTCGTACGAGGGGTGACGAGCTGAACTTTATGCAGATGTGAAGGATTAGCGCGACGTTTATTCCTAGCATGCCCCGCTTCAAGAAGAAATAAGCAGGCTATATCCATCAACATATTCCATAAAAATACTTGTAGAACAGACTCAAGTCTCCAACCATTCTTCGATGTTCCAAGGAATCAAGGTTGCTGGTGAGTTCTGGGTTTCCAATCAGGCAAACAGCTCCGTTCTAAAGATAATCTAACAAGTGTAGTGTATGTTTGGGAGCAGAGCCTGAAACATGAGAGTATTCCATCATTAAGCGAATTAGAGCTTTGTACAGAATTAACAGTTGTTGTGGAATGTACAGCTTTCTGATTCGAAATACTATTCTCAGCTTTTGAGAAGCTCTCTTTGCTACTCATACAGCATGTTCCTGCAAAGATATACTTGCTCCAAAATTAACGCTCATCAAATTCACTGAAGAAATAAGAGCACTGTCATCTGCAAATCTGTAGACTATATTCCTGACTTTTTTCAACACATCGTTCATGTAAATAAGAAAGAAAGTAGGAGACAATATGGAGCCTTGGGGCACACTGGCGTTGATAAGAGAGATATTAGAAAGAAATCTGTCAACTGCCACTCGTAAAGAACACTCTCTGAAGAAACACGAGAACCATAAACAAAACTTTTCAGGCATACCATAAGTGCGTAGCTTAGCCAGCAATCCTTCATGCCAAACCCGGTCGAATATCTTGAATATATCAAATGCAAACTCTCGAGATTCCCCAACGTGTTCAATCACGTTGTTCCAACTATGTGTTAGTTTGGCTAGAAGATCTCCTGTTGATCTTTGCTTAGGAAAACTATATTGATGGTCGTTAATAGTATTGAATCCTTCTAGATATCTTAGAAGATGTTGATTGATAGCCTTTTCCACACATTTTGATAAAGGCCTTAGCGATTGACCAAAAGGATTTGGAATTATTGAGACAGGCAAGTCGCTGCCTTGAACTACAACATTTACCTTTGATTACGAACATTTTACACTTTTTACTGCCCTGGTTGAAAGGAAGTATATTGCAAGTGATCTTATATTTACAATATAAAAATAAATAAATCATCTGCCAAACTTATAACTATTGTAAACGATTACTTTTTCGTTCAAGACATTTAGGCATATTTCTAAAAGTCAACCTAAAAATAAGACATCTGCCTCAATGAAAGAAACAAATGCCGAATATTTGTTACCGCGTCCATTTTCAACCCAATTAATAGATGGCAATTTATCACCATCTACGAAAAGTACACGGGAACACACAAAAAATAAACTACGGAGTTTAAAGTTCAGGTCGTTCTTCTTTCTATCTTTCGTTAAAATATAGGATAGTAATGCTTGAATTAAGTTAGGTAAGTCTTCAGTATTTGTTTTAGACTTTCTTGTTTGCGAAGGAAGTATTGGACAAATTATAATACCGATTTGTTATTATTTGCAATTTATTAACGAGGTTACTTTTAGCACAGACACACACTATCCCGTTTGGCAGAATGCTCATAGTAAATCAAGAGCATGCCACGCTATTAACATTTCTCTAGAGAATTGTTAGGGTACGAGAAATGTGCGCCTAAAAACTCCATCCTCAAAGTGGGATAATATATAAAGGCTCTTATATACCGACATTTTCAGAAAGCGGCCAAGGGACTAACTACTCCCTACAAACGAATTTAAATGTATATATTTAAAATTGAAATTAAAATTATCACATATTTTTAAGCACTGGAAAAGAATCAGATATTAGGGACTGATTAGACACAACTCTTCATATTTGTTCCTCTAACACCTTATCACACCTCATTCTTACATGTTGGATCAGTTGAAAAGAAAGAAAAAATAACAACCTTCTCTAACTCGTCGTCTCATGACATATTGGACCAATGAAAAATAATTTAAAAAATAACACAATTTTCAGGTTTTCCTACTTCAAGAACCATGAAAAGGACGTAAAACATGAAATGTATGAAGCAACCCCTCTAACAGCCCCCTTTCCCTTTAAAGCTGTACATGTTTAACTCTAAATAATTGTGCTTAATTTTTTTTATTATATTAACCAAAAGCCAAGAAAAATTGTCATAATGATATAGAGAATAAATAAAATATCGTTGGAACCCAATTTGTTCGGACGTCTGTGTACCGTTTTAGATATTAATATAAGTATGAAGAATTTCTATTGGTTCTATTTAGAGCGCCCGAATCATATAAAAGGACGTATAACTAACTAACCTTACACAAAATTGATACAGTTCGACTATATTCAATTTTGTTTTTTTTTAGTGTTCCGTACGGAACACTTATAAGATCACTTCGGGGTCTGTCTGTCCCTCTGTCACACCGATTTTTCTCCGAAACTATTTGACCTAGCAAGTTGAAATTTGGCACTAATATAGGAATTGAGGGCCTCATTAGAGCCGTGTAGCTTTAAAAGTTAAATTTTGAGTTAAAGGGTTAGTTTGAGGGGTGAAATCGGAAGTGAAAAAAAAATTACCAGGTCACCGTGTGGGGTGCCAAATGAAAGCTTGTAATGTATATATATTGTAACACTTGCGCACACTTTTCTTTGTATTATTTTTAAAAAATTACGAAAAATCACTGTCCCCCCTTATCTCGAAAAGTACCGATCAAAAAATTTTGAAAAAATTCTGAAATATTCTCCACACAAATTATTACGACTGAATTACATTTAATAATTTATCTAGTATATAAAAAAAAAATGATGATGGGGAATGGACTTGCGATAAAGTTGACTTATATGTCATATTAAGAATGTAGTCAATTTGATCAGAAGTCATTTTAAACTTTGAATTGTTGTGGCTGTTACTTGATGGAAATTCATAACGAATGTATAAAAGACTTGTTTTTGTCAAATTTCCACTTTATTTAGTTTCACAGAAACTGTATGACGCGTTTCGTTATACTATAGCTTCAGCTGATACAAAAATGATATTTGAATGTTAGTGTTGTTACATTTATACAAATACCCTAAGGTAGATAGGTAATAAAATTAATACTATATGCTAATGAATATTGCTGGGAAATCCATTCTGAATATTAATTATATAAATTGAGTAAAGGTGAGTTACCATGGGCCAGACAGGTATCGTTTTGTTCGTTTAAGATGATGTCTGAATTTTTAATTCTATTTATTTCTAAATTTTCTAATAGGTTTAATTTTACGCCTTTGTTTTGTATGTGTAGAATTTTAAATTTATAGTCAAAAAGCTAGCTATAGTATACCGAAACGCGTCATACAGTTTCTGTGAAACTAAATAAAGTGGAAATTTGACAAAAACAAGTCTTTCATTACAGAAGTCATTTTTCATGATTTGGTGAGATTCTTTCTAAAAAAAATATCTAAAGGCCGTTGTGAAGAATTAAATAGCAAATTTTAAGATTAAGTAGGTTTCTTTTTGAAAAAAGCACCAAGCACATAAGATATTTTAGGTAGCATACAATAGACATTTCAGTTTTACTAGATAACACGATAAATATTAATTTGTACAAATTAGCTAAAGATTTATAGAATTACGAACGTCATAAATAGGCACCTTTAATTGCAATATGTTTGTGATTATTTTGTTAAAAATATGTAATACCTTCTATTTCTTTTTGGATAAATATTAAAAAGCCTATTATCTATATGTGACTTCGAAAAGCTGAGAATAATATAGCCAAATGGTCAGTCTCCTTAACCCTTTATACTCTGGGGATAATAATTTTGAAATTATTTCAAAACGACTCGGGATTTATCTTGTAGAAAAAATTGAAATTAGATGCACATTCTCAGAATACCGCATGTATGGTTTTTGTTGTTACGTGTGATAATGACAGGGCTTGTAATGGCATTGTTGAAACCCTCTCTTTGAATTGTCGCGCTACATTAGAGCAAAAACAGATATATTCTCTCTCCCTCGACCATAGAGTATTTAATTTGAGATAACATCCTAGAAAAAGGTCAGGTATTAAAGACTAACAGCAAAAATCGCTCACTTTTTTGACTCGTACAAAAATGATAATATTGAATTACTTGACCACAGAAAATGTTAATGGTGAACAAGATTCAAGATAAGATGTGAAAGTAGTGTTGTAGGTTCGTTCAGAAAACGAGTGTGAGTTGTACCACGATGAATTGACAAGAATTTAAGTACTGTGGTTCCACATTAGGGGTGGACAAAAGAATTCGATTATTCAACCGAAAAATCTACCGTTATTAATCCATTATTTGATTACGACTTTTGAATTTTTTTTGTGGGTCTAGCTCACGTGCTACAGGGAAGTCCCTAAAGCGCTTCATGTGTGCGAAAAAAGCGATTCACGTTGTTCTTAAATCGCTGTAAATTGTACTCGGTGGGAAACACAGCCCTGGGCAAATTACTCCAAAGGGATGATGTTCTTCATATAAAAGACTGCTTGAAAAGCGTTGTACGCGGAGTAACAAGCTGAACCTCATACGGATGTGAAATATCAGCGCGACGTGTATTTCTAACATGCACCGCTCTGAGAGGAATTAACCGGGCTATATCCTTCGAACACTTTCCATGAAAATACTTATAGAACAAACTCAAGTCGCCAACCGTTCTACGATGTTCCAGCGAATCAAGGCCACCGATCAGTTCCGGGTCTCCAATCAGACAAACAGCTCTTCTCTGAACAGAATCCAACAAATGCAGGGTGTGTTTGGGAGTGGAGCCCCAAACATGGGACCAGTATTCCATAGTTGGTCGAATTTGAGCTTTGTAAAGAAGTAACAGTTGTTGTGGAGTGTAAAGCTTTCTGGTTCGAAATAATATTCTCAACTTTTGAAAAGCTCCTCCTTGTTATGCCTGCAACATGTTCATGCCAGGACATATTTGCTCCCAAATTAACGCCCAACAAATTGAGTGACGATGCTAGGGAAATGGAGTGCCCCGATATGACTATGTCGGGTTCAGCAACCTTAACTTTTTTAGAAAAAACTGCCGCATAGGTTTTTGTAGCGTTAAATTCCACTTGGCTACTTGTCTTCCAAGATAGAATTTCTTCCAGGTCTTTGTTAAGTTGAACGAGCTCCTGCTGTCTGTGGATATTCGCCTGAGTAGCCGATGTCCGAGCGTTCAAAGTGAATGAAGAGATAAACGTACTGTCATCTGCAAAGCTGTAGATTGAATTCCCGCTCTTTTCCAACAGATCGTTAATGTAAATGAGAAAGAGAGTAGGAGACAGTATCGAGCCTTAAGGCACACCGGCGTGGAGAGTAAAGGTGTTAGAAAGAAATCCGTCGACCGCCACTCGTAAAGAACGCTCTCTGAGGAAACATGACAGCCATAAACAGAACTTTTCAGACATACCATAAGAGCGTAGCTTACCCAACAGTCCAACGTGCCAAACAGGGTCGAATGCCTTAGATATGTCAAGAGCTCGAGATTCTCCAAAGTGTTCAATTGCGCTGTTCCAAACATGTGTCACATAACTCAGAAGATCTCCTGTTGATCTATGTTTACAAAAGCCATATGGGTGATAGCTAATAATGTTGACTCCTTCAAGATATTCTAGAAGGTGCTGATTGATAACCTTTTCCATGACTTTCGATATTATTGAAAGCAGTGCGACTGGTCGGTAGTTTTTAGCAAGGTTTTCTTGCCTTTTTTAGGTATCGGTTAAGAGTTTATTTTGATTACTCGATTATTTCACGACAATTAGCGACAACATTTAGGTTGTATAAATAAATGTTAAGCGAATGAATTATTTCTTTGTAGTCTTCAAATTAAAATAATCAGCTAACTGAATATTCAAAACATATTGGCGAGTCCCAACCAAACTGTCAATAAAATTTAACGCCTCCTTTTGGACCACGACTTTTAGTTAAACTAAAATTAAATTGTTCGATCGTTGGATCTTAAAAAGTTAATTTTTGAGGATATGATGGCGGTATAGTTTTAGTTGAGTAGTTGAATGATATTCCATTTTCCTCAAGTTTCTCGACGGAATATTTATTTTTGTGTAAGTATTTTTAATTACTTTCACTTCCGTGGACTATAACTGCTAGCGTTAATCTATAAGTCAAAGCAATCTGTATTATACTGTTGCTAGTGGGTGATCAGTTTTCAGTAATGATCAGAAAAAAACTTTATTGAAACTCTTTGGGAAGTGTTTTGTGTGTGTGATTGTGCAAATTCGCCTTCCACTTGACCGGTTTATTTACTTTCTTGCCGTATATATTAACTCATATTTAAAATACCTACTTTTACACTACAAAAACTGTTATGACCTAAATAAGAAAGCCCAGCATGAACAGATATCTTTATTATATGTACCCCTCAGCTGATTTTCCCTTTATTAACTTGTAATAAACAGAAGGGGGCTGTTCTTTAATACCCAATCATAACCCTTAACGTGCGTTCGCTGATGTAATCACGGAAGGAAAGAAAAGAATTCGAAAAAAAATTCACTATATCGTGCTTTTTAGAAGACTATCGCTGTCACAACATGGGCGTAGTTCACTTAGATTTTCTATATGTATTGAAAGTTAGTAACATGGCCGCCAGAAATTCTGCACCACACCTCCAACGACTTACTTAAAAGTTAGTAACATGGGCGCCAGAAATTCTGGACCACACCTCCAACGACTTATCAAGTGCCAATCTAGAATGAGTTTCAATTTATTAGATCTCATCAGCTAAATGTAGGCTAGGCAATGTTGAGCAATGATATGATAGCACTGAAGCATGATATTGTAAAATGTCGTACAATTTGAGCAAGGCAGTTTTTAAAACGACTTACCTTGCAACAAATTGTCGATACAACCTTCCTAACTGGACAAACACAAAAACATTATATGTAAGTACAAATAGAACTAGTAGCTTTATAAAGAGAGTACAGCAAAGTACATAAAAGTATAAGATATCTAATTTCGTGTAAACATCCGCTGAACCTATTCTCTAAACAAGATAATTACGAATATAATACATTTCGCATATCTTTAATAATTCAAATCAATCATTTTATTCATATTTCATTGTTTTCTAAATATAACATATTATAGATATGTTTACGTATACACGTCCCTATCAAGAAAGACGCAGGGTGGCCCAATGTTGTGGTTATCTGGAACGTTCCTTTGTTTAATTGTTGTGCTGTCTCCCTTTACTCCTTCAGCTCCTTTATTTCTATCTTGGTAACTATTTGTTCATATTTTGTATATCGGTTGTGATTCTTTTATTTTTTTGCTAGAAGACCAGCTCGACATTTATTAGGTCCATAGAAAGTATTGAAATCCAAGATATCATAAGGTGAAACACAACTAACAAAATTACGAAATGAAACGGGTAAACAGTAACTGACATGAAGGAAATAGCGGATAAAATAAAGGAATTATACACAAAACTTTATTTCTCGACTATACCCATCCGAATTAGTAGCAAAGACATATTCTTAAAGTTAGCTCGGAAGAAATTCCTGAGGTAAGCAGGAGTGAAGTGAAAACTGCTTTAAAACAAATGAAGAATAAGAAATCTCCATGTGAAGAAAAAATAACATCTGAAATATTGAAAGTGGGAGGAAATGAAGTTTTTGAAGCGATACGAATATTACTCGATAAATGCATCGGAGAACAAGGAATACCTGTACATTGGCAAAACAGTAAGGTCATACTTTTATTTAAAAAAGGTGAGCACGACTACCTTGAGAACTATCGCCCACCAGCTTGTTATTGCATCTGTACAAGCTCATTACTAAAATTATTACCAGCCATCTAATAAATAAATTCGAAAACTTCTATCCAGACGACAAGGCGCACTATGGGCTAAAAAAACTGAAAAAATAATATCCAAAGCATTTTCCGATAAATATTGAACCGGAAAGTGTCATTTGAAAGGTAATTGAATGCAGATTCTGAAAAGTGTTTGCACAGTTAAACATTTAACCATCCTAACCCTGTTTAGCTGAAATGAGTGTTTGCTTCATTATTTATGAAATTCTTATCAGTTTTGGTTATGTAAGCTCAAAATCTCAGAGGCTTAAGATAAAGAAAAATTAAGCTTTATTGAACTAACTTAAGTAGTAAATTTAACCTTTAATTAAACATTTTAGCCCTTAAAACCCTAAAAACGAGTAATAGAGGATTTTTAACTTTATTTCTTGATATTTTACATGGTTCACTGTATCATTACCGTCATTGAAGAGCAAATTTTCGAAAGTAGTTACATACGATAATAAAATTTAACCTTAATTTAACCGTTTTAATCCTTAAGAACGGTAAAAATGACTAACAGAACCATTTAACTTAATTCCTAGCCATTTGTGCAATATTTTCTACAACATTTTGGCCAATCAAGCTCAAAATATTAAAGTGAACGTATAAAATAAAAAAATAACCTTAATTTAACCATTTTAACCCTTAAAAATCCGATAAATGGCTACCAAAAGACTCGTTTTTAAGGGTGGAAATGGTTAAATCAAGGTTAAATTATATTATCGTATGTAACTATTTTTAAAGGTTTGCTTTTGGATGGTAGAAATGTTACAGTCAACCATTCAAAATATCAAGAAATAAAGTTAAAAGTCTTCTATTATTAATTTTTAGGTTTTAAGGGTTACAATGGTTAATTGAATGTTAAATTTACTACTTAAGGGTTAAAATATATAGGTGTATAAAGGTTAATTTTTCCTGATTTTATTAAATGCAATGGCTCAAAATCTCAATGGAGATTTTGAGCTTACATGACCAAAACTGATAAGAATTTCATAAATAATGAAAAAAATACTCATTTCAGCTATATGGAGGTTAAAAAGGGTAAATGTTTAACTGTGCAGACTTTTCTTGTCATATTTTTCATCTGCATCCAATTACCTTTCAAATGACACCTTCCGCTTCCATATTCATCGGAAAATGCTTTGAATATTAATTTTTTCAGTTTTTTTTAGCCCATAGTGAGGCGCTTTCGCAAGGATTTCGGAATAACAGATCATATCGAGACGCTCCGCCTTTCAATCGAAAAAGTTATTAACGTTTACCTATCTTTCATGAATTATAAGACGGCTTTCGACTTTCTGGAACACTGGGCAATTATGCAGTATTAAGCTCATCCTAGAATAAACTCAAGATATACCAAATTCAAATTCATATATGAAAATACAACTTAACGGTTAAATTATATAAATATCACAAAACAGAACCCATAAAGATCAAGAAATGTATTAGGCAGGGCGACACAATTTCACCAGAATTATTTACCTTGCCCTTGGAGGACGTGTTTAAAAGTCTTGAGTAGGAAGAGAAAGGAATTAAAAATCGATGGCATATATCTTCATCACTTGCGATTCGCAGATGATGTGGTACTGATTAGCGAAGGTCTAGAAGACCTAAAAATCATGATAGAACAACTTAATCAAGCTTCACAAAAAGTAGGATTCTAGATGAACAAGAAAACAAAACTTCTAAGCCCACAAAACCCAAAAATTAAGATCGGTCCGGAAGAAAAAGAAAGAGTGGATGAATACTCGTATATATATATATATATATATATATATATATATATATATATATATATATATATATACTTAGGACATGAAATTAGATTAGATAAGGACAATCAAGCAGCGGAAACACCAAGGCGAATTAGTCTAAGTTGGACTACATTTAAATGACTTAGATTCATTCTAAAAAACAGAGATATCCCCATGATCCTAAAAAGAAAAGTGTATGAGAGCTATACTTCCAGTAAGTACGTATAGGCTGGAAACCATGACCCTCACAAAAAATAGTCTTTGTCGACTGGAAACATACCGGGTCATGGAAAGACAAATGTTAGGTGTTAGTTTACGAGAACACAAAGATATCAGACGAACAACAAGAATTACATATATTAATCAAAGGGTAGCAAAATTATAGTAACAACGAGCGGGGCATGCAGCTAGAAAGAATGATGGTAAATGGACAACAAAATTGCTTAAATGGAATTCGAAAAATAATAATATAGTGGAAATTAAAAAACATTATCAGTGTTTTATTTGTGTTAAGTTAAATGGAAACTGGGAATGGGAAAATAGACGTAGTGTGAAATGAAAAGATGATAACAAGGTGACAGCAGGCAGTAGATGGCTCCAATTGTACAGGAGAGAGACAAATGAAAGAAACTTGAAGAAGCCTATCTTCTGCAGTGGAGAAATTGTGTCTTATGAAGAAGAAGAGGAAGATGGAGTTCTTGGCTATTTTTAATTCTGACTTATTTTATTATCAGGTTGATAATATATGGTGTGAATATACCAGATCGAATTATTTAATGCAATAATTTTATTATACTTGTAGTTATTGCGAGTATTTTAAATATTTTAAATAAATAAAGAAATTTTAAAGTCGAAATTGGATTGCAGGAATAACTTTTAAGAGTAGTGTGCTCGGTTAAATATTGAAATCTAGTCCAAGAAAATTAAAAATTATAATTGTTGGATTTAGTTAGTTGGTTAGCCTTGACACTTACAGTAGTAAACAGAGATGTGCCTAAAAAATTAAAAAATTCAAAATAAATCGAAAACTATTAGAAATAGGTATATGACATACCTTATAAAAGTTGGAGGGTTTTGTAAAATCTATCAGAAAAAATAATAATATACAGGGTGTGCCATTTAAAAAATTTGAGATTTTTCAATTTAAAATAGTCGAAATGCATAAATTTATTTTATAACTTAAATTTTTTTACATATATCTTTTTTTTCATATCTTTAGAACGCTCGTACCAATTATGAGTATTCCACCTTCAGAAACAATGGCGCTACTGGCAATTTTTTACAGAACTGAAAATTAGTATTTTTTTTTTAAAAAAATTGAAATATTAGAAAAACTACTACGTTTAGGTATATAACAATATTAATAAAAAAAAAGTTATAAAATCTTACGCAGAATTTAAAAATAAATTAGAAAATAGGATGTTCCATTTAAAAAAACATATGTTACATCGGCCACACTTTTTTCAAGCACCCTGTATACTCGAAAATAATTTTAAACTGTGCACCTTAACATTCCCTAAAATTATTGTATTTAACATTTTTTCCTCATTCCCGAAACAAATGAGATAATGAACTTTACTCTATCGTTGACTCACCCTGTACATTCGATTTTGCATAAACATTTATCTGCGAAAAATATCCGATGGATTCCGCATAATTTTACCGAAACTCAAAAACACGCTCGTGTCAATTGGTGCAAAGAAATGCTCAAAAAATTCGACCGAGGTCATGGAAAATCCGTATACAACATCGTTCCAAGAGACGAAACTTGGATATATTCGTACGAGTCGGAAACTAAGCAACAATCAACTGTTTGGGTGTTCCAAGATGAACCTAATCCAACAAAAGTGATTCGTTCGCGAAGCACTTACAAGAAAATTATCGCTTGTTTCTTGGACATGGTGCAACCATTGCTTTAGAAGATCGAAGAACAGTTAATGATGAATGGTATACAACAATTTGTTTGCCAGAAGTCATCGATGAAATCAGGAAACATAACTGAAAACGCCGCTTCATTTTTCATCATGACAATGCACACAGCGCGTCAAATAATTGATTATTTGACGGAGAAAAACATCGAATTAATACCTCATTGTCCGTATTCACCTGATTTATCGCCTAACGCTCCTATTTGTTCCCGAATGTCAAAAAAAAAATGCATGGACAGCGATTTTCATAACCTCAAGAAGCTGTTGAATCCTTACAAAACCATGTTTTTGAGATACCAACTTTAGAGTAAAAAAAATGTTTCAAGAACTGGTTCGAACGCCTGCAAAACTATATAAATCTTAAAGGCGAATATTTTGAGAAACAATAAAACGATTTGTACAAAATCTCTTTTCTTTCATTGTTTTGGTAAAAACTTAAGAGGTAGCCCTCGTACTACTAGACATCGAAGAAAAAATGAAATTCTTATATTCAGTGTTGGATCACCAAGCGAGCATGTATCCATATTTAGATAATGCAATTAGAAAGATAGCTTAGAAATGGTGCACGTCATCACTGGATATAAGAACTTGTAAAAAACAAACAACAGAAAAACTAGTTACAGATTATTTCCAGTTTGGAGGTAAATACGAGGATGGATTGAAAAGTTCGTGGTCTAATCAAAAAAACAAAATAAAATAGGTACAAAAATATTTTTATTTTTTGAGGTAATCTCCACCTAGCTCTATGCACTTCTTCCACCTGCTTTCCAAAGCTTCCATACCTGTTTGAAAAAAAGATTCCTCAAGGTCTTCAAAATACTGGTAAACTGCAGCTTCGACTTCTTCATTTGATAAAAATTTCTGGTCACCGAGGTGTTTTTTTAGGTTTGGAAACAAATGAAACTCCGAAGGTACGAAATCACGAGAATAAGCCGGGTGGGGCAGCTATTCGAAACCACAATCACGAATTTGAGCCATAGACTCAACAGAAGTGTGAACGCGAGCGTTGTCCTGATGGAACAAAACTTTCTTTTTTAGTAATCCTGGGCGCTTCTCTTTAATTTCTTGACGTGAACGACCTAAAAGGGTGCAATAGTAAGTCGAGTTTATTGTTTCGCCTTTCGGAAGGTAGTCCACCATAATAATACCTTTAGCATCCCAAAAAACTGACGCCATTACTTTTCCAACCCACAGAATTGCCTTCGCTTTCTTTGGGGTCGATTCACCAGATCTTTTCCACTACTTGGATTGTTGTTTTGACTCTGGAGTATAGTGGTGAACCCAGGTTTCATCGATTGTTACAAACCTGTTAAGAAAATCTTGCGGATCAGCCTCAAACATCTTCAAACGAGAAATTGTGAGTCGATTTCGTATTTGTTTAACTGAAAGCAATCTGGGGACTCACCTAGCGGAAACCTTAGAAAATCCGAGTTCGTTGGCAATGATGTTTTGTGTTCGTTCATACAAGATGCTTATAGTGTCAGCAATCTCCCTGATAGTTAATCTTTCAATATGAGATCACACACTCTTCCGATGTTTTCTTCAGTCGTAGACGTCGTGGGCCGGTCGGAGCGAGGGTCATTTTCGATGCCTCTAGTCCACGTTTAAATTCTGCAACCCATTTTTCACAGTGGCATATGAAGGAGCAGATTCCCCTAGTGTTGTTTTCATATCATCGTGGATCTCCTCTGGTGTTAATCTTTTTTTAAACAGGTACTTGATAACCGCAAGTTGTTCAATTTTTTTCCATTTTTCCAAAAACGCTGCACTTTGTCTCACTAAACTCGTTCTAACCTAAAAACCACAAATTCTACAGTAATAAAATTTTACACTGTGACAACCAAAGAAAGTGTGAACTTATTGAGGGCGCTATAATAAAAATATTATAATTATTTTTTGGTAAGGCCGCCAACTTTTTAATCCATCCTCGTACATATTACAGAAAAAAAGAAAAATTATTCTTTAAAATACTTGTTTAATGTCTCATAGATACTACGCGGTAACTAATATTACTGCAAAATAAAAAACGGGAGTACAAAAAATTAGAAAATAAGATTAAAAAAAAACATTGTCATAAACTACACATTAAAATATATCACAAATGCTGTTGGCGATCAAGAACTAAATAAAAGATAAGGACACTGTTTTAGAGTGTACCTTTACCCTCTAGAGCTCCAGCAAGCCAGGGGAACGTAATGAAAAATAATATCCCTATTTTAAGGTATAACTTAAGCCTCACTCAAAGCTTAAAACTAAGACTGTTCTTTGTGTAGTGGCAGCTTGTGCTAGAAATGCTAATTACTGATAACGACTGTGTTAATTTACGCTGAAATTTTAGGTTCTAACTTATATTACGGTTATTATTTTGAATTACGATTCGAGTTTTAAACGATATAGGAAAATTAAGACCTAATTACATCCGTCTGTTTTATTTTCCTTAATAAGAGACCCGATAACCTTCGAAGGAAATGAGATATCGATTTAAACTTTCGTCCCCGTATAATACTGGCAGTAGGAAAAGAAATACATTTTGTTTTACAGTTTTAATAGTATGAACATTTTTTCTGGCTTTTGGTTGGATAATAAATACATTCTAAACATACTTATTTATAGTTTTTTTTTATGGGCCAGCCCACATGCTGCAGGAGCGACACGCTTGCAGAAATAGCTATTCACGTTGGTCTTAAATCGCTGTAAATTGTACTCGATTGGAAACACAGTCCAAATTATTCCAAAGTGATGAGGTTCTCCATATAAAAGACTGCCTGAAAAGGATTGTACAAGGAGTAACAAGCCGAACCTCATACGGATGTGAAGTATAGCGCAATGTGTATTTTGAACATGCACCGCTCTGGTAGGAATTAAGCGAACACTTTCCATGAAAATACTTGTAGAATAGACTCAGGTCGCCAACCGTTCTTCGATGTTCCAAGGAATTAAGGTTGTTGGTCAGTTCCGGGTCTCTAATCAAGCGAATCTTCTGAATAGAATCCAACAAATTCAGTGTATGTTTGGGAGTAGAGGCCCAAACATGGGAGCAGTAATTCATCCTTGGTCGAATTTGAACTCTACAGAATTAACAGTTGTGGAGTGTAAAGCTTTCGAGTTCGAAATAATACTCCCAGCTTTTGAGAAGCTTTCTTTGCTATGTTTTGCATGTTCATGCCAAGACATATTTGCTCCCAAATTAACGCCCGATAAATTGAGTGACGATTTTAAAGGAATGGAATGTCCCGGGATAACTATATCAGATTCAGCAACGTTAACTTTTTTAGAAAAAAAACTGAAACCTGGAATTTTGTAGCGTTAAATTCTACTTGATTACTGTCACCCCAAAATAAAATTTCTTCAAGATCTTTGTTAAGTTAAACAACCTCCTGCTGTCTGCGGATATTTGCATGAGTAGCCGATGTTCGAGCGTACAAAGTGAATGATGAGATAAGCGTACTGTCAGCAGCGAAGCTGTAGATGGGATTCCTGGTCTTCTCAAATATATCGTTAATTTAAATGAAAAAGAGAGTAGGAGAGAGTATGGAGCCCTGGAGCACACCAGCGTTGATAGTGAAGGTGTTAGAAAGAAACCCGTCGATCGCCACCCGTAAAGAACGCTCTTTGAGAAAACTTGAGAGCCATAAACAGGACTTTTCAGACATACCAGAAAAGCGTAGCTTAACTAACAATCCATCGTGCCAAACGCGATCGAATGCCTTGGATATATCAAGACCAACTCGAGATTCTCCACACTGTTGATCTATGTTTTCAAAAGCCATATTGATAGTCTCTAATAGTATTGAGTCCTTCAAGATATTTTAGAAGATGCTGATTGATAGACTTTCGCTATTATTGAAAGCAATGCGGCTGGTAGTTGTTTGGTAAGGTTTTCTTTTTTTAAATTTTTTATGGGTCTAGCACACGTGCTGCAGGGAAGTCCCTAAAGCGCTATAGGAGCGACACGTGTGCGGAAAAAGCTTCTTGCCTGTTTTGGGTATCGGCTGAACTGTGGCACATTTCCAGCAGGGACGAAATATTCCCTTTCTGTAGGGTAGGTTGAAAAGTCTACAGAAAACTGGTATTAGTTCTCTCGTGCAGTTTTTGAGTACTATGGCAGGTATTCCGTCAGCACCAGAAGCTTTGTTGGTGTCTAGCTTCATTAAAATACGTTTTATGATACGATCTCTGAAGACAATATCGAGCATCCTTTCCTGAACTATGGGAATAGTAGGTGGTGTTTTTCCTTGGAAATAAACAGTAGAATGTGAAGCAAAGAGTTCAGCCAACAAGTTCGCTTTCTCAACAGATGTTGTTGCAATAGAATTGTCTGGCCGTGGGTGTGATGGTATAGTAGATTTGGTGAAATTTTGACTAACTGCCTTAGCGACTGATCAAAAGGACCTGGAATTGTTGGGGCAAGCAAGAAGTTTGTTTCTAATTCGTTGATTGTGTGCCTCCTTGATTTCGTCGATAATTTCTTTGCATCTGTTCCGGGCACAAACAAAGATTTATAACGTTAGGATTTTCACGCCATTGTTGGCAGGCAAGATGTTTAGAAGCAACAGTTCTTTGCATTTTCGGTCAAACCAACGCTTGCCGTTGAAAGGGCATTTCTTCAAGAAAGGGATGTAGGTGTCTATATCAGCCAAATTAACATCGGAAACCTCCTTAGCACAGTCAGATGGGTCGTCGGATCGAACACAAACGTCTAACCAAGGGAGAGTTCGAAAATATTGCATGAGTTTTTAGCAGATTTGTAGTGCCAAATCTTACGCGGTTTAGGCACCTCTCTGTTCTAAAGTTAGTATCACTTGGTGGTCGATAGAGGC
Source organism: Pachyrhynchus sulphureomaculatus (assembly GCA_019049505.1). Taxonomy (NCBI): domain Eukaryota; kingdom Metazoa; phylum Arthropoda; class Insecta; order Coleoptera; family Curculionidae; genus Pachyrhynchus; species Pachyrhynchus sulphureomaculatus. Next base: position 167,069,065 of record CM032454.1, on the reverse strand, counting down.
AGCAGATAAACCTTGTGGTTTTTTGAGTTGTTATTTTTAACCACATAACAACGACGTTTCGGGGTTCCAGAGCCTCCTCTCGTTGACAAGAGAGGTCGCTTCTCGCAAAAAAGAGAGATTCCAAAGTTACACCTAAACCAAGAAAGTTAAACATATAAGCTGTTAATTGGTTAGAGGAAAAGGTTAAAGGGAGAGGGAATCATCCTAAAGAGGTATAGAACACGGGTAGAGAGGATTTCTCGGTTTTAGGGCCATTAAAGTCGAGGAATATAATTTTTTTATGATTTTCAATTTTATCATAAAGCTCTTTTTTTGTAGTCCACCTCCCTGCCACTATAGGGATTGTTACCCTTTTTCTGACTATATCTCTAATGAGATATATTGCCGGGGATGTCTTAATATCCATAAACGTCGCCCAGGTGCCGAAACATACACATTTGTATTTAGGGGACTTTTAAGACAACGCGGTAGTACTACACGGGCGTTATGGCATTTCTGCATTAACTACTATTTAAAAATACACACACACACCCAGCGGATTTGCGAAATCGAGCCGGTGACCATGCGTTTGATATGCAGGCTCTTAAACCACTACGCTACCGTGGCCGGCTTGTCCTTACTTAATCTCTTTTATTGATTAATATCTCACCATAAAGTGCATATCACATAAAATATCGAGTTGTAATGCTTGTATTACATTATTCCTTCCTGGAAGAAAATAAACATAAAAGCAGCATATTTTGGGAGGAAATTACTGAGTAAATAACTTTTTTTTGTAGCTTTCTAGAATTTTATTATAATTCTCTTAAATATTGGTAAACTCTGAGCAAAATATCGAAGAGGCACTGGAAAAGGCTGATAAAAAAATACTGCCTAATGGAGAGCGAATAAATAATATTCGTTATGCTGACGACGCCGCGGTTATGGCTGATAACTTAAGGGATCTACAACATCTTATGATAAAAATAAAAGTCAGTAATCGATACGGCCTCGAACTTAATATCAACAAAACAAAGTACTTGTTAATCAGCAAGTTTCTGGTTCCTACTACCATGTTGATGGTTAACAATCAACAAATACAAAAAACTTCACAACATTCATATCTAGGTACCATGATAAACGAATAGTGAGATCACTCGCAGGAAATTCGTTGATGTATCGAAGAAGCTAGAGCAGTGTTTCTTAAAATGACATATCTTTTCAAAAGCTCAGCAATAAAATTAAGCACAAAAATAAGACTCCTAAGATATTATGTCTTCAGTGTCCTTCTTTACGGTGTAGAATCTTGGACGCTGACTGAAGCCACTTCTAAGAAACTTGAAGCATTTGAATTATGGCTATATCACAGAATTTTGAAAATTTCTTGTACTGACTATATTATCAACGAGGATGCCCTACGTCACATGAACAAGAACCTGGAAATTATGGAAACTGTTAAAGTAGGAAAATTGGCGTATTTAGGACACATAATGAGAAATTCCCACATAGATGGATTACTTCAGTAAATACTTCAAGGAAAGGTCGTCAGGACGCAGACGTATCTCCTGGCTAAACAATCTGCGAAATTGGTTCTCAACAAATACTATCGGTCTTTTCAGAGTTGCAATGATGTATATATGTATATCAAGGATTTTCTACAGCTGACGCTGTCTTCCTTCTCTCAGCCTTTGATTCCATCCGTTTCTATCTTCCCAGACTCCATCTGTTAGATCCCTTTCTTCCATAGCCTCGTCCACATCGTCTCTCCACGATCGTCTGGGTCTTCCTTTTTTTCTTTTCCCTATAGGGCTCCACTCCGTTATTTTCTTTATCCACCTATTATTATTGCGTTCTCTTTGATGTTCATTCTGCTTCTTATTTCTTCATTTGGTATTCTCTCCATACGTATCACTCTTTCTCTGCCGCGTTGATTTTAGATTTATTTCTTTTGTTGATCGTCCATGTTTCTGACCCGTATGTCATTATGCTTTGTATTATTGATTTGTATATGCGTGTTTTGTTTCTCTTTGTAATGTGTTTGTCCCACAGGATCGAATTTAAATGTCTTATGCATGTCCGCGTTTGTCCTAATCTAGCTGTGATCTCTTCTTCTGATATTGCGTTTTTTGAAGTAATGGTTCCTAAATATTTAAATCTATCGGTTCCTTTGATTGTTGTTTCATTATTATCGACTTCTAGATTTTCCACATTTCCCTCCTTTGTTTTTAGATATTCCGTTTTATCAAAGTTTATTGCTAATCCTCCTTTAGTGTATTCCTCTTTCCGTTTTCTTAACATATAACTGAGGTCTTCCTCATTTGCGCTATGATTACTTGGTCGTCTGCGAAACTTAGAATATATAAGTAGCCGTCTCGTATTGGGACTCCCATTCCACTACATTTTTGCTTCCATTTTTTAAACGTTTGTTCGAGGTATATTTTGAATAGTGTAGGAATGTAGAGCATCCTTGTAGTAGGCCTTTTGATATTTGAAGTCTATTCCCTATTTTATGCCCTATATATTTTAATTACTGGTGTTTGTATTATTTTCGATCCGCCTCTGGCTGTTGATAACCTCAAAGTCCCAAGTGACTGCGTTTAGGTTTCAACAGTATTTCTAATTTTTTTTTACGAAGGCTAACTGACTTTTGGTTGGATTCCAATTATTTCGTTTTCACTTTAATGCTGTTTTTTTCTCCGCAATATAGGGTTTAGATTTGGCCTTTATTAAATAATAAAAAAGGGGGCCGAAATTATATTGGTACTTCTATAAATCCTAATACAGTAAAAGCTCAGTGCAAATATACAGGATGTTTTACAACGAGTTTAGATTAAAAGTTGAATAATTAAATTCTCAAAATCATTCCGTCAATGGTCACCTCAATCGACCTCTCTAATGTTACATTTATAGCAGTAGCCATACCTTTAGCCACCCATAGTATTAATATTAACTTCTATCATAGTGGAACATTGTCAATTGATTACTATATTTTTTATTTTATATGCAATCGGCCTCTCTAATGTTACATATATAGTAGTAGCCATACCCTTAGCCACCCACAGTATTAATATTAACTTCTGTCATGATAGTATATTGTGTATTGATTATTATATTTTGTATTTTATATGCAATACTAGTTTCTAAATGTTGCTATATACAATATGTATTCGCATTTCATGGTTGAAATAGGAAGTGTAACTTCAACTCCGCCAATTGTAATCCTACCATTTAATTACAATAAAGAGATTTTATTATTATTATTATTATTACATAAGAAATCGTTTATGGACAATCCAAGTATCCAGAGCAATAGCAAAAAAATTATAATAAAAGGTACATCTCCTAATATCATGCAAAAATTGGATGGTTGTATGGCTATTCAGCATGTACGTTAATGATTATGGTAAAGAAACGCATCAAATACAACTGGCTAATCACTAGATTTTCGTTAAAAATTACTTAATTATTTTTATAGCTTTCTTAACAAGGCTTAAATACAATATAAAATTATTTAAGGTATTTTTATGTTCGATAATGCTGCCTGAGACTTAGGAAATTACTAAGTAGTTTCTGTAATACGATCTAAACTCTAGAAATGGAAAAAAAAAAAACACTTGCCACATGAAATAAATATCACAACGTCCACTATTTATTATTAAATGCACAAAATAATGAAACTGGCAGCTCTAAAATTGATACAAGTGGTAACTGCAGTGAAATAAACTATGACTATAGTTGTGCTACACAGGGAGGGAGTGTCGTAATGATGGGGCAACTTAATTGGCTTTTTATTTAACAAAGTGATTCTAATTATTTCAAAGAATCCGGTCAGCCGATTCACTTTATGACATCAAGATAGATAGATTATTTCGTTTAAAACTGCGTTTATTGTGATATGTGTTTGTTAATTAAAGAAAAACTCATTGACGTATGTGTTGAAAAACCATAAATCTTCAAGGTCGATTTTCTCATTAGTTATAGAGAAATGCCACTTACCACTATTTTTAAATAGTTTCTGAGTTGTGAAAAATTAGTTATGCAACCCTTATTTCAAATAGGTACATGATAAAGCGCCGAGAGGTTAGTTTGAATTAGTAGAAGGCAACGGGATTTCTATGAGTGTTTTAAGTTTTTTATTACTCCAATGATGCAAATGACGTAGTCGTATGGCGAAACTGATAACTTTCACATAAAAGGTAAACCATTTTTTATAACATGATCGATTAGTATACTTGGGTGGCATGTAAGAATGGCATATATGTTTCTTAACTATACATTAAGATTATGTTCAAGTTATAATTCTGCACGAATATGGTCGAGAAATCGATTTTTGTTCTACCTTTCGCTGCATTATGATGTAATATTAATGAAATTGCAATATGTCAGCAATGAATATTTTAAATATATACAGAGGATATATGAATAGAATATTCAAGGTGTCTCATAATTTTTTTTTAACTTTGAGCAAAAAAAACATATCATTTTTTTAAAACTATTTTATATATTGAGCCTCTAATTAAACTTACATTCTTGCACCAGCTTTATCTTGTAGGGATGTAGAAATTCTTTATGAGGAATTCATTGTAATAAAGGAGCCCAGGGAACATTTGGCCGTTTGCATATTTAGAAAATCTCGCAAAAAGCCAAATAATGATGGTTGATAGACAGGGAACAATACCTTGTCCTTTTCACGTCCTACACAGCATCGAGGAAAAAGAAGACCTAATTTATCTTGGTGTGCGTATCTCTAATAAACGTGACTGTGAAGGTGAAGTATAGAGGAGAATTAGCATTCTCCTCTATACTTGCCAAGACTGCACTATCGAGTCTGACCAGGATATAGAAGGATCCGCACATTGGAAAGAAACAAAAAGGTTATTGGTCCAAACCTCGATCATTCCCATCGCTACCTATGAATTAGAATCCTGGACCATTAACGCTGCATGTCGCCGAAGAAAATAGGCCTTCGACATGACCTGCTACCGAAGGATGATGAGTATCCCATAGATAGCAAGACGAGCAAACTACTCCATTCTAATGGAATTAGGGATTAAAATAAACGAACGCCTGCTCCCAACTATTCAAAGGCAAATTCTTAAGATTTTCGGTCACCTTGTTAGACGACGCAGCATCAAAAAGCTCGTCATCCAGGGAAAGTAGAGGGCAAACGAAAGAGAGGTCAATCTCCAAATGGCTACATCGACCAAATGAAGAATTTAACAAATATGACCCTTAATGACGTCATGCACATAGCGGAGGACCGTGAAGATTGGAGGAGCATGACAAACACGGTTGCATGAGAGATCACGACGTTCGAAATCGAGCCGCGATCAGGGAGATATTTTGAAATTAAAATTCTTGCGAACCGATACTCGAACATATTCCACCTTTGAATCGCGTTCTTAAGTTGCTACTTTTGAGATTTATTTAAGAAAGGACGAGTTTCTTGACACTCTGCACTCATTTTTATGCAATCAAATATGCGCAGTTTTATTTACCCTATGTAAATGATTTTGAACCCGAGAACGTAAAACTGTTACACAAAAAAGAGACACCCCGCTTCGGCGAAACACTACATAGTGACTAAATTTCCAAGAACACTGCTTACGTGCAGTCTTGTCTTCCCGCCCATGGAGTTCACGTAATAAAAGGAACAAATTTATACACTCTCTAAAATATCTCAAAAAATAGTTTCATTTATAGACAAAGAAAAATATTTAATTACTAAGATCGGTAATTAATTGGAACAGAGCAATTAATTTCTAAAATTGAGAGTAGAAAATATTTAACTAATGTTAACTAAATTTTGCTCTCGTCAACTTTGTTAGATTTTCTTAAGTCTACGAACTCGATAACAATTTGTATGGATTTCAGTCACTGAATTGTTTTATAGCAATTTTTCTAACCATAGGATAGCATAGTCATATCCAGGCAAATACGGGGATATAAATGAAATAACTAAAGCGAAATTACTAGGTATACAGATATTTTTAAGATACTAACACGGGGTGAAAAGTCCCGAGAATTTCCGAGAGATGGCAGCAACAAATAAAAAGCATGATTTTCAATTAGTGTCAACTCTCAAGTCGTGTAAAATTTTCATGACAATTTGTCTATTCATTTGCTAGTTACAGCTGTTTGACTGACATTACTTTTCGTATCTCACCCAAGAATGGCATATCTGCTCCCTCGAAAGTAACTAACACGTAGGCTGAAAAGTTTTTGGTCTAGCTACTTAAAACTCATTTTTCTTTTGCAAAATTCGACTTTATCCTTCAATATAGTGTCCTTCCAGAGTAATACGATCAGTCCAATGCTTTTCTAAGATTTCTATACCTTTCTTGTAGAAGGATTTGTCTTTGCCTTCAAAATAGGCCTCAGTTTCGGCGATAACCTCTTCATTGGAGCAAAATCTCTTTACCGCGAGCATTTTTTTGAGGTCTGCGAATAGATAATGGTCACTGGGGATCAAATCTGGAGAATATGCTGGATGAGAAAGCAATTCGAACTTCAATTCATGCAATTTTGCTATCGTAACCATTGACTTGTGACACGGTGCATTGTCTTGATGAAAGAGCACTTTTTTCTTGTTCATTTGAGACCGTTTCGTTACGATTTCTGCCTTCAAACGCATCAATAACTTTATATAATATTTGCTATTGATGGTTTTTTTCCCTTCTCAGCATAGCCGACCAAAATTATTCCATGCGCATCCCAAAATACAGAGGCCAAAACCTTCCCAGCCGACTGTTGTGCCTTTGATCGCTTGGGGCGGCTTTCACCGTCTCTGTCCACTCAGCTGACTGCTGATTTGATTCCGGTATGTAGTGGTGAATCCATGTTTCATCCACTGTCACATATCGCATGAAAAAATCCTTTTTATTGCGCTTAAACAGGTCGAAACAGCTTTTAGAATCATCAACACGTTGTTGTTTTTTGTTCACTGTGAGCAAACGCGCTACCCATTTCGAACAGAGCTTTCTCATGCCCAAATGTTCATGCAAAATCTGATCAACACTTTCTTTTGATATCTTTAGGGTGTCAGCTATCTTACGCAATTTCACTTTACGGTCATCCAAAACAATTTTGTGGTTTTTTCCAGTGTAACCACTTCATTTGGGCATCCAGAGCGTTCAGCATCATTTGTATCTGACAACCGCCTTTAAATTCAGCATACCAGTAAATGATGAGTGATTTTCGAGGTGCAAAGTCCCTCTAACACTTATCAAGCCATTGCTTTGCTTGAACGGTATTTTTCCCATCAAAAAATAGTGTTTAATCAACACATGAAATTCGATTTTTTCTATTGTTTTGAAAATATCAAAAGTAGCATCACTAAAACCACTGTAACTTATAAACTAATCCTCGAAATGTCGTGAAATTTTGGCACGTATCGGTTGTAGGTTGGTACTTCCTAAAAATCATATTGAATTTTTAATAGGGCGACATCTATGTTTCAGACCAAAAACTTTTCAACCTACGTGTTATATGCCATTGGTTTCTTCTTCTTTTAGTGCCATACGCTTACAGCGTGTAGGCGTTAATCTGCCGTCTCAAGACGTGATTGTGAGTGGTCTCTCCCTTTCTTGCTAGAGCAAAGATATCTCCAATTTCTAATGTCACGTAGCCAAGAATGTTGTTTTCGACCTGGTCCTCTTCTTCCCTCTATCTTCCTCATCAAGATCAGTCTCAGCACTTCATATCTGTGTCAACGAAGTATATGTCCCAAGTGTGAGACCTTAGGATGTTTTATTTGTTGCAGCAGTATTCGCTCGGTTCCAGCTCTTTACAATACTTCCTTATTGGTTACATGATCTACCCATGAAATCCACAACAATTTTCGGAGGGTCCACATTTCAAATGCCTCTATTCGATTCATTGATTTTAGCTTAAGTGACCATGTTTCAGCATGTCGATGGTTTAGTGAACTTAAATGCGATCGTACAAGCATCGATGATACACCACGTTCCGGACGTCCAAATGAGACAGCCACTCCAAAAAACACAAAAAAAGCCACCATAGTGTTCTGAATCACCGCAAAGTGAAAGTGACAGTGATAGCTGACATCGTGAAGATATCAACAGAACGCGCAAGTTATATTTTCCATGGATCCGGAGCACCATCACAATTGATAAAAAAAACAACGTGTCGAAGATGCAGAACGCTGTTTAGCACTGTTTCGTTGTAATCTAAAGGAGTTTTTGTGTCAATTCGTAACAATAGACAAAACATGTAGCCACCACTACATGCCTGAGTCCAACAGTCAATCCACGGAGTAGCTGGAACCGCAGGAAGGCCGACCGAAGCTTCCAAAAACACGAACATCACCTGGAAAGGTTTTGGCAAGTATTTTTGGAATACGCATGGAATAAAACTGATCGACTATCTTGAAAAGGACAAACAATCACCGAAGACGTTGATTTATTGGATCGTTTGAATGGTGAAATCAAGAAACAAAGACCGCATTAAGCAAACAAAAAAATGTTGTTTCACTAAGATAATGCACCAGCTTCCAACTCCATAAAATCGATGATGAAATTGGACCAATTGGGCTATTAGTTGCTTCCAGATCTGGCCACCAGCGATTATTACATCTTTTCAAATTGGAATAGGTGGCTCCAGAGAAATAGATTTGGCTCAAATGAACAAGTCGAATGGGAAACTGAGGCTTATTTTAGAGAGTTCGAGAAATCGTATTATATGAAAGATATCCAAATGTTAGTAGATATCTAGACTAAGTATATCACTTTTAAAGGAAGCTATATTGAAGAATAAAATCGATCTTTGACAAAAATATTGTTTTTTCTTCAAAAGTCTCTAGACTTTTTACCCCATGTAGTGCAAATTACGGTCCCAAAATGTTTCAGGATACAATGTAGAAATAATAGTTGGAAAAAAGATGTAGCCGAAGTTAAATTGGTGGGTAGACAATCAATAATTATTTACAAGACTATAACATATTATCGTTATGAAGCATAAACACGCTTTCTATATGTGTAAATGTTATTCAAAATGTAACATATTTATAATATTCTTGAACATTCAACTCACAAACCAGACTAAATAAATCCACAAATTAGACGAGATCAGCTCACAAATGAGCAAAAATCAACATAATTTTACAAAATTCTAGAATATTGAGTCAAATTACAGAATTTTTATGTTTAGAATAATCTACTCAGACAACGAGACAAAGTTAATACTTAATATTATATTTTATATATTATTATATAGTATAATATATTTTACAGACCTCTAGAACGTTTTATGTGGATCTAAGTCAAAATAAACAATTTTTGCTTTGTTTTTATATTTCCCTACAAACTACAGTTAGGATAACAGCTTAGCTAAACAATTCTGTAACATTCTGTTGTGGATAATAGCGAATTACGTCATTCTTATAAAGTTCTAGAATACTATGCTCACAAATCGGATAAAATCATTACATTATTACAAACCCCTTTAGGTATCGTATCAGTATTGCCCCCTTTATTAAATATATATATATATATATATATATATATATATATATATATATATATATATATATATATATATATACATATATATATATATATATATATATATATATATATATATATAAGCAGTTTGCTTACGATGTCCAATTTTTATAAAGTTCTCGAACACTCGATTTGTAAATGAGACAAAATACCTAATTTTTGTAAAACTCTAGGAAAAAAGCTAGACAAAGATTTTCTTATTTTTTAGTATTTAAAAAAAAAACGAAGAAAACAATATAGTTTTACAAATTTATAAAATAGTCTATATGGAAATCAGTTAAAATGTACCATTCTTAAAAAGCTTACAAAGGCGTTCTGCTAGCAAAATAGAAAAACGATATTTGTACAGATTTCTGAAACAGCCCAAGTGGAAATCAGTTAAAATAAACAATTTTAATGAAGTTCTCGGATATTCTTAGTCGTTTAAAGACTTATTTTATTTTTAGCCGGAAAATAAATGATAAATGCAGTACAGCAAGTACAGCAAGTACATACTACCAAGAATGATTCAAATTATTTCTAGAAATAAAGTATCATCTTTAGCAGTATGCCTGTATTAAATTACTAATGTAACGATCTGACTCTAGCATGTGTCCAAAATTGTTCCTGTGTAGTTATTATAGGCAATAATAAGTACTTTGAAATGAATTAAAAAGAGCTGTTTATTTTTCTGAATAAAATCCAGTGCACGGGTTTCCAAACTCCAGACTGTGAAATATTTCCCAATATTCAAATTTACCACTTTTTAACTTGGTTATTTGTAACTGATATTGTTCAAAGTCGTGGCTCTAGGGCAGCTTCGATCAACACATTTCGTTCAAAGAAAGTTGGGAAGCTATGATTGGTGACAGAGACATATTCATAGCGCACTTTCTATTTGCCTGTATCCTCAAAGCCCTCAATTCCAGTTCATGACGCTCTCCAACCAATGCACAAAAAGAAGATTTTCCAAGCAACGTAATTTATATTGTCAAATAACCTAAAAAATGCATACTTCTTATTTGACAACTACAAAACGTATGCAGATAAGAAGAGTTAACATGTATGTTCATGTATTCATGACTCTAGCCGCGATCATTACATTTTACTGACTGCTTCTTTCGCGTATATAGTAATAAGTCTTATTCTAGAGGCAATACGATAATGACCTGTCATTAGTATATTTGAGTCCATTATTTCAATCTATATATATATATATATATATATATATATATATATATATATATATATATATATATATATATATATATATATATATATATATATATATATATACATATATATGTATATATATATATATATATATATATATATATATATATATATATATATATATATATATATATACATATATATGTATATATATATATATATATATATATATATATATATATATATATATACAGTACAATCCCGATTATCCGAATCGCGATTATCTGAAATCCGGCTTATCCGAAACAAACTGTTAAAAAGCAAATTATATACTCATTAAACGAAGAAATCCCCATTATTCGAAACAGACGATGAGTGGTTTCCTTAGCGCGTCGGGGACTCCCCGACGTCTAGAATTTCACCGCTGTCTATGTTTTAGTTTGTCGACGAGTGTTATAAGTTACTCGTTACGACTATTATTATCGCAGAGGTAATAGTTTGTCGTTTTTAACAGATATTTTACAAAATGGACCGTGATAATAATAAGAGTAAACGTGTTGTTATTACCTTAAAAGAGAAACTTGAAGCCATTCAACGTTTAGATCATGGTGAACTTCTTAAAAATATAGCAAAGGATTTCGGTGTAGCCGTGGGTACTGTTTCAGAGTGGAGAAAAAATCGCGAAAAACTTGAAAAATGGTGTAGTGTTTTGTCAACGCCCACACAGGCACGAAAAAGTATGAAAAGTGATGAATACCAAAAAGTGGATGATTCTTTATTTTTATGGTTTACATAGAATCGAGAACATGGAATACCAATTTCAGGAACAATTTTAAAATATAAGGCAGTGAGTTTAAGCGAAGAGTTGCCGGTTATTGAAGCGCCTATACCTTTTTCGGAAAGTGATGGATGGCTAGACAGGTGGAAAAAAAAAGACATGGTGTACGTCAACTGAAAGTTTGTGGAGAAAGATTGTCGACATTCTTTAACATGTGTTGTAGCAGGGAATGTGCGAGGAAAGCTCGTTCTTGTATAAAAATGCTTCAATTTTTATTGATTCTAAAATTTCGATATTTGGAGTTATATTGCGAAGACTTAGGGTACAAAAAGTCCAAGAAAAAAAATTCCTTAGCAGCTAGCGACATGCAGTTTGTACAGGGTTGTTCAAAAAGGCATTCTTTAACATGTGTTGTAGCAGGGAATGTGCGAGGAAATCTCGTTCTTGTATAAAAATGCTTCGATTTTTATTGATTCTAAAATTTCGATATTTTCATATATATTGCGAAGACTTAGAGTACAAAAAGTCCAAGAAAAAAAAATTCCTTAGCAGCTAGCGACATGCAGTTTTTACAAGGTTGTTCAAAAAGGCATTCTTTAACATGTGTTGTAGCAGGGAATGTGCGAGGAAAGCTCGTTCCTGTATAAAAATGTTTCAATTTTTAATTATTCTAAAATTTCGATATTTTCAAATATATTGCGAAGACTTAGAGTACAAAAAGTCCAAGAAAAAAAAATTCCTTAACAGCTAGCGACATACAGTTTGTACAGGGTTGTTCAAAGAGGCATTCTTTAACATGTGTTGTAGCAAGGAATGTGCGAGGAAAGCTCGTTCCTGTATAAAAATATTTCAATTTTTAATTATTCTAAAATTTCGATATTTTCAAATATATTGCGATGACTTAGAGTACAAAAAGTCCAAGAAAAAAAATTCCTTAGCAGCTAGCGACATGCAGTTTGTACAGGGTGGTTCAAAAAGGCATTCTTTAACATGTGTTGTAGCAGGGAATGTACGAGGAAAGCTCGTTCTTGTATAAAAATGCTTCAATTTTTATTGATTCTAAAATTTCGATATTTTCATATATATTGCGAAGACTTAGAGTACAAAAAGTCCAAGAAAAAAAATTTCTTAGCAGCTAGCGACATGCAGTTTGTACAGGGTTGTTCAAAAAGGCATTCTTTAACATGTGTTGTAGCAGGGAATGTGCGAGGAAAGCTCGTTCCTGTATAAAAATGTTTCAATTTTTAATTATTCTAAAATTTCGATATTTTCAAATATATTGCGAAGACTTAGAGTACAAAAAGTCCAAGAAAAAAAATTCCTTAGCAGCTAGCGACATGCAGTTTTTACAAGGTTGTTCAAAAAGGCATTCTTTAACATGTGTTGTAGCAGGGAATGTGCGAGGAAAGCTCGTTCCTGTATAAAAATGTTTCAATTTTTAATTATTCTAAAATTTCGATATTCTCAAATATATTGCGAAGACTTAGAGTACAAAAAGTCCAAAAAAAAAAATTCCTTAGCAGCTAGCGACATACAGTTTGTACAGGATTGTTCAAAAAGGCATTCTTTAACATGTGTTGTAGCAGGGAATGTGCGAGGAAAGCTCGTTCCTGTATAAAAATAATTCAATTTTTAATTATTCTAAAATTTCGATATATTTTCAAATATATTGCGAAGACTTAGAGTACAAAAAGTCCAAGAAAAAAAAATTCCTTAGCAGCTAGCGACATGCAGTTTGTACAGGGTTGTTCAAAAAGGCATTCTTTAACATGTGTTGTAGCAGGGAATGTGCGAGGAAAGCTCGTTCTTGTATAAAAATGCTTCAATTTTTTATTGATTCTAAAATTTCGATATTTTCATATATATTGCGAAGACTTAGAGTACAAAAAGTCCAAGAAAAAAAAATTCCTTAGCAGCTAGCGACATGCAGTTTGTACAGGGTTGTTCAAAAAGGCATTCTTTAACATGTGTTGTAGCAGGGAATGTGCGAGGAAAGCTCGTTCCTGTATAAAAATATTTCAATTTTTAATTATTCTAAAATTTCGATATTTTCAAATATATTGCGAAGACTTAGAGTACAAAAAGTCCAAGAAAAAAAATTCCTTAGCAGCAAGCGACATGCAGTTTGTACAGGATGGTTCAAAAAGGCATTCTTTAACATGTGTTATAGCAGGGAATGTGCGAGGAAAGCTCGTTCTTGTATAAAAATGCTTCAATTTTTATTGATTCTAAAATTTCGATATTTTCATATATATTGCGAAGACTTGGAGTACAAAAAGTCCAAGAAAAAAAATTCCTTAGCTGCTAGCGATATGCAGTTTGTACAGGGTTGTTCAAAAAGGCATTCTTTAACATGTGTTGTAGCAGGGAATGTGCGAGGAAAGCTCGTTCCTGTATAAAAATGTTTCAATTTTTAATTATTCTAAAATTTCGATATTTTCAAATATATTGCGAAGACTTAGAGTACAAAAAGTCCAAGAAAAAAAATTCCTTAGCAGCTAGCGACATGCAGTTTGTACAGGGTTGTTCAAAAAGGCATTCTTTAACATGTGTTGTAGCAGGGAGTGTGCGAGGAAATCTCGTTCTTGTATAAAAATGCTTCAATTTTTATTGATTCTAAAATTTCGATATTTTCAAATATATTGCGAAGACTTAGAGTACAAAAAGTCCAAGAAAAAAAATTCCTTAGCAGCTAGCGACATGCAGTTTGTACAGGGTTGTTCAAAAAGGCATTCTTTAACATGTGTTGTAGCAGGGAGTGTGCGAGGAAATCTCGTTCTTGTATAAAAATGCTTCAATTTTTATTGATTCTAAAATTTCGATATTTTCATATATATTGCGAAGACTTAGAGTACAAAAAGTCCAAGAAAAAAAATTCCTTAGCAGCTAGCGACATGCAGTTTGTACAGGGTTGTTCAAAAAGGCATTCTTTAACATGTGTTGTAGCAGGGAATGTGCGAGGAAAGCTCGTTCCTGTATAAAAATATTTCAATTTTTAATTATTCTAAAATTTCGATATTTTCAAATATATTGCGAAGACTTAGAGTACAAAAAGTCCAAGAAAAAAAATTCCTTAGCAGCTAGCGACATGCAGTTTGTACAGGGTTGTTCAAAAAGGCATTCTTTAACATGTGTTGTAGCAGGGAATGTGCGAGGAAAGCTCGTTCCTGTATAAAAATATTTCAATTTTTAATTATTCTAAAATTTCGATATTTTCAAATATATTGCGAAGACTTAGAGTACAAAAAGTCCAAGAAAAAAAATTCCTTAGCAGCTAGCGACATGCAGTTTGTACAGGGTTGTTCAAAAAGGCATTCTTTAACATGTGTTGTAGCAGGGAATGTGCGAGGAAAGCTCGTTCTTGTATAAAAATGTTTCAATTTTTAATTATTCTAAAATTTCGATATTTGGAGTTATCTTGCGAAGACTTAGGGTACAAAAAGTCCAAGAAAAAAAAATCCTTAGCAGCTAGCGACATGCAGTTTGTACAGGGTTGTTCAAAAGGGCATTCTTTAACATGTCTTGTAGCAGGGAATGTGCTAGGAAATCTCGTTCTTGTATAAAAATGCTTCAATTATTATTGATTCTAAAATTTCGATTTTTTCATATATATTGCGAAGACTTAGAGTACAAAAAGTCCAAGAAAAAAAATTCCTTAGCAGCTAGCGACATGCAGTTTGTACAGGATTGTTCAAAAAAGACATTCTTTAATATGTGTTGTAGCAGGGAATATGCGAGGAAAGCTCGTTCTTGTATAAAAATGTTTCAATTTTTATTGATTCTAAAATTTCGATATTTTCATATATATTGCGAAGACTTAGAGTACAAAAAGTCCAAGCAAAAAAATTC
>CM032454.1:167043786-167048786 GCA_019049505.1 Pachyrhynchus sulphureomaculatus | reverse complement strand
CCGAGTTAATTTAAATCATCAGAAATAGTCTTTTGTGGACTATGAGGGAGTTAATTGAAAATTAACAGCAGCCTTTATTAACCCAAAATTACCGAAATATGACATTAAGTAACTAGCCGGGCCTATAGGTCATTTTATTGAGTAGGGTCTGGATTTTCGGTTATGTATATATATATATATATATATATATATATATATATATATATATATATATATATATATATATATATACATATATATATATATATATATATATATATATATATATATATATATATATATACATATATACATATATATATATATACATATATATGTACATATATATATATATATATATATATATATATATATATATATATATATATATATATATATATATATGTATATATATATATATATACATATATACATATATACATATATACATATATATATATATATATATATATATATATATATATATATATATATATATATATATAAATATAATATATATATATATATATATATATATATATATATATATATACATATATATATATATATATATATATATATATATATATATATATGTATATATACATATATACATATAAATATATATATATATATATATATATATATATATATATATATATATATATATATATCGATATTTAAAGTATATTTTTAACAAATATATATAGCATTTAGACTAATGTTAAAAAGTTGAAAAAAATTCTTGTCTCGGCCAAGATTTGATCCCAGTAGCTTGGCTTAGGCCAGAAATTAAATCAATTAATCACATTTGCACCCTTTTTTTTCAATTGTTAGACAAATCTGGAGATCAAATGAGCTACATGGAAGGTACATAACACTCCTGTACTCCGAATAGATCAATAAAGATAATTCGAATTCACGGTTAGAATAAGGAAATTTATATTCGAAGACCCAGGGCTTTATAATGGCAAATCAGGACAAAGCCCTGCCTACCTGCAAATACTGAAAATATCTCATTAGAGATGCAACTGCAGTAAATGACAAATATCGACTTTGACAATTAAAGCCTAAAACCATAGACCATATCATAGCAGGATGCCCTATCTTAGTACCCATAAAATACCTAAAACGACATGATAACTTAACAAAAATAAAACATCAAAAACTGTTTAAAAACGCAAACGTAATCACTAAATGCGTCCCATACTATAATTATAAACCAGAATCTATTAACGAAAAAAAGACCTATAAAATATATGGGAACAGAACTATCTATACAGACCACCAAATCGAAAACAACGGACCAGATATTGTCTTCCAGAACAAAGCAAATAATGTTACTCACGTTACTGATATAGCTGTACCTGCAGCTCATACATCAGGCAAATAGACAGTGGCAGTTTGTGGCGGCCCGTGGCTCCGTGACGTAGTAACTTGCTTGCGGTGCAGAAGGTCTCGGGTACCAATCCCGGCAGGTCGGTATACTTTATTTATTAATTTATTTAAGTATATTTGGCCTACTTAGTTGGGAATGTGGTATCTTTGGCACAATGATACTACTCAGTATATATCACCACTACACCAAACACTTTATTTTTGCACTCGACGCGCGTTTCGCTAACCATGTTAGCTTCATCAGGAGCGATGATTGACTAGTCAATCATCGCTCCTGATGAAGCTAACATGGACCATGTTAGCTTCATCAGGACTTTGACTAGTCAATCATCGCTCCTGATGAAGCTAACATGGTTAGCGAAACGCGCGTCGAGTGCAAAAATAAAGTGTTTGGTGTAGTGGTGATATATACTGAGTAGTATATTTGGCCTAGCCTAGTAGTTGTTTGCAGAAATGCAATAACGTCCGTGGCAGTACTACCGCGTTGTTTAAAAGGTGCTGTGAAATACAAAAATGTATGTTCCAGCACTTGGACAAAGTTGACGGCTATTACAACATCCTCGCCGATATCCTGTAAGATATAAAAAAGGGTAAAATCCCTACTCAGCCGGGGAGGTGAACAACAAGAAAAAAAAAGATCCTCAAATATCTCTTGCTGAAAAAATAAAGACCATGTGCAATCAAAATAAACTCGTAGTGGTGCCGATAATTATAGGGGCGACAAGAGAAATACTCATAAAATTAGCCAAATATTTTGAAAAAAATTGGAGCCGCCTTCAAAGCTCTATTTTATACTGCAAGAACTGAGAAAATATCTAAAAAATATGAACTTAAAACCACTATAATAGATACTTGAGACTTGCTCAACATAACCTTGCCAAGGATTATGATGCTATCTGCTAATGGAAAGTACTTCAGGAAATAATAATAATATTATGGAATAGTTTCGAAACAAATATATTTTTATAAAACTAGGAATAACTATTAGATTTAATGTAATATATCTAAACAGTCTATAAAAATAAATTTATTTTATTGTGTTGGTAATTATATTAGCCATTAAACCGAGACATATTATATGAAATAAACATTTAATTGTAAATAAATAAATTTTATATAATTCAACATATACCGTTGCAGTAATTGAGTTAGAAAAGAAAAAAAAATAAAGGAATAAAAGCAGCATATTAAATATATATTATATATATATATATATATATATATATAATAAAACACATTGCCAAGTAAGGCCCTAATTTTCCAATTTTGGAAGAACATCTCATATTTTTCGGATATTTCTAGACGTGGGCGATTTTGATTTCTAAATTGGAGTGATAAGTTAGTGCTGGAATCTCGAAGCACTGACAAAAACATGAACAATATGGAAGTCAGTTTATTTCCCTGAGGTATATCTAAGTTTAACTAAGAGTAACCGATTTTACAATCTTACCAGTGAGATTTAACGTGATAGCTTAAGATCTTTCGTCCAAATAAAGTACTAGCTACGCTGAAAACAAGGTTTATTCTATTATTAACCTAGAACTACAAAAAACTAAGTATTTCGTCTGACGAATAAGATATTCTAAAACTTTATAAAAATTGTATACTCATGATCTTATTTGTCAATAAAAAATCGGTTGTAAAAAAAACTTTACAAATTTCTGCATTTATAGTGATTCCCAGAAAATATATGCACTTAGTCTAATCAGAGTTGAATATTCTAAAACTTGACAGGAACCTGTTTGTAAAACTGACTATTTTTAACAAAGAGTGTGTGCATTTTTTTATTTTTTCTGTCAGACCAACGTAAATTATCACGAGACGCAATTCTAAATGGCTGTTACAAAAAAACATATTTCTTTTTTACGTATTGAGGTAACAATTTTATGGTAAAAATGTGTTTTTGAACACAGTACTTCATCGTTTTTTGCTTCGAAATATAGTCCCGTTTCGTCTTTCATTACCCCATGCTGCTATTTAAGTTGTTTTTATGGTTGAGGAACGTCTAGATATATCACCACTAAAAACATTTGCCTGCTTTATAAAGAAAATAAAAGAATACAGTTTTTATTAACATGTACCCTCTGTCCAGAAAGAAACCGAGCTTTTCGAAAATAGAAGAAAATATTAGCCTAAGATCTTGTATCTTTTTGTAGTCGAAAGTGGTGCCCGTTGATAGTGTTTCGTCGGCTGTCTCGTGACATTTGTTTGATTAATATTTCTTAAGGGCTTATTCTTCTTAATTCGCCGTCTCCTGACGAAGGTTAACGATCCAAATAGCTAACGTAGCCCTGGAAACTGCAGCTCTAAAAATATCTATTGATAAGCAATTAAACTGTCTTCGGACATCCTTTAACCAGGAATTTTGATCTCTTCCAACCGATCTTCCTTGTATTTTGCCTTCGTTGACTAGTCTCAGCAAGTCATATTTTGCTCCTCTCGTTATGTGACCAATATAAACTAGTTTTCCTTTTCTTTATAGTCAGCAGCAGTTTTATGAATTTGCTCATGCTAAATATTTCGTTTCTGTTTGCTGGGATCAAGAGTCCAACCTTAACATCCATATAGGAGTTCCGAAAAAAAACATAACATCTAATCATACACACTCGGAGTTCTAGACTAAGGTCGGATTTAGTGAAAAAATATGCCATGTATATGAAGGTTCCACTGGCCTGCTCGATTCTCGAACTAATCTCTATATTTTTGGATTAAAATGGCCATTAATTAGTGTTTCCAGGTATTTAAAAGACAAAACCCGCTTCATTCTGGGACAAGCCGCAATAAATCGCTACAAAGGCATATTCCTATAACGTAAAATAAGACTTGTTATTTTGGAGTCCGTCTCCAAGGGCCAAATTTCTGTAGTAATAAATGAAGGCACATTTTGTTGAAGCCATGCTTGTGTTGTTTTAACTTTGTGTCCTGGTGCAGAATCTTGCTGGAGGTCCCAATGCTTATTTTTGAAAAGAGTAGGGTTTAGGGTTCTCACAACGTTATTTAAAATAATTATATACATATCGCGTCACAAGGTCTTCCGACGTCTGCCTCTCTGTCCATCCAAAGGTGTTCATCCAAAATCCCTGTCCCGAATACCTCTCTCCATTCCTTTTTTCCAACTTCGTCGTGTCCGTCCTATTTGTCGTCTACCCTGTGGTAGTTTGCCATCATCGGTCGATTGTACCCACAGGTACGTGTATTTGGTACAATTTTTTATTTGCTGGTCGTCCTCTAATCCTAAGTCTTGCCGTACTCCGCCAATCGTCATATACTGAGTTTTATTTATGTTGATCTCTAAGTCCCATTTTCTGTATTCTTCTATCGAGTCATATATACTATGTCATCATGATCTTGCTATTACAATCTGGTCGTCGGTTTAAAACATAGTGTGTAGAGATTGTTGTTCTTTAATGGTATCCCCATACTACTACATTTCCGTTTCCAGCCCTTTAGTGCATGTTCTAGGTATATTTTAAATAAGGTAGGTGATAAACAGCACCCTTGCCTAAGTCCCTTGCTGACATAGAAACCTTTAGATGTTGAGTTTCCTACCTTAACCTTGGTTTCTGCTTTTTGATATTAAACTGCGGATATTAGATTCGAGTTGATATTTGTTTGTTGGGGTG
>CM032454.1:166990818-167043686 GCA_019049505.1 Pachyrhynchus sulphureomaculatus | reverse complement strand
TCATTTTTATCGTTTTTATTTTTCAAGTCAAAAAAATTTTTTTTTGGTCATAATCAACTTTATAACTTTAGTTGGTTTACTGATACAGACCAAGAGGGCGACCCGAAATTTAGACTGGTCGACTAACCGTCTGCATAGTTGTTCATTTCATCGGGCGAGTCGAATTAAAGCCTTTAACGATAATTTTGCGGCTCCCTGGAATGCCTAGATAAGGCCCAAAATGCTACATCTAAAAGTGAATTGTCGTTTAACCACTTGAATCAAGTACCATAATATTTGTTGACATTATAAAGTCGAGTGCCCCAAAGGGCAGACGCCGCCGAGACTGGACCCAGCTTTAGGACTCAAAAAACTCGAACCAAAAATACCACATAAAATCAATAAATTTAGTATGTTCTTGATAAAATAAGAGGGAGCTTGTGAAAGGCCGACGCCGCAATACCGGTGGACGAAGCTAGACTCGCTTTTTCCAGTCAAAAAAGGTCGTTTTTCGAGGTCTTGAATAAATAAGACCATATGTCCCTACGCGTCTGCCAAAATTATTTTTAAAAAATTTAGGCCTTAATTAATAAAAATCACGAGGGCAGACGCCTCGCTTGTAACCCGAACGAGTCGAGGCATTTTTAAAGTTAAAAAAAAAATCGAAATTTTTATAGTATAGATGCCATTATAGGTTCTATATAAAATTGGTACCGGATGACTTAAATTATTATTATTAGTCTACACTGTTAAAAAAACTTTAGATGAATTTTAAAAACTATTTACTTAAAGTTAAATATTTGCTAGATTTTTGAAGAGTTTACTAGAAATTTCAAATAAAATGCTTTTAAATTCCTAATCGTCGAGTTTCTAAGCTAGTCCTTTTAAGTGAGTCAGCCAGTAAGTTTTTAGTTCGCATTATCGGTAAATTATGGTTTTCAGTGATTTTAAAAAACACTGTAACACCCTCTAATTATTTTTGAAATATTTTCCATATTTTGTGAATTCAAGCTGTTTTAAAACTATTTTTTGTTACAACAATAGTTCTGATTTAATGATATCTACTAGTAAAATCAAAAAAGTCTTTTTTTATAATCCAAGCCAAGCTCAATTTTTTAGGGTTATAGTAGAGAGTAAATTTTTGTTTATGGTTGATAGGGAGGATATCCGTTATACTAAAGGCAAATGCCGTAGAATTTTCATGAATTTTGGAAATTTTTTGGTACATTTTAGAAATTTATTTAACTACTTTGAAACAGTGCCAACATAAATGTAAACGAGTTTTCTCCGTTCAATTCGATACTCGATATATTCAAATCACAGGGAAATATAACTTTTACGAGTATGATAAATTATCACATAACACCTTAATCCACAAAATAAAACGATTTTTGAGAAAATGTGACCTAACACCTCCTTCCACTCTTGTCTTCATTTTTAAATAAGCCTAAATTCGAAAAATATAAAAAAATTGTAAAATAGATATCATATGGAAAGTTTCATTCAAAAAACATAACATAGAGAGAATCTGTAATATGAACTAAACATATTCTGTAAGTAAAATCTTTAAAGTTTGTAAGAAATCTGCTTTAAATTGACAACGTAATAGACTAAGAGGGCGACTCAAAATTTTGAGCTGTCGACTAACCGTTTGCCTAGTTGTTCATTCTATCGGGCGATTCGAATAAAAGCCTTTAAAGTTGATTTTGCGGCCCCGTCCTTGGAATGCCCAGATAATGCCCAAAATGCTACATCTAAAAATTGACTGTGGTTTAACCACTTGAATCAAGTACCATAACATTTGTTGACACTAAAAAAGTCGAGCGCCCAAAAGCGTCGATCCAAAAATGGTAATTTAACCATATAAAATCAATAAATTTAGCTGGACCAGCTTTTTCCAGCCAAAAACGGTCGTTTAGTTTATTCAAAAACTCGAAAAACAACTATTTTTGGTTAGAAAAAGGGGGTCCAGCTTCGTCCTCCGGTATTGGTCTCTCTGTCTGTCTGTCTGTCTGTCTGTCTGTCTGTCTGTCTGTCCGTCCGTTAGTGCGCCTATCACTGAAGAACCACTTATCCGATTTACGTACTTTTTTTTTTTAAAACATACATATGTTCTCTGGCCAGGTTATAGGCTATATTTTATTACGATAGGTAGCATAAGGAATGAGCAGTGACGTAAAATAGTGAGTGATGTCGGAAATAAGTTTGCCGCTTGCGCGTGCCTTTGCAATACACAGCCTAAAACCATTAAATATGGAACAATATTATGTAGCAAAGAATATCTATAATATATATAAAATGCAATGTCTCTCTGTCTGTCTGGCTGTCCATTAGTGCGTTTATCACGCGGGAACCACTTATCCGATTTACCTGTCTTTTTTTAAATTCATACATATATTCTTTGGCCAGGTTATATAATAATAATAATAATCTATATCTATAATATATATAAAATGCAATGTTTGTCTGTCGGTCTGTCTGTCCGTTAATGCGCTTATCCCTCGAGAACCACTTATCCGATTTACATGATTTTTTTAAATTCATACATATGTTCTCTGACCAGGTTATAGGTATATATTTTATTACATCTATAATATATATAAAATGCAACGTATCTCTGTCTGTCTGTCCGTTAGTGCGCTTATCACTGAAAAACCACTTATCCGATTTTCGTACTTTTTTTTTTAAAACATACATATGTTCTCCGCCCAGGTTATAGGCTATATTTTATTACGATAGGTAGCATAAGGAATGAGCAGTGACAATAATAGTAAATGAAGTCGGACAAACTTTGCCGCAAGCGCGTTCTCTTGCAATACACAGTCCAAACCATTAAATATGGAACAATATTATGTATCAGAGAATATCTATAATATATATAAAATGCAATGTCTCTCTGTCCGTCTGTCTGTCTGTCCGTCCGTTAGTGTGCTTATCACTGGAGAACCACTTATCCGATTTACGTGCTTTTTTTTTAAACATACGTATGTTCTCTGGCCAGGTTATAGGATATATTTTATTAGGTGACATAAGGAATAAGCAGTGACGATAATAGTGAATCAACGCGGAGAAAAGTTTGCCGCTAGCGCGTTCTCTTGCAATACACTCCCTAAAGCATTAAATATGGAACAATATCATGTAGTAAAGAATACAATATATATAAAGTGCAACGTCTCTCTGTCTGTCTGTCTGTCCGTTAATGCGCTTATCACTCGAGAGCCACTTATCCGATTTACGTGTTTTTTATAAATTTATACATATGTTCTATATAATTCGATATAAGCCTAGATAATGGGAGATAAGGTGAGATAATGGGAGATAAGGAGAAATAATGGGAGATAAGTCGAGATAAGCCTCGATAATGGGAGATAAGGTGAGATAATGGGAGATAAGTATAAATAATGGGAGATAAGGAGAGATAATGGGAGATGAGCAGAGATAAGTCTAGGTAATGGGAGTTATGGTGAGATAATGGTAGATAAGGAGAAATAATGGAAGATTAGGAGAAATAATGGGAGATAAGTCGAGATAAGCCTAGATAATGGGAAATAAGGTGAGATAATGGGAGATAAGGAGAAATAATGGGAGATAAGGAGAAATAATGGGAGATGAGCAGAGATAAGCCTAGATAATGGAAATTATGTAGAGATAATGGGAAATAAGGATAAATATTGGGAGATAAGGAGAAATAATGTGAGATATTTTATTACGTTGGGTAACATAAGGAATAAGCAGTGACGATAGTAGTGAATCAAGTCCACGCGAGCGGAGCCGCGGGCCCGGCTAGTTTAGCATATAAAATATCTTTAGGAAAGTGGAATGAATGACGTACCCAGAATGAAAATACTTTGTTGCAAAAGACAGTTTGTGAGATTCAGAATAACATTCAGAAATAATTGGGTATACTGGTTGACTGTGTCAAGCAAGGGGCAGGTAATACGAATAATGACAGTGCAGTCTTCTTTGCATAGGGTTATAATAGGTTTGATGTTCTTGGTGTAAATGGCTAAAAACTATATTTGAAAAATGAGTTAAAATCATGGTCAAAAATCAAAATTCGTTCAGAGAGATCGATAGAGAAATCAAAAACGAAGAGTTAAAAAAAAATTATTGAGATTACTTGAAAATTGCGTAAGTGAAACTTATTTAATTGCCTAAAAAGGTACGTTTTGAAAAAGAAGCAATATATATTGATAAATTAGGAAAAATCGTGATAATTAATCAAACATCCACCCAGACAGATCGATAGAAAAATCAAAAACGAATATTATAAAAAAAAAGAACTACTGATATTTCTTGAAAATTACTTGACTGAGACTAATTGTATTGCATAAAAAGGTGTTTTTTGGACAAAGAAACAATACATATTGATAAATTAGTAAATGAAGATTATAAAAAAATTATTGAGATTCTTTGAAAATTGCGTAACTGAGACTCATTTTATTGCATAAAAAAGTGTTTTTTTTTTTTGGAAAAAAAAAGCAATGTATATTAATAAACAATTAAAAATCACGATAAATAATCAAAAATCCTTCCAGGTAGATCGATAGAAAAATCAAAAACGAAGATTATAAAAAAAATATTCAGATTTTTTGAAAATTACGTGAATGAGAGTCATGTTACTGCTTAAAAAGGTGTTTTTTGGAAAAAAGCAATATATTTTCCCAGACAAATCGATAGAGAAATTAAACATGAAGATTATAAAAAAAAAATTATTGCGATTCCTTGAAAACTACGTGACTGAGGTTCATTTTATTTTCTAAAAAGGTGTTTTTTGGACAACAAAGCAATATATATATTGATAAATTACTAAAAATCAGGGTAAATAATCAAAGATCCACTTAGACAAATAGATAGAGAAATCAAGAACGACAATTTAAAAAAAAAAAAGTACTGAGATTCCTTGAAAATTTCAGCCAGAAAATTAACTTGGGTAAAAGTTACGTATTGTCGCCATAGTGCGGCGTCTGTCTTTTGTAGGTTCCCTTTTACTGTCAAGAAAAAAATAAATTTATTGATTTTATATGGTTAAATGACAGTCCATTTTTGGATCGACGTTTTTTTGGGCCTTAAAGATGGATTCGGTCTCAGCGGCGTCTACTTTTTGGGGCGTTCGATTTTTTTAGTGTCAACAAATGTTATGGTACTTGATTCAAGTGGTTGTTTTGAATGCACCATTTTGGGCGTTATCTGGGCATTCCAGGGGACGGGAGTCGCAAAATCAACGTTACCATAAAGGCTTTAATTCGACTCGCCCGATAGAATGAACAACTAGGCAGACGGTTAGCAGACAGGTCAATATTTCGAGTTGCCCTCTTGGTCTATAAGTAAATTTTTTTTTCGTTTCGTTGGACTTGGGGTATTGGCCAAGAGCTTGTATAAATAATTTAAAATCTGGGACGTCACAACCCTTCCGCTAGCGCCGTATTCGGCAGTGACCTTCAGTCTCTTAACCCGCGCTATCGAGGCTCTGCTTATTGATTATTGCTGATTTTTTTCTATTTTTTCGTCTTACATAATTTTCTCTAAATTTAAAAGCAACTTAATAAAATTTAAAATAAAAATATAACAATGTAATGTAAGTAATCATAGAAAATTCAGCAAAAAATATTAAAAAAAAATAACTCTATGTATGTACCAATATAAAATTACTAGGAATATTAACAGATTAGGTAGCTTCTCCCGATAATTTGACCCTAACTTAGAATATAAAAGAAAGACTTGAATGTATGTTTTGTAATATGGAATTTGTCCAAAAAGAGCAAACATTTGAAAGCGAATAAATCGGAAGAATATGTAGATAAAATTTTCAATACAGCATCTAATAGAATTTCAGGAGAAACAAAATTTTAAACCCAATTTATGGAAAACGCGTGTGTAAGTTACAAACTTATCAAAGTAACTTTAAAACTTATAATGCTTCTTCGCCTTTGCATCGCGTCCGCTCATTTTATCATAAACCGCAGCAATTTACTACCGTATGGTAGAATATATAATAAATTATTTAGTATACTTGAACGAAGATATATAGAAATAAAAATGTGGTCCGGAGAGTATTAAACTTCGACTATTATTGCCGATTAGTACATTTTTAATTTAATAAACGGATTGTTTGCTAATCTGCGCTTTTATCGTATGTTTGAAAGATTTTTCTTACAGTTCTTGTAAATTGTTTCTTGTCAGTCGCAGTTGATGAATTTCTTTACGACACCTTCTTTTAGAATGCTAGCCTGCTATTGTTCTTCTTTATCTACAGGAAAATATTTGGGATCTAATCTACAGTTTTACTGATGATTGTACGTTTGTTTCTTTGTTGACTTTAAAACCTGAAATACGAGCATGAGTACGTGACTCTGCTGCTTTTATTTCTTAAGACCAAAATACATGGTAGAGTAAATGTTGGTTGTTATCACATAAAACATAAAGTCTGTGATACGCCGTGATTATTTACGATGTACAGTTTTCTATATAAATTGTATTGAATACTATAAAAGATATATTTAGTCAATAAATTGGACACATAATTCTTATATAAATTTTAACATCAGCTGGAAGCCTGATAAGCAGTCTTATGTACATCTAATTGGGACTTCTTTTAAACAAAGGTAAGTTATTTCTAAATGAAATGAAGCGAATTACTTTGTTATTTGTCACTTATTTTTTATTTATCTGCTACTGCAGTTGCAATACTAGATTTAAAGAACACCAAACATCTTTTAGAATAAACAAAGAAAATTCCAACTTTGCTAACCACTTCCATCAAACAAATCATATTTTTCCAGACATAAATAATCTACAAATATTACATAAAGCACAAAAAGGAAGAAAATTAAATATTTTAGAAGCTATAGGGATCTACAAGAACAATAAAAATAAAGATACAATCCTATTAAATAATCAAACAGATGTTCAGAATTCAACCCTCTTTGGCGTATATATATATATATATATATATATATATATATATATATATATATATATATATATATATATATATATATATATATATATATATATATATATATATATATATATATATATTTTATATATATATATATATATATATATATTTTTAGGAGCCACTATGTATATCTTTGAAGAAGGACCTTTTTGCTTTCATTGTAGAAAGTTATAAGAAAATATTCAAAAGTATTTCTTCAAATTTAATAATTTAAGTTCATTGTGGTTTAAACGTGATGGGTAATTCCAAATTGTACCTCGAAATTTGTTATAAATCATAAATAAACCTAACCACCTTAGTTTGTAGTATTACGCTTGATAATGTAGAAAACCTACGAAACTGCAGTAGCAGATAAATAAAAAATAAGTGACAAATACCAAAGTAATTCGTTTCATTTCATTTAGAAATTTAAAATGTACTGTCACAAAGTAACGGACACCTCAATTATACAATTGAAAGGTAAGTTATGTTTAGGGATAACTAAATTTTGATTATATATATGTAGCATATTTATGCATGTTCCACGTAGACACGAAACTATCCAAATTACTCCTAATATAGATCAAAACATTAAATAGTAAGTATATACCTAGTACTCCCATAAATACTGTTACAAACTTTCACGTGCGCCTTCTATAAACACTGACATTTTTTAGGTAAAATTATTTATGTTTGTCATTTGTTATACAGTTATTGTGTGTAAACATAATTACAATTTGAATTCTTTAAACCATGCAACAGAGTGATCGAGAAAATAGGATTGATAGCTTTATTTAAGTGCGGTATGGAAAAAAGCGACATAAAAAGACTATAAAACGGCTTAAAATAAGTTGTATATTTGTTTACCGGGCGATAAAATTATTTACTGAGACAGAATACATAAAAGTTAGGCAACATTCAGAAATACCAAGGACAGTTCGAACGCCACAAACTGTTAAAGCTGTAAAAGCGTAAATTGACCGAAATCTTCTCCGCAAACAAAAAAAATTATCTCGTGGGATAAAAATTTCGAAAAATTCTGTGTCTCGTATTGTTACAGAAGACCTAAGACTTGGTGCTTATAAGAGACACAGTAGTCATTTGCTAATGGAAGATTTAAAACGAAAACGGTGGCAAAAATCTAAGAGTTTGTGGAAGGAATACGCTAAGGACAAACACAGAAAAATTTTGTTTACCGATGAAAAAATTTTCAAAACAAAAAAATCTTTCAATAAGCAAAATAATAGGATTTATGCCGGATCTTCTAAGGAAGCGTCTGAACTTGTTTCAAAAGTTCAAAGGGGTCATCATCCAGCATCAGTTATAGTTTGATAGGGAGGCAACTTTAATGAGGTTTCCAGTATTCATTTTTGTGAAAAAGGTGCTTCGGCTAAATATATCAAGACACTATTTTAAAGATTAAGAAAAGATTAATGTTAAAAAGCCTAATCAAGAGCCACGGAATCGACGGAATCAAACAAAACGACCTAAGCAACGGAAACGGAATAAGGAAATTGGAACGTGGAATTTACAGGGCCTCTCTACGAAATTAAACGAAGTCATCTCGGAAATAAAACGATTTAATATGGATATTATGGTACTAACGGAGACGAAAAAGAAGGAAAAAGGATCAGAGAACCTTGGACAATACGATCACTTTCACAGCGGAGTACCGAAAGAGAAAAGAGCCCAACAAGGAGTTTCTATCCTGATAAAGAAGAGTCTCTGAAAACATATCACATCTTGAAAAGCAATTATTGAGCGTCTAATAAAAATGATCATAAATATATTGGGTCAAAGAATATGTATTATAGGGGTATATGCTGTGAACGATGATGCCCTCGTCCAAAAGAAGGAAGAATTCTTTCAACAGCTAAATTGTGAACTTTTGAAAGTTGGCAACTCAAGACAAGTGATTGTTCTAGGAGACATGAATAGTAGAATAGGGAAGAAAATACATGATAAGATAGTTGGACCATTAGGAGAAAACATAGTCAACGATAATGGGGTAAGACTGATTTCGGTATGCGAGCAAAATGATTTGCGCATAACCGACGGATTTTATCAACACCGAGATATACACAAACATACATAGACCCAAACCACAAGACAGTTGAGATCAATAATAGACTATTTATTAGTGTGACAAGACACACATTTCAAGATCTATGATGTAAGAGTGTACCGTGGTGCAACTTGCGGAAGCGATTGTCATCTGGTTAAGCCGAAAATACTGTTCTCAGGAAAATATCAAAAAGAAAAGGCAGTACAGAACTCTATGAAAACAAAGGAAAATAAATATAATATATTTAGCCTAGATCAAGATAGTGTAAAAATATTATATCAACGACGCCTCGATGAAAAATTACAAGACAAGCAGTTCACTAACAACGAAGAACATTATAACTACATCAAGGATTGCTTCCATGCTGTTGCGAAAGAAGCTGTGGGATATCAAAATTTAAAACACCCTACTGGTGAGATGAGGATATAGAACTGGCAATTAAAGAGAAAAGGAAAAAACATGAACTATACTTAACAACAAAAGATAATATAGATTGGACGAATTATAAAAGCCATTAAAGGATAGTTAGGAAAATGATTACTCAAAGGAAAAATGATTCTTAGGAAAAGAAATGCCAAACAATAAACACATATTTAGGTGGAAGAAGGAGTACCGAAGGCTGGAAGACGTTAAAATCCCTGAGAACGGATACGAAGCGAGACCTCATATCTCCAATTAGTCTTGAAGTATGGAATAAGTACTTTTCTGAGCTCCTCCAGAAAGATAGAATGGAGTTTTTGATTGAGAAACAGACTCAGAATATACGGGTTGAATATCATAGAAAGAAATATAACAAATATGTCTATTGTTGACCGGGACCAAGTAACATTTCCACAGAGCTGATCAAATAAGGAACCAAAAATCTATTCGAACACTTGAAGACATTATTCCAAAACTGTTTTAGTGAAAGGGAACTCCCTACTGAATTTAAAACATCTGTTATATCTACTATCCATAAAAAAAGGGAATAAAAACGAATGAGACAACTATAGGGGAATCGCCGTGACCGGCACAATAAGCAGAATTTATGGAAAACTATTAAAGAGCAAAATCGAACATGAATACCACGTGGAAGCCAAAGAACAAGCAGGCTTTAGAGCCGGAAGATCGACAGAAGGGCACCTTTTCTGCCTCACCCAAATCATCAAGAAAAAATCCGCCGTAAATCAAAAACTACATCTGTTATATGTGGACCTTAAAAAAGCATATATGTGTGTGTCCCAGAATAAATTATGGACAGCACCCCAACAAACAAATATCAACTCGAATCTAATATCCGCAGTTTATATCAAAAAGCAGAAACCAAGGTTAAGGTAGGAAACTCAACATCTAAAGGTTTCTATGTCAGCAAGGGACTTAGGCAAGGGTGCTGTTTATCACCTACCTTATTTAAAATATACCTAGAACATGCACTAAAGGGCTGGAAACGGAAATGTAGTAGTATGGGGATACCATTAAAGAACAACAATCTCTACACACTATGTTTTACCGACGACCAGATTGTAATAGCAAGATCATGATGACATAGTATATATGACTCGATAGAAGAATACAGAAAATGGGGCTTAGAGATCAACATAAATAAAACTCAGTATATGACGATTGGCGGAGTACGGCAAGACTTAGGATTAGAGGACGACCAGCAAATAAAAAATTGTACCAAATACACGTACCTGTGGGTACAATCGACCGATGATGGCAAACTACCACAGGGTAGACGACAAATAGGACGGACACGACGAAGTTGGAAAAAAGGAATGGAGAGAGGTATTCGGGACAGGGATTTGGATGAACACCTTTGGATGGACAGAGAGGCAGACGTCGGAAGACCTTGTGACGCGATATGTATATAATTATTTTAAATAACGTTGTGAGAACCCTAAACCCTACTCTTTTCAAAAATAAGCATTGGGACCTCCAGCAAGATTCTGCACCAGGACACAAAGTTAAAACAACACAAGCATGGCTTCAACAAAATGTGCCTTCATTTATTACTACAGAAATTTGGCCCTTGGAGACGGACTCCAAAATAACAAGTCTTATTTTACGTTATAGGAATATGCCTTTGTAACGATTTATTGCGGCTTATCCCAGAATGAAGCGGGTTTTGTCTTTTAAATACCTGGAAACACTAATTAATGGTCATTTTAATCCAAAAATATAGAGATTAGTTCGAGAATCGAGCAGGCCAGTGGAACCTTCATAAACATGGCATATTTTTTCACTAAATCCGACCTTAGTCTAGAACTCCGAGTGTGTATGATTAGATGTTATGTTTTTTTCGGAACTCCTATATGGATGTTAAGGTTGGACTCTTGATCCCAGCAAACAGAAACGAAATATTTAGCATGAGCAAATTCATAAAACTGCTGCTGACTATAAAGAAAAGGAAAACTAGTTATATTGGTCACATAACGAGAGGAGCAAAATATGACTTGCTGAGACTAGTCAACGAAGGCAAAATACAAGGAAGATCGGTTGGAAGAGGTCAAAATTCCTGGTTAAAGGATGTCCGAAGACAGTTTAATTGCTTATCAATAGATATTTTTAGAGCTGCAGTTTCCAGGGCTACGTTAGCTATTTGGATCGTTAACCTTCGTCAGGAGACGGCGAATTAAGAAGAAGAAGCCCTTAAGAAATATTAATCAAACAAATGTCACGAGACAGCCGACGAAACACTATCAACGGGCACCACTTTCGACTACAAAAAGATACAAGATCTTAGGCTAATATTTTCTTCTATTTTCGAAAAGCTCGGTTTCTTTCTGGACAGAGGGTACATGTTAATAAAAACTGTATTCTTTTATTTTCTTTATAAAGCAGGCAAATGTTTTTAGTGGTTGATATATGTAGACGTTCCTCAACCATAAAAACAACTTAAATAGCAGCATGGGGTAATGAAAGACGAAACGGGACTATATTTCGAAGCAAAAAACGATGAAGTACTGTGTTCAAAAAACACATTTTTACCATAAAATTGTTACCTCAATACGTAAAAAAGAAATATGTTTTTTTGTAACAGCCATTTAGAATTGCGTCTCGTGATAATTTACGTTGGTCTGACAGAAAAATAAAAAAATGCACACACTCTTTGTTAAAATAGTCAGTTTTACAAACAGGTTCCTGTCAAGTTTTAGAATATTCAACTCTGATTAGACTAAGTGCATATATTTTCTGGGAATCACTATAAATGCAGAAATTTGTAAAGTTTTACACCGATTTATTGACAAATAAGATCATGAGTATATAATTTTTATAAAGTTTTAGAATATTTTATTCGTCAGACGAAATACTTAGTTTTTGTAGTTCTAGGTTAATAATAGAATAAACCTTGTTTTCAGCATAGCTAGTACTTTATTTGGACGAAAGATCTTAAGCTACCACGTTAAATCTCACTGGTAAGATTGTAAAATCGGTTACTCTTAGTTAACTTAGATATACCTCAGGGAAATAAACTGACTTCCATATTGTTCATGTTTTTGTCAGTGCTTCGAGATTCCAGCACTAACTTATCACTCCAACTTAGAAATCAAAATCGCCAACATCTAGAAATATCCGAAAAATATGAGATGTTCTTCCAAAATTGGAAAATTAGGGCCTTACTTGACAATGTGTTTTATTATATATATATATATTTATATATATATATATATATATATATATATATATATATATATATACATATATATATATATATATATATATATATATATATATATATATATATATATATATATATATATATATATATATATATTTTAATAAGCTGCTTTTATTCCTTTATTTCTTTTCTAACTCAATTACTGCAACGGTATATGTTGAATTATATAAAATTTTATTTATTACAATTAAATGTTTATTTCATAACATATATATGTCTCGGTTTAATGGCTAACATAATTACCAACACAATAAAATAAATTTATTTTTATAGACTGTTTAGATAAGAAAATTACATTAAATCTAACAGTTATTCCTAGTTTTATAAAAATATATTTGTTTCGAAACTATTCCATAATATTATTATTATTTCCTGAAGTACTTTCCATTAGCAGATAGCATCATAACCCTTGGCAAGGTTATGTTGAGCAAGTCTCAAGTATCTATTATAATGGTTTTAAGTTCATATTTTTTAGATATTTTCTCAGTTCTTGCAGTATAAAATAGAGCTTTGAAGAGCTTTTTCAAAATATTTGGCCAATTTTATGAGTATTTCTCTTGTCGCCCCTATAATTATCGGCACCACCACCAGTTTATTTTGATTGCACATGGTCTTTATTTTTTCAGCAAGAGATATTTGAGGATCTTTTTTTTTCTTGTTGTTCACCTCCCCGGCTGAGTAGGGATTTTACCCTTTCTTATATCTTACAGGATATCGGCGAGGATGTCGTAATAGCCGTCAACTTTGTCCAAGTGCTGAAACATACATTTTTGTATTTCACAGCACCTTTTAAACAACGCGGTAGTACTGCCACGGACGTTATTGCATTTCTGCAAACAACTACTAAGCTAGGCCAAATATACTTAAATAAATTAATAAATAAAGTATACCGATCTGCTGGGATTGGTACCCGAAACCTTCTGCACCGCAAGCAAGTTACTACGTCACGGAGCCATGGGCTGCCACAAACTGCCACTGTCTATTTGCCGATGTATGAGCTGCAGGTACAGCTATATCAGTAACGTAATTATTTGCTTTGTTCTGGAAGACAATATCTGGTCCGTTGTTTTCGATTTGGTGGTCTGTATAGATAGTTCTGTTCCCATATATTTTATAGGTCTTTTTCTCGTTAATAGATCTTGGTTTATAGTTATAGTATGGGACGCATTTAGTGATTACGTTTGCGTTTTTAAACAGTTTTTGATGTTTTATTTTTGTTAAGTTATCATGTCGTTTTAGGTATTTTATGGGTACTAAGATAGGGCATCCTGCTATGATATGGTCTATGGTTTCAGGCTTTAATTGTCAAAGTCGATATTTTTCATTTACTACAGTTGCATCTCTAATGAGATATTTTCAGTATTTGTAGGCAGGCAGGGCTTTGTCCTGATTTGCCATTATAAAGCCCTGTGTCTTCGAATATAAATTTCCTTATTCTAACCGTGAATTCGAATTATCTTTATTGATCTATTCGGAGTACAGGAGTGTTATGTACCTTCCATGTAGCTCATTTGATCTCCAGATTTGTCTAACAATTGAAAAAAAAGGGCGCAAATGTGATTGATTGATTTAATTTCTGGCCTAAGCCAAGCTACTGGGATCAAATCTTGGCCGAGACAAGAATTTTTTTCAACTTTTTAAAATTAGTCTAAATGCTATATATATTTGTTAAAAATTTACTTTAAATATCGATATATATATATATATATATATATATATATATATATATATATATATATATATATATATATATATATATGTATATATGTATATATACATATATACATATATATTTATATATATATATATATATATATATATATATATATATATATATATATATGTATATATATATATATATATATATATATATATATATATATATATATATATATATATATGTATATATATATATATATATATATATATATGTATATATATATATATATATATATATATATATATATATATATATATATATATATATATATGTATATATGTATATATATATATATATATATATATATATATATATATATATATATATATATATATATATATATATATATACCGAAAATCCAGACCCTACTCAATAAAATGACCTATAGGCCCGGCTAGTTACTTAATGTCATATTTCGGTAATTTTGGGTTAATAAAGGCTGCTGTTAATTTTCAATTAACTCCCTCATAGTCCACAAAAGACTATTTCTGATGATTTAAATTAACTCGGCTTATTCTATTTTATTATAGGGTAAAACACATGTCAGATTCAAAGGGTTAAAATAACCTTGTAAGTTAAAGTTAGACAATTTAATTTTATCGTAAACCTTCTATGTCACTTTTACACTTAGACAGGGCCAGACAATAATTGATTGAATTCTATCATTTATATATATACATATATATGTATATGTATATGTATATATATATATATATATATATATATATATATATATATATATATATATATATATATATATGTATATATATATATATATATATATATATATATATATATATATATATGTATGTATATATATATATATATATATATATATATATATATATATATATATATATATATGTATGTATATATATGTATATATGTATATGTATGTATATATATGTATATATATGTATATATTCGTATATATATATGTATATATTCGTATATATACGTATATATACGTATATATGTATATATATGTACATATATGTATATATATGTATATATATGTATCTATATGTATATATATGTATATATATGTATATATATATATATATATATATATATATATATATATATATATATATATATATATATATATATATATATATATATATATATGTATATATATATATATGTATATATATATATATATATATATATATATATATCACTATAAGCCTACTTTTATCCAATATTAGACGTAGGCCTTCTCCTTGAATTTCCATCTCAATCTATTTGCAGTTGCCATCCGTTCAATGTCCGCAACCCTCCGTATATCATCACGCCATCTTGTTTTCGGACGTCCTACGCTCCTTTTCTGTTCTCGTGGTCTCCATTCTCTTGTTTGCATGGTCCATCAGTCGGGCGTGCTACATATCCAGCCCAGTGCCACTTTTTTTTTTGCTACATGCGCTATAATATCCTTTATTTTCATTTGTTCACGTATCCACTTGTTTCTTTTTCTATCTTTAA
The DNA here is from genome assembly GCA_019049505.1 of Pachyrhynchus sulphureomaculatus. Lineage (NCBI taxonomy): Eukaryota > Metazoa > Arthropoda > Insecta > Coleoptera > Curculionidae > Pachyrhynchus > Pachyrhynchus sulphureomaculatus. The sequence goes on along the minus strand of CM032454.1, from coordinate 167,027,839 downwards.
ATTTTATCCCGATTATCTGTCTTTCGTGTGCTCTCTAGGTTCGAGCTAGTTTTTGCATGTGGGCTTTATTCACTGTAATCACGGGTAGGATGCAATGTTCGTAAACTTTGACCTTTAATTTATTTAGGATGGTTTTATTTTTTGTCTTTCGTCGTAATAATTTTTTGCCCCAGATACATATAATTCTCAACAGCTCTCGAGAAGCTGTTGGTTAATATTTTTCTCTTACTTTTATTTATTTTAAGACCAATTGTCTTTAAATGGTAGTTTAACTCATTTATCATTTCTTGTAACTCATGTGTGTTGCTAGTGATGACTACAATATCGTCTCCGAACCTTAAATCACTCAGATACAAACCATCAATCTTTAGGCCCTATTTTGTCCAGTCTACCTGGCGCAATACGTTTTCTAGAGCTGTAATAAGTAGCTGGGAGAGAATATATCTCCCTGTCTTACACCTCTTCTTACAGGTATTTGTTTTGTACTAGGTTTTATGTACATCTTTGTATTTTTATATATATCTTTGATTAGGGTAGTGTATCTGTTACTGCCACAGTTGTTCAAGGTGTTGATGATCGCCCACATTTCAACAGAATCAAAAGCCCTCTCATAATATATGAAGGTTATGTAGAGTTCAAAATTGTATTCATTGCTCTTCTCTAGGATTTTTCTCATTGTCTGTAAGTGGTCACATGTGCTACAGCCGGATCTAAAACCAACCTGGTCGCATGAGTATCACCGGAGGTAAGCCATCAAGGCCAGGTCCCTTGTTAATATTCACGTAGTTTAATTAAATATATATATATATATATATATATATATATATATATATATATATAAATATATATAAATATTTATTATATATATATATATATATATATATATATATATACATATATATATATATATATATATATATATATATATATATATATATATATATATATATATATATATATATATATACATATATACATATATATACATATATATACATATATATATATATATATATACATATATATATATATATATATATATATATATATATATATATATATATATATATATATATATATATATACATATACATATATATATATATATATATATATATATATATATATATATATATATATATATATATATATATATATATATATATATATATATATATATATATATATATATATATATATATATATATATATATATATATATATATATATATATATACAGTAGAATCTCGATTATCTGAAATAATATGGACCAAAGTGATTTATCGAAATTTCGGTTAATCCGAATTTTTTTATAAAATAGAAGTTTAGAATGAATACAACAGTGCAGATTGACTTAAAAGCATTTATACGATATGCTATTACGTACATAGGTATTTATTAAGACAAAGAATAGAACAATTAGTTTACTTATTTTATGTATATGTACGGAAAATCGAAAATAAAACAGTTTCATTCTTAACTTTAATGTCCTAAAAATGAGGTAATTTTTAACTGCACTCGTTTTGCGTTAGTTCTGTTTTTGGCTGCAACGTTTGATAAGCAAAAACGTTCGCGGCGGTTGCATTTTCTTGTTGTTCTACATAAGTTAACGCTTTTTCTAGGGCCCCTAGTCTTTCTGAATATGACATTTTTACTGGAATATTGTCAGTGGCTTCTAGTTCGTTATCATCATCATCATCACTGTCTATTTTATTAGCATTTTTGCATACACTTTTAATTAATTCTTGGTCAGTCGTTTCATCTTCCACACTATCACTGTTTAACCATCCACAAACATCGGTTGCCGTAATACTTTCACATCCTGATATTCTTGTAATAATTTGATGTAAACTTTCATTATCTTCTGTTTCTGCCTCTCAGTAATGTCTCTCCTCTTGTGGAATCAATTTCGAGAGTACTACTCTTTACTTGATTCCAGGCTGAAGCTATCCAATATATAACATTTTTCAAATTTATCTTTTTTAGATCAGTAAGATTGCAACCTTCATCTACTTCTTCTAAAATATGCTCCAATAACAAACGCATGTAATTGCGTTTTAAATTTTCCAGTACACCCTGATCCATAGGCTGAATGAGAGAAGTTACAGCAGAAGGCAAAAACATTGCTTTTATTTCCCCACTTTCAAGTTGCTCTGCACTTGGGTGAGTGGGGGGCGTTATTTAGTAAGAGAATACATTTTCTAGGATGTCCATGTTCTCTTAAAAAAAGTTCCACTTTGGGAACAAAATCTCCAAAAAACCAGTCTTTAAATAGAGTCGCGTTTATCCAGGCATTGTTTTGATTTTTTTACAAAACAGGAAACGCATTGCGACGAATATTCTTAAAGTGGATTTGCTGACCTACTAATACATAATAATGGAAGTTTGTGTCTTCCAGAAGCATTACTGCATGCAAGAACAGTAATACGTTCTTTGCTACGTTTGTAAGCAGGTGCTTCATCTTCCGTTTTTAAAGCTAAAGTATTTGACGGCAAACATTTTGTAGTTCAAGCCTGTTTCATCACAATTATAGATTTGGTCTGGTTGTAAACCCTGTTCTCTCATAAGCTGCTCAAAATTCTCTGCAAGAGAACGAGATTTCCTCGCACATTCCCTGCTACAACACATGTTAAAGAATACCTTTTTGAACAACCCTGTACAAACTGCATGTCGCTAGCTGCTAAGGAATTTTTTTTCTTGGACTTTTTGTACTCTAAGTCTTCGCAATATATTTGAAAATATCGAAATTTTAGAATAATTAAAAATTGAAACATTTTTATACAGGAACGAGCTTTCCTCGCACATTCCCTGCTACAACACATGTTAAAGAATGCCCTTTTGAACAACCCTGTACAAACTGCATGTCTCTAGCTGCTAAGGAATTTTTTTTCTTGGACTTCTTGTACTCTAAGTCTTCGCAATATATATGAAAATATCGAAATTTTAGAATCAATAAAAATTGAAACATTTTTATACAAGAACGAGCTTTCCTCGCATATTCCCTGCTACAACACATATTAAAGAATGTCTTGTTGAACAATCCTGTACAAACTGCATGTCGCTAGCTGCTAAGGAATTTTTTTTTCTTGGACTTTTTTTACTCTAAGTCTTCGCAATATATATGAAAATATCGAAATTTTAGAATCAATAAAAATTGAAGCATTTTTATACAAGAACGAGATTTCCTCGCACACTCCCTGCTACAACACATGTTAAAGAATGCCTTTTTGAACAACCCTGTACAAATTGCATGTCGCTAGCTGCTAAGGAATTTTTTTTCTTGGACTTTTTGTACTCTAAGTCTTCGCAATATATTTGAAAATATCGAAATTTTAGAATAATTAAAAATTGAAACATTTTTATACAAGAACGAGCTTTCCTCGCATATTCCCTGCTACAACACATATTAAAGAATGTCTTTTTGAACAATCCTGTACAAACTGCATGTCGCTAGCTGCTAAGGAATTTTTTTTCTTGGACTTTTTGTACTCTAAGTCTTCGCAATATATATGAAAATATCGAAATTTTAGAATCAATAAAAATTGAAGCATTTTTATACAAGAACGAGATTTCCTCGCACACTCCCTGCTACAACACATGTTAAAGAATGCCTTTTTGAACAACCCTGTACAAACTGCATGTCGCTAGCTGCTAAGGAATTTTTTTTCTTGGACTTTTTGTACTCTAAGTCTTCGCAATATATTTGAAAATATCGAAATTTTAGAATAATTAAAAATTGAAACATTTTTATACAGGAACGAGCTTTCCTCGCACATTCCCTGCTACAACACATGTTAAAGAATGCCTTTTTGAACAACCCTGTACAAACTGCATGTCGCTAGCTGCTAAGGAATTTTTTTTCTTGGCCTTTTTGTACTCTAAGTCTTCGCAATATATATGAAAATATCGAAATTTTAGAATCAATAAAAATTGAAACATTTTTATACAAGAACGAGCTTTCCTCGCATATTCCCTGCTACAACACATATTAAAGAATGTCTTTTTGAACAATCCTGTACAAACTGCATGTCGCTAGCTGCTAAGGAATTTTTTTTCTTGGACTTTTTGTACTCTAAGTCTTCGCAATATATATGAAAATATCGAAATTTTAGAATCAATAAAAATTGAAGCATTTTTATACAAGAACGAGATTTCCTCGCACACTCCCTGCTACCACACATGTTAAAGAATGCCTTTTTGAACAACCCTGTACAAACTGCATGTCGCTAGCAGCTAAGGAATTTTTTTTTTCTTGGACTTTTTGTACTCTAAGTCTTCGCAATATATATGAAAATATCGAAATTTTAGAATCAATAAAAATTGAAGCATTTTTATACAAGAACGAGCTTTCCTCGCACATTCCCTGCTACAACACATGTTAAAGAATGCCTTTTTGAACCACCCTGTACAAACTGCATGTCGCTTGCTGCTAAGGAATTTTTTTTCTTGGACTTTTTGTACTCTAAGTCTTCGCAATATATTTGAAAATATCGAAATTTTAGAATAATTAAAAATTGAAATATTTTTATACAGGAACGAGCTTTCCTCGCACATTCCCTGCTACAACACATGTTAAAGAATGCCTTTTTGAACAACCCTGTACAAACTGTATGTCGCTAGCTGCTAAGGAATTTTTTTTCTTGGACTTTTTGTACTCTAAGTCTTCGCAATATATTTGAAAATATCGAAATTTTAGAATAATTAAAAATTGAAACATTTTTATGCAGGAACGAGCTTTCCTCGCACATTCCCTGCTACAACACATGTTAAAGAATGCCTTTTTGAACAACCCTGTACAAACTGCATGTCGCTAGCTGCTAAGGAATTTTTTTTCTTGGACTTTTTGTACTCTATGTTAAGTCTTCGCAATATATATGAAAAAATCGAAATTTTAGAATCAATAATAATTGAAGCATTTTAATACAAGAACGAGCTTTCCTCGCACATTCCCTGCTACAACACATGTTAAAAAATGCCTTTTTGAACCACCCTGTACAAACTGCATGTCGCTAGCTGCTAAGGAATTTTTTTTCTTGGACTTTTTGTACTCTAAGTCTTCGCAATATATTTGAAAATATCGAAATTTTAGAATAATTAAAAATTGAAATATTTTTATACAGGAACGAGCTTTCCTCGCACATTCCCTGCTACAACACATATTAAAGAATGCCTTTTTGAATAACCCTGTACAAACTGTATGTCGCTAGCTGCTAAGGAATTTTTTTTCTTGGACTTTTTGTACTCTAAGTCTTCGCAATATATTTGAAAATATCGAAATTTTAGAATAATTAAAAATTGAAACATTTTTATACAGGAACGAGCTTTTCTCGCACATTCCCTGCTACAACACATGTTAAAGAATGCTTTTTTGAACAACCTTGTAAAAACTGCATGTCGCTAGCTGCTAAGGAATTTTTTTTTCTTGGACTTTTTGTACTCTAAGTCCTCGCAATATATATGAAAATATCGAAATTTTAGAATCAATAAAAGTTGAAGCATTTTTATACAAGAACGAGATTTCCTCGCACATTCCCTGCTACAACACATGTTAAAGAATGCCTTTTTGAACAACCCTGTACAAACTGCATGTCGCTAGCTGCTAAGGATTTTTTTTTCTTGGACTTTTTGTACCCTAAGTCTTCGCAATATAACACCAAATATCGAAATTTTAGAATAATTAAAAATTGAAACATTTTTATACAAGAACGAGCTTTCCTCGCACATTCCCTGCTACAACACATGTTAAAGAATGCCTTTTTGAACAACCCTGTACAAACTGCATGTCGCTAGCTGCTAAGAAATTTTTTTTCTTGGACTTTTTGTACTCTAAGTCTTCGCAATATATATGAAAATATCGAAATTTTAGAATCAATAAAAATTGAAGCATTTTTATACAAGAACGAGCTTTCCTCGCACATTCCCTGCTACAACACATGTTAAAGAATGCCTTTTTGAACCACCCTGTACAAACTGCATGTCGCTAGCTGCTAAGGAATTTTTTTTCTTGGACTTTTTGTACTCTAAGTCTTCGCAATATATTTGAAAATATCGAAATTTTAGAATAATTAAAAATTGAAATATTTTTATACAGGAACGAGCTTTCCTCGCACATTCCCTGCTACAACACATGTTAAAGAATGCCTCTTTGAACAACCCTGTACAAACTGTATGTCGCTAGCTGCTAAGGAATTTTTTTTCTTGGACTTTTTGTACTCTAAGTCTTCGCAATATATTTGAAAATATCGAAATTTTAGAATAATTAAAAATTGAAACATTTTTATACAGGAACGAGCTTTCCTCGCACATTCCCTGCTACAACACATGTTAAAGAATGCCTTTTTGAACAACCTTGTAAAAACTGCATGTCGCTAGCTGCTAAGGAATTTTTTTTCTTGGACTTTTTGTACTCTAAGTCTTCGCAATATATTTGAAAATATCGAAATTTTAGAATAATTAAAAATTGAAACATTTTTATACAGGAACGAGCTTTCCTCGCACATTCCCTGCTACAACACATGTTAAAGAATGCCTCTTTGAACAACCCTGTACAAACTGTATGTCGCTAGCTGCTAAGGAATTTTTTTTCTTGGACTTTTTATACTCTAAGTCTTCGCAATATATTTGAAAATATCGAAATTTTAGAATAATTAAAAATTGAAACATTTTTATACAGGAACGAGCTTTCCTCGCACATTCCCTGCTACAACACATGTTAAAGAATGTCTTTTTGAACAACCTTGTAAAAACTACATGTCGCTAGCTGCTAAGGAATTTTTTTTTTCTTGGACTTTTTGTACTCTAAGTTTTCGCAATATTTATGAAAATATCGAAATTTTAGAATCAATAAAAATTGAAGCATTTTTATACAAGAACGAGATTTCCTCGCACATTCCCTGCTACAACACATGTTAAAGAATGCCTTTTTGAACAACCCTGTACAAACTGCATGTCGCTAGCTGCTAAGGAATTTTTTTTCTTGGACTTTTTGTACCCTAAGTCTTCGCAATATAACTCCAAATATCGAAATTTTAGAATAATTAAAAATTGAAACATTTTTATACAAGAACGAGCTTTCCTCGCACATTCCCTGCTACAACACATGTTAAAGAATGCCTTTTTGAACAACCCTGTACAAACTGCATGTCGCTAGCTGCTAAGGAATTTTTTTTCTTGGACTTTTTGTACTCTAAGTCTTCGCAATATACATGACAATATCGAAATTTTAGAATCAATAAAAATTGAAGCATTTTTATACAAGAACGAGCTTTCCTCGCACATTCCCTGCTACAACACATGTTAAAGAATGTCGCCAATCTTTCTCCACAAACTTTCAGTTGACGTACACCATGTCTTTTTTTTTTCCACCTGTCTAGCCATGCATCACTTTCCGAAAAATGTATAGGCGCTTCAATAACCGGCAACTCTTCGCTTAAACTCACTGCCTTATATTTTAAAATTGTTCCTGAAATTGGTATTCCATGTTCTCGATTCTATGTAAACCATAAAAATAAAGAATCATCCACTTTTTGGTATTCATCACTTTTCATACTTTTTCGTGCCTGTGTGGGCGTTGACAAAACACTACACCATTTTTCAAGTTTTTCGCGATTTTTTCTCCACTCTGAAACAGTACCCACGGCTACACCGAAATCCTTTGCTATATTTTTAAGAAGTTCACCATGATCTAAACGTTGAATGGCTTCAAGTTTCTCTTTTAAGGTAATAACAACACGTTTACTCTTATTATTATCACGGTCCATTTTGTAAAATATCTGTTAAAACGAAACTATTACCTCTGCGATAATAATAGTCGTAACGAGTAACTTATAACACTCGTCGACAAACTAAAACATAGACAGCGGTGAAATTCTAGACGTCGGGGAGTCCCCGACGCGCTAAGGAAACCACTCATCGTCTGTTTCGAATAATGGGGATTTCTTCGTTTAATGAGTATATAATTTGCTTTTTAACAGTTTGTTTCGGATAAGCCGGATTTCAGATAATCGCGATTCGGATAATCGGGATTGTACTGTATATATATATATATATATATATATATATATATATATATATATACATATATATGTATATATATATATATATATATATATATATATATATATATATATATATATATATACATATATATATGTATATATATATATATATATATATATATATATATATATATATATATATATATATATATATATATATATAGATTGAAATAATGGACTCAAATATACTAATGACAGGTCATTATCGTATTGCCTCTAGAATAAGACTTATTACTATATACGCGAAAGAAGCAGTCAGTAAAATGTAATGATCGCGGCTAGAGTCATGAATACATGAACATACATGTTAACTCTTCTTATCTGCATACGTTTGTAGTTGTCAAATAAGAAGTATGCATTTTTTAGGTTATTTGACAATATAAATTACGTTGCTTGGAAAATCTTCTTTTTGTGCATTGGTTGGAGAGCGTCATGAACTGGAATTGAGGGCTTTGAGGATACAGGCAAATAGAAAGTGCGCTATGAATATGTCTCGGTCACCAATCATAGCTTCCCAACTTTCTTTGAAAGAAATGTGTTGATCGAAGCTGCCCTAGAGCCACGACTTTGAACAATATCAGTTACAAATAACCAAGTTAAAAAGTGGTAAATTTGAATATTGGGAAATATTTCACAGTCTGGAGTTTGGAAACCCGTGCGCTGGATTTTATTCAGAAAAATAAACAGCTCTTTTTAATTCATTTCAAAGTACTTATTATTGCCTATAATAACTACACAGGAACAATTTTGGACACATGCTAGAGTCAGATCGTTACATTAGTAATTTAATACAGGCATACTGCTAAAGACGATACTTTATTTCTAGAAATAATTTGAATCATTCTTGGTAGGAATTGCTGTACTGCATTTATCATTTATTTTCCGGCTAAAAATAAAATAAGTCTTTAAACGACTAAGAATATCCGAGAACTTCATTAAAATTGTTTATTTTAACTGATTCCCACTTGGGCTGTTTCAGAAATCTGTACAAATATCGTTTTTCTATTTTGCTAGCAGAACGCCTTTGTAAGTTTTTTAAGAATGGTACATTTTAACTGATTTCCATATAGACTATTTTATAAATTTGTAAAACTATATTGTTTTCTTCGTTTTTTTTTAAATACTAAAAAATAAGAAAATCTTTGTCTAGCTTTTTTCCTAGAGTTTTACAAAAATTAGGTATTTTGTCTCATTTACAAATCGAGTGTTCGAGAACTTTATAAAAATTGGACATCGTAAGCAAACTGCTTATATATATATATATATATATATATATATATATATATATATATATATATATATATATATATATATATATATATATATATATATATATATATATATATATATATATATATATATATAATTAATAAAGGGGGCAATACTGATACCATACCTAAAGAGGTTTGTAATAATGTAATGATTTTTATCCGATTTGTGAGCATAGTATTCTAGAACTTTATAAGAATGACGTAATTCGCTATTATCCACAACAGAATGTTACAGAATTGTTTAGCTAAGCTGTTATCCTAACTGTAGTTTGTAGGGAAATATAAAAACAAAGCAAAAATTGTTTATTTTGACTTAGATCCACATAAAACGTTCTAGAGGTCTGTAAAATATATTATACTATATAATAATATAAAAAATATAATATTAAGTTGTAACATTCATTTTTTCCTGGATTTTAAGACTATGCAATGTTACTGTCCATTTCAAATTGTATTTATTTTTATTTTAAAATATCGACCGGTATATTAAACAGAAGTTTTAGGACATATGGTATATACTATATAGTTTATTGTGCGGGCTTTCGGACCGAATCTTTCGCCAGGCCACGATTGGTCAAATGTTTGACCCGGAGTTCAGATTGGAGCGACGTGATATGACCGGCAAAGGTCGCACGATTATTTAAACGTCCGAGAACCAGCCGGCAGGACTTTTTCCATCGAAGTCGCCAGGCAGGGGAGTTCCATCGAGCCGGAGACCAGTGAGCGGTTTTGATCTAGCTGCCGACCATGTCGGTCGTCGTTTCCATCTAGCGCAACCAGGCAGTACCGTCTAGCCGAAGTAGGCTAATCTTCACCAGAGTCGCTAAGTTTCGACAATAAAAGCTGTAGTGAGCTTTCTAAGTGTTAAAAAAAAAAAAAGTGAAATCGGTCAAAGTCCATCACAGACAGGAATGAAACACTGTAAGTCAACCAAATCCCTTATATAGACTTATCCCGGAGAGTGCATTGACTACAATGTAACACAGACAAAAAAGTGAAGTGTAAGGCACGATACCTCGCCTTCGGGGATTTATAAGAATATAAAATTTTAAAGTAACAACTACTGTTTAGGCTAGAATTTTTGGTAAACTGCAAAGGTTAGAACTTTTATTATTTTTAAAAAACATGAATAAATTTTCTTTTTGATTAAAGCTAAGTGTATCACTGAATATTTATTTTCCTTTTCAGGATCAGTTGTACTAGACTAATTCCTTTTAGTAATATCCATAAAACACTTCAGTTTTTTCTCATTTTCTTAGCTGAAGTTAAATCCTTTCTATTTTAAAATGAGTGGTGCCCTTAAAAAACAAAAAGTCGTACAACTGAGGTTTCTTAAAAAAAAATAGAAAATAATTTCCAGAAAGACGTATAAAAAACTATCTCTTTACCCATATTTCTCTACCAAGGAAAACTGAGCTAGTGTTTCTTTAATTTCTTTAGTTCTTTTAATATCAGGTTTCACTCAATTCATTATCAGAAATTAAAGCGGGGCTGCAAGAAAATTGTGCTCAAGCTTGGGGCGTCCAGTATTTAAAAATGTTACAAAAAGACGCAGTCTAAATGGAGCAAAAAAAAATAGCGAGAGAAAAAAGTTACAAAATTGCGCTCAAGCGTGGGACAAACAACTTCTCACAGGGTACGGAAAAAGATGCCTCAAACTAAGAACAATTTTTTCACACGTTACAAAAATAGCGCTGTCAACGCGGGGCTTTTGGAATTTTATTTTTTAAAAGGGTTCAGTGTACTAGCTTTCGAACAAAATAAAAGCTCTAACTTTGCAGATATTTTTATTACACAATATTTATTAAACGAAGCTACACTATAGCAATAAGACAAAAGCAGGAAATTTGTAGAATTTTTTATTTCAATTTGTCTGATATAGATATTTGAATTTTGTTGTTGACTCTAAGATAAGAGATCCCTGTTTTTTTCTTAGAAGCTAACTTTATCTTCCAGATTAGCAGATGTGCTGGTTTATTTTAATTTTTAGTGATAGATTTATTTTACGGATAACCGAACAAAAAACTATTGTTTTTTCTCACCGAGGTTTTGCATGAATATTAAAAATACTTTGCGGAAATACGAAACGATATTTAGAGATTTTTTTATAGGAAATTCTTAAGATATCTTAATAAAAGGATTTTAATACGAGGCAATACTTAGAAATTTTTTGAAATTGTTGAAGATTTTTTTAAAGTTTGGTAAAGAAGTTTACATATTTTAAGTGCCTTTACAGATTTTGTTATTTTTTTTTTGACTATTGGGAGCACAGGAGAAATATTTTTACGATTTTTTTACAATTCTTTTAAATTTTATAGTATTCATTTATCATGGAAGCCTTCAATTTTAAAGTCAATCACCTACTAGAATATGAATTAGACTATGAACTGAAAATCCGTCGTACTTTCTCAGAACGTCCGGTCGCAGATAAAAGAAAGATTCTAACGAGGATCTTAAGTAAAGAAATTAATGAGCCCGGAAAAACGATAAAAATAGGGGATGACACCCTGTCTTTTAAAGAAGAAACGGCTGGTATCGAAAAGAGTTTAAATTCTATCCAAAACTTAATCGATAGTTATGACGGCGATCCAAATGATTCACTTGTACTCCGGGTTAAATCACGCTTATCGCATGTAGCGGGTCGCGTACAAAGAATTCCCATGCCGGATGACGAAGAGGAAGCGTCGAAATTTTCCAAATATGTTCAAGAAACAATAGCTACGTGTGTACTCATGGAAGCAAACCTTGCCGAAAAGATAGCTCCTGGTCATGAGTTACCACAGCTGCCTATTACAACCCCAGTCATAAACGTACCAGCTCCAATCGTGAATTGCGCAGCCAGAAATATTCCTGTCAGCGAATGGCAATTGAAATTTAATGGAGACTCAAGGAGACTCTATCCTTTTTTGGAGAGGCTAACTGAAATAGCTCAAGCTAGGAAAGTATCGGAAGATGAACTTTTCAGCTCTGCTGTTGAATTTTTCACTGGCGATGCCTTCATTTGGTATAGAAGCATAAAATCAAGTGTCAACGACTGGCATTCCTTGGTAGATAGGCTAAAGAAGGACTTCTTGCACTGTGATGATGATGAAGAATTGTGGTCAGAAATAAAGAAGAGGCGACAAAAGAAGGATGAGTCCACTGTGATTTTTATTGCCCACATGGAATCTTTATTCTGTAGGTTGTCCATCAAGCCTTTGGAATGTACCAAAGTTAAATTTATACGTAGGAATATTCTGCCTAGTTTCGTCAATCGGTTAGCTCTACTAGATATAAATTCGGTAGCCGAACTCGCCGGGTTATGTAGAAAACTTGAAGAGTCCGATTATTTGTTAGAAAAGAGCAGACCAAAAAGCGAAACTAATATACATCAAGTAAGGTATAATCCAAATGGCCGAAGTGGAGTCTCGACAAATAAAGTTGGGAATGTAAATCGGAACCCTAGGAGTAACCAGAAAACGGGTAAAGGAAAAAAATAGTGATTCTAAAATTAGCGACACTGCAGCTAAGGTGAATGACAAGTCGGTTTTACCTAAGGCAATTTTCACGTGTTGGAATTGCACAGGCCCGAATCACACTTACCAAAATTGTACAGCACCAAAGAGGGTATTTTGTTTCAAATGTGGAACAACAGGTGTGAGACTAACATCATGCCCCAAATGTACAAAAAACGAGTAAGGACGGTATATTACCGAGGCGGATATCCTAAGTCCAACAAAAAAGCCTCTAATCATTCGGCTAAGTCACAAGCTCATGTTCGCAGTAAAGCCCCTAATCCAAAACGTTCTAGAAACACGGACGAACAAAAATATTCCAGTAGATCAGATTGGACTAAATGGTTACAAAAAGTTTCTGATTTTTTTAAGTCTAATAAAAATTCTCCTTCTCAAGTTAAAACTCCTGCTTCTCCAAATGGTCACATGTCTCCTCTATTCGTGCATAAATATTTAGATAACAGACCGCATATCAAGATAAATCTATTAGGTGTCCATTTTTCGGCTTTATTTGACTCTGGTGCAAATGCCTCCGTTGTAGGTCAGAATGGTATTAAAATTTTAAGTCGTTTAAGTATAAAAATATGCCATGTCAAGAATAGAAGTGTTACCACTGCAGATGGCAGCCGCCTAAAAGTTTTAGGTACGGTTGAGTTGCCGCTAGTCTGCAATGGTCATTGTTTAGTAATCTCTGCTCTAGTAGTACCTTCTCTATCACATACTTTGGTTTTAGGATGCGATTTTGCACAAAAATTCGAAATTTTAGTAAATTTTAAAGATAATTCGTGGTATCCCCAGTCCCTAGAAGACAATTCTCAAACAAGCTTTAAAAATTGTTATTCAGAAAGTTCTTTTGAAAACCTTTTCTCGCGTCTATGTACCCTAGATGATCTCTCGCGGACGGAACGCTTAAAAGCAGAAAAAGTAATAAGCTCTTTCAATGAAATAAGTAGTAAAGATAGGTTAGGCCGAACGAATAAAATCAAGATGTCTATAGATACGGCTGATGCCAGTCCTGTAAAGACAAGGCCCTTCGCCATGTCTCCTTATATGTCAAAAGTATTAAATAAAGAGTTAGACGAAATGTTGAAACTCGGAGTGATTGAAGAATCAAACAGTCCTTGGTGTTCTCCAATCTTATTGGTGAAAAAGGCCAATGGACAGTATCGTCTATGCTTTGACGGAAGAAAGCTCAACGAGGTCAGCAAATTTGATAACTACCCATTACCGAACATCGACAGAATTTTGACATCACTCAGGAATGCTAAGTATGTATCTTCGATAGACCTTAGAAAGGCTTTCTGGCAAATTCCTTTAGACAAATCCTCTAAAGAAAAGACCGCTTTTGCAGTAGTAGGCCGAGGTCTATTTCAGTTCGTCACTATGCCGTTTGGTCTTAAGAACGCTGCTCAAACTCAGCAACGTTTAGTGGACGCCATATTTGGTCCGAAATATGAGCCACATATTTTTACCTATCTCGATGATATTTTAGTAACATCGGAAGACTTCGAATCGCATATTCGCTTACTTAAGGAAGTAAAAGATAAATTGAAAGAGGCCGGACTGACGATAAATTTGAGCAAATGTGATTTTTTCAAAACTTCTCTAAAGTTTTTAGGCTATATTGTAGGCTCAAATTCCTTGCGTACCGATCCGGATAAGGTAGCAAGCATGGTTAATTATGCAAGACCTACTAATACTACAGAAGTTAAGCGCTTCGTAGGAATGTGTTCATGGTACAGACGTTTTATCGAGAATTTTTCTACCCTGTTGTCGCCTATTAATGATCTTTTGAAAGGACGAAAAAAAGGACAATCGATAGATTGGACAAAGGCAGCCGAAGAATCTTTTATAAAGATTAAAGAGCTATTGGTTTCAGCTCCCATTTTATCCCAACCAGACTTTTCCCAACAGTTTTATATTTCTAGTGATGCTTCTAATACTGGTTTAGGGGGCGTCCTAACACAGAAAATCAATGGTGAGGAAAGGGTGATAGCGTATGCCAGTAGAACTTTATCAAAGGCTGAACGTAACTATTCGGTTGTTGAAAAAGAATGTTTAGCAGTACTCTTTAACATCGAAAAGTTTCGACCCTACATAGAAGGTGTTCCTTTCACGGTCATAACAGATCATTATAGCTTATTGTGGCTTAATTCTATTAAAAACCCTAGTGGCAAACTAGCGCGTTGGGCGATTAGGCTGAGACAACATACATTTAATTTAATTCATAGGAAAGGAGTCCACAATGTTATTCCTGACGCTTTGTCAAGAATCCCAGATAATACAGCGGACGAAAACAGTCTTAATGCACAGTTTGGCGTAAGAATTGATACAGTTGATGTAGATCGCATTGATCCATGGTACGACAATTTACGGCAGCAAATTAAAGAATTTCCCCAAAATTTTCCGCAGTGGAAGGTGGAAAATGATTTCGTGTACAAATTTATCCCAAACCAGTTGCCTTTAAAAGTTAATGTACCCGAGTGGAAAATACTAGTTCCTAAACCACAGAGAGAGGAAGTTATAGACATGTGTCACACTCCTCCTACTTCTGGTCATTTTGGCTTTTATAAAACTCTTCACAGGGTTCAGGAACAGTATTATTGGCCAAAAATGCGTTTTGACATCGTAAAGTTTGTGAGGACTTGTGAAGTATGTGGAGCACAGAAATCTCCAAATGCACTACCTATGGGACTGATGGGAAAAGAGAAAACGGTTAATTACCCTTTTCAGGTCATAGCAGCTGATCTAGTAGGCCCATTTCCACGTTCAAAAAAGGGAAATAAATGGCTTCTCGTGGTTTCTTGCTGGTTTACAAAGTATACCATGCTATTTCCTTTGAAAAGCTCTAAGGCTGGATATATAGAGAGAATTTTGGAAAATAATGTCTTTCTAATCCACGGTGTTCCATCGCTCTTGATATGCGATAACGGTACTCAGTTTACCTCTAGGAGTTTTAAGAGCTTAAGTGAAACATATGGTTTTAACATCCGTTTTAATCCCGTGTACTCTCCCCAATGTAATTTTGTGGAACGTAATAACCGAACAGTCGGGACCGCTTTAAGAAGTTACGTGGATTCACATGACACTTGGGATGACAATATTTCCAAAATCCAACAAGCGATAAATACGGCAAGACACGAAGTAACAGGGTTCACACCGTCTTTCTTAGTTTACGGCAGACATATACCTCTATCTGGATCGTATTATAAAAATTTAGATTTGGATGTCAATATTGACAGCGAAATAATTCCGGGTAACAGGGGTGAGTACGCCGAAAATTTAAAGGGTTTAAAAGATATTTTCACCGACGTGCGTAGTAGGATACATAAGGCTTATGAACGGAACTGTAAGTCTTACAATCTTAGGAAAAGGGATTTTGCCTTTAATATAGGTGATCACGTTTGGCGAAAAAATAAAATTCTTTCCAGTGCAGCAGATAAATTCACATCTAAGTTGGTACCTAAGTATGTGCATTGCGTGATTAGAGAAAAAATTTCAGATTTAGTTTATGGTTTAGTTAATTTAGATGGGACTAAAGTAGGACGATGGCATATTAAAGACTTAAAACCATTCAATGAACCTAACCCTAATGAAAGTTTGTCAGAAGAAGAATAATTTATATTTACACTATCTTAATTGCTTTAGTTTATTTCTTTTTGATGTTGCTCTGTAGAGGTGACGACCTCGTCTTTTTTGACTGTTATAAAAGTTGAGCTGGAGATAGCTTACTTTTATAGTTTTTGCTAAGGTTTTGGGTATTGGCCATATCCCAAACCTAGGTTGATTGTAGTTGATGGTTAGCATCGACTCAGCTGTTGCGAGCTTGCGAAAGAGTCACACTCAGGATATATCATAAGACTGGTATGTCGGTGGTCGCGGGATTTGATTTGCTTATGACCCCAAATAATATCCAGTTCTTGACACTTGGAAGCGAAATTTTGATTAGAGGCAATCCAAGGTGATCTTGAGTTAGGACAAGCGCAGGATGAAGCTCGTGTTGTATGATGTAGAGTCAAAATGTAATAAGAGCAATTTCAAAGTTTGCTACCCGAGAGGGTGTATTTTTATTACCTTAGTGGTATATTTTGGGTGCAATTAAGAGTAAATTGATTTTGGTTTATCCAGTAAGTCTAAGACTTGGATTATTTTGATTTAGATCTTCTTCTGAATTGACAAACTAAGGGTATTTTCTATTTTTTTCAGAGCCGTTTAAACGTTACCTTTGAGTCACAAATTTTTTTAAAAAATTTTTTTTGCATAGGCTCATAGGCGTCTGATGAGTTTTTTTTTCGGTTTACTATCAGATTGATAGAAAATTGAAGTTCTGCAGGAGAACTAAAGGCTGATCATTTACAGGAGATGAGAGCAGAGTAAGACAGTAGTTTCACAAAGAAATGATCAAAATCTGATACCGCGATGAGAACCTTGTCAAGAGAGGCTAAGCGCAGTGAAGGAAGATTCCTAACCGAATTTTTAGATTTCCAAGAGGTAACCTAGAAGTTTGGGCTGACAGAAAACGGTTATGCCTGATACCTGTAGCAGTTTCTTCTAGAGGCTATTGTCTAGGGAGACGATTAACACCATGATCGAATATTTTAGCTGTCAACGATGTTTTCTTCTTGTTTCTGATTAAGCTGGAAAAGCTCTTGTCGTCTTCAAAAGTTTTGTTGCGTTGCCACCAAAAATTTGAGAAATTTTTGCTTCATGTAGTTTTTAAGCTCATTTTCGTTTTTTTAAAATTTCGTTAGAAGCTTGGTTAAGTCAACCTTGTAAACCTTTTAGGTTGTATCCCATGAGTTATTTGTTTTTACAGGCTGTGATGCACCGGGTGCTAACAGATGCCGTTACGACGTTTGGCAGGGAGTTAGTCTTCCTGGGGAACAGACTGATTGGAAGGGTAGTCTATGGGGGGTGAACGTTTGACCTTTGGGACCTTTAGAGGTTTTGTTACCCAATGGTTATTTCTATTTGAACCAAAGGAGAGCCTAACTACTGTAGTCGACCTCAGCTCCAATTAGCCTATTAGTGGTGACAGGCTGTTGGCAGTAGTGTATTTCGGAACACCCTATTGATTAATTTTTTTGACTTATGGTGGTGTGGTAGACACCGTTTTAGTTTAGTGGATGCTATAATCTACTCCCTTTTGTTGGTGGACTCCAGGGTCACCAATTCTGTATTTTATTGTCTCCACCATTCAGTATATCGTGGTGAGGTGTTTGTCTCCTGTTATGTGGGATGGATTGAATGTTTTTCGTTGTTGTTCTAGGGCGAGACCAGTACACGAGGGTTCTTCATGCAACTTGAAGAGGCGCAATGCTGGTTAAGTTTTATTTCTCTGTGTAGCCACCCTGAAGAATGACGGAGAGCGTTTTTTTTCTGGCTCATGTTTCTAGGCAGATTTGTCACTTTGGTGCGATGTGCCGAAGATTTGATTAGCTTTTGCTAAGAGCTTTCACCAAGCTCAGTATGGAGTTGTCATAACCAAAGGTTTGGGACTTGAACTCCTGTATATATTTCTGTATATATTACTGTACATATTTCTGTATATATTTCGGTGTATGTTGGTTGCCTGAGGGCATGTGCTAAAAATGCAAGATTTTGAGTCGTTTTGCTTATGGATTCCTATATAGGATTATGACTTTAGGGAGGTCCTATTTCGAGACTTGCCGTCTCATATAGTTATGTTGGGAATGTTTCCTTGAATGTTAGTTGTGCGCAGACTAATCATTCTGTTCTTTGTGAACATTGCTTTTTGAAGCAGGATCATTCAGTTTGGTGAATTTTAGCTTTGATAGCTATTCACTGTGTTAAGAGTGAATTTTAGCTTTTGTAGCTATTCACTGCGCTTATAGTGATTTAGTTAGCTTTTATAGCTGCTCACTATGATCATGGCGAGTTTGTTCTTTTAGAACGCAGACTTTGTGTAGTCGAGGACTATTTACAGAGTGTTTTCTTGGCGAGGAGCCGAGCTTTTTCTGGTGATATACCAGAGTGTTTTCTTGGCGAGGAGCCGAGTTTTTTTCTGGCGATATACCAGAGTGTTTTGTTGGCGATAAGCTGACGTGTTTTCTGGCGATCAACCAGAGCGTTTTCCCTAGCGATTTTAGCATGTCTAGATGTCTTAGGACGTCGATATTGCGTTATAGAATGCGATTATTTTCCGAGTGCGACTAGTAGTGATACTAGATTTAGAATGTTTTCTTAGCGATGAGCTAGAGCATGGATAGCGATTTTTTCCTGAGCGTTTGTCTGGATATTTATCCAGATATTATTTTTTTTTGGCCTTGTGCTAAATGGTCTGACAAGACTTTTTCTTTTTAGTGTAAGTGTTTGCACTAGAATCATTTTTTTATTTTTTCTTCTTTATTTAAGAATTTTTATAAATTTCTTTTGCTGAAATAAAAAAATTTTCAGACAATCCTTAAAAGATTTTAAGGGGGGTGTTCATATTTTATTTCAGTTCACTTTTTTTTGATTTAGACAAGAGTCTAGACAAAGTTATATTTTTTTTGTTTTGGTAACAATAACAGAGCTGATTCTTTTATATAAGAAGACCGCGATTGTTATTTTGGAAAGGTATTTCCTATGTTCATGCAAGGATTTTTATTTACTTTTTGATGTACTTAACCTTAGTGTTTAATTAAGTTAGGTCTAATTATAAGATTTTTGTGTACTTGCAAAAATTTTCATTTGGTTTTCATTGTACTTAATATTAGTGCTTAATAGAATTAAGTCTAGTAGTAAGGACCGAAGTTTGTAATTTTGTTTTAAGTTCTGACCTTAGTATTAAGTGATAGTGTACCACTTTGTACCTTTTCATCAGTAGCCTTAGTTTAATAGACTAGTGTAGTCTATTTCTTTTTGGAAGGGGGTAAATGTAACATTCATTTTTTCCTGGATTTTAAGACTATGCAATGTTACTGTCCATTTCAAATTGTATTTATTTTTATTTTAAAATATCGACCGGTATATTAAACAGAAGTTTTAGGACATATGGTATATACTATATAGTTTATTGTGCGGGCTTTCGGACCGAATCTTTCGCCAGGCCACGATTGGTCAAATGTTTGACCCGGAGTTCAGATTGGAGCGACGTGATATGACCGGCAAAGGTCGCACGATTATTTAAACGTCCGAGAACCAGCCGGCAGGACTTTTTCCATCGAAGTCGCCAGGCAGGGGAGTTCCATCGAGCCGGAGACCAGTGAGCGGTTTTGATCTAGCTGCCGACCATGTCGGTCGTCGTTTCCATCTAGCGCAACCAGGCAGTACCGTCTAGCCGAAGTAGGCTAATCTTCACCAGAGTCGCTAAGTTTCGACAATAAAAGCTGTAGTGAGCTTTCTAAGTGTTAAAAAAAAAAAAGTGAAATCGGTCAAAGTCCATCACAGACAGGAATGAAACACTGTAAGTCAACCAAATCCCTTATATAGACTTATCCCGGAGAGTGCATTGACTACAATGTAACACAGACAAAAAAGTGAAGTGTAAGGCACGATACCTCGCCTTCGGGGATTTATAAGAATATAAAATTTTAAAGTAACAACTACTGTTTAGGCTAGAATTTTTGGTAAACTGCAAAGGTTAGAACTTTTATTATTTTTAAAAAAACATGAATAAATTTTCTTTTTGATTAAAGCTAAGTGTATCACTGAATATTTATTTTCCTTTTCAGGATCAGTTGTACTAGACTAATTCCTTTTAGTAATATCCATAAAACACTTCAGTTTTTTCTCATTTTCTTAGCTGAAGTTAAATCCTTTCTATTTTAAAATGAGTGGTGCCCTTAAAAAACAAAAAGTCGTACAACTGAGGTTTCTTAAAAAAAAAATAGAAAATAATTTCCAGAAAGACGTATAAAAAACTATCTCTTACCCATATTTCTCTACCAAGGAAAACTGAGCTAGTGTTTCTTTAATTTCTTTAGTTCTTTTAATATCAGGTTTCACTCAATTCATTATCAGAAATTAAAGCGGGGCTGCAAGAAAATTGTGCTCAAGCTTGGGGCGTCCAGTATTTAAAAATGTTACAAAAAGACGCAGTCTAAATGGAGCAAAAAAAAATAGCGAGAGAAAAAAGTTACAAAATTGCGCTCAAGCGTGGGACAAACAACTTCTCACAGGGTACGGAAAAAGATGCCTCAAACTAAGAACAATTTTTTCACACGTTACAAAGTATTAACTTTGTCTCGTTGTCTGAGTAGATTATTCTAAACATAAAAATTCTGTAATTTGACTCAGAATTTTGTAAAATTATGTTGATTTTTGCTCATTTGTGAGCTGATCTCGTCTAATTTGTGGATTTATTTAGTCTGGTTTGTGAGTTGAATGTTCAAGAATATTATAAATATGTTACATTTTTAATAACATTTACACATATAGAAAGCGTGTTTATGCTTCATAACGATAATATGTTATAGTCTTGTAAATAATTTTTGATTGTCTACCCACCAATTTAACTTCGGCTACATCTTTTTCCAACTATTATTTCTACATTGTATCCTGAAACATTTTGGGACCGTAATTTGCACTACATGGGGTAAAAAGTCTAGAGACTTTTGAAGAAAAAACAATATTTTTGTCAAAGATCGATTTTATTCTTCAATATAGCTTCCTTTAAAAGTGATATACTTAGTCTAGATATCTACTAACATTTGGATATCTTTCATGTAATACGATTTCTCGAACTCTCTAAAATAAGCCTCAGTTTCCCATTCGACTTGTTCATTTGAGCCAAATCTATTTCTCTGGAGTCACCTATTCCAATTTGAAAAGATGTAATAATCGCTGGTGGCCAGATCTGGAAGCAACTAATAGCCCAATTGGTCCAATTTCATCGATTTTATGGAGTTGGAAGCTGGTGCATTATCTTAGTGAAACAACATTTTTTTGTTTGCTTAATGCAGTCTTTGTTTCTTGATTTCACCATTCAAACGATCCAATAAATCAACGTCTTCGGTGATTGTTTGTCCTTCTCAAGATAGTCGATCAGTTTTATTCCATGCGTATTCCAAAAATACTTGCCAAAACCTTTCCAGGTGATGTTTGTGTTTTTGGAAGCTTCGGTCGGCTTTCATGCGGTTCCAGCTACTCCGTGGATTGACTGTTCGACTCAGGCATGTAGTGGTGGCTACATGTTTTGTCTATTGTTACGAATTGACACAAAAACTCCTTTAGATTACAACGAAACAGTGCTAAACAGCGTTCTGCATCTTCGACACGTTGTTTTTTTTATCAATTGTGATGGTGCTCCGGATCCATAGAAAATATAACTTGCGCGTTCTGTTGATATCTTCACGATGTCAGCTATCACTGTGACTTTCACTTTGCGGTGATTCAGAACACTATGGTGGCTTTTTTTGTGTTTTTTGGAGTGGCTGTCTCATTTGGACGTCCGGAACGTGGTGTATCATCGATGCTTGTACGATCGCATTTAAGTTTACTAAACCATCGACATGCTGAAACATGGTCACTTAAGCTAAACTCAATGAATCGAATAGAGGCATTTGAAATGTGGACCCTCCGAAAATTGTTGTGGATTTCATGGGTAGATCACGTAACCAATAAGGAAGTATTGTAAAGAGCTGGAACCGAGCGAATACTGCTGCAACAAATAAAACATCCTAAGGTCTCACACTTGGGACATATACTTCGTTGACACAGATATGAAGTGCTGAGACTGATCTTGATGAGGAAGATAGAGGGAAGAAGAGGACCAGGTCGAAAACAACATTCTTGGCTACGTGACATTAGAAATTGGAGATATCTTTGCTCTAGCAAGAAAGGGAGAGACCACTCACAATCACGTCTTGAGACGGCAGATTAACGCCTACACGCTGTAAGCGTATGGCACTAAAAGAAAAAGAAACCAATGGCATATAACACGTAGGTTGAAAAGTTTTTGGTCTGACACATAGATGTCGCCCTATTAAAAATTCAATATGATTTTTAGGAAGTACCAACCTACAACCGATACGTGCCAAAATTTCACGACATTTCGAGGATTAGCTTATAAGTTACAGTGGTTTTAGTGATGCTACTTTTGATATTTTCAAAACAATAGAAAAAATCGAATTTCATGTGTTGATTAAACACTGTTTTTTGATGGGAAAAATACCGTTCAAGCAAAGCAATGGCTTGATAAGTGTTAGAGGGACTTTGCACCTCAAAAATCACTCATCATTTACTGGTATGCTGAATTTAAAGGCGGTTGTCAGATACAAATGATGCCGAACGCTCTGGATGCCCAAATGAAGTGGTTACACTGGAAAAAACCACAAAATTTTGGATGACCGTAAAGTGAAATTGCGTAAGATAGCTGACACCCTAAAGATATCAAAAGAAAGTGTTGATCAGATTTTGCATGAACATTTGGGCATGAGAAAGCTCTGTTCGAAATGGGTAGCGCGTTTGCTCACAGTGAACAAAAAACAACAACGTGTTGATTCTAAAAGCTGTTTCGACCTGTTTAAGCGCAATAAAAAGGATTTTTTCATGCGATATGTGACAGTGGATGAAACATGGATTCACCACTACATACCGGAATCAAATCAGCAGTCAGCTGAGTGGACAGAGACGGTGAAAGCCGCCCCAAGCGACCAAAGGCACAACAGTCGGCTGGGAAGGTTTTGGCCTCTGTATTTTGGGATGCGCATGGAATAATTTTGGTCGGCTATGCTGAGAAGGGAAAAACCATCAATAGCAAATATTATATAAAGTTATTGATGCGTTTGAAGGCAGAAATCGTAACGAAACGGTCTCAAATGAACAAGAAAAAAAGTGCTCTTTCATCAAGACAAAGCACCGTGTCACAAGTCAATGGTTACGATAGCAAAATTGCATGAATTGAAGTTCGAATTGCTTTCTCATCTAGCGTATTCTCCAGATTTGATCCCCAGTGACCATTATTTATTCGCAGGCCTCAAAAAAATGCTCGCGGTAAAGAGATTTTGCTCCAATGAAGAGGTTATCGCCGAAACTGAGGCCTATTTTGAAGGCAAAGACAAATCCTTCTACAAGAAAGGTATAGAAATCTTAGAAAAGCATTGGACTGATCGTATTGCTCTGGAAGGAGACTATATTGAAGAATAAAGTCGAATTTTGCAAAAGAAAAATGAGTTTTAAGTAGCTAGACCAAAAACTTTTCAGCCTACGTGTTAGTTACTTTCGAGGGAGCAGATATGCCATAACACTTCTCAAGCCATTCTTGGGTGAGATACGTAGGTAATGTCAGTCAAACAGCTGTAACTAGCAAATGAATAGACAAATTGTCATGAAAACTTTACACGACTTGAGAGTTGACACTAATTGAAAATCATGTTTTTTATTTGTTGCTGCCATCTCTCGGAAATTCTCGGGACTTTTCACCCCGTGTTAGTATCTTAAAAATATCTGTATACCTAGTAATTTCGCTTTAGTTATTTGATTTATATCCCCGTATTTGCCTGGATATGACTATGCTATCCTATGGTTAGAAAAATTGCGTCAAAACAATTCACTGACTGAAATCAATATCATCGAGTTCGTAGACTTAAGAAAATCTAACAAATTTGACGAGAGCAAAATTTAGTTAACACTTGCCATTATTTTCATTAAATATTTTTTACTCTCAATTTTAGAAATTAATTGCTCTGTTCCAATTAATTACCGATCTTAGTAATTAAATATTTTTCTTTGTCTATAAATGAAACTATTTTTGAGATATTTTAGAGAGTGTACCATAAATTTGTTCCTTTTATTACGTGAACTCCATGGGCGGGAAGACAAGACTGCACGTAAGCAGTGTTCTTGGAAATTTAGTCACTATGTAGTGTTTCGCCGAAGCGGGGTGTCTCTTTTTTGTGTAACAGTTTTACGTTCTCGGGTTCAAAATCATTTACATAGGGTAAATAATACTGCGCATATTTGATTGCATAAAAATGAGTGCAGAGTGTCAAGAAACTCGTCCTTTCTTAAATAAATCTCAAAAGTAGCAACTTAAGAACGCGATTCAAAGGCGGAATATGTTCGAGTATCGGTTCGCAAGAATTTTAATTTCAAAATATCTCCCTGATCGCGGCTCGATTTCGAACGTCGTGATCTCTCATGCAACCGTGTTTGTCATGCTCCTCCAATCTTCACGGTCCTCCGCTATGTGCACGACGTCATTAAGGGTCATATTTGTTAAATTCTTCATTTGGTCGATGTAGCCATTTGGAGATTGACCTCTCTTTCGTTTGCCCTCTACTTTCCCTGGATGACGAGCTTTTTGATGCTGCGTCGTCTAACAAGGTGACCGAAAAACTTAAGAATTTGCCTTTGAATGGTTGGGAGCAGGCGTTCGTTTATTTTAATCCCTAATTCCATTAGAATGGAGTAGTTTGCTCGTCTTGCTATCTATGGGATACTCATCATCCTTCGGTAGCAGGTCATGTCGAAGGCCTATTTTCTTCGGCGACATGCAGCGTTAATGGTCCAGGATTCTAATTCATAGGTAGCGATGGGAATGATCGAGGTTTGGACCAATAACCTTTTTGTTTCTTTTCCAATGTGCGGATCCTTCTATATCCTGGTCAGACTCGATAGTGCAGTCTTGGCCATGCTAATTCTCCTCTATACTTCACCTTTACAGTCACGTTTATTAGAGATACGCACACCAAGATAAATTAGGTCTTCTTTTTCCTCGATGCTGTGTAGGACGTGAAAAGGACAAGGTATTGTTCCCTGTCTATCAACCATCATTCTTTGGCTTTTTGCGAGATTTTCTAAATATGCAAACGGCCAAATGTTCCCTGGGCTCCTTTATTACAATGAATTCCTCATATAGAATTTCTACATCCCTACAAGATAAAGCTGGTGCAAGAATGTAAGTTTAATTAGAGGCTCAATATATAAAATAGTTTTAAAAAAAGGATATGTTTTTTTTGCTCAAAGTTAAAAAAAAATTATGAGACAGCTTGAATATTCTATTCATATATCCTCTGTATATATTTAAAATATTCATTGCTGACATATTGCAATTTCATTAATATTACATCATAATGCAGCGAAAGGTAGAACAAAAATCGATTTCTCGACCATATTCGTGCAGAATTATAACTTGAACATAATCTTAATGTATAGTTAAGAAACATATATGCCATTCTTACATGCCACCCAAGTATACTAATCGATCATGTTATAAAAAAATGGTTTACCTTTTATGTGAAAGTTGGCAGTTTCGCCATACGACTACGTCATTTGCATCATTGGAGTAATAAAAAACTTAAAACACTCATAGAAATCCCGTTGCCTTCTACTAATTCAAACTAACCTCTCGGCGCTTTATCATGTACCTATTTGAAATAAGGGTTGCATAAGTAATTTTTCACAACTCAGAAACTATATAAAAATAGTGGTAAGTGGCATTTCTCTATAACTAATGAGAAAATCGACCTTGAAGATTTATGGTTTTTCAACACATACGTCAATGAGTTTTCCTTTAATTAACAAACACATATCACAATAAACGCAGTTTTAAAACGAAATAATCTATCTATCTTGATGTCATAAAGTGAATCGGCTGACCGGATTCTTTGAAATAATTAGAATCACTTTGTTAAATAAAAAGCCAATTAAGTTGCCCCATCATTATGACACTCCCTCCCTATGTAGCACAACTATAGTCATAGTTTATTTCATGGCAGTTACCACTTGTATCAATTTTAGAGCTGCCAGTTTCATTATTTTGTGCATTTAATAATAATTAGTGGACGTAGTGATATTTATTTCATGTGGCAAGTGTTTTTTTTTCCATTTCTAGAGTTTAGATCGTATTACAGAAACTACTTAGTAATTTTCTAAGTCTCAGTCTTAGCATTATCCAACATAAAAATACCTTAGATAATTTTTATTGTATTTAAGCCTTGTTAAGAAAGCTATAAAAATAATTAAGTAATTTTTAACGAAAATCTAGTGATTAGCCAGTTGTGTTTGATGCGTTTCTTTACCATAATCATTAACGTACATGCTGAATAGCCATACAACCATCCAATTTTTGCATGATATTAGGAGATGCACCTTTTATTATATTTTTTTTGCTATTGCTCTGGATACATGGATTGTCCATAAACGATTTCTTATGTAATAATAATAATAATAATAATAAAATCTCTTTATTGTAATTAAATGGTAGGATTACAATTGGCGGAGTTGAAGTTACACTTCCTATTTCAACCATGAAATGCGAATACATATTGTATACAGCAACATTTAGAAACTAGTATTACATATAAAATACAAAATATAATAATCAATACACAATATACTATCATGACAGAAGTTAATATTAATACTGTGGGTGGCTAAGGGTATGGCTACTACTATATATGTAACATTAGAGAGGTCGATTGAGGTGACCATTGACGGAATGATTTTGAGAATTTAATTATTCAACTTTTAATCTAAACTCGTTGTAAAACATCCTGTATATTTGCACTGAGCTTTTACTGTATTAGGATTTATAGAAGTACCAATATAATTTCGGCCCCCTTTTTATTATTTAATAAAGACCAAATCTAAACCCTATATTGCGGAGAAAAAAACAGCATTAAAGTGAAAACGAAATAATTGGAATCCAACCAAAAGTCAGTTAGCCTTCGTAAAAAAAAATTAGAAATACTGTTGAAACCTAAACACAGTCACTTGGGACTTTGAGGTTATCAACAACCAGAGGCGGATCGAAAATAATACAAACACCAGTAATTTAAGAATTTTGACCTTTTTCGAATAATCCAAAATATGATACGAAATTGGCTGATTTTAAAACGTCAAGTATAATGTTACGCATGCCTACAGTTATACTTTATAAATTTTCTGACACTGGTAACCCCCAACAATGTACATACATACTGGTAGTTTACTACCTGTATTACTAATAAAAATTCTTAAAACAACGTTTACCAATCTTCTTCTTAAAATGCCTATTCGGTTCGAATGTTGGCAATCATTCTAGCTATTATTCCCTTATCCATTGCAACAGAAGACAATAAAAATATTCAAAAATAATAAATCTGCAGGGCCTGGAGGTGTGGTAAATGAAATGATGTACGGGTCTAATAAAATTACATCGAATGCTGAGAAACATGATCCACAGAGCGATAAATAGAGTAAAAATACCAGAGAAATGGGCAAAAGCCTATATAGTATCTATATTTAAAAAGGGACACCGCAGAAAATGCACAAACTATAGAGGCCTTAGCATCATATCGAGTATGGGGCGTTTGTATGGAAAAATTATTAAAAATATTAGAGAGGAAAATATAAAAGGAAAAATTGGAGAAAATCAAGCGGGCTTTACGGCCGGAAAATCATGTATAGATCACAGATACACTATAAAACAAACAATGGAAAAAAAAACTGGCAAAGGCTAGACACGTTTATCTAGCCTTCATAGACATAAGAAAGGCCTATGACTCAATACCAAGACAAAGATTGTGGAACGCTATGAAAGAAATAGGCATTGACAAAGAACTAACATACGCAGTAAAAGCTTTCTACGAAAACAATACAGTGAACATAAAAATAGGACATAAAATAGGGAATAGACTTCAAACATCAAAAGGCCTACTACAAGGATGCTCTACATCTCTACACTATTCAAAATATACCTCGAACAAACGTTTAAAAAATGGAAGCAAAAATGTAGTGGAATGGGAGTCCCAATACGAGACGGCTACTTATATATTCTAAGTTTTTTTTTTTTTTTTTTATTGGTCTAGCACACGTGCTGCAGGGAAGTCCCTAAAGCGCTCCAGGAGCGGCACGAGTGCGGAAAAAGCGATTCACTTTGTTCTTGAATCGCTGTAAATTGTACTCGGTGGGAAACACAGCGCTGGGCAAATTATTCCAAAGGGATGACGTTCTCCATATAAAAGATTGCTTGAAGTTTCGCAGACGACCAAGTAATCATAGCGCAAATGAGGAAGACCTCAGTTATATGTTAAGAAAACGGAAAGAGGAATACACTAAAGCAGGATTAGCAATAAACTTTGATAAAACGGAATATCTAACAACAAAGGAGGGAAATGTGGAAAATCTAGAAGTCGATAATAATGAAACAACAATCAAAGGAACCGATAGATTTAAATATTTAGGAACCATTACTTCAAAAAACGCAATATCAGAAGAAGAGATCAAAGCTAGATTAGGACAAACGCGGACATGCATAAGACATTTAAATTCGATCCTGTGGGACAAACACATTACAAAGAGAAACAAAACACGCATATACAAATCAATAATACAAAGCATAATGACATACAGGTCAGAAACATGGACGATCAACAAAAGAAATAAATCTAAAATCAACGCGGCAGAGAAAGAGTGATACGTATGGAGAGAATACAAAATGAAGAAATAAGAAGCAGAATGAACATCAAAGAGAACGCAATAATAATAGGTGGATAAAGAAAATAACGGAGTGGAGCCCTATAGGGAAAAGAACAAAAGGAAGAACCAGACGATCGTGGAGAGACGATGTGGACGAGGCTATGGAAGAAAGGGATCTAATGGCGTCTGGGAAGATAGAAACGGATGGAATCACAGGCTGAGAGAAGGAAGACAGCGTCAACTGTAGAAAATCCTTGATATACATATATACATCATTGCAACTCTGAAAAGACCGATAGTATTTGTTGAGACCCAATTTCGCAGATTGTTTAGCCAGGAGATACGTGTGCGTCCTGGTCCCCTTTTTCCAAAGACCTTTCCTTGAAGTATTTACTGAAGTAATCCATCTATGTGGGAATTTCTCATTATGTGTCCTAAATTCTCCAATTTTCCTACTTTAACAGTTTCCATAATTTCCAGGTTCTTGTTCATGTGACGTAAGGCATCCTCGTTGATAATATAGTCAGTACAAGAAATTTTCAAAATTCTGTGATATAGCCATAATTCAAATGCTTCAAGTTTCTTAGAAGTGGCTTCAGTCAGCGTCCAAGATTCTACACCGTAAAGAAGGACACTGAAGACATAACATCTTAGGAGTCTTATTTTTGTGCTTAATTTTATTGCTGAGCTTTTGAAAAGATATGTCATTTTGAGAAACACTGCTCTAGCTTTTTCGATACATCAACGAATTTCCTGCGAGTGATCCCACTATTCGTTTATCATGGTACCTAGATATGAATGTTGTGAAGTTTTTTGTATTTGTTGATTGTTAACCATCAACATGGTAGCAGGAACCAGAAACTTGCTGATTAACAAGTACTTTGTTTTGTTGATATTAAGTTCGAGGCCGTATCGATTACTGACTTTTATTTTTATCATAAGATGTTGTAGATTCCTTAAGTTATTAGCCATAACCGCGGTGTCGTCAGCATAACGAATATTATTTATTCGCTCTCCATTAGGCAGTATTTTTTTATCAGCCTCTTCCAGTGCCTCTTTGAAGTTTTGCTCAGAGTTTACCAATATTTAAGAGAATTAAAATAAAATTCTAGAAAGCTACAAACAAAAGTTATTTACCCAGTAATTCCCTCCCAAAATATGCTGCTTTTATGTTTATTTTCTTCCAGGAAGGAATAATGTAATACAAGCATTACAACTTGATATTTTATGTGATATGTACTTTATGGTGAGATATTAATCAATAAAAGAGATTAAGTAAGGACAAGCCGGCCACGGTAGCGTAGTGGTTTAAGAGCCTGCATATCAAACGCATGGTCACCGGGTCGATTTCGCAAATCCGCTGGGTGTGTGTGTGTATTTTTAAATAGTAGTTAATGCAGAAATGCCATAACGCCCGTGTAGTACTACCGCGTTGTCTTAAAAGTACCCTAAATACAAATGTGTATGTTTCGGCACCTGGGCGACGTTTATGGATATTAAGACATCCCCGGCAATATATCTCATTAGAGATATAGTCAGAAAAGGGTAACAATCCCTATAGTGGCAGGGAGGTGGACTACAAAAAAAGAGCTTTATGATAAAATTGAAAATCATAAAAAAAATTATATTCCTCGACTTTAATGGTCCTAAAAACGAGAAATCCTCTCTACCTGTGTTCTATACCTCTTTAGGATGATTCCCTCTCCCTTTAACCTTTTCCTCTAACCCTTTAACGGCTTATATGTTTAACTTTCTTGGTTTAGGTGTAACTTTGGTATCTGTCTTTTTGCGAGAAGCGACCTCTCTTGTCAATGAGAGGAGGCTCTGGAACCCCGAAACGTCGATGTTATGTGGTTAAAAAAATAACAACTCAAAAAACCACAAGGTTTATCTGCTGCCTCTATCGACCACCAAGTGATACTAACTTTAGAACAGAGAGGTGCCTAAACCGCGTGAGATTTGGCACTACAAATCTGCTAAAAACTCATGCAATATTTTCGAACTCTCCCTTGGTTAGACGTTTGTGTTCGATCCGACGACCCATCTGACTGCGCTAAGGAGGTTTCCGATGTTAATTTGGCTGATATAGATACTTACATTCCTTTCTTGAAGAAATGCCCTTTCAACGGCAAGCGTTGGTTTGACCGAAAATGCAAAGAAGCTGTTGCTTCTGAACATCTTGCCTGCCGACAATGGCGTGAAAATCCTAACGTTATAAATCTTCGTTTGTGCCCGGAACAGATGCAAAGAAATTATCGACGAAATCAAGGAGGCACACAATCAACGAATTAGAAACAAACTTCTTGCTTGCCCCAACAATTCCAGGTCCTTTTGGTCAGTCGCTAAGGCAGTTAGTCAAAATTTCACCAAATCTACTATACCATCACACCCACGGCCAGATAATTCTATTGCAACAACATCTGTTGAGAAAGCGAACTTGTTGGCTGAACTCTTTGCTTCACATTCTACTGTTTATTTCCAAGGAAAAACACCACCTACTATTCCCATAGTTCAGGAAAGGATGCCCGATATTGTCTTCAGAGAGCGTATCATAAAACGTATTTTAATGAAGCTAGACACCAACAAAGCTTCTGGTGCTGACGGAATACCTGCCATAGTACTCAAAAACTGCACGAGAGAACTAATACCAGTTTTCTGTAGACTTTTCAACCTACCCTACAGAAAGGGAATATTTCCTCACTGCTGGAAATGTGCCACAGTTAAGCCGATACCCAAAACAAGCAAGAAGCTTTTTTCCGCACACGTGTCGCGCTTTAGGGAAATTTAAAAAAAGAAGACCTTACCAAACAACTACCAGCCGCATTGCTTTCAATAATATCGAAAGTCTATCAATCAGCATCTTCTAAAATATCTTGAAGGACTCAATACTATTAGAGACTATCAATATGGCTTTTGAAAACATAGATCAACAGTGTGGAAAATCTCGAGTTGGTCTTGATATATCCAAGGCATTCGACCGCGTTTGGCACGATGAATTGTTAGTTAAGCTACGCTTTTCTGGTATGTCTGAAAAGTCCTGTTTATGGCTCTCAAGTTTTCTCAAAGAGCGTTCTTTACGGGTGGCGATCGACGGGTTTCTTTCTAACACCTTCACTATCAACGCTGGTGTGCTCCAGGGCTCCATACTCTCTCCTACTCTCTTTTTCATTTAAATTAACGATATATTTAAGACTACCAGGAATCCCATCTACAGCTGCGCTGTTGACAGTACGCTTATCTCATCATTCACTTTGTACGCTCGAACATCGGCTACTCATGCAAATATCCGCAGACAGCAGGAGGTTGTTTAACTTAACAAAGATCTTGAAGAAATTTTATTTTGGGATGACAGTAATCAAGTAGAATTTAACGCTACAAAATTCCAGGTTTCAGTTTTTTTCTAAAAAAGTTAACGTTGCTGAACCTGATATAGTTATCCCGGGACATTCCATTCCTTTAACATCCTCACTCAATTTATCGGGCGTTAATTTGGGAGCAAATATGTCTTGGCATGAACATGCAAAACATAGCAAAGAAAAAAAGCTGGGAGTATTATTTCGAACTCGAAAGCTTTACACTCCACAACTGTTAATTCTGTAGAGTTCAAATTCAACCAAGGATGAATTACTGCTCCCATGTTTGGGCCTCTACTCCCAAACATACACTGAATTTGTTGGATTCTATTCAGAAGAGAGCTATTCGCTTGATTAGAGACCCGGAACTGGCCAACAACCTTGATTCCTTGGAACATCGAAGAACGGTTGGCGACCTGAGTCTATTCTACAAGTATTTTTTCATGAAAAGTGTTTGCTTAATTCCTCCCAGAGCGGTGCATGTTCAAAATACACATTGCGCTATACTTCACATCCGTATGAGGTTCGGCTTGTTACTCCTCGTACAATCCTTTTCAGGCAGTCTTTTATATGGAGAACCTCATCACTTTGGAATAATTTGTACTGTGTTTCCAATCGAGTACAATTTACAGCGATTTAAGACCAACGTGAATAGCTATTTCTGCAAGCGTGTCGCTCCTGTAGCTCTTTAGGGATTTCTCTGCAGCATGTGGGCTGGCCCATAAAAAAAACTATAAATAAGTATGTTTAGAATGTATTTATTATCCAACCAAAAGCCAGAAAAGATGTTTCATACTATTAAAACTGTAAAACAAATGTATTTCTTTTCCTACTGCCAGTATTATACGGGGACGAAAGTTTAAATCGATATCTCATTTCCTTCGAAGGTTATCGGGTCTCTTATTAAGGAAAATAAAACAGACGGATGTAATTAGGTCTTAATTTTCCTATATCGTTTAAAACTCGAATCGTAATTCAAAATAATAACCGTAATATAAGTTAGAACCTAAAATTTCAGCCTAAATTAACACAGTCGTTATCAGTAATTAGCATTTCTAGCACAAGCTGCCACTACACAAAGAACAGTCTTAGTTTTAAGCTTTGAGTGAGGCTTAAGTTATACCTTAAAATAGGGATATTATTTTTCATTACGTTCCCCTGGCTTGCTGGAGCTCTAGAGGATAAAGGTACACTCTAAAACAGTGTCCTTATCTTTTATTTAGTTCTTGATCGCCAACAGCATTTGTGATATATTTTAATGTGTAGTTTCTGACAATGTTTTTTTTTTAATTCGTATTTTCTAATTTTTTGTACTCCAGTTTTTTTATTTTGCAGTAATATTAGTTACCGCGTAGTATCTATGGGACATTAAACAAGTATTTTAAAGGATAATTTTTCTTTTTTTCTGTAATATATACGAGGATGGATTAAAAAGTTGGCGGCCTCACCAAAAAATAATTATAATATTTTTTATTATAACGCCCTCAATAAGTTCACACTTTCTTTGGTTGTCAAAGTGTAAAATTTTATTGCTGTAGAATTTGTGGTTTTTAGAACGAGTTTAGTGAGACAAAGTGCAGCGTTTTTGGAAAAATGGAAAAAAATTGAACAACGTGCGGTTATCAAGTGCCTGTTTCAAAAAAGATTAACACCAGAGGAGATCCACGATGATATGAAAACAACACTAGGGAATCTGCTCCTTCATATGCCACTGTGAAAAATGGGTTGCAGAATTTAAACGTGGACTAGAGGCATCGAAAATGACCCTCGCTCCGACCGGCCCATGACGTCTACGACTGAAGAAAACATCGAAAAGTGTGTGATCTCATATTGAAAGACCGTAGATTAACTATCAGGGAGATTGCTGACACTATAAGCATCTTGTATGAACGAACACAAAACATCATTGCCAACGAACTCGGATTTTCTAAGGTTTCCGCTAGGTGAGTCCCCAGGTTTGCTTTCAGTTAAACAAATACGAAATCGACTCACAATTTCTCGCGACGATTTCTCGTTTGAAGATGTTTGAGGCTGATCCGCAAGATTTTCTTTAACAGGTTTGTAACAATCGATGAAACCTGGGTTCACCACTATACTCCAGAGTCAAAACAACAATCCAAGTAGTGGAAAAGATCTGGTGAATCGACCCCAAAGAAAGCGAAGGCAATTCTGTGGGCTGGAAAAGTAATGGCGTCAGTTTTTTGGGATGCTAAAGGTATTATTATGGTGGACTACCTTCCGAAAGGCGAAACAATAAACTCGACTTACTATTGCACCCTTTTGGGTCGTTCACGTCAAGAAATTAAAGAGAAGCGCCCAGGATTACTAAGAAAGAAAGTTTTGTTCCATCAGGACAATGCTCGCGTTCACACGTTTGTTGAGTCTATGGCTCAAATTCGTGATTGTGGTGGCGAATAGCTGCCCCACCCGGCTTATTCTCGTGATTTCGTACCTTCGGAGTTTCATTTGTTTCCGAACCTAAAAAAACACCTCGGTGGCCAGAAATTTTTATCAAATGAAGAAGTCGAAGCTGCAGTTAACCAGTATTTTGAAGACCTTGAGGAATCTTTTTTCAAACAGGTGTGGAAGCTTTGGAAAGCAGGTGGAAGAAGTGCATAGAGCTAGGTGGAGATTACCTCAAAAAATAAAAATATTTTTGTACCTATTTCATTTTGTTTTTTTGATTAGACCACGAACTTTTCAATCCATCCTCGTAATTACCTCCAAACTGGAAATAATCTGTAACTAGTTTTTCTGTTGTTTGTTTTTTACAAGTTCTTATATCCAGTGATGACGTGTACCATTTCTAAGCTATCTTTCTAATTGCATTATCTAAATATGGATACATGCTCGCTTGAATGATCCAACACTGAATATAAGAATTTCATTTTTCTTCGATGTCTAGTAGTACGAGGGCTACCTCTTAAGTTTTTACCAAAACAATGAAAGAAAAAAGAGATTTCGTACAAATCGTTTTATTGTTTCTCAAAATATTCGCCCCCCCCCCCCCACTTTAAGATTTATATACTTTTGCATGCGTTCGAACCAGTTCTTGAAACATTTATTTTACTCTAAAGGGTACCTCAAAAACATGGTTTAAGTAAGGATTCAACAGCTTCTTGAGGTTATGAAAATCGCTGTCCATGCATTTTTTTTTTGACTTTCGGGAACAAATAGGAGCGTTAGGCGATAAATCAAGTGAATACGGACAATGAGGTATTAATTCGATGTTTTTCTACCATCAAATAATCAATTATTTGACGCGCTGTGTGCATTGTCATGATGAAAAATGAAGCGACGTTTTCAGTTGTTTCCTGATTTCATCAATGACTTCTGGCAAACAAATTGTTGTATACCATTCATCATTAACTTTCTTCTTTCGATCTTCTAAAGCAATGGTTGCACCATGTCCAAGAAACAAGCGATAATTTTCTTGTAAGTGCTTCGCGAACGAATCACTTTTGTTGGATTAGGTTCATCTTGGAACACCCAAACAGTTGATTGTTGCTTAGTTTCCGACTCGTACGAATATATCCAAGTTTCGTCTCTTGGAACGATGTTGTATACGGGATTTTCCATGACCTCGGTCGAATTTTTTGAGAATTTCTTTGCACCAATTGACACGAGCGTTGTTTTTGAGTTTCGGTAAAATTATGCGGAATCCATCGGAAAACAGATATTTTTCGCAGATAAATGTTTATGCAAGATCGAATGTATAGGGTGAGTCAACGATAGAGTAAAGTTCATTATCTCATTTGTTTTCGGGAATGAGGAAAAAATGTTAAATACAATAATTTTAGGGAATTTTAAGGTGCACAGTTTAAAATTATTTTCGAGTATACAGGGTGCTTGAAAAAAGTGTGGCCGATGTAACATATGTTTTTTTTAAATGGAACATTCTATTTTCTAATTTATTTTTAAATTCTGCGTAAGATTTTATAACTTTTTTTTATTAATATTGTTATATACCCTAAACGTAGTAGTTTTTCTAATATTTCATTTTTTTTAAAAAAAAATACTAATTTTCAGTTCTGTAAAAAATTGCCAGTAGCGCCATTGTTTCTGAAGGTGGAATACTCATAATTGGTGCGAGCGTTCTAAAGATATGAAAAAAAAAGATATATGTAATGAAATTTGAGTTATAAAAATAAATTTATGCATTTCGACTATTTTAAATTGAAAAAATCTCAAATTTTTTAAATAGCACACCCCTGTATATTATTATTTTTTCTGATAGATTTTTGCAAAACCCTCCAACTTTTATAAGGTATGGCATATACCTATTTCTAATAGTTTTCGATTTATTTTGAATTTTTTAATTTTTTTTAAGGCACATCTCTGTTTACTACTGTAAGTGTCAAGGCTAACCAACTAACTAAATCCAATAATTATAATTTTTAATTTTCTTGGACTAGATTTCAATATTTAACCGAGCACACTACTCTCAAAAGTTATTCCTGCAATCCAATTTCAACTTTCAAATTTCTTTATTTATTTAA
>CM032454.1:166786047-166990718 GCA_019049505.1 Pachyrhynchus sulphureomaculatus | reverse complement strand
TGCAATACACAGCCTAAACCATTAAATATGGTACAAGTTTATGTAGCAGAGAATATCTATAATCTACAATGTATATAAAATGCAATATCTCTCTGTCCGTCTGTCTGTTCATTAGTGCGTTTATCACGCGAGAACCACAGATCCGATTTACGTTTTTTTTTTTTTAATTCATTCATTTGTTCTCTGGCCAGGTTATCTGTAATCTTCTATCTATAATATATATAAAATGCTCTCTGTCTGCCTGTCTGCCTGTCTCTCTGCCTGTGTGTCTGTTTGTTCGTTAGTGCGCTTATCACTGGAGAACCACTTATCCGATTTACGTGCTTTTTTTGAAAACATACATATGTTCTCTGGCCAGGTATCTATAATATATATAAAATGCAACGTCTCTCTGTCTGTCTGTCTGTCCGTTAGTGTGTTACGTGCTTTTTTTTTAAACATACATATGTTCTCTAGCCAAGTTCTAGGATATATTTTATTGCGTTAGGTAACATAAAGAATAAGCAGTGACGATAATAGTGAATCAAGTCGGAAAAAAGGTTACCGTTAGCGCGTTCTCTTGCAATACACTGCCTAAACCATTAAATATGGAACAATATCATGTTGCCAAGAATAATATATATATAACATGCAACGTCTCTCTCTCTCTCTCTCTCTATATATATATATATATATATATATATATATATATATATATATATATATATATATATATATATATATATATATACATATATATATATATATATATATATATATATATATATATATATATATATATATATATATATATATATATATTATATATATATATATATATATATATATATATATATATATATTATATATATATATATATATATATATATATATATATATATATATTATATATATATATATATATATATATATATATATATATATATATATATATATATATATATATATATATATATATATATATATATATATATATATATATATATATATATATATATATATATATATATATATATATATATATATATCTTCTATAATATATATAAAAACGTCTCTCTGTCTGTCTGTCTGTCCCTTAGTACACTTATCACTTGAGAACCACTTATCTGATTTACGTGTTTTTATAAATTTATACATATGTTCTATATAATTCGATATAAGCTTAGATAATGGGAGATAAGGTGAGATAATGGGAGATAAGTATAAATAATGGGAGATAAGGAGAAATAATGGGAGATAAGCATAGATAATGGGAGTTATGGTGAGATAATGGGAGATAACGAGAAATAATGGGAGATAAGGAGAAATATTGCGAGATAAGCCTAGAAAATGGGAGATAAGGTGAGATAATGGGAGATAAGGGGAAGTAATGGGAAATAAGGAGAAGTAATGGGAGATGAGCAGAGATAAGCCTAGATAATGGAAATTATGTAGAGATAATGGGAGATAAGGAGAAATAATGGGAGATAAGGGGAAATAATGGCAGATATTTTATTACGTTAGGTAACATAAAGAATACGCAGCGATAGTAGTGAATCAAGTCTACGCGAGCGGAGTCGCGGGCATTGCTAGTTTGATTAATAAAAAATGTAAAAAAAAAAAACGGTTAAAATGACTCCAAAAAATTATTTTTTTAATTGCATCGGAAAGCTGGCGTCGAGATCTAAATTTTGAAAAAAAAAGATCCATTTTGGACCAAACGGCATAAAATGGCGGGCAATTCAAATTTTAAATAACAAATTCAATTGTGCGCACTAGGTTCAATATTTTTGTACAAAAATTTCAGGATATTTTTTGCTATAATAAAAGGCATATTTTCTGAAAGTTTCAAGTCGATCGGTTCATTTACTGGACCTATACAATAAAATGAAAACAAAAACAGTCTTTTGCCTGTTTTTTCGATTTTGTAGGTTATGTACGCACTTGAGCGACTTAAACCAATTAAGGATTTATTGAAAATTTCATTACGAAGAGTTTAGTTTTTTTTTTATCTCGATCAGATTTATATAACCGGAGTTATTCACATTTTAAGATCAAAAAAAAGTTTTTCGAGGTCCAAAACTCAGGACAATACTCCTGGTGATACTCTCGAGAGAATAAAATCATATACAGCAAAGAACACAATGTTTTAGTAAATGGCGTAAGCAAGGACTTACTAACATTGAGCATTACGCAAACTAATTACGAACTCTGTTTTTTTGCAGTTCTCAAGTCTCTCTACCAGTAAGTACAACTTTAAGTATTCGCAAATATTTGATAATTGGCATCTGTAACTTCTGAAATATCGTTTAAAGATATTAAAAAAAAAGTGGGGGTGTCAGGTTGGAACCATGGAGCATTCCAGATGAGGCTCCCAAAGAAAGAGATGTAAACTCCTTATATTAAACATACTGATTAAATCATACAGAAAAACAAAATTACTCACCCTGCAAGTAAAACTTACTTTTAGAAATGACAATTTATATTAGTGATTTATGAAAGTTTCTTCAATAGCAGTTCAAAAGATCTATTTCAAAGATAAAGAAAAATATTTACGAACCGCTCTTTAAAACATATTAAGGCATTTCAACCAAATTAGCAAACTTTTACAACATACATCTAGGCATTGTTTCAGTCTGGTGCAATTTTGCGACCCTTGACCTTTTGAGTGGGTCTAATCTCTTCTAATCCCCAACAACCTTAACTATAAGGTTTGCCGTGATATAATTTCAGATGTAATTTCAATATAATTTCAAGGAAGTTTGTGATTTAGATTTAGCGAATTACACGCATACATATATATAAACTCAGAATATAAGTTAAATATAGTTGAATTATTAATAAAGTTTGATTGGTTTATATTAACAATGGCAATGACACTAATCGGTACTTGTACGACCGCATTTAAGTTCACTAAATCATATATATAAAATTGCTGTCGACGAAGCAAGCTATTCTTAGGTTCTTGCTGTAATTTTTCTTATCAAAAACAATGTTTCATCAACATGCGAAATTGTTTTTGTTCCAGCAATCTGCAAAAATCAAAAGTAGCGTAACTTGCAAACTAATAGACACAATGTCAGTGTATGGTTATGCTGCCATCTCTCGGAAAGTCTCGGGACTTTTCACCCCACATAAATATTGAAAAAGAAGTATAACCAGTATATACGCAGCAACCTCTCTAACCCTCCTCTCCCACCTTGTTAACCGCTATATGTATGGCTATGAATAATTAGGCCTTCAATTTATTCATTATACAACTAAAAACCAAGACAAATTCTTATAATGACCTAGAAAATAAAAAAATATATATATTCACACCCACTTCTTTCATCTCCTTTCCCTGTAAATTCATATCCCAAGAACTATAGGTTTCAATCCTACATCAAGTAATATACAGTCAGTTCAAAAAGTCTCCAAACACCACCTACTTTCTATACTATTTTTCTGTTACGTTTAACTAATTAATTGGAACTATGAGAAAACATGTTTAATAATTTAATATTTGAAACTTAAACAACGAGGATTAATATTACAAACAACTACGGAACATTTTATTTTGAAGTTACATCATTGTTATAAAAATGTAAACAAAATTAATGTCAAAAAAGTCTCCATACACTTAACAATCACCAATAACAGGTTGACCGAATTTAACGGAAAACTTCATTTAAACTAATATTTAGTGGGACCGCCGTTGGCCTTGAT
Organism: Pachyrhynchus sulphureomaculatus; assembly: GCA_019049505.1. Lineage (NCBI taxonomy): Eukaryota > Metazoa > Arthropoda > Insecta > Coleoptera > Curculionidae > Pachyrhynchus > Pachyrhynchus sulphureomaculatus. The sequence continues at coordinate 166,987,031 of CM032454.1, read as the reverse complement.
AATCTCCTGTAACCTTTCTAGTAACTTCTGCTGGCATGTTCTCCCATTCGTTCAATATTCTGTTTTTTAATTCTTCTCTGTTTGAAACATTATGGTTGCCTTTTAAGTTCCTCCCATAAATGCTCTTAGGGGTTAACATAGAGTAATTGTGAAGATGTATGAAGCTGATGTCATACATTATGGATCATCCATTCTCGCACCAAGTCCTATTGAAAATTGTATCTTTTTTCGAGTGTTAATTTTTGGACACTTTCTCTTAAATAGTCTCTCAAAATGTTAAGATAAACATGCTGATCCATGGTACCATTAATAAAATGTAAATTTCCAACCCCTCCAGCGGACATGCATCTCCAAAGCAGAACACTGGCACCCCCTTATCTCCCCGTGGAACAAATATTTTTAATTTCAAATGCGGTATTCTTCGTTCTGCAAACTTTAGTTCTACCATCAGACCCAAAAAGGTTCATTTTAGTTTCATCACCAAAGATTACGGATTCCTAAAATTCAGGAGGTTTGGTAACGCATTCCCTAGCAAAAGCTAACCGCTTTTTGCGATTAGCTTCCGAAATTAACGGCTGCACACTCCTTATAGCTTATCCTGTGTAAACAATTTCTCACTGTTTGTGACCAAACATTTTTCGAAAATAGTTTTCGTACTTCTTCTTTTAATTTTGGTGCACATTTCTTGGGATCTATAATTATTTGTTTACCAATACTGGCCTTTTCACGTGGAGTCAGGTTCTTAGAACGACCGGAGCGTGGTCGAATTTTATAGGAACCCGTTGTGTTATACTGGTTTACAATGTACTAAACAGTAGCATGAAAGTTTTTAATCATTTTTCCTATATTTCTGTACGATTTTCCATCTTTCCACATTTCAAATATGATCTTTCAATCTTGAAATGGAATTTCACAATTTCTCTCGCTCATTTTTAATACCACTTTGAAAACCCACTGCAAAATTACTAGCAACAAATGACAGATTATAAAGTATGGCCGCAAATTATTCATTTGTTTTCAGTTTAGCGAGCAATAGATAGCTTGATAAAATGCAGCTGATTATAACGTGTTTTTTTCAATGCAGTTCTTGAGTGTATGGAGACTTTTTTGACATTAATTTTGTTTACATTTTTGTAACAATGATGTAACTTCTAAATAAGATGTTCCGTAGTTGTTTTTAATACTAATCCTCGTTGGTTAAGTTTTAAATATTAATTTAAACATGTTTTCTCATAGTTCCAATTAATTAGTTAAACATAACAGAAAACTAGTATAGAAAGCAGGTGGTGGAAAGCACTTGTAAAAATGCAAAGTCCTTGGGAAGTATTTTTTCACGCATAAAATTCTCCTATTTAGCAAAGGCAGAATCAGTGTTTTAGAGCTCACAATAACTTTTTTTTACAGATGACTAAAAACATGTTAAAATGGATCCAAATTCAAATACGGGAAAGAATAGCGGTAATGGTATGGTAAGTCTGTGTTTACTAGTTCGTCTATGGTAGCATATTTCATTTTGTCAGCTGTTGATTTGTTAGATTCTAAGATTTTAAGGCTTATTTCTGCCTCAATAATTTCAGTAGTTAATCTATTTGGTCATTTTCTGATGACGTCAGAGAAGTTCGACAAACCTATCAACTATTCTTCGAATGAAGGTTGGTAGTGTGGTTACTATTTTTGTCTCTTCACGTCTATTTTTATTTACAAAGAAAGGAAAAATTCACAGTGTATTTTGTGTTATTATTTTTAATTGCTTTACCTCATAAAGAGTGTCAAGTTAATTTACGTGCCATGGTTATTTACGTCATTAGTGACGTTATTACACAGGTTAAGTAGTTTGGAGTAGGAAAAAAACCTCTATTGTCTTCTTTATAATGAATGTTCCTGTAATGTATTGTGCACAACTAGACTTTGAAAAATGTTCTTTTTGATAGTGTAGTTGAAGAATAAAAAAATATTTTTGGATTCAGAAAATCTCACTTTTTGTTATTAACATTTAAAAAAAAACGGCTAAGTGCAAGTCAGTCTTACGCAATTTGTTCTCTGTACGGTAATTGCTTTTAAAATAAAATAAAATAAAATCATTATCTAGACTATTAATTAGGTTTCTGACATACACATACACACCCATATATATATATATATATATATATATATATATATATATATATATATATATATATATATATATATATATATATATATATATAATACATTAATATTCCGGTTTCAATCCGTTCGTCCAACGATGAATTTGCACGACGTTTCGCCAAAATCTCATTTGGCATTTTCAAGTGCTCTTGCTGCCGCTCGATACTGTGATCTTGGTGCTGCTGCCGCTCGAAGCTAACTGAGAAACCGACGTGCTGTTGCCGTCTTTTATATATCGGCGTTTACGCATATTATAGGTGGGGAGGTCGAAAATGTTCGTCCGAGCATCGGTGTTTGCCGACTTTGTGGTAATTACGGGTTCCGGCGCTATGCTGACTGTTGCCTTCTCGATGTTTTGGTTATTCCTTGGTTTAGCTAGTAGACTCTTCCATGTAGTGGAAATATTCAGCGCATCATCTCGTTTATTTAGCTGACCATTTTTTTCGATTTCCAAGGCTTCTCTGACTATGCGTGTTTTTATAATGTGAAATCGAGGGCTATATATATATATATATATATATATATATATATATATATATATATATATATATATATATATATATATATATATATATATATATATATATATATATATATATATATATATATATATATATATATATATATATACTAGCCGGGCCCGCGGCTCCGCTCGCGTGGACTTGATTCACCACTATCGTCACTGCTTATTCCTTAATTTATCCAACGTAATAAAATATCTCCCATTATTTCCCCTTATCTCTCAATATTTGTCCTTATCTCCCATTATCTCTACATAATTTCGATTATCTAGGCTTAACTCTGCTCATCTCCCATTATTTCTCCTTGTCTCCCATTATTTCTCCTTATCTCCCATTATCTATGCTTATCTCGACTTATCTCTCAATATTTCTCCTTATCTCCGATTATTTCTCCTTATCTCCCATTATCTCACCATAACTCCCATTATCTAGACTTATCTTTGCTTATCTCCCATTATTTTTCCTTATCTCCCATTATTTATATTTATCTCCCATTATCTCACCTTATCTCCCATTATCGAGCCTTATCTCGACTTATCTCCCATTATCTAGGCTTATATCGAATTATATAGAACATATGTTTAAATTTATAAAAACACGTAAATTGGATAAGTGGTTCTCAAGTGATAAGCGCACTAACGGACAGACAGACAGACAGAAAGACGTTGCTTTTTATATATATTCTAGATAGAAGATTATAGATAACCTGGCCAGAAAACAAATGTATGAATTAAAAAAAAAACACGTAAATCTGATAAGAGGTTCTCGAGTGATAAGCGCACTAACGGACAGACACACAGACAGAGAAACGTTGCATTTTATATATATTATATTCTTTGCTACATGATATTGTTCCATATTTAATGCTTTAGGCAGTGTATTGCAAGAGAACGCGCTAGCGACTTGATTTACTATTATCGTCACTACTTATTCCTTATGTCACCTAACAAAAAAACGTAATCGGAAAATATATCCTATAACCCAGCATTTTATATATATATTAGAGATAACATATGTATGTTTAACAAAAAAGCACGTAAATCGGATAAGTGGTTCTTCAGTGATAAGCGCACAAACGGACAAACAGACAGATATACGTTACATTTTATATATATTATAGATGTAATAAAATATATATCTATAACCTGGTCAGAGAACATATGTATGAATTTAAAAAATCACGTAAATCGGATAAATGGATCTCCAGGAATAAGCGCACTAATGGACAGACAGACAGACAGAGAGACGTTGCATTTTATATATATTATAGATATAGATTATTATTATTATTATTATATAACCTGGCCAAAGAATATATGTATGAATTTAAAAAAAGACACATAAATCGGATAAGTGGTTTTCGCGTGATAAACGCACTAATGGACCGACAGACAGACAGAGAGACATTGCATTTTATATATTATAGATTATAAATATTCTCTGCTACATAATATTGTTCCATATTTAATGGTTTAGGCGGTGTATTGCAAGCCAACGCGCTAGCGGCAAACTTTTTTCCGACATCATTCACTATTTTACGTTACTACTCATTCCTTATGCTACCTATCGTAATAAAATATAGCCTATAACCTGGCCAGAGAACATATGTATGTTTTAAAAAAAAAAGTACTTAAATCGGATAAGTGGTTCTTCAGTGACAGGCGCACTAACGGACAGACAGACAGATAGACGTTGCATTTTTATATATATATATATATATATATATATATATATATATATATATATAATATATATATATATATATATATATATATATATATATATATATATATATATATATATATATATACATATATTATATATATATATATATATATATATATATATATATATATATATATATATATATATATATATATATATATATATATATATATATATATATATATATATATATATATATATATATATATATATATATATATATATATATAAGAGAGAGAGAAAGCAAAAGTTGCCGTATCTAACAAAATCCTAAGTTATGAAACAAGTTGGGGAACTCGGTAAAGAAGGGCATCAACAGATGTTCACACTATATTCGTTTAGCCAATATTTCGGTCCTAGGTTGGGACCTTCTTCAGGGCACAAAATACAGTATGGAAATTAATCTAACAAGAATGACCATAAATAACAGCCATAACAAAGACCAACACTGAAATAAAACAGCCACTATTCACTAACATATTAATATAAAAATATGGCATTTACAGCAAGGATGCCATTAGAAACCTTGGATGCTGAAAAATCAAAATTAATTAACCACCTGCCATCCAAAAGAGAAGTGACAAGTTTGACAAGGCGCTGAACAAAGGACAACCACCTGACAGATGTAAGGGATCACTCAAAACAAAAGGGAAAAAAGGTTAAACAACCAGGAAAGAACCGGTTAAGTACAAATTAGGTACTACGTCATATAATGAAATTTTGGTATAAAAGGAAAAGTACCCAATGGGAACGCAAATTTTTTTAACGATATGGAAATTAAATGGCATAGGGAGGAAATGATTTTTTTTCTTCTTGAGAGGAGAATAGAGGGACAGGAAAAGGAGCTGGCAAGTGAAAAGGGTTTTCTTATTACTCGGGAATATACTAAGCAATTTTATTAAAAATGGGAGTGTAATTGTAAAAAGTTTCAGGGGAACCAAGAGAAACATGTACTCAAACAAGGGGACACCTAGAACAATATGTAGGAGGAGAGAGAGCTATAGGCTACCGAAGACGAAAAATTATGACGATAGTGACGACCCAGAGACATTATGTGGGGAAGGCAAATCACAAGAGAGGAGAAAACTATATATGTTGCTCAAGCCGTCAAGATCAGTTCTTTTATTAATATTATGGGGATTTTCGTTGATATAGCACATCTCAAGGAATTCTCTTTTAAGAAGGTTTTTTTTGGATATGAAGAATTTTTGGTTCTCTGAAATTGAAGGAATGTCCATTATCGACAGAGTGGATTGCCAGTGCACATCTTTGAGGATGACATCTGGTGTCGCTTTTATGTAGTGCGATGCGACGATTGAGAGACTGTGACGTCTGGCCAATATACACAGGGGGACAATTAAGACAGGAAATAGAGTAGACAATGTCTGACATAGAAAGAATGGGTAGAGAGGATTTCAATTTGCTAAAAATAACGCTTGTTTTTATGGAAATAATATTTGGCAATCTTAACATTGGGAATAACACGCAAAATATGAACCAATTTTGAAGTAAGAGCGGGTATAAAGGACAAAGAGAGTAACGAAAGACCTGTTTCCGTATGGCTGGCAGGGGGTAAGGGAGGTGGAAGGAGAGGAGGGGATAAAGGTATAGGAGGAGGCTCTGGTAAGATGCTATCAGAGAGGAAGAGCTTATCAACTTCGTCCTTGGTCTTAAGCAGGAACTTCTTATTGTACCAATTTTCCATAAAGAGATTGGTAAGTAATGTTTGTGCTTGAGATAGATAATCCGGGTGAGCTATATTTTTGACTCTTCGGTAGAGACCCTTTATGACATTTACTTTCACTTTCCAATTATGCCCGGAGTTGGCATGGATGTATCTGCCTGAAGAAGTTGGTTTTCTATACCAATCCAGTCTAATAACACCATCACCATGACTCTTGTGTCCAGGAAGGGGACAGCATTGTTCGACTCTTCTTCCATGGTGAACTGTAGGTGTTGATCAAAAGAATTGAAAATATGGAGGATTTCCTCTTTACCATTTTCTGGTATGGACAGAATAAGATCATCAACATATTGAAAAAGAAAAGGAAGTCTGAAGGATAGCTTATCAATGCAATTTTTCAAAAGGTAGGACATGACTATTGCTGCAAGAATAGGACTTAAGTTACTGCCCATGGGGCAACCAAAGGTTTGTAAATAGAAACTTTTTTTATATTTGAAAAATGTAGATTGAAAGAAGAATTCCATGATGGCGAGGAAGAAGGGTTTATCCAATTTTGTGTGACTGCCATGAAATGTTGGTAAAAAGACTGACTACATCGAGAGAAATGATGACATGATTATCAGGTAATTGAAAATTATTAATTTCTGCACTAAAGGCAAAGACTGCATACAGATGGTAATTGTGGAAGGATTTTTCTAATAGATCTGCACAGAATTTGCTTAAGCTTGATGTAGGAGAGTTGATTGTGGAGACAATAGGTCTGAGTATACACCTTCTTTGTGTATTTTTGGTAAGCCGTAGATTCTTGGTGGAATGGTTTTATAGGTATAAAGTTGTCTTGCTATTCTGTCATCGATCCACTTCTTATTCTTCATTTGTCTGACAAAGGAGTTGTTTTTATTCTGATATTGGTTTGTAGGGTCATGGGAAAGTTTTTTGTAGACTTGTTCATCATCTATTAATTCAGACATTTTTGTTTCATAATGTTGCTTTTCCAGTGCCACAGTGACTGAACCTTTGTCTGAAGGAATGATCAGCGTATTTTTAGCAAATTGAAATCCTCTCTACCCATTCTTTCTATGTCAGACATTGTCTACTCTATTTCCTGTCTTAATTGTTCCGCTGTGTATATTGGCCAGACGTCACAGTCTCTCAATGGTCGCATCGCACTACATAAAAGCGACACCAGATGTCATCCTCAAAGATGCGCACTGGCAATCCACTCTGTCGATAATGGACATTCCTTCAATTTCAGAAAACCAAAAATTCTTCATATCCAAAAAAAAAAAAAAAAAAAAAAAACCTTCTTAAAAGAGAATTCCTTGAGATGTTCTATATCAACGAAAATCCCCATAGTATTAATAAAAGAACTGATCTTGACGGCTTGAGCAACATATATAGTTTTTTCCTCTCTTGTGATTTGCCTTCCCCACATAATGTCTCTGGGTCGTCACTCTCGTCATAATTTTTCGTTTCGGTAGCCTATAGCTCTCTCCTCCTACATATTTGTCTTCTAGGTGTCCCCTTGTTTGAGTACATGTTTCTCTTGGTTCCCCTGAAACTTTTTACAATTACACTCCCATTTTTAATAAAATTGCTTAGTATATTCCCGAGTAATAAGAAAACCCTTTTCACTTACCAGCTCCTTTTCCTGTCCCTCTATTCTCCTCTCAAGAAGAAAAATCATTTCCTCCCTATGCCATTTAATTTCCATACCGTTAAAAAAATTTGCGTTCCCATTGGGTACTTTTCCTTTTATACCAAAATTTCATTATATGACGTAGTACCTAATTTGTACTTAACCGGTTTTTTCCTGGTTGTTTAAATTTTTTCCCTTTTATTTTGTGTGATCCCTTACATCTGTCAGGTGGTCGTCCTTTGTTCAGCGCCTTGTTAAACTTGTCACTTCTCTTTTGGATGGCAGGTGGTTAATTAATTTTGATTTTTCAGCATCCAAGGTTTCTAATGGCATCCTTGCGTAAATGCCATATTTTTATATTAATATGTTAGTGAATAGTGGCTGTTTTATTTCAGTGTTGGTCTTTGTTATGGCAATTGTTATTTATGGTCATTCTTGTTAGATTAATTTCCATACTGCATTGTGTGCCCTGATGAAGGTCCCAACCTAGGACCGAAATATTGGCTAAATGAATATAGTGTGAACATCTGTTGATACCCTTCTTTGCCAAGTTCCCCACCTAGTTTCATAACTTAGGATTTATATATATATATATATATATATATATATATATATATATATATATATATATATATATATATATATACACATATATCTTGAGCTTCTTAGCTACCTAATTGCCAATAAATGAATCTAGCTCAATCAGTCATGCAGTCACCATGCAAATTTCTTTTATTTATGGTGGGCCGAATGCAGTAACGTACTGAAAAGTACATGAGTATCTTACTAATTGCACCGAATACGTATTGATATTTCGTAGCTCTTAGTCCCGTTTAAACTCACATCTTTCTATGAAAAAACCTTCACCATATTGTCAAGACATATTTTATACCAGATAAATTATCAAACGTAATGGACTCGTAATAATTTTAGCTCAATCTACACTTTATGGAGAATATTTCAGAATTTTTTCAAAATTATCTGATGACAACTTTCGAGATATGGGGGGAGAAAAGCGAGGACCTTTGTTTAAAGGCAATATGAAGAAAAGTTTTCGCGAGTATTACATTACATATATTTTTGAACTCGTGTTTTCATAGGCTTGTAGTTAACACCACACTCGATAATCTTGCAAAATTTTTTTTTTTTAATTTCCGAAGTCACCCTCCAAAACTAAGTCCAAATTTAACTTCAAAACTACACGGCTTTGATTGGGCCATTAATTTCTATATTTGTGCGAAATTTCAACTGTATACGCCAAATAGTTTTGGAGAAAATCGGGGTGTGACAGACCAACATCGAAATGATCCTATAAGTGTTCCGTATAGAATACTAAAAAGACGAAAATATAGTAGTGTTATAGACTATATGTTATGAATATATTAGTTAATATTTTCGACCCAGTAGAGTTTTAAGTTATTGACTATATAAAACAGCTTTCTGAAGTAACAGAAATTCAATAAATTCTCTGGGCAAATCGACGATATTATGGTTAAAAGTAATGCTTAGTCTTAATTTTGAAGCCAGAAAGTAGTATTTATCCTTTGAAAATCTGGTCGAATACTTTACAGAAAATAAAAAGTATAGAAGTTTTTATTCTCCATTCTCCAGTTAAAAACATATCGATTCCTTCCGTCAAAATGACCAAACTTTTATCGCGTTCTTTTAAGAATAGTTTTAGTTTGGTGCAATTTAGCAACAGTAAAACTTTCAATGGGTCTAATCTTAGTCTAATCCTCAACAATCTTAGCTGTACGGTTTTCCGTAATATCATCGTGGAGTTTGGAATTTAAATTTAGCAAAATAAAGTTTTTGTTAATAATACTGTCAAGTTTTAGGATTGAACAAAAAATCCGAATATTCAATTTTTAAAATTACAAAAATTTTAAAAATCTGTTATGAAAAATGCAAAAAGCGATCCATATGACGTAACTCGGTTTTACACATGGTAGAAATGCAGAAATGTTGCCAAAACCTTTGACATACACATTTGAATCAAAGAAATATGCATATCTAGAACATTCACTTCCATTTACTCAAATTGTGTCAATTTAAGACGTGGTTTATATAATATTATAATTTAACTCAGTTAGAGGGTTCAATACGATCCATGCGGAAAAATCAAATAAAAATAACCCAAAGTTGATCGATTTATGATACACGACCTTTGAAATTAGTTTTTAAGTCATAATGTAATTAAAATTAAATTCTAACTAAGTTTCTAAACTACCTCCTAAATATCTTGTAAAAGTGTCCAGGTTCTACACAACAGATGGCGTCACTTGGATTGTAGGGATAGTATTTATGCAGTTGAAGAATTTAGGTATATGAATGTTATAATTCCGAGACCAAGAGGGCGACCCGAAGTTTTGACCTGTCTGACTCACCGTCTGCCTAGTCTTTCATTATATCGGATGAGTCGAATAAAAGTCTTTAACATTGATTTCGCGTCCCCCGTGCCATGGAATGCCCAGATAAGGCCCAAAATGCTACATTCAGACGCCGCCGAGACCGGATCTAGCGTTAAGACCCAAAAAACGTCAATCTAAAAATGGACTGGATCAACATTTTTGGGTCCTAAAGCTGGGTCCGATCTCGGTGGCGTCTGCTCTTTGGGGCGCTCGACTTTTTTTAGTGTCAACAAATGTTATGGTACGTGATTCGAGTAGTCCCTTTTTCGATGTAGCATTTTGGGCCTTATCTGCGCATTCTAGGGCACGGGGTCCCAAAATCAACGTTAAAAGCTTTTATTTGACTCGCCCGATAGAATGAACAACTAGGTAAACGGTTAGTCGACAGGTCAAAATTTCGGGTCCCCCTCTTGGTTTGTCAATGGTGAGATTACAAAACAATCCAACAAAGCACTCGTTCGCCACAATGTCATTAATAAAACTATTTAAAAAAATGTTCAAGTGAAAGTTGGACTTGTGCAGTTAGTGTTCCGTACCGTGGTTGCTTTTAAAATAAAAATTTTTGTTACGGGGGTATAAAATGATCAGTGACTCCACAAACCATACACCAAATGAGTTTTCAATAAAATAATTAAAACCCCAAATTATAAACATGGCTAGCCAGATATAAATGACAGCGACCAGATTCGGAATATCATTGGATCGTCTACTTCAGTTTGCTATTAGTAATAGCTTCACTATCACTAATACCACCTTCAAACATCATCCAAGACGACGTTCCATCTGGGTGTCACCGGACGGGCACTACAAAAATCAGATTGATTATATCCTATTAGCTCTAGTTGGAGGTCATCTATATTGAATGTAAGATCCGCCCAGGCGCGTTATGTGGTTCAAATTACGAGTTATTAAAGGCTCATATGAGAATAAAACTAGCCACCCCTAAAAAAACAACAACAAACAAGAGAATTACAGTGTCAGACAGTACTCTTTTCCAAACAATAATCAATTTTAACATTTCGGAAGTCACAGAAAATATAGACAAAACGTGGACAGATATTAAGAAGTGGATAACAAATGCTGCTACACAATGCTCGGAAAAAATACAAAAACATTCTCACAAACATTGGATAACCGACGATACCTTAAAGCTTATAGAAACAAGAAGAAATATGATTTTAATAAATAACACATCGGATCGTCAAGACAGAATCAGATCAATCAATAAAGAAATCAAAGTGGCTTGTAAAAAGGACAAAAACGCATGCTTGAATAATATATGTGAGAAGCTAGAACAACATGCTACGAACAATCGACCACAAGAACTTTATGAAAAGGTAAAATACCTACAGGAAAGAATTAAAACCTAAAACATAAATAATCAGAGATAAGGGAGGTAAAGCAGTCACAGACATGTCTGGAATCATTGACGTTTGGAAGGATTACTGTAAAGAACTTTTTGTAGCTCAATTAGTGGGTGAGTGCAGTGTCGACAAACAAGCCGCAGAAGAACAAGAGCAATGTATTTTGTAAATCTGAAGTCATTAAGGATATTCAAAGGTTAAAGAATAGAGAAGCAGCAGGTACTGACGAGATCACTGCGAAAATAATAAAGATGATGATACCGCCGTGACTATGCTACATCAACTGTGTAATGAGGTATGGAGACTGGAAGATGGCCGAAAGACTGGTGCGTATACCCTTGTATAAGAAAAGATCCCTTTGAATTGCAGCAACTATAGAACAGTCGCTCTCGTGTCACACGCTGCTAAGGTATTTCTCTGGATCCTAAATCAAAGACTCAAAACTTTTCTGCTGCTGCAAATATCTACCGAACAAACAGAGTTCATTCCAGGTAGAGGGACTAGAGAAAAAATTCTCAACATACGCCAAATAATAGAAAAAGTCAGGGAATTCCAAATAACAAACTATATTTGTTTTATAGACTACTCTAAGGCTTTCGATTGCATACAATAGAACAAACTCTGGTCGATTCTAATCAGCCTGGGGACACCTATACGTCTTGTAAACCTTATTCGATCCTTGTCTGAGATCGCAAATGGCAGAATTAAACTGAATAATTATTTCTCCGATTCCTTTAGAAGTCCGGCATCAGACAGGACTGTATTCTGTCCCCTTTACTTTTTAACATATATAGTGAACATATAATGAGTTCTGTTTTGGATGGCTGGAGTGGGGGTGTGGCAATCGGTGGAAAAAAGCTAAGTAACCTTGAATATGCGGATGATACTGTTATACTTGCAACTTCAATACAAAACCTAGAATTAATTATGGACCGCCTGCAAATCACTAGCAAAAACTATGGATTGACAATATTAATAGAGCGAAGACCAAAGTAATGATTGTTAGTCGTAATGGAGATCTGTTACACATAAATAAAATTGCTCGTTTCACTGTTGTAGACCATTTCATCTATTTGGGATTCTTCATAACTAGCAACGGTTGTTGTGAAGCGAAAGTAAGTAGACGTTTGGCAATAGCTAGAAACTCGACCATCAAACTCACTAAGGTCTGAAAAGATCCAGCTATCACAAAAAATGCAAAGTTAAGATTGGTATCCAACCTTATACGAGGCTGGTTTGAAAAGTCCGTGCAAAGTCCGAGAGATGGCACCACCGGCGCGTATCGAGGTCATGTTTAGTTAGTAGCATCTCTTGAATGAACGCACATCAAGTTTCAGCCATATTGGTCTATTTCTTTGTGTTTGGCATTCGTGTGAATCAAGGAAGTCGAGTGATTTTCAAGAAATGGACGAAAAAGAATTTCGTGTGGTGATTAAACACTACTTTATGAAAGACAAAACGCCTCAGGAGACTAAAGAGAAGCTTGATAAACATTATGGTGACTCTGCACCTTCGATTAGGACAGTTTATAAGTGGTTTCAAAATTTTCGGACTGGCCATATGGGCACAAGTGACGCTGAACATTCTGGACGGCCTGTGAAGGTTACGACTCCAGAAATCATTGATCAAATCCATGATATGGTGATGGATGACAGAAGAGTTAAGGTGCGTGAGATTGCTAGTGCTGTGGGCATCTCCAATGAACGGGTACATAATATTTTGCATAAACATTTGGACATGAGAAAGCTATCCGCAAGATGGGTGCCGCGATTGCTCACGCTTGACCAAAAACGGTATCGTGTGAAGTGTTGCAAGGATGGTTTGCAGCTGTTCCAAAGAATCCGGAGGACTTTAAGCGTCATTTCGTCACTGTGGATGAAACATGGATACATTACTATACTCCTGAGACCAAACAACAATCTAAACAATGGGTTACCAAGGGGGAATCTGCACCAAAAAAAGGCGAAGACCGTTCCTTCGGCCGGAAAGGTTATGGCGACTGTCTTTTGGGATTCGCAAGGGATAATCCTCACCGACTATCTGGAAAAGGGTTAAAACTATTACAGGTGAATATTATTCATCGTTATTGGACCGTTTGAAAACCGAGCTGCAAGAAAAACGCCCGCGATTGGCCCACAAGAAAGTCCTTTTCCATCACGACAACGCACCAGCACACACCTCAGCAGTTGTGGTCGCAAAATTAATGGAAATAGGATTCCAACTCGTTTCACATCCCCCCTATTCTCCAGACTTGGCTCCTTCGGACTACTATTTGTTCCCCAATTTGAAGAAATGGCTGGCCGGACAAAGATTTTATTCAAACGAGGAGGTGATTGCAGACACTAATGGATATTTTGCAGACTTGGACAAATCCTATTATTCGGAAGGGAACAACAAACTAGAACATCGTTGGACGAAATGTATAAGCCTAAAAGGAGACTATGTCGAAAAATAAAAAAGGTTTACCCCAAACACATAAGTAGTTTTTATTTTTGCACGAACTTTTCAAACCAGCCTCGTATTTCCCATAGCAACTTATGCATCGGAAACATGGACCATTAAACAAGTTGACAAAAGACGAATCAATGAGTATCATATACCGAACACCCTACTAATGTATCTATTCTTGAAGAGCTTGGTATAAATGACCGACTATCCAATAGAATTAATAGACAGTACCTGAAATATTTTGGTCACATTATGAGGAAAGTGGATGTCATGGAAAACGCTTGGAGTAACTGGGAAGGTAGAAGGTAAAAGATCAAGGAGACGGTAAGATGGTCCGACCACGTAAGATCTCTCCTTAGGATGGGTATGCACGAGTCAAGTCAAGTCGCGCAGGATCGAAATGCCTGGAGATTGACTGTTGAGGCAGCAACTGCATAGTGGCACCGATACTTCTATTGGGGTGAGAGGATTGAGAGAGATTTACTGGCTCAGCAGGCTAATCAGACCATTGAGAATAAGACAAAAATTCCTGACTTGTATATATCTTAGGATCAAATATAATATATATATATAATATATATATATATATATAAATATATATAATGGTTGTAATATCTTAGCTACCTAATAGCCAATAAATCAATCTAGCCTATCTAGTAATAAAAGTATAAAAACAAATATTTACTCCCTAAATATTTGTTTAATTATAAACAAATAAAATAAAATTATTTTGTCTCTTTACCTATCCGTTGGCCAGTGTGTGTACTGAAAAGTATACTAAAAAAACTCCACCATATTGTCAAGCCTACTAGTTTTTGGCCGGATAAATTATCCAATGTAATGCACTTATGATAATTTTCGTTCAATCTACACTTTAGAGAGAATATTCCAGAATTTTTTCAAAATTTTATTGATCAGTACTTTTGGAGATTAGGGGAACAGCTATTATAAGCCATATTTTTAAAATAATTCAAAGAAAAGTACTACATCATATATTTTTGAACTCATACTTTCACAAGCCTCCTTTTGACACCCCACTTAATGACCTGATACTACACAGCTCTGATTGGGTCATCAATTTCTATATTTGCGCCAAATTTCCACTTTCTATGTTAAATAGTTTCGGAAATAATCGGGTGTGACAGACAGACAGACACAAGTGTTCCGTACGGTACACTAAAAGGAGGTCAATGCTGGATTTATTAAATATCTAAGTCTAAATCTATATTAATTTTTACATAGTATATTACGAGCATTTAAAAAAAAGAGACATTCTTAAATTTTGAATAAGCTTATAGATACTGTAACTTGTCTATAATTCTCAAAACATAAATTCTTAAACAAGAAACTATTTTGAAACAATAAAAAAAATTACTCACCTCGAAAATAAATTAAATATAGACAAGGCGAAATCGGCGCCATCGTTGGAAAAAATTTTCTAATTGAATTTTTTTTCATAACCTTCTCCAGGAGATGCCCCTGAAAGAGGATCAACATGTTGCCGGGCGGTAACCTGGTCCGAATTTGTTTTAAACAATTTTTTTTTAAACAAAGTCCAAAAATTGAAATTTTCGCCCCGGAACAAGGGTTAGATAAATTGGACCATTTTGAACAAAAAATGTCTCTTGTGAATTTTCTCTAAAATGCGCCGTTTTCGAGATATCGGCGATTTTAGGTGCGAGAAAAACGCGAAAATGGCCAGTTTCACCTCCCAATATTGGGGTCAAAAATTAAAATTTTCAATGTTGCCAAGTGTCCAAATTAAAGTTTGAGATCTCTTCTACAAATTACCGTAGGAAATATTGCAATATCTTTATTTTTAAACATTGTTTTTTAACAGTTAACAAATTGCGTTCGAGCGCCCGCGGCCGCATCGAAACTGTATACATAGATATATACGCAACGCCCGTACGTAGGCGCGCGGAACTGCTAATCGTCGGAAAGATGACATAAGTACAAAATTTAACGATTTATATAATCCAAGTAGCAGTGAACAAACTTTTTCTTGGCACAGAAAGTGTTATGCTTCCTATGTAAGTAAAGAAAAAATTGTACGTCGGGAAAATGCTCTCAAAAAACTGGAAGCAGAAAATAATGAAGCTGTTAATAATGAAAAACAGTTATTATCAATTGAACCCGAAGAGAAAGAAAAACCAACATTGCGATCAAAAAGTGTGTCAAAAGCAGAGTGCATGATCTGTGAAAAAATTTATAAAAATAAAGACAGTACAACTTATACACTTTCTGATTATAATGCAGCGGAAAAGCTAATGGCAACAGCTCGTCTTAAAATGGACAAAGTCTATACGAAAATTTGCATATATAGTTCAACTACGTCATTACTAGTTCAAAAATTGTAAAACTAATGCATGTAATTGCAAAAGCAACAACGTAAGTTGTATACTCATGTGTGGGTGTAATTTAAATATTTGCGAAAATTCTATTAAATATATATAAGTTATATTTCATAAAATTGTTTTAATTCTTCTACCATCCTAATCGAATATTGAATTTTTATTTATATTCATTTGTTATAATAATTAAATTTGATATAACAATTACTCTTTAATAAATAAATATTTTTTACATACTTTTCAAATATATTAATTTTAATAAGAAATCAAGAAACAAATCTTTATAGAGCATCGCAGTGCGTATACAGTTCCGTGCGCCTACGTACGGGCGTTGCGTATATATCTATGTATACAGTTTCGATGCAGCCGCGGGCGCTCGAACGCAATTTGTTAACTGTTAAAAAACAATATTTAAAAATGAAGATATTGCAATATTTCCTACGGTAATTTGTAGAGGAGATCTCAAACTTTAATTTGGACACTTGGCAACATTGAAAATTCACAAGAGACATTTTTTGTTCAAAATGGTCCAATTTACCTAAAAAAACTTGTTCCGGGGCGAAAATTTCAATTTTTGGACTTTGTTTAAAAAAAAATTGTTTAAACAAATTCGGACCAGGTTACCGCCCGGCAACATGTTGATCCTCTTTCAGGGGCATCTCCTGGAGAAGGTTATGAAAAAAAATTCAATTAGAAAATTTTTTCCAACGATGGCGCCGATTTCGCCTTGTCTAATAAGTGAAAAGTCTTAACGTAGAAAACAAAATTGTCTTTATAATAAATGAAGACACGTCATCCCTAACGGCTGATTTCTTATTTATAAGCGTTTTATTTAATAAAGTAAATAACTTTGGACCCCGTAAAAGGAGGCAACAACAATCTGTTTACGATATTTGTAAGTGAAAAGGCGCGTTTATTGTTTAAATTTGTAGCTTACACAATAAATTACAGAACATTGCTGCAATAGTTTTAGGATAATCCTACAATGAACTGTAATTGTCATGTTTTTATTTGATAGTTTTTGTTTGTTTGTAAACTCCTATATTATACTACAGGCAAAGTGGGTAGAATTTCTAGATTTAGTAATTTTGGTCCGGTAGAATTATTTTTTTGAGGTTTATGTTAGTTTGAAATGCTTTGTACCTTTGTACTGTTAGAAAAGCTTTTATTACTCACTTAATAACTCCTAAATCGGTAGAGTTCTTCTACAAATCACACAGGAACCACTAAAAAACTACCAACTTCCTCAGATCCCCCCGGAACACGCAGGATTTGAATGCGGTCCAACTTCAACAATCTGCGACAAATAGCAGAAAAAGTATATGAGTACAACGTTCCAGTTATGTTTTGCTTTCTTGACTACACCAAGCGTGCGACACAGTACAATGGGGAGGACTCTGGAACATTCTGGGAGAGATGGGAGTTTCGAAATACTTGATCCACATCATAAAGTCTCTGTACAACAGGGTTGCATCCCCTCTCCCATTCTGTTCAACATCTACGAAAAATGGATTATTAGGCGGGTTTTGGAAGACTGGGAAGTTAGAGTCTCTGTTGGTGGGAAAAAAATGTCAAACTTACGATATGCGGATGACACGATCGGCTCAAAATGAGAGAAAAAATATTTAAGTTTCTCCAGCAGGTAGAGGCTGCAAGTTTGTAATCAGGTATACATCGGGTAGAGCCAAATGCCATTTGATGATTGTGGATAGATCCTAAACCAGAGGTGTCAAACTCAATTTTGCAGAGGGCCATATATTAAATTTAGAATGTGTAGGCGGGCCAGATTCAAATAAAATAAATGTACTGAATTATTTAATTATATAGTATATAATATACGGCTCTAAAAAACATGATTTTTCTTTCTGTGACACATTGCGATCGCGGGCCTTATTGATACGTCCCGGGGGCCGGATGCGGCCCGCGGGCCGTATCTTTGACATCCCTGTCCTAAACAATACCATTTCCACTGCAATTTATCCGAGATATAGAGACAAGCGATAGCATTATTTATCTCTGCACACAAATAACCACAAATGGAATATCCGAGCCAGAAATGAAGGGAAGAATTGGGGTGGCAAAGCAAGCATAGGGTAGACTCGTTAAAATCTGGAAAAACCATAATATCCGGAAAGCAACTAAAACACGACTTCTCAAAACACTAGTTTGCAACCTATGGATCGGAATCTTGGACACTAAACGCAATATGCCGCAGAAGAATAGAGGTATTCGAAATGATTTTCTATCTCTCTCTTCTAAGAATCCCGTAGAAGGCTCATAGAACGAATATCTCTATACTAGAGATCTGAATATGTGGGATCATGAAAGGCTGTTTCGACTGATTCAGAGACGGATTATAAAATTCTTCACGAAATATAAAGGAACGGTTTCGGGAAGATATTGACCCAAGAAACAGTAGACGGTAAAAGAATAAGCGGTAGATCTCCTGTAAGATTTATAGATCAAATCCAGGATCCCACAAACATGTCGGCTGCAGCAGTCATGAGAACGGCAGACGATAGAGCAGCATGGCAAAGAGTTGTTCACTACCATGAATGAGGCACGAAGTTCGGAATTGAACAACGACTGGAAAGAGAGAGAATACATACATATATAATATATATATATATATATATATATATATATATATATATATATATATATATATATATATATATATATATATATATATATATATATATATATATATGTATACATATATAACCAAAATATTAACTTATAATTAATATTATATAATGGATGGTGGTATATTTTGAAAAAGTTACCTTCGACATCATAATCATCTCATTATACAGATTTAGGTCAGTTATAGAGCTTAATTTGCGGGGCTAAGCTAGCGCATCTGACACAATTTAAAAATGTATTAATAAAAAATGTGTCCTTATGTATGTTCTGAACACAAAACATTATTTTTCAAGTAATTTTAAGCAAATTCATTTATGATATAATAATAAGGATTAAAAAATTTGTCGATTTTATCATTTTTAAGGAACAGTTAAATAATCCGTTCATATAGCTATGTTTCAATGATAAGTCGTAAATTGTTGTACTATGTCATTTCATATATGTTAAAATATTAATTTACTGAAAATTGTCCTCCGCCTAACTCATATGAATTTAAAAACATGCGTCTTATATTTTAACTTTATCCTTTTAAGTTATGGAAAATTATTCAACCTTTAGAGAATGCTGACAGGATAGGCTGACAAAGACAAAAAAGTTATAAAAATCAAAATAAAATCCACAAATATGTACTCTGTGACAAATCGTATTCAGAAAGCTGTCAGCAAATCAAAAAATGTTTCTTAAAGTTTGACATCCCAAAAGTTGTAAATAAAGATGTAAGAGATTTTTATTAAAGTTAGTCACAGTAGTATGTTTTTCAGATATAGATGCGTTTTAACTGTAACTTACATTATTCGTAAAGGAAGACAAGGAAAGATAGGTTTACTTATTTGTAAAGATGACGGTAAAGATAGCGGTTGGGAACTTTTTTTACACACTAATATGGCGATGGTTTTATTAAACATTTAATTAAGGATATAACGAAAACTGAAGCAAATGACAATTTTTGAACGTTATTATAGATGATTTAAAGTACAATTTAACTATCCGTGGTTAGAAAGACACATGAAATGTATATTTTCGGATATAATCGATAAAAAATAAAAATAACCGGCCAAGTACAAGCTTTTAAAATAAAAATTTTTGTTATGGAGGTATAAAATGATCAATGACTTTACAAAACACACCCCAAATGAGTTTCCAACAAAGTTCTCTTCCTACCTTTACTGAAAAAACTGATGATCTTGAAATTTCTATTCTTTTTTATATTCCAGACAAATTATTAAAGGTAATGCACTCAATATTTTCTGAGGTAAAAGGGGGGACAGCACATACAAAGTTTAGTGTGCGCAAGTACTACATTATATATATTTTTGAACCCGTGTTTTTACAAGCTTCCATTTGACATCCCACTCGATGACCTAATAAAAAAAATTTTTCACTTTCGGAGAAAATCAGGTGTGACAGACAAATAGGCGGACAGACCCCGAAATGATCTTATAAGTGTTCCGTACGAAACACAAAAAACAGTCTCATATTATCATTTATTATAATGTTCAAGGAAAAGTTAGAATTTCAATTTTCATTTAATAAATAAAGCATTACATTCGTCGGTTTTCAGTTGTTTTACATTAACTATATATGCGTGAGGAGAATCCCTCGAGAAGCGCTACCTGCTTTTAAGCGTTGACTGTATCAACCACTATGTCGGCTCGAAAGCTGCTGTGTCAGCTTTCGATGGAGTAACAGCTATGCGTACTTACAATTCGTTATATCCTACCATCGTAAAACACTATATAATTAAAATTTCCAACAATATAAAAAAAAAACCGGTCAAGTGCAAGTTGAACTTGCACAATTAGTGTTCCGTACATTGATTGTTTTTAAAATAAAAATTTTTGTTAGGGTGGTATAAAATGATCAGTGACTTCACAAAACACACCCCAAATGAGTTTTCAACAAAGTTTGTTTCCAATCTTTACTGAAAACTGGTGACCTTGAAATTTTTTTTTTATATATACCAAATAAATTATTAAAGGTGATAATTTTCGTTTAATCTACACCCCGTGGAGAATATTCCAGAATTTTTTCAAAAATTTTTTGATCAGTACTTTTCGAGATAAGGTAGGGGACAGCGATTTTCTAAAAGTAATACGAAGAAAAGTGTTACATTATATATATATATATACATATATATATATATATATATATATATATATATATATATATATATATATATATATATATCTATATATATTTTACTCGTGTTTTCACAAGCTTTCATTTGACACCCCACTCGATGACCTAGTAAAAAAAAATTTTTTTCACTTCCGATTTCACCCCTCAAAACGAACCCCTTAAGTCAAAATTTATGTTACGGTGGTATAAAATGATCAGTGACTTCACAAAACACATCCCAAATGAGTTTTCAACAAAGGTTGTTTCCAATCTTTACTGAAATCTTTACTGATGACCTTGAAATTTTTGTTTTTTTTATATACCATACAAATTATTAAAGGTAATGCACTCGTGATAATTTTCGTTCAATCTACACCCCGTGGAGAATATTCCAGAATTTTTTCGAAATTTTTTGATAAGTACTTTTCGAGATAAGGCCCGGGACAGCGATTTTTCGCGAATTTTTAAAAAATAATACAAAGAAAAGTGCGCGCAAGTATAATATTATATATATATTTTTTACTCGTGGTTTCACAAGCTTTCATTTGACACCACACTCGATGACCTAGTAAAAAATTTTTTTTTTTTTTTTTCACTTCTGACTTCATCCCCAAAACTAACCCCTTAAGTCAAAATTTAACTCTCAAAACTACATGGCTCTGATGAGGCCATCAATTCCTATATTATTACCAAATTTCACCTTTCTATGTCAAATAATTTCGGAGAAAATCGGGTGTGACAGACAGACAGACAGACAGACACCGAAGTGATCTTATAAGTGTTCCGTACGGAACACTAATAAATTTATAATTTGGTAAAACAAAAATACAAAACTTTTAAAAACTATAAGCAATTCTACTCACTGCATAATAACCACTACATTTTGCTTAATGACAAAAAGTATTAGTAATGTTTGTAATTAAGAGAAACACTAATTTACAACACCGTAAATGAAAGACAGCAGAAAATATATCTCTAGCAACCAATTTGACGGGAATAACAATGCCAGAACAGACTATTAATTCCGCCGAACTCTGGTTGCTATAAACATCTTATGTGTGCCCATTTGTTTACAGTGTTGTAAAATGGTGGTCCTTAGTCATTGTAAACGTGAATAGCAAATCGATCACGACAAAATAATAAGAGTAAATCACCAAAAATTGTCGAAATATCAATACTGAACTAATGAAATCATCATAGATTTTACAACCACCGGTTTATGTGTGTATTTACGGATTAGTCGTTAAACAGCATCACATAACACAGTCACTTTTGATTCTTTGTTTCATTGACATTTCCAATATATTGATTATACTGTATGCATGTAGTTATAACTGGACTCTGATCTTCCTATTAGTTTTTGCTTTACCGTTTATATATAGGGTGTCCCAGTATTCCGTGTACACAGAGTTTCTGTGGATTTCTGGGATGAAAAATACGACCATTTAACCCAACTTTTTTTTTTTTTTTTTTTTTATGGGTCTAGCACACGTGCTACAGGGAAGTCCCTAAAGCGCTACAGGAGCGATACGTGTGCGGAGAAAGCGATTCACGTTGTTCTTGAATCGCTGTAGATTGTACTCGGTGGGAAACACAGTCCTGGGCAAATTATTCCAAAGGGATGATGTTCTCCATATAAAAGACTGCTTGAAAAGCGTTGTACGAGGAGTAACAAGCTGAACCTCATACGGATGTGAAGAATTAGCGTGACGTGTACTTCTAATATGCACCGCTCTGGGAGGAATTAAGCGGGCCACATCCTTCGAACATTTTCCATGAAAGTACTTGTAGAATAGGCTCAAGTCGCCAACCGTTCTTCGATGTTCCAGCGAATCAAGGCCGACGGTCAGTTCCGGGTCTCCAATCAGACGAACAGCTCTTCTCTGAATAGAATCCAACAAATGCAGTGTATGTTTTGGAGCGGAGCTCCAAACATGGGAGCAGTATTCCATAGTTGGTCGAATTTGAGCTTTGTTGTGGAGTGTAAAGTTTTCTGGTTCGAAATAATATTCCCAACTTTTGAGAAGCTCTCCTTGCTATGCCTGCAATATGTTCATGCCAAGACATATTTGCTCCCAAATTAACGCCCAACAAATTGAGTGACGATGTTAGAGGAATGGAGTGCCCCGACATAACTATGTCGGGTTCAGCAACGTTCACTTTTTTTAGAAAAAACTGCCGCCTGAGTTTTTGTAGCGTTAAATTCCACTTGGTTACTGTCACCCCAAGATAGAATTTCTTCCAGGTCTTTGTTAAGTTGAATGACTTCCTGCTGTCTGCGGATATTCGTCTGAGTAGCCGATGTCCGAGCGTTCAAAGTCAATGAAGAGATAAGTGTACTGTCATCTGCAAAGCTGTAGATTGGATTCTCGGTCTTTTCCAGCAGATCGTTAATGTAAATGAGAAAGAGAGTAGGAGACAGTATGGAGCCTTGGGGTACACCGGCGTTGATAGTGAAGGTGTTAGAAAGAAAACCGTCGACTGCCACTCGTAAAGAACGCTCTCTGAGGAAACATGAGAGCCACAAACAGAACTTTTCCGACATACCATAAGAATGGAGCTTAGCCAACAGCCCATCGTGCCAAACACGGTCGAATGCCTTGGATATGTCAAGAGCAACCGCTCGAGATTCTCCAAAGTGTTCAATTGCATTGTTCCAAACATGTGTTACATAAGTCAGAAGATCTCCTGTTGATCTATTTTTACGAAAGCCATACTGGTGATCGCTAATAATGTTGAATCCTTCAAGATATTTTAGAAGATGCTGATTGATAGCCTTTTCCATGACTTTCGATATTATTGAAAGCAGTGCGATTGGTCGGTAGTTATTTGGCAAGGTCTTCTTGCCTTTTTTAGGTATCGGCTGAACTGTAGCACATTTCCAGCAGGAAGGAAATATTCCCTTTCTGTAGGATAGGTTGAAAAGTCTACAGAAAACTGGTGTTAGTTCCCTCGCACAGTTTTTGAGAACTATGGCAGGTATTCCGTCAGCGCCAGAAGCCTTTTTGGTGTCTAGCTTCATCACTACAGCACTACTTACCTTAGTCCAAAAATTTGTAATTTTTGAAATACAAGGTGTCAAAGTTATACTTTTATTTCAGTTTTTTTTGAGTAGCTTTCTTAATAATTGTACTATTTGTACAAGATTCAATGCAAAGGGATTTTCTGGGATGAGAAATCGAATTACAGTTTTGTTGTAAATTGTAGGGGGCGCCAATTATTGCACTGTGAATACTTTTTTATACCACTCTGTATAATATTTTTAATTAAATATACGTATTTTCTGCCTTCCCCTATCTAAAAAGGCGCTATTGGTAACTGTTGCTCCAAGCAACAGTTTCTGAGATAATGGGATGTTTGTTTCCATTTTTTAATTTCATTGTCAAATTGGGAAATGCGTTCCTTCACACTTCATCCAGGCTTAGGACAGGTCCAAAAGAATAGTCTTTGCAATTTGGAGCATGCTTAAAGGCAAACAGGCTAACGACCATACTAAGATATATATATATAAGGCTAACAACAATAATAAGATATATATAAGAAGGAACGCATTTGCGAATTTGACAATGGAATTAAAAAATGGAAGCACACATCCCACTATCTCAGAAACTGTTGCTCGGGGGCAACATTTACCAAGAAAGCTTTTTTAGACAGGAGAAGTCGGAGAATACGAATATTTAATTAGAAATATCATACAGAGTGGTATAAAAAAGTTATGACAATCTATATGTATACACAGAGCAATAAGTGGCGCACCGTACCATTTACAACAAAACGGTGAGCTGATTTCGATTTCTCATATCAGAAAACCAGCTAGCACCAAATCTTGTACAAATAGTACATTTATTAAGAAAGCTACTTAAGAAAAGATAAAATAAAAGTTTTTGACACTCTGTATCTCAAAACTTACGAATTTTTGGACTAAGGTAAGTTGGGTTGAATGGTCATAGTTTCATCCCAAAAATCGACAGTAACTCTGTGTATACTGAATACTGAGACACCCTGTATATATATATATATATATATATATATATATATATATATATATATATATATATATATATATATTGTGTACATTTTTTACCATTAAATTAAAACCTCGTGTAGAATAGACTTGATACTGAGTCTAACTTTCTAGTGACGTTTCAAATTGATTCATGCAAAAAAATGATCATTCAAAATAAATACTATTAATAACAATTTCTGGCTGCTGTGAGTCTAATTCTAAAAATTTGGTCCTATGATGAGAAATGCCATTAATGACACAATATCTGCCATTATTCTTCGGGTTTACAAATATATTATACTCGGCATAATTATCACCACAGACGAAATCAACGCGAGAATCCAAAGTGGCAATATGAGCCTGAGGAACCTTTCCAATCCAGATTATTGTCACAATTGTCGAAATTAAAACTAAACCATGCTACAATTAGACCTATAATCATCTACGGCTGTGAAATATGGACCCTTACCAGAGCAAACGAAAACAGTTTAAAGATGTTCAAACGGAAAATATATTGCCCAGTTCAAGACCTGGTACAATATCGAATAAGAACACAACTGTAGATATCAGAGCCATATTCTTAAATTTATGAAATCACAAAGGTTAAGTGGGCAGGACACGTACAGAGAGCACCGGACAACTAATTAGTGAAATTAGTATGGCCACCAAGAAGCCCAGAATGAAGTGAAGAGATAACGTTAGGTCGGACTTATAGACAATAGACATTGGAAACGGCCATGAGGCCATGCTCAAACCCACCCAGGGTTACAACACTACCCGAACAAGAAATTTATTAGCCATCGTGCTCAGGTATATTCAAATACAGTTGTAGGATTCAAATCAAAACGCTGCGTCAAAAACTTAGCTCAGTATGTGAAAGTTCATATTATAATCTTCCATCAAAATCAATTAAATTATCTAAAACCCTATGTTGCACACGGTTTAATGATTTTTTTTTTTCCGGTATTCAATCAGTTTGCTTTGTACATTATTTCAAGCCAGGCACATATAATCATGCCTGCTACCTTATGAGTCAGTTGACTATAAGAAGTACACAGTTTAAAATTATCAATATTTAAAATGTCACGAAATTATTTTTTTCCCAAGTTTCCACGAAACATAAAAAATTAAAATTTTCATTATTCCTTACCGCTGGATTTTTGGCCCTTTAGATGAATGAACACTGCACATATGTCCCATAGGACCGAACCGCAGGATTCATGACAATTTTTCAAAATTATCTTCTTCAATTGCAACTTTAAATGAGGTATAATTTTCCGGATCTTTGAGTTCTGTAGCAATATACTCCACTTTTGGAAACTCATTTTTTTTTATAGTTTTATGTAAAATTTGCAGTAATTTTTTAACTTAAACTGTGCATATACAATGCAACGTCCCTGGGACTGTTGTCATACAGAAGACCTCGTAATGGTTCCTAAATTTTCACTGGTTGACGCATGTTCAAAATCACGACTGTTTTTAAGGTCATATAACTAATCAACTGTAGGATATCTTAAGAATATTTTCTGTAAGTTTCAAAAGAATCGGTTAAAAATTGATGAAGTTATAACACGTAAGATGAAAAGTTTTTGGTCTGACACTACTTTTGATATTTTCGAAACAATGGAAAAAATCGAATTTCGTGTGTTGATTAAACACTGTTTTTTGATGGGAAAAAATACCATTCAAGCAAAACTATGGCTCGATAAGTGTTACGAGGACTCTGCTCCTGGAAAATCACTCATCATTTACTGATATGCTAAATTTAAACGCGGTCGTCTAAATACAAATGTTGCTGAATGCTCTGGACGCCTAAATGAGATGATTATACCGGAAAACATCAAAAAATCCACAAAATTGTTTTGGATAACAGTAAAGTGAAATTGCATGAGATAGCTGACACCCTAAAGATATCAAAAAAACATGTTGGTCATATTTTGCATGAATATTTCGGCATAAGAAAGCTCTGGTCGAAATGGGTACCGAGTTTACTCGCAGTGGATCAAAAACAACAACGTTTTAATGATTGTGAGCGCTGTTTGGACGTGTTTAAGCGCAATAAAAAGGATTTTTTTCATGCGATGGATGAAATATAGATCCCCACTACACACCGGAATCAAATCAGCAGGCAGCTGAGTGAGCAGCAGCCGGCGAAAGCTGCCCAGAGCGACTAAAACACTACAGTGGGCTGGCCTCTGTATTTTGGGATGCGCATGGAATAATTTTTATCGACTATGCTGCGATGGGAAAAACCAAGAATAGTAAATATTATATAAAGTTATTGGTGCCTTTGAATGCAGAAATCGCAAAGAAACGGCCCTAAATGAACAAGAATATAGTGCTCTTTCATCAAGACAATGCACCGTGTCACAAGTCAATGGTTACGGTGGCAAAATTGCATGAATTGAAGTTCAAATTGCTTCCTCATCCACCGTATTCTCCAGATTTGCCCCCAGTGACTATTATCTATTCGCAGACCTTAAGAGA
The DNA here is from genome assembly GCA_019049505.1 of Pachyrhynchus sulphureomaculatus. Taxonomy (NCBI): domain Eukaryota; kingdom Metazoa; phylum Arthropoda; class Insecta; order Coleoptera; family Curculionidae; genus Pachyrhynchus; species Pachyrhynchus sulphureomaculatus. Next base: position 166,959,480 of record CM032454.1, on the reverse strand, counting down.
ATGCTTACGGGAAAGAGATTTGGCTTCAGTGAAGAAGTTATCGCCGAAACTGAGGCCTATTTTGAAGGCAAAGACAAACTCTTCTACAAGAAAGGTTAGAAAAGCATTGGGCTGAGTATCGCTCTGAAGGAGACTATGTTGATGAACAAAGTCGAATTTTGCAAAAAAAAAATGTGTTTTAAGTAGCTAAACCAAAAACTTTTCAGTCTACGAGTTAGCAGTTTAAAAGAAGTGTCGTTGCGTAGAGTTTTGAGGGCAGGTAGCTGCTCTCGGGTCAGAATTCGTCGATCTTAACTCAATTTTAATATAAATGTAAAATTTTGGAGGTGATATAAATTTTTAACATGTTGTAAGGGAGCGCGTAACCATTGTTTTACTTAAATAATTTTACTATAAAACCATAATTATTAATGGTAAGTTAGTTTCAGCACTGACTTGTTTTTCTTTTCAGTTAATAGTGCAGTGAAAAAAGCATTTGAAATTGCATAGTCTATATCTTTCTGGAGTATCATCAGGAATATCGTCCTGAGTTTTGGACCTCGAAAAACTTGTGCTCTTTTGTTTATAAACAATTTAAGTTTTTAAAACGCGTTTTTTGAGCTTAAAATGTGATTAACTCCGGTTATATAAGTCGGATGGAGACAAAAAAAACAAACTCTTCATAATGAAATTTCCAACAAATCGCTCAAGTGCGTACATAACCTATAAAATTGAAAAAAAAAACATGCAAAAAAAACTGGTTTTTTATTTTATTTTTTATTTCGACTAAGTGGACCGATCGGTTTGAAACTTTCAGAAAATATGCCTCTTGTTATAGCAAAAATACCTTGTAATTTTAGCACAAAAATATTGAACATAGTGGGTACAATTGAATTTGTTATTTAAAATTTGAATTACCCGCCATTTTATGCCATTTGGTTCAAAATGAATCTTTTTTTTTGAAAATTTAGGTCTCAACGCTAGCTTTCTGATACCATTAAAAAAATGTTTTGAAGTCATTTTAACTATTTTTTGATAAGTGTATATTAATCAAATAACAACAAGTACTTTTTTTCGGTCATATTGAGAAAAAAAATTCCATTTTTGTTTGTTAAAAATTTCATTACGAAGAGTTTGGTTTTTTTTGTCTCGATCGGGCTTATTTAACCGAAGTTATATACATTTTAAGCTCAAAAAAAGCGTTTTGAAAACTTAAATCGTTTATAAATAAAAGAGCATCAGTTTTTCGAGGTCCAAAACTCAGGACAATACTCCTAAAATCAGAATATTGCTGTATATAAACTATGTCTGTCTCATTATTAGTTTAACCTTTTTTTACTGCCCTATAAGCCTTGCTAATTTCTAACTGTGTCAGCAGAAACTATTTCACAGATTTCACCACCGAATTTTTCATCGTTGACGATATATTCCACGTGTTTTTTTTTATGTTTTCGGTTGGGCTTAGACCGTTCGGCACTTTTTATTTATTATAATTTCCACTCAAAATCGTTTTTACAGCTTACTCAACTCAAGCATACAAAAGTCAGGAAATATTGTTTTAATACTAAAACTATACACAATTTATTGAATTCAATACCTTTCAACCTTTTTTCCTGTAGCAATATCGTTCAAAAATCATAGGTGGACTGTTGGCTAAGCTACGCTCTTATGGTGTGTCTGAAAAGTTCTATTTGTGGCTCTCATGTTTCCACAGAGAGCGTTCTATGCGAGTGGCGGTCAACGGATTTCTTTCTGACGCCTGCACTATCAACGCCGGTGTGCCCCGGGGCTCCATACTCTCTTTCTCATTTACATTAACGATCTGCTGGAAAAGACCGGGAATCCAATCTACAGCTTTGCACGCTCGGACATCAGCTGCTCAGGCAAATATCCGCAGACAGCAGGAGGTCGTTCAACTTAACGAAGACCTGGAAGAAATTCTATCTTGAGGTGACAGTAACCAAGTGAAATTTAACGCTACAAAAACCCAGGCGGCAGTCTTTTCTAAAAAGGTTAACGTTGCTGAATCCGACATAGTTATGTTGGGGCACTCCATTCCCCTAGCATCGTCGCTCGATTTATTGGGCGTTGGTTTGGAAGCGAATATGTCCTGGCATGAACATAGTGCAGGTATAGCAAGGAGAACTTCTCAAAAGTTGGGAATATTATTTCGAACCAGAAAGCTTTACACTCCACAACAACTGTTACTTCTTTACAAAGCTCAAATTCTACCAACTCTGGAATAGTGCTCACATGATTGGGGCTCCGCTCCCAACCATACACTGCATTTGTTGGATTCTGTTCAGAGGAGAGCTATTCGTCTGACTGAAGATCCGAAACTGACCGGCGGCCTTGATTCGCTGGAATATCGAAGAACGGTTGGCAACTTGAGTCTGTTCTCCAAGTATTTTCAAGGAAAGTGTTCGAAGGATGTAGCCCGCTTAATTCCTCCCAAAGCGGTGCATGTTAGAAATACACATCGCGCTGGTGCTTCACATCCGTATGAGGTTCAGCTTGTTATTCCGCGTACAATGCTTTTCAGGCAGTCTTTTATATAGAGAACATCATCCCTTTGGCATAATTTACCCAGCGCTGTGTTTCTCACCGAGTACAATTTACAGCTATTCAAGAACAACGTGAATCGCTTTTTCCGCACACATGCCGCTCATGGAGCGCTTTAGGGACTTCCCTGCAGCACGTGCGCTAGAAAAAGAAATAGGTTCTCCTACTACTTCTTCTTCTTCTTACTACTTCAAACACCATCTATTACCATTTATACCAATTGTCAACTAAAAATTTTTAAATGAAAAGAGGGAACACGTGAACCCTTATTTGGAAGGTATTTTAATTTTCTGTTCAACAACATTAATTTTCGAAATTCCAACAATTCGTTTCAGGGTTTTAAACGACTCAATTTGAAAATTGCCTTATCCTTTTTGTCTGAAAAGGAGACATTATTTGCGTCCGTGATCGCATAAATGGATGTATTTAATCTGGTTTTTACTCTATACCTCTATTTTTCAATTCAAAGTTGCAAGGGTAGATATATTTCAAAAAATCAGCCAGATGACTTATGTAAAATAAGTACGGAATCTAATTTTTTTGGACTAAAGAATAACTTTTCTAAATATTACAACTCGTAATTTTAAATGATATAAATTTTATCGTCGGACGGGCTTCGGAGATATTTATAACAACTTGGCATCAACCTTTATACACTATTTTATATAACTTACATGTTTTTGAAATTCCTTGACTCCGAAAATTCTCAAAATGACGTATAAAACGATATATATGTACGAAGCAACCCTACCAATCTACTCCCCATTCCTTTAACACTTTATAAGTTTGACTACAAATAGTGTGAAAAGATTTTGTTTATTACTGAACCAGAAACTACACTAGTAAGGAAAAAAATCAACTCAAACGATTTTGCTTCATTTAACACCGATCCTTGAATTTAATTTTCAAACAGTGGTATTATTTTTGTTATCATTAGAATGCTGATTTTCTACTCTTTCCAATAATACCAAAAACATTTCGATTTCCAAAAAGGTTTTCTGATTAAAACGGTTTTTGCTCGCTCAGCAACGTACTTGTTGTACGCTATTCATTCCTGTAAAAACACGTAGAACTGCATTTTCCTATCATTCCTTTATCGGAACTTAGGCAACGTGTAGTCGCTGCACAACAGCACCTGAACCAGTCAGCTGTTTCTAGAGTTTACAGACGTTACCAAGAGACACGCCTTTACACGGAGACCAGAATTAGGAAGAAGAAGGTGTACCTCGGAGCAAGACGACCGCTTCACTATTAACACAACTCTAAGAAATCGTCACTTGTCTGACGTTGAGATCCAGCAGAAGCTCCGATAAGTTCGTGGTCGGTCAATAATTCATTGTTGTACTTTATGTATGCGATGAATGAAGGATTTTTGAACTAAAAACTAAACTAAAATAATCACATCCCAGTCTTTTTTATGTACTTTTGAAAGATTTTTAGATTCTCTGGCTTCATGAACCGGAAAAAGACACAAACATTTGTTATATGTTGACTTTATATATTTATGCTTAAAATTTCACTTCCGATTTCACCCTAAAACTAACCCCGCAAGTCAAAATTTAACTTTCAAAACTACACGGCTCTGATGAGGCCATCAATTTCTATATTAATGCCAAAATCGGGTATGACAGATGGACAGATAGAAGAATAGACATTGAAGTGATCTGATAAGTGTTCCATACGGAACACTAACAAACTAACAGTTTATGTCTATAAAAATGATCTAAAGGAGACTCTGATTGAAAATTGTTTGTATTCTTTAGAAGAATTCTCTTATATGCGACACTACTACTAGCAAATTTCTTAATTTTACTTTTCATGTTACTATGTTTTTTTTTTTTTAGATTTTTTTCACATATTATTGTAAATCTCTATTTTATTATTTCCGCAAAATCTTATTAAGATAATCAATATGATGTTTGTATTATATTTAATAATTCATTGTTGTACTTTATGTATGCGATGAATAAAGGATTCTTGAACTAAAAACTAAGCTAAAATAATCACATCCCAGTCTTTTTTATATACTTTTGAAAGATTTTTAGATTCTCTGGCTTCATGAAACGGAAAAAGACACAAACATTTGTTATATGTTGACATTTATGCTTAAAATTTCACTTCCGATTTCACCCTAAAACTAACCTCGTAAGTCAAAATTTAACTTTCAAAACTACACGGCTCTGATGAGGCCATCAATTTCTATATTAATACCAAAATCTGGTATGACAGATGGACAGACAGAAGAATAGACATCGAAGTGATCTTATAAGTTTTCCGTACGAAACACTAACAAACTAACAGTTTAAGTCTATAAAAATGACCTAAAAGAGATTCTGATTGAAAATTGTTTGTATTCTTTAGAAGAATTCTCTTATATGCGAAACTACTACTAGCAAATTTCTTAATTTTACTTTTCATGTTACTTTCAAAACTACACGGCTCTGATGAGGCCATCAATTTCTATATTAATGCCAAAATCGGGTATGACAGATGGACAGATAGACGAATAGACATTGAAGTGATCTGATAAGTGTTCCGTACGGAACACTAACAAACTAACAGTTTATGTCTATAAAAAAGATCTAAAAGAGATTCTGTTTGAAAATTGTTTGTATTCTTTAGAAGAATTCTCTTATATGCGACACTACTACTAGCAAATTTCATAATTTTACTTTTCATGTTACTATGTTTTTTTTTTTAGATTTTTTTCACATATTATTGTAAATTTCTATTTTATTAGCTCCGCAAAATCTTATTAAGATAATCAATATGATGTTTGTATTATATTTAATAATTCATTGTTGTACTTTATGTATGCGATGAATAAAGGATTTTTGAACTAAAAACTACGCTAAACTAATCACATCCCAGTCTTTTTTATATACTTTTGAAAGATTTTTAGAATCTCTGGCTTCATGAACCGGAAAAAGACACACACGTTTGTTATATGTTGACTTTATATATTTATGCTTAAAATTTCACTTCCGATTTCACCTTAAAACTAACCTCATAAGCCAAAATTTAACTTTTAAAACTACACGGCTCTGATGAGACCATCAATTTCTGTATTAATGCCACAATCGGGTATGACAGATGGACAGACAAAAGAATAGACATCGAAGTGATCTTATAAGTATTCCGTACGGAACACTAACAAACTAATAGTTTATGTCTATAAAAATGATCTAAAAGAAATTCCGATTGAAAATTGTTTGTATTCTTTAGAAGAATTCTCTTATATGCGACACTACTACTAGCAAATTTCTTAATTTTACTTTTCATGTTACTATGTTTTTTTTTTAGATTTTTTCACATATTTTTGTAAATTTCTATATTATTAGTTCCGCAAAATCTTATTAAGATAATCAATATGTTTGTATTATATTTAATAATTCATTGTTGTACTTTATGTATGCGATGAATAAAGGATTCTTGAACTAAAAACTAAGCTAAAATAATCACTTCCCAGTCTTTTTTATGTACTTTTGAAAGATTTTTAGATTCTCTGGCTTCATGAACCGGAAAAAGACACAAACATTTGTTATATGTTGACTTTATATATTTATGCTTAAAAATTCAATTCCGATTTCACCCTAAAACTAACCCCGTAAGTCAAAATTTAACTTTCAAAACTACACGGCTCTGATGAGGCCATCAATTTCTATATTAATGCCAAAATCGGGTATGACAGATGGACAGATAGAAGAATAGACATTGAAGTGATCTGATAAGTGTTCCGTACGGAACACTAACAAACTAACAGTTTATGTCTATAAAAATGATCTAAAGGAGATTCTGATTGAAAATTGTTCGTATTCTTTAGAAGAATTCTCTTATATGCGAGACTACTACTAGCAAATTTCCTAATTTTACTTTTCATGTTACTATGTTTTTTTTTAGACTTTTTTCACATATTATTATAAATTTCTATTTTATTAGTTCCGCAAAATCCTATTAAGATAATCAATATGATGTTTGTATTATATTTAATAATTCATTGTTGTACTTTACGTATGCGATGAATAAAGGATTTTTGAACTAAAAACTAAGCTAAAATAATCACATCCCAGTCTTTTTTATATACTTTTGAAAGATTTTTAGAGTCTCTGGCTTCATGAACCGGAAAAAGACACAAACATTTGTTACATGTTGACTTTATATATTTATGCTTAAAATTTCACTTCCGATTTCACCCTAAAACTAACCTCGCAAGTCAAAATTTAACTTTTAAAACTACCCGGCTCTGATGAGGCCATCAATTTCTATATTAATGCCAAAATCGGGTATGACAGATGGACAGACAGAAGAATAGACATTGAAGTGATCTGATAAGTGTTCCGTACGGAACACTAACAAACTAACAGTTTATGTCTATAAAAATGATCTAAAGGAGACTCTGATTGAAAATTGTTTGTATTCTTTAGAAGAATTCTCTTATATGCGACACTACTACTAGCAAATTTCTTAATTTTACTTTTCATGTTATCATGTTTTTTTTTTTAGATTTTTTTCACATATTATTGTATATTTCTATTTTATTAGCTCCGCAAAATCTTATTAAGATAATCATTATGATGTTTGTATTATATTTAATAATTCATTGTTGTACTTTATGTATGCGATGAACAAAGGATTTTTGAACTAAAAACTAAGCTAAACTAATCACATCCCAGTCTTTTTTGTATACTTTCGAAAGATTTTTAGATTCTCTGGCTTCATGAACCGGAAAAAGACACAAACATTTGTTATATGTTGACTTTATATATTTATGCTTAAAATTTCACTTCCGATTTCACCCTAAAACTAACCCCGTAAGTCAAAATTTAACTTTCAAAACTACACGGCTCTGATGAGGCCATCAACTTCTATATTAATGCCAAAATCGGGTATGACAGATGGACAGATAGAAGAATAGACATTGAAGTGATCTGATAAGTGTTCCATACGGAACACTAACAAACTAACAGTTTATGTCTATAAAAATGATCTAAAGGAGACTCTGATTGAAAATTGTTTGTATTCTTTAGAAGAATTCTCTTATATGCGACACTACTACTAGCAAATTTCTTAATTTTACTTTTCATGTTACTATATTTTTTTTTAGATTTTTTTCACATATTATTGTAAATCTCTATTTTATTAGTTCCGCAAAATCTTATTAAGATAATCAATATGATGTTTGTATTATATTTAATAATTCATTGTTGTACTTTATGTATGCGATGAATAAAGGATTCTTGAACTAAAAACTAAGCTAAAATAATCACATCCCAGTCTTTTTTATGTACTTTTGAAAGATTTTTAGATTCTCTGGCTTCATGAAACGGAAAAAGACACAAACATTTGTTATATGTTGACATTTATGCTTAAAATTTCACTTCCGATTTCACCCTAAAACTAACCTCGTAAGTCAAAATTTAACTTTCAAAACTACACGGCTCTGATGAGGCCATCAATTTCTATATTAATACCAAAATCTGGTATGACAGATGGACAGACAGAAGAATAGACATCGAAGTGATCTTATAAGTTTTCCGTACGAAACACTAACAAACTAACAGTTTAAGTCTATAAAAATGACCTAAAAGAGATTCTGATTGAAAATTGTTTGTATTCTTTAGAAGAATTCTCTTATATGCGAAACTACTACTAGCAAATTTCTTAATTTTACTTTTCATGTTACTTTCAAAACTACACGGCTCTGATGAGGCCATCAATTTCTATATTAATGCCAAAATCGGGTATGACAGATGGCCAGATAGACGAATAGACATTGAAGTGATCTGATAAGTGTTCCGTACGGAACACTAACAAACTAACAGTTTATGTCTATAAAAAAGATCTAAAAGAGATTCTGTTTGAAAATTGTTTGTATTCTTTAGAAGACCTATCTTATATGCGACACTACTACTAGCAAATTTCATAATTTTACTTTTCATGTTACTATGTTTTTTTTTTAGATTTTTTTCACATATTATTGTAAATTTCTATTTTATTAGCTCCGCAAAATCTTATTAAGATAATCAATATGATGTTTGTATTATATTTAATAATTCATTGTTGTACTTTATGTATGCGATGAATAAAGGATTCTTGAACTAAAAACTAAGCTAAAATAATCACATCCCAGTCTTTTTTTATGTACTTTTGAAAGATTTTTAGATTCTCTGGCTCCATGAACCGGAAAAAGACACAAACATTTGTTATATGTTGACTTTATATATTTATGCTTAAAAATTCAATTCCGATTTCACCCTAAACTAACCCCGTAAGTCAAAATTTAACTTTCAAAACTACACGGCTCTGATGAGGCCATCAATTTCTATATTAATGCCAAAATCGGGTATGACAGATGGACAGATAGAAGAATAGACATTGAAGTGATCTGATAAGTGTTCCGTACGGAACACTAACAAACTAACAGTTTATGTCTATAAAAATGATCTAAAGGAGATTCTGATTGAAAATTGTTCGTATTCTTTAGAAGAATTCTTTTATATGCGAGACTACTACTAGCAAATTTCTTAATTTTACTTTTCATGTTACTATGTTTTTTTTTTAGACTTTTTTCACATATTATTGTAAATTTCTATTTTATTAGTTCCGCAAAATCCTATTAAGATAATCAATATGATGTTTGTATTATATTTAATAATTCATTGTTGTACTTTACGTATGCGATGAATAAAGGATTTTTGAACTAAAAACTAAGCTAAAATAATCACATCCCAGTCTTTTTTATATACTTTTGAAAGATTTTTAGAGTCTCTGGCTTCATGAACCGGAAAAAGGCACAAACCTTTGTTATATGTTGACTTTATATATTTATGCTTAAAATTTCACTTCCGATTTCACCCTAAAACTAACCTCGTAAGTCAAAATTTAACTTTTAAAACTACACGGCTCTGATGAGGCCATCAATTTCTATATTAATGCCAAAATCGGGTATGACAGATGGACAGACAGAAGAATAGACATCGAATTGATCTTATAAGTGTTCCATACCGAACACTAACAAACTAACAGTTTATGTCTATAAAAATGATCTAAAGGAGATTCTGATTGAAAATCTTTTGTATTCTTTAGAAGAATTCTCTTACATGCGACACTACTACTAGCAAATTTCTTAATTTTACTTTTCATGTTACTATGTTTTTTTTTTTTAGATTTTTTCACATATTATTGTAAATTTCTATTTTATTAGCTCCGCAAAATCTTATTAAGATAATCATTATGATGTTTGTATTATATTTAATAATTCATTGTTGTACTTTATGTATGCGATGAATAATGGATTTTTGAACTAAAAACTAAGCTAAACTAATCACATCCCAGTCTTTTTTGTATACTTTCGAAAGATTTTTAGATTCTCTGGCTTCATGAACCGGAAAAAGACACAAACATTTGTTATAAGTTGACTATATATATTTATGCTTAAAATTTCACTTCCGATTTCACCCTAAAACTAACCTCGTAAGTCAAAATTGAACTTTCAAAACTACACGGCTCTGATGACGCCATCAATTTCTATATTAATGCCAAAATCGGGTATGACATATGGACAGAAAGAAGAATAGACATCGAAGTGATCTTGTAAGTGTTCCGTACGGAACACTAACAAACTAACAGTTTATGTTTATAAAAAATGATCTAAAAAAGATTCTGATTGAAAATTGTTTGTATTCTTTAGAAGAATTCTCCTATATGCGACACTACTACTAGCAAATTTCTTAATTTTACTTTTCATGTTACTATGTTTTTTTTAGATTTTTTTTCACATATTATTGTAAATTTCTATTTTATTAGTTCCGCAAAATCTTATTAAGATAATCAATATGATGTTTGTATTATATTTAATAATTCATAATTTATGTATGCGATGAATACAGGGTTTTTGAACTAAAAACTAAGCTAAACTAATCACATCCCAGTCTTTTTTATATACTTTTGAAAGATTTTTAGATTCTCTGGCTTTATGAACCGGAAAAAGACACAAACATTTGTTATATGTTGCTTAAAATTTCACATCCGATTTCACCCCAAAACTAACCTCGTAAGTCAAAATTTTACTTTCAAAACTACACGGCTCTGATTGGGCTGTCAGTTCCTATATTCGTGACAAACTTTCTATGTCAAATAGTTTTGGGTGTGACATACAAACAGATTGACGGACACCGAAAACTTACTCCTCAAAATTACCTAAACTAGGCAAAATTTCATTTTTATTTCGACAGTTAATTGATTTTCTAAATTTTTTTACTTATCAGAAACAATTTAGCAAATACAAAAACCAAACACCTAGTTACTTTACCCGAATAAAAGACCACGTAGATATTATACTTGACCAAAATAAATATTAATACAATAAATATTATGCCAAATTTGAAATCGATATATCATTTTGTTCGTGAGTCATCATACCGAGACACAAGTCACTTTTTTTAATAATACAATGCTTCCCTTAGCTAGAAAAGTAAGGAGAAAATAGAAGAGAGTAAGACGATAAATAGAAACCTCAACTCTTCGTTTTTTTTTGTTAAATAAACAGTTTTTTTCCCATAATGCTTTACTTTTTCCGTTTAGCCGGATATTTCAACAAAAATACTTTTACACATGTTTTAATAATGACTCAACAACAATATTTCCAATGGTCCTCAAAAATGCTACAAATAAAATAAAAACAAAATAACCAACTCTCATTAATTAATTACCAAACGAATTGTGTCATTTGCCAAAATAAATAAAAACCCGCAAATATAATTCGCATTTAGAATATTTTCACCTCTGCGCAACACACTGCATTGCATATTATTGTATTTTTGTTTATGCAAAGGTTATAGAGCCTAATTGTCATATTGAATATGCTTTTAAAAAAAAAAGTATTTTTTTTTCTTTGTTCTTTTTCATAAAATACGTTTTATAGGCATATTATGGATATATAATTTCAATAATTATTGGAAACTCTGTATTAATTTTGATTTCTGATTTAGTAAAGTGTTATAATATACTATATATACATATTAATAAACAATTTAAGATAAAAAAAATACATTTATTTCTGTTTTATAATAATATTTATGGATTTAAAAAAATTTTGAAAAAAAAAATTGGGGATGAAATTTCTTAAGGATTGAAAGTTTTCTTACCTTTGTCCGTTACGTCACCGCCGACGCCGCATTAGATCCAAATAATAAAACTAAATTCCACGAAAATTTCACTTGAAACTACGCGAGTTTTGTTGCTACTGTGGAAAACTAGGAAACTCGACGGCGTATTCGAGAAAAGCGCACTTCGATGCGCATCGCAACCGCACTGTCTCGACAGTTCAACTAAGTGCCAGCGCCCACCGATACAAAACTTTTTGGATTTTAAGTTTGGGAGACACAATTATTTTTATTGTATTTTGCAGCATCTATTTTTAGTTGCAGTTTTGTTTCGGATATAGTGCTATCAATATATTGTTGTTTAAAAAAAAGAACGAACCCTTTAGAACGTTTTCCCCTCATAAATATGTTTTCAGGATTCGGTTAAAATTTTTGTGCGGCAATCTGTATACTTATTTAGAAAATAACTCGAAAACTTTTATTGCTATCAATTTTTTGCGTCCCTTGTTGGCCGTATTATATTAATGAAAAAACTTTTTAGGGTCACCAGATCACGAAAAACATATTTTCCATTTCCATCGTTCTTTCCCCCTGCGCAACACACTTTTGCCACGATAACTCTCGAATGAAATATGTTATCGATTTTAAATTTGAAATGTTTTTTTTATTTGAAGCATTTTTAAGGGTTATTGGAAACATGGTTGTTGACTCATTATTAAAACGGGTGAAATTATTTTTGTTGAAATATCAGGCTAAACAAAAAAAGTTAAGCAGTGGGAAAAACTGTTTACCAGGTGTACAAGTATGAAATGCGGATTTTTTTTCTAAAAAAACATGTTAAATTCGGAAGAATGATAAAAAGTGCTTTATTCGAAGTATGCTCCATCGCTTGTTATACATTTTTCCCATCTTTCGGGCAATTTGTGAATACCAGGCCAGTAAAAATCTTCCCCTTTTGCTGCGAACCATTCATCGAGCCAAAGCGCTGCTCAGCAAGTGCGTGACCCATCGATGCAAACAAGTGGTAATCGGAAGGGTGAGTAAGCCGCATGGGGTAGAACTTCCCAGCTAAGTGCTTCCAACGTGTCGCGAACTGGTTTTGCCGTATGTGATGGAGCATTGTCATGAAGAAATATGACTTTGTGTTGCCTCTTTCGGTATTCTGGCTTTTTTCAAGCAGCGAACGGTTCATATCGGTCAATTGTTATTGGTTTAGTATTAACCATTTCCCAGGGTTTTAACAGCTCATAATAGACCACGCCCCTCTGGTCCCACTAAACACAGAGCATCGTCTTTCTGCCAAAGCGATTCGGTCTTGCGGTCGATGTGGATGGTGCGCTGAGTCTACCCATGATTTTTTTGCTCTTGGGATTCTCAAAATAAATCCACTTTTCATCTCCTGTAACTATACGATGTAAAAACGACTTTCTTTTGTACCGAGCGAGAAAAATGTCACACGTGTTTTTGCGCTTTTCCATTTGCCTGTCGTTCAACTCATGTGGTACCCATCTACCGGTCTTTTGAATCTTTCCCATTTCTCGTAGCTGATTGGAAACAGCATGTTGACTAACGCACAATTGCTCGGCGAATTGTTTGTGTGTTTGCGAACCATCTTCATCCAACAATGCTTGCAATTCCACATCTTCGTATTTTTTTGGCGGTTTTCCATGTTCCTTGTCTACAACATCGAAGTCACCACTTTTGAAACGCCGAAACCATCGTTCACACATATCTTGCGATGGAGTATGTTCACCATAAGCTTCTCGAAGTAATCGGTATGATTTAACAGCAGTTTTCTTCAAATGAAAAAAAAAAATTAATGCTGTCCGCGAATGCTATTTGTTCGATATAAATTTCGACATATTGAACACAACAACACAACACTATGCACATACTTTTATCACTCGTGCGCGTCTGACACTTGTTGATGAGACAACAAAATGGCGCAGTCTCAAATCTTTAAAGCACAAACTGCATTGGTGCACCAGCTGTTGTCTGAAATCCGCATTTCGTATTTACCAAAAAATAAAACGAATAGTAGAGGTTTCTATATATCGTCTTACTCTCTTCATTTTCTCCTTACTAGCTAAGGGAAGCATTATATTATTATTAAAAAAGTGGTCTGTATCTCGGTATGTTGACTTGGTAATTCACGAACGAAATGATACATCAATTTTAAATTTGAAACGTACATAATACTTAAAGTAGTAAAGGAACCTAAAATTTTTGAGAGAAATGGTTTAAGGGGAAAGGGGTGAAAACTGTGGAGGCCGATAACTTTTTGCTTACTTTCAATAATACAAAAAATTTTCCTAATTTTTGGTTGGGGTAACGAATAAATTTTATGCCTTAATATTCATAGTCAAAAGGATTAAGATGATTCACTAGAAGAATACAGGGAATGCTTCTTATATATTATTCGGAGTTCTTGGAGACGAGAAATCTGAAAATTTTGTTGCTAAACAGTAAGTATTGTTTTCGTGAAAAAATCACTCTCCGAGATTTTTGCTTTTCTTCACGTTTTAGAGTTCCTAGATCAAAAAAAACAACATCCCATTACGTCGGTCTGAGGATGGTAACTTTCGAACGAAATGAGATATCAATTTCAAATTTGGTACATGTATGATTTTAATGGTTTTATGAAAATTTTCCCGGATTTCCTATTAAGATAATAAAGAAATTTTATGCATAATTAACTACAGTAAAACAAATAGGGAATTAAAGGAGTGGGGGGGGGGGGAGGTTAGAGAACTTTTTTGTATACATGCTATTATATGTCTTTTTTAGTGTTCTTAGGATCGGAAATCTGAAAATTAAGTTATATTTTCTTTACTTTAAATATTAAGAAGAAAAAGGAAGGGAATGTTAAAAACGGAGATCGTTAAATATTGTATATTTTCAATAATATTATGAGAATTTGTCCAGGTTAAAGGGGTGAGGGAAAGGGTTAGAGGGGTGCTTTTTTTAGGGTTCTGTGAGCCGAGGAATCTAAAAACGTAGTTCAATCTTAATACTAAACTACAGTTTTAGTAACGTTCTAAAGATTTTTCTTGGTGATTGGTTGAGATAGGGGACAAAATTTTAGTATAATTACTTATAGTAAAATACCTCCTGCTGCCTGCGGATATTTGCATGAGTAGCTGTTGTTTGGGAGTCCCAAGTAAATTAAGAAATAAGCGTACTGTCATGTGCAAAGTTGTAGATCCCTGGTCTTTTCCAGTAGATCGTTAATTTAAATCAGAAAAGGCATTAAAAAGAAATAAGCTGCCACTGGCAAAGAACGTTCTCCGAGGAATCACGAGAGCCATAAACAAAACTTTCAAGAACAACGTGAATCGCTTTTTCCGCACACGTGTCGCTCCTGTAGCGCTTTAGGGATTTCCCCGCAGCACGTGTGCTAGACCCACAAAAAAAAATTAGTGAACAATTCATCAACAATCGTTCGGAATTCTCTAAAGTGTTCAATTGTGTTGTTCCAAATATGAATTACATAAGTTAGAAGATCTCCTGTTGATCCTTGCTTACGAAAGCCATATTGATGGTCGCTATAATATTCAATTCTTCTAGATATTTTCGAAGATGCTGATTGATAACCTTTTTCATAACTTTCGATATTATTGAAAGCAGTACTTCTGATCATTAGCTGTTTGACGAGGCCTTCTTGTCCCTTTTGGGTATCGGCTGAACTATAGCTCATTTCTAAATTGGAAGGAAATAATCTCTTTCTGTAGCATAGGTTAAGAAGTCTACCGAAAACTGATTTTAGTTCACCCGCGCATTTTTGGACTACTATGGCACGAATTCTGATTGAAATAAATATAAGTAAAAAAGAAAATAGGGATATTTTACGACTGGAACAATTTGGGTTTAGAGCAAATCACAGTATTGTACATGAGTCCACCCGATTAGCCACTGAAATGCTTGGAAATTATTGAAAGCAATACGACTAGTCGGTAGTTGTTTGGCAATCTCTTCTTGTCCTTTTTGAGCATTGGCTGAACGGTAGTGCATTTCCATCATAAAGGAAATATTCCCTTTATATAGGATAGGTTAAAAAATCTACAGAAAAATGGTATTAGTTCGCTCACGTATTTTTTGAGTACTATGGCAGGGATTCCATCAGCTCTAGAAGCTTTTTTGGTGTCCAGATGTCTGAAGGCAGTATCGGACATCCTTCACTGCACCATGAGAATAGTTGGTGGTTTTTTTTCTTGGAAATCGGATCGGGGAGTATTAAAAGTATGGTAGAGTATATGAGACGTTTTATTGATTTCTCTTGTAAAATATTTAAGCGCTGTTATTCATGGTCAAACAATTAAAAGGGTAGGAGAAAAGGGAAGAAGGTTTGTTCTGAATATATCTTGTATATCTTGTTCAGGATTTTTTGAGTTAAAAATTTAAAAGTTATGTTATTTTTTCATAATTTTCATTTATAAAGCCCCTTCTCTGTTTAACTTTTTTTTTAGTGTTCCGTACGGAACACTTATAAGATCATTTCGGTGTATGTCTCTCTATCCGTCTGTCTGTATGTCACATCCGATTTTCTGCGAAACGATTTGACATAGAAAGTTAAAATGTGACACTAATATAGGAATTGATGGCCTCATCAGAGCCGTGTAGTTTTAAAAGTTAAATTTTGGCTTAAGGTGTTAGTTTTGGGTGGTGAAATTGGAAGTCAATCAAGGTCGAGTGGGGTGGGGTTCATCATTATTTTGAGCTTTTTTTACTGCACTAATAAAGCAGTTATATATATTAAGTTACAATAAAACTTTTAAGAGGAAGAAACTTCTTTGTTTTAACTCGGTAGAGACATAAACTCTTCAGAGACCTACAACCTGGTGATAAATTATCACATGAATGGCTTAGAAAGAAGCTAATAAACTTTCTTAAAGGGATGATGCCCTTGTAACCAAGAAAGCGGAGCATTATAAGTCAAGAGTCTGCAGTGCACAACAGATACAATCGCCTAACTCACCTAAAATCAAACAACCTGCAATAAAATAAATTTAGCAAAATAAGTAAAAAAAGGAAAAAACTAAAACGGTCAGTATTATTGTGTTGGAAAGCTTGCAGAAACACTGGTTCAAAAATATATATAATGTAATACTTGCGTACACTTTTCCTTGTATTATTTTTAAAAATTTACGAAAAATCGTTACCCCCCCTTTTCTCGAAAAGTACAGATCAGAAAATTTTGAAAAATTTCTAGAATATTCTCCACAGGTTGTAGATTGAACAAAAATTATCACGAGTGCATTACCTTTAATAATTTATCCGGTATATAAAAAAAGAAAAATTTCAAGGGCATCAGTTTTCAGTAAAGATCCGCAAAAACTTTGTTGAAAACTCATTTAAGGTGTGTTTTGTGAAGCCATTGATCATTTTATACCTCCGTAACAAAAATTTTTATTTTAAAGGCAATCAACGTACGAAACACTAATTGCGCAAGTACGACTTGCACTTTGCCGGTTACTTTATTAATATTTGTATATCACCACAAAACACCTATCATTTTAAATATCGAATTAAATTTATAATTTCTTGTTTCTCAAAAATTTAAAAAATAATTATTATTATTTTTACTTGCGCGAAACTCTAAATACAAAACATGAACATTTATGTTTTTTTAATATTATATTATATTATAACCTCTAAACGAGATTCCTCTTGGACTGGTTACCCTACTCTAAAAGGCTTTATCTGTACCTATATATCACTGTTACAACTAAACTAATCAATTAGCTACGATGAATGTATGTGGTCATTGATATGCGTAAATTATGACGTAGGGATGAATATAAAACCTATATATGCTATTTAAAGAATGACTATATTCTCTTATTAAATAAATTACTAAAACATTTTATTAACATTTTAAGTATAAAAGCCTGATCCACTCAAAATTAAAAATATAATGGGTCGTCCTGTTCTGGGGTCATCCTCAATTGAGTTGTGGCCCCAAAAAAACTAGTTAGACCAAAATTTTACCTGAAAATATGATGGGCCGCCATTGCCTTAGACCTGAAACATTCTTTCATGAATAACTTTTGGTACAATTCTCTCTTTAGTGGGAAACTTTAACACGCACGATGCACCAAAAAAATGACACGCACGATGCACCACAAAAATGACTTATAACTGGTTTGTCGGAAAAAAAAATCTTTAAATACTGCAAAACGTAAAGAACTGGGGTGAAATTTCGTAAAATGCTTAGAACAGTCAAAGTAGTTTGACAAACAATAATTTTCTTGTGTGATGTCATTCCCATGGCCAACTTACAAAAAGCACGGCCTGTGTAATTATCTCACGAAATGGACTAAACGAGAGTGGTTTAATAAGTCCAGTAAATTTCTACGAAATCGCGGGAAATTTTGTTAAGAGGCATGACTATTGGTAAACGTGATTCTTGTAACTATTGTAACGTATTCCACGTTTCTCAGAAATGGCTACAGCCGAGTATCGTGTAATGATAAAACATTTTTTATTTTAAAAAATGAAGTACGGAAAATTGGTGGGGACTCTCCACCAGCACTCAAAACCATTTATTATTCGATAAATGAATTTAAATGAGCACTGCAGATACTGCAAGTACAGAGTGTTCGAATAAGGTTTTTTTCTGAAGAAATGATCGATAAAATTCGTGTTCGTGATGGAAGATCGTCACATTACGCCTCGTGGGATGGATTACTGAGGTAATAGACATCTCATATTAACGGATACTTAATATCTTGCATGAAATTCTAACGAAAAAGCTAAGTGTGCGATGAGTGGCGAAACGTGATCCATCATTACACCCGGAGACAAAATGGCAGTCAAAACAATGCATTGGCGAAGGTGCATCGAATAAAGTTAAAACGGTTTTAGCGGCGGCAAAAGTGATGGCAACAGTGTACCATCGTGATTGGCTATTTGGAAAAGGGTGAAATAGTGACTGGCTTCTTATTACGCAACGTTATTGGACCGTGTGCATAGCGAGCGAGCGACCAAGATTAGCGCGTAAAAAAGTGCTCTATACCAGGACAATGAACTAAATGTATCGAGCTCAATGGAGAATATGTAGGAGAAATAAATTTTGTTTTTGCAAAAAAATATTATTCAGTTTGTAAGTGTTCCATACGAAACACTTACAAGATCACTTCAGTGTCTGTCACACCCGATTTCTCCGAAACTATTTGACATAAAAAGTTCAAATTCGACATTAATATAGAAATTGATGGCCTTATCAGAACCGTGTAGTTTTGAAAGTTAAATTTTGACTTAAAGGGTTAGTTTTGGGGGTTGAAATCGGAAGTGAAAAAAAAATTACCATTTATCGACTGGAGTGTCAAATGAAAGGTTGTAAGAACACGAGTTCAAAAATATATATAATGTAATACACTTTTCTATGCATTATTTTTTAAAAAATTCCAAAAAACCACTGTCCTCCCCCTCATCTCGCAAAGTACTGATCAAAAAAATTTTGAAAAAACTCAAGGTCATCAGTTTTCGTCAAGATCGGAAAAAAACTCTGTTGAAAACTCATTTGGGGTGTGTTTTGTGAAGTCATTGATTATTTTGTACCTCCGTAACAAAAATTTTTATTTTAAAAGCAAATAACGTACGGAACACTAATTGCGCAAGCCCGACTTGCACTTGGCCGGTTATTTTTTACAAGACCTCTCACTCCACCCTCATATTCTAAAAATTCTGTGCCATATAACGAATGAAAGCCCTTTATATAATTATATAAAATAAAATAACGGGTTGCCGTGTACAATTAGGACAATAAAAAGAGTTATTAATTGTTTTTTATTGGTTTGTTATTTTGCTTGAACTAACATATAATACGAGGCTGGTTTGAAAAGTCCGTGCAAAGTCCGAGAGATGGCACCACCGGCGCGTATCGAGGTCATGTTTAGTTAGTAGCATCTCTTGAATGAACGCACACCAAGTTTCAGCCATATTGGTCTATTTCTTTGTGTTTGGCATTCGTGTGAATCAAGGAAGTCGAGTGCTTTTCAAGAAATGGACGAAAAAGGATTTCGTGTGGTGATTAAACATTACTTTATGAAAGACAAAACGCCTCAGGAGACTAAAGAAAAGCTTGATAAATATTATGGTGACTCTGCACCTTCGATTAGAACAGTTTATAAGTGGTTTCAAAATTTTCGGACTGGCCATATGGGCACAAGTGACGCTGAACGTTCTGGACGGCCTGTGGAGGTTACGACTCCAGAAATCATTGATCAAATCCATGATATGGTGGTAGATGACAGAAGAGTTAAGGTGCGTGAGATTGCTAGTGCTGTGGGCATCTCGACTGAACGGGTACATAATATTTTGCATAAACATTTGGACATGAGAAAGCTATCCGCAAGATGGGTGCCGCGATTGCTCACGCTTGACCAAAAACGGAATCGTGTGAAGTGTTGCAAGGATGGTTTGCAGCTGTTCCAGAAGAATCCGGAGGACTTTAAGCGTCGTTTCGTCACTGTGGATGAAACATGGATACATTACTATACTCCTGAGACCAAACAACAATCTAAACAATGGGTTACCAAGGGGGAATCTGCACCAAAAAAGGCGAAGACCGTTCCTTCGGCCGGAAAGGTTATGGCAACTGTCTTTTGGGATTCGCAAGGGATAATCCGCATCGACTATCTGGAAAAGGGTAAAACTATTACAGGTGAATATTATTCATCGTTATTGGACCATTTGAAAACCGAGCTGCAAGAAAAATGCCCGCGATTGGCCCACAAGAAAGTCCTTTTCCATCACGACAACGCACCAGCACACACCTCAGCAGTTGTGGTCGCAAAATTAATGGAAATAGGATTCCAACTCGTTTCACATCCCCCTATTCTCCAGACTTGGCTCCCTCGGACTACTATTTGTTTCCCAATTGGAAGAAATGGCTGGTGGTTTTATTCAAACGAAGAGGTGATTGCAGACACTAATGGATATTTTGCAGACTTGGACAAATCCTATTATTCGGAAGGGATCAACAAACTAGAACATCGTTGGACGAAGTGTATAAGCCTAAAAGGAGACTATGTCGAAAAATAAAAAAGGTTTACCCCAAACACATAAGTAGTTTTTATTTTTGCACGGACTTTTCAAACCAGCCTCGTATTTATATATATAATTTTCAAACGTTTTACTTTTTATTTAAAACATAGTAAGGCTTCTGTGATTTGAATTGTGTGTGTTTTTTTTTTAAATATTGACGATCTAATATATTCTTTGTATTTTTGGAATAAAAATATAATATATCTGTCGATCTATCTAAATAAATAAACAGAGAAGAAAAACTAAAAATTTTTAGTACACAAATTTCAATACACCTACAAGTGCAGTAAAAAAAACATTTGAAATTGCAGTTTAGATATAGCAATATTATGACTTTATCTCTGAGGTATCACTAGGAGTAGTGTCCTGAGTTTGGACCTCTAAAAACTTGTGCTCAGTTTTCAAAACGCGTTTTTTGAGCTGTGAATGTGAACATCTCCTGTTATATAAGTCGGATTGAGATAAAAAAAAAAACAAACTCTTTGTAATGAAATTTCCCACAAATCCTCTTAGTTTTAAGTCGCTCAAGTGCGCACATAACCTACAAAATTGAAAAAACAAGCATTTCATCATTTTGTACAGGTCGACTAAATGAACCTATCGGCGTAAAACATTCAGAAAATATGCCTTTTGATACAGCAAAAATACCCTGAAATTTTCATACAAAAATATTGAACCCAGTGGGCACAATTGAATTTATTATTTAAAATTTGAATTGCCCGCCATTTTATTCCATTTGAACTGAAGGGCATAAAATTATTTTTCAAAATTTAGGTCCCGACGCAACTAAATTTTTTTTTTGTAGTCTTTTAACCGTTTTTTTTTACATTTACTTATTAATTAAATAACAACAAATGTGTTTTTTCGATTATTTTGAAAAAAAAATTGAAAATTTGTTTTCATATCTGGTAAAGAATCGCGAGAACTTTATTTAAAAAAAATCGTTTTCGTTAACGTAAAAATGACAGAAAAAACGCATTTGTTGTTATTTGATTAATGAACAAATGTAAAAAAAAAAACGGTTAAAACGACTCCGAAAAAAAAATTTTTTATGGCATCGGAACAGCCGGCGTAAAGACCTAAATTTTGAAAAAAAAATGATCTATTTTTGATCAAATGGTATAAAATGGCGGGCAATTCAAGTTTTAAATAACAAATTCAATTGTGTCTACTGGATTCAAAATTTTTGTACCAAAATTAGACAATATTATAACAAAAAGCCCATTTTTTGAAAATTTCAAGCCGATCAGTTCACTTAATCGGTCTGTACAGAAAAATGAAAAAAAAAACTTTTTGTCGGTTTTTTTCAATTTTTAGGTTATATAGGCCCTTAAAACTAATGAGGATTTGTTGGAAATTTCATTACGAAGAGTTTGTTTTTTTCCTCTCTATCCGACTTACTATATAACGAGTTATTCACATTTTAAGCTCAAAAAACTCGTTTTGAAATGTTAAATTGTTTATGAACAAAAGAGCACAAGTTTTTCTAAGTCCAAAGCTCAGGACAATACTCCTGGTGTTACCCTAGAGAGGATAAAATCATAAAATTGCTGTATCTAAACCAGTGATTCCCAAAGTGGTTCAGGTGGACCCCCAGGGTTCCACGGGAGACTCGACTGGGTCTACGTTGGCATGAAAAAAAAATAGGGGGTTCACAAGTTGTAAGTGGGGGTCCACGAAAATTTATCTGGTTTCGATAGTAAAGAACAAAAATGTTGGCTTGGCTTTACCTATCAATGTAGGCAGATAATACACTACTCAAAAAAATTAAGGGAGCAAAAAAAAATTCCAAATTTTTCGGTGATTTTTGACAGGTATTTCGGTGAAAAATGTTCGTATTGAGACTTTAAAAAAAAGCATCTTGAAGTTTTAAGATTCTAATTTTCAGATTTTTTAGGAGCTACGGTTCTCATGCAATCCTAACAGATAGCGCGAAAAAATAATATTGCAAATATTTTGATTTTTTTTTGGTCCACGGGCTTGAAAAAAATTTTTTCAGTTAGGCCGGCATATGGAACAGAAAGCCGAGAAAGATTGAACTTTTAGTACTTTTTTCTTATAAATTTATTTATTTACCCGACTGTGGTGATTCACTAAAGAGATATATGATTGACCTGCATGTTTGTACATATTTCAGTGCCGTCGTAGTTGCTAATACTAAATGACTAAAAATATTTTCATAAATTGAACGTGTCTTTATGTACCACTCGTAACGTACATCAAAGTAATAAATAAATCATTAAAATCGCGGAGTTTTGATGTCAAAATATTCTTTAAAGTATTTTCTCTCGAATTTACAGAAATGTATCAAAATATAATTAATCAAAAAATATTTTATATTACATTAAAATAGGTTCAGCCGTTTTGTGAAAACCTCTATATGGGTCTTAGCAGTTTATTGCTTTTAATAATTAAAATCAGTTGTGCCGCCGGCATTTTGGTTTTTGCATTGCAATAATTAATTAATCCTATTTTGTTCTGTTAAAATAGCCGTATCCTGTTAAAGTCGCCTTATGATTACTAAAACAAACATTTTTTTCTTTATAGGTAGGTAACTGATACGAAACATGGCTCAATCTAAGAAGAAATGACGACAGTAGAGTGATGATTATTTGAAATTTGGTTTTCTTCCATCAAAGGCAGACAAACGATTGCCCATATGCCTTTTATGCAACAAAGTTTTGAGCAATGACTCTATGAAACCATCGAAGCTCGAAGATCATCTAAGAAGGTGTCATCCTGATAAAATAGGTAAAGATTTAAAATATTTTCAAACATTGAAGGAAAAATATGAAAAGAGACCCACCGTGCACAGTATGTTCGCTTCAACGTCTCAAAGTAACGATGATGGCTTGCAGGTATCTTACAATATCTCATTGCTTATAGCGAAATCTGGAAAACCGCACACCATCGGAGAAAAGTTAACTTTACTCGCTGTTGAAGAGGTTTTAAAAACTATTCTGCACAAACCTCCATTTGACGTACTCAAAAGAATTCCTTTTAGTAACAACACTGTACAAAGACGTATTGATGAAATGAGCTCTGATATTGAAAGCTTCTTGTGTAATTATCTGCAAACAGCTCATTTTTCTATTCAACTGGACGAGTCAACTTTACCTGGTAATGAAGCATTATTATTGGCATTTGTTCGATTTGTTATGGACGAAGAAATCAATGAAGAGCTGCTATTCGCGAAAACTTTGGAGATGGACACTAAAGGCGAATCAATATTTAATGTCCTGAGTGATTTTTTTAAGGAAAAATCGATTCCATTTACAAACATTATTTCGGTGGCAGCAGATGGAGCTCCTGCCATCTTCGGGCGATATCGTGGGTTTCTAAGCCATCTTAAAAGAATTATATCAGGAGTAACTGCAATTCACTGTGTCATCCACCCACAACACCTGGTAGCGAAAAATTTGAGTGATAGATTTCACCAATTGCTTCAATTTGTGATTAAAGCAGTTAACAAAATAAGAAGCAATGCGTTGAATACCCGTTTATTTGCACAATTGTGCGACGAAAATGATGAAGACTTCCAACGATTGCTCTTACATACTGAGTACGCTGGTTGTCAAAAGGTGCATGTTTAACAAGATTTTACTCACTTTTTGAATCAGTTTTAGAGTTTCTGGAAAGTAAAGATCCAGATTTAAAAGAAAACCTGATCAAATTGAAAGCAGACATCGCGTATTTGACAGATTTGTTCAAAAAATTTAATGACATTAACTTGCAGTTACAAGGGGACAGCCTACATTTAATAAAAACAAAGGGTGTCATTTCGGCTTTTTTTGGAAAATTGAAATTTATGAAGCAAAATATTAGTCGGCGCGAATTCTCCCAGTTTCCAAACTTGTCACAGGCAGAATATCTTGATGAGGATATTCAGACATACGTTCAACATTTAAATGCCCTGCATGATGACTTCAAAAATAGATTTGAAGATATTCTGACGATGGAAATACCACCATGGATCATAAATCCATTTGATGAAACGGAAGTGGCGAATGTGGTATTATAAGAGGAGCTACATGGACAACTACTGGAGCTTAGCACCAATGAGGAGCTGTAGGTGAAATTTAAAAAAGGCTATCAAACATTTTGGCTGCAGACAGAAATACCCGAAAAATATCCTGGGCTGTGGGAAATTGCGAGAAAACTTTTGATAGCGTTTCCCTCGTCATACCTTGTCGAAAAAAGATTTAGTGTCGTAACAAACCTATTAATAAAAAAATGGAGCAGATTGAAAATCACAAAACGGGAAGATTTGCGGTTATTCCTTACAAAACTGAAGCCAAACATTGATAATTTGCTGTCAATCCATCAAGTACATCCCTCCCATTAAAATTATGACTATTTTTTTTTATTTGTTGATTTTGCATTGTTGAAGTTAAGGTACGTTATTAATGTTTAATTTTAATTCTATTAAGTCTGTAATTATATTATTTTAATAAATAGAACACAAGAAAATATATTATTTTTCTTTTTATTTTTACCACTCCGAATTTAGGGTTGGAACTCAGCCACGACGCAAATTTCCATCGTTAGATCTAATCTTCACATTTTTGACGAGTTTTGGGCATATGGTAGAAATGTAGCAGCAGGGGGTCCACCGAAACCAGTAAAATTTTGAAAGTGGTCTACGAGAAAAAAAAGTTTGGGAACCTCTGATCTAAACTATACCTATCTCATCATTATTTTAACTTTTTTTTACTGCACTATAATAAAATTTTGGGAATTGACCAAATTAAACCATATATTGCAACGAAGTAACTTTATTAAAAACCACGAGGTATTGTGTAATAACAATAATAGAGATATTAAAATAAGTACAACGTATACCTATTCCGACCTCGTGACTTATTAAATTATAACCATATAATCAATATTGGCAAAATTTCTATTAGCAAAAACCTACGTGACCGAAATTTTATATAGCTCATTAAATAGTTATAGTATTACATTTCCTATCAAGCAGCATTTGTTTAAATTTTATCTCTATATAATCGAATAATGGTTTGGTTAATTTTTTTCTTAGTAGTTCGACGGGCAAGATTTTTATTAATTTAATATACGAAGTCAAGGCCAAGTTTTTGGAAAAGCTGAATTCCTATGCCGTTAATACTCGTATCTTTGAAATTTTATGTTGGTGAAATGTGTTTTCTCTACTACCATAAAGAAATAATAATACCATACGCGAACTATTTTACATCTTAGTGCGCAAATTATTTTGGACAATTTTTTTTATTTTTTAAACTTAAAAAACCGACCAAGTGCAAGTCGGACTTGCGCAATTAGTGTTCCGTACGTTGATTACTTTAAAAAAAAAATTTTTGTTACAGAGGTGTATGGTAAAATGATCAATGACTTCACAAAACACCCCCCAAATGAGTTTTCAACAAAGATTGTCTCCGATCTTTACTGAAAACTGAATTTATATATATATATATATATATATATATATATATATATATATATATATATATATATATATATATACGTACATTTATATACATATATATATATATATATATATATATATATATATATATATATATATATATATATATATATATATATATATATACCAAGTGTACAAGTATGAAATGCGGATTTTTTTTTCTAAAAAAAACATGTTAAATTCGGAAGAATGATAAAAAGTGCTTTATTCAAAGTATGATCTATCGCTTGTTTTACATCTTTCGGGCAATCTATGAATACCACGCCAGTAAAAATCTTCCCCTTTTGCTGCGAACCATTCATCGAGCCATTTTTTCACGTCTTCGTACGAACCAAAGCGCTGCTCAGCAAGTGCGTGACCCATCGATGCAAACAAGTGGAAATCGGAAGGAGCCAAGTCTGGTGAGTAAGCCGCATGGGGTAGAACTTCCCAGCTGAGTACTTCCAACGTGTCGCGAACTGGTTTTGCCGTATGTGATGGAGCATTGTCATGAAGAAAAATGACTTTGTGTTGCCTCTTTCGGTATTCTGGCCTTTTTTGCAAGCAACGAACGGTTTAAAATCGGTCAATTGTTGTTGGTGACGTTTAGTATTAACCGTTTCCCCAGGTTTTAACAGCTCATAGTAGACCACGCCCCTCTGGTCCCACCAAACACAGAGCATCGTCTTTCTGCCAAGGAGATTCGGTCTTGCGGTCGATGTGGATGGTGTGCCTGGGTCTACCCATGATTTTTTGCGCTTGGAATTCTCAAAATAAATCCACTTTTCATCCCCTGTAACTATACGATACAAAAACAACTTCCTTTTGTACCGAGCGAGCAAAATGTCACACGTGTTTTTGCGCTTTTCCATTTGCCTGTCGTTCAACTCATATGGTACCCATCTACTGGCTTCTGAATCTCGCAGTCACCACTTTTGAAACGCCGAAACCATCGTTCACGCGTATCTTGCGGTGGAGCATGTTCATCATAAGCTTCTTAAAGTAATCGGTATGATTCAACAGCAGTTTTCTTCAAATGAAAACAAAAAATTAACGCTGTCCGCGAATACTCTTTGTTCGGTATAAATTTCGACATATTGAACACAACACTATGCACACGCTTTTCCAATTTATCACTCGTGCGCGTCTGACACTTGTTAATGACACAACAAAATGGCGCAGTGTCAAATCTTTATAGCACAAACTGCATTGGTGCACCATCTGTTGTCTGAAATCGGCATTTCATACTTGTACACCTAGTATATATATATATATATATATATATATATATATATATATATATATATATATATATATATATATATCAGATAAATAATTAAAGGTAATGTTCAATCTACACCCTATGGAGAATATTCAGTACTTTTCGAGATAAGAAGGATGAGAATGATTATTCTCAATTATTTAAAAATAATACAAAGAAAAGTGTGTGCAAAATATTACATTGTATATATTTTTGAAATCGTGTTTTTACAAGCTTTCATTTGACGCCCCACTCGATGACCTGATAAAAAATTTTCAAAACCACACGACTCTGGCGAGGCCATCAATTCCTAAATTAGTGTCAAATTTCAACTTTCTATGTCAAATAGTTTTGGAGAAAATCGGAACACTAAAAATTCTATAATGTTTATTGTACAATAAATATGCAGTAAATATTTTTACTAGTTATTATTACATATAATGTTAACATTAACTGTACAACCTCCTATATGAACCAAGATTTATTCCAGAATTCGCTAACGTAGCTCGAGATGTAGAGGTAAGAACAGTCCACTATTTTTAAAGTAGATGACAACATCTGAAATTAACACACTGTGCAACCCTGTCCGACTTTTAGCGCGTCATGAAGACATGCAAAAAGTTATCTTATATTACATCCATGCAACGCCGCAAAGAAAACTGAAATACTGAATTGCCACTTGCTATTATATATTAAATATTAAAATACAAATTTAAAGAATTTGCAAATGCTAATTATAAATATAATCTTATTTATCTTCTTCTCTATTAGCTGAAGTGTGCAGTTCATTTGGTTAGACTTTTCATGCTATTGTGAAGATTATGAATTTGAATTGATTTTTTTTAGAATTTTTGCCTTTTGTCTGTATGTTCTTCAATCCACTTGCCCTTTTTTCAAGTTCTGAATGTTCTTGATCAAATCTACACTCTCTAAATAGTTTCATATTCTCCAGCTACCTCGGGCGACACTATGGCTAAAACTGGGGTAAGAAACTTTTTTTGAGTAGGAATTTTACCCTTTTTCTTATCCTGAAGATATGGGCGGGGATTAATACCCGACAACGTTGTCCAACTGCCGAAACATACATTTTTATATTTCACGGCACCATTTAGACAACGCGGTAGTGCTGTCATGGACGTTATTGCATTTCGGCAAACAACTACTATATACGTGGCTAGGCCATATATACTTAAATAAAAGTATACCGACCTGCCGGGATTGAACTCGAGACTTTCTGCACCGCAAGCAACTACTACGCCACGGAGCCATGGGCCGCCACTATGGTTAGGACATCGTCGCGTCATTTGCCCAGATTAATTCTCCCAGGTTGACAAGAATTAAAAGGTACTAACGACTTAACGATTCATAAAATCAATAAGGGAACTTACCGACACCACAAATGGAAGATACAATTGGATATTTTGATGAGCAGGGCTACCGGAAAAGCAAATAAAAAACTTTGATATTATGAAAGACAGTTTTAGTTTATACATTTGTTTAAAATTTTAATTTTATTATTGATCGTATCCACATACCTTTCAACAACAGTCTAGGATTTACATTCACAGTTTTACCTTACTTTAGAGGGCAAAACCAGCACATTGAGGAGTCAGAAAAATGACCTACCTCAGGGAAGCGTCCTTGCATCAATGATGTTCAACATCTACACAAATGACCAACCAACCCTGACCTACTCCAAACACTTCTTATATGCTAACAATCTCTCAAAATCTGCCCCAACGAATACCTTTGAGATTGTAGAAAAAAAGCTGGAACAGGCCCTTAAAAACCTGTCTGAGTACTACTACCTTAATTCACTCAAGCCCAATCCAACAAGAACTCCAGTCTGTGTTTTCAACCTAAACACAAAAAAGCAAGGTGTAAGCTACATGTTGAATGAGAGGGGAATACCTAACAACACGAGGATCATCCAAAATACGTCGGAGTTGTACTAAACAGGTCTCTCAAACCCACTGCCGTAAAATTAGAAACAAAGTTATCACTCGAAACCATCTGCTTACAAAACTCTGTGGAAATAAAGGGGGCGCTAACCCGACAAACCTCAGGACAACCGCACAAGCCTTATGCTTCTCTACCGGCGAGACTGCATGCCCAGTCTGGTATAAATCTACTCATGCTGAGCAGGTCGATATTGCTGTAAATTAGACCTGCCGAATTATTACCAGTTGCATGAAAGCCACGCAGCTGGCTAAAGTTTCCAAAACAGCAGAGTTTGAAGCTCCCGCAATATATAAAAAAATTCCATCAGTCCTTCGATCATAGACATCCGCTGAATTTGACACAAATACCACAAAGCCAACCGAAGTCCTGTAGAGGTTTCTTGAACACTGTAAACGCTAAATCACCAGAAAACGTCCCTCTAAAACAAGAACCACCTGCGGGACGCCACCTAGAGTGGAAAACCTGGAGGATGCTTAACCGAATTAGAGCCGGAGTCACCCCCGTGAAACCAACCCTATACGATGGGGTATTAAACAAGAAAGATATGCTTTGCGAATGTTGCGAAGAGGAAATAATGGTGCATATTCTAAGGTGCAAAAGTTGTCCATGTCCTGAATATGTATCGATCGCAAGAGAGAACGCGATTAACGTAGCCCGATACTCGTACTGGGCTGAAATAATCTAAATCTGTATAAACAGGACATGAAAAAGAAAGAAAGAAGATATCCTCAGTGCAGTTTCAAATTAGATATATCACCCCCTTTATTGGCTATCGTTCACGTTCTTCGTAACCATTATAAGCCTCCGAATTTGGTAACTACAGGTACTCTGTTATTTGGTGAGGCATTCCCCTAAACAAATTAACTCCAACAATTTGGTTTATGCATTTTCCGCTACATATTGTGCAAAATCGAGAGGGCTGGAAGAAGGAAGGGGAGGCCTATGTCCGACACTGGATGGAAGAAGGCTTATTAGATCAGCGTTTCTCAACCTTTCAGTATTTGCGACCAAATTTTCTAACATAAATTTTCATCGCGCCTGACCCTCTCATACAATAACAATAATATATTTTCAGTATTTTGATGCTAAAGCTACACTATGACCTTAATTACAAACCCTACAAACTACCAAGAATAAGTAAATTTACTTAAATTTGGCAACACATATCTGCAGCGTTGACAAACTGGAATCGATGCCTCTCTATGGCTCTCTGTCACGTCCACCATATCGGGAGCGCCTTCGTGAGAAGTTCCGAGTTGTCTCGAACATTCGGAAAGTCTACCCAAAAGTATATAAATGCTGCACCTCGTTCAATGACAGTCCGTCTCAGTCGAGTTGATCCTTCTACTGTTATCGGATTTATCGTGAATGTGTATGTTGTAATTTACGTGTTAATTGAAATTCAAGGTATTAAGTATCCACGGCAGTAAATTTATACGGAATTATGGATATATTTTTAAGTGGGCTTAAGTGAGCATTAGACGATAGTGAAGCATCAACAAAAAAATAGTCTCAAGAATACTTAAATTTAGAATTTACCAGTACTGAAGTAAATTAAGAAGAAAGGCCCCTGTGTATTATTTGCTCAAAATTCTTGGCAGCAAACAGCATGCAACCAAATAAACTTAAACGACATTTGAAAACGCTTCATAGTGATTACATTAACAAACCCCGAAAATTCTTCGAATTAAAATTAAAATCATATGTAAAGCAGAAATCATTTTTTAAAAAAACTTTGTCTGTGAATGAAAAACCTTTACTTGCCTCTTACAAAGTTTGATATAGCCAGATGTAAAAAGCCTAACACCATTGGTGTAGAGCTTGTTTTCCCCAGCAGCAATTGATATTGTAGAAACTATGTTTGGAGATAATTTTGCCAAACAATTGCTATCCATACCTATATCAAATGATACTGTTGCCCGTCGAATTGGTGATATAGCTGAAGATGTGCAGCATCAGCGTTTCGGGAAGTTGCGTGACAAATTGTTTTCAATTCAGCTTGATGAGGCAACAGATAGCAATAAAGATGCTCATTTCATTGCCTATATTCGATTTTGTGATGGTACGTCAGCAGAACTATTTGCAACCAATAGAACTCAAAACAACATCACTCGCATTATTTGTTATCTTAAATGATTTTATAAACGAGGCAAATATGGAGTGAAAAAATTGCGACGGAATATGTATCGATGGTGCTCATTCAATGTCTGGAAGATTTCAAAGTGTACAAGCACTTGTGAAACAAAAATCTCTACTGTGTCTGTGGACACATTGTATGATCCACAGGCAAGCTCTGGCGTTCAAAGAAATGAATCGTGTTCTGAATATTGTGCTCACTCCAGTTGTAACCGTAGTAAATTGTATTAAAATGAGACCCCTAAAATCTAGAATTTTTTCTGCACTTTGTAAAGACATGGGTGCTGAACATTCAGCGTTACTATTTTATTGCGAGGCAAGATGGTTATCACGTGGGAAATGTTTGAAACGTGTTTATGAATTAAGAAATGAAATCGCCGTTTATTTGTGATGAGATTGGGCTACTTGGTCGATATATTCGAGAAAATACCTTAAATCTTCAACTCCGAGGAACAAATTCACATGTATTCGATACAAATGAAAAATTAATGCTTTTTGTAGAAAATTGGAATTGTGGAGCAGAAATGTAAAACAAAAAAAAACTAGAAATGTTTGCAAATGTGGGTAAATGTGTTAAAACATACAAGACAAGAAGAATATGTGAAAGTTGTTTTAGTAACCATTGAAAATCATCTATCCATGTTGACAAAGAATTTTAAAAAGTATTTTCTTACTGACGACAACTTGGTAGCAAGTTATGAGTGGGTTAGGGCTCCATTTCAAAATACTCCCGAAGGGCTTTCAACTTCCGAAGAAGAAATCTTTATAGACTTTACGGCAAGTGGCGAAATCAAAAGACAATTTAATAATAAATCACTCTTTGAATTTTGGGCAGGGGTGAATGATGAGTTTTTTGCACTGAAAACAAGAGCATTTCGTATACTATTATCATTTTCGACATCCTTCCTTTGCGAAACCGCATTTTCTACGGTGGCTGCTTTGAAAAGAAAATATAGATCTCAACTAAATATAGAAAAAGAACTCTATTTCTAATATTAAACCATCCTTCGAAAATATTTGCTCTACCAAACAGGCCCAAGGGCGTCACTAATAATCATTAAACTTGTTTTTAATTTAGTATGGATATGTTAATTATTAAGTAAATACATTGGCAGTACTAATACAATCCTTTTTATAGGTGTATTATATCAGTGTAAATGTGTATTTTATTTTTTATTATGTCTGAAAGTATTTTGTCTTGCTTTCCTTTCAATAAATTGTATTAAAATGTTTTTGATTAATATTTTTAATAATAATTTCTTTTCGATACGCTCACGCCTCCATTAGTGTAATCATGCCCCACTAGTGGGGCGGGCCCCACAGGTTGAGAAACGCTGTATTAGATAGATAGATTGTGTTATACGCCCATTTCACGATTCTTGCAGTCGACGAAACTAAAAATTGTGTTACTCTTTTATTGTTTTCAGTTAGTCTAACAAAAAAGGGATTAATGAAGGGTCAGTAACAACTTCTTTTTGTGAATAATATATTTCCATAAGTACTTACCATTTAAAATATCGACTTATAGTATCTGGATTAAGTTATTTTTTAGTGTGAGAAATTCAAATTCAATACTTCGGTTGAACTACGTATTACAAGTTATGTAATATAAGACGTAACATATCATTAAAGAGATCGTAGATATAATATTATATATTCTTAGCATATATTTGTCGTTTTTAGTGTTCCGTACGGAACACTTATAAGATTACTTCGGTGTCTCTCCGTCTGTCTGTCCGTCTGTCTGTCCGTCTGTCTGTCCGTCTATCTGTCCGTCTGTCTGTCCGCCTGTCTGTCCGTCTGTCTGTCCGTCTGTCTGTCCGTCTGTCACACCCGATTTTCTCCGAAACTATTTGTCATAGAAAGTTGAAATTTGGTAATAATATAGGAATTAATGGCCTCATCAGAGCCATGTAGTTTTGAAAGTTAAATTTTGACTTAAGGGGTTAGTTTTGGGGGGTGAAATCGGAAGTGAAAAAAAAATTTTTTTTACTAGGTAATCGAGTGTGGTGTCAAATGAAAGCTTATGAAAACACGAGTAAAAAATATATATATAATGTAATACTTACGCGCACTTTTCTTTGTATTATTTTTAAAAAATCGCGAAAAATCGCTGTCCACCCCGCCTTATCTCGAAAAGTACTTATCAGAAAATTTAGAAAAAACTCTGGAATATTCTCCACGGGGTGTAGATTGAACGAAAATTATCACGAGTGCATTACCTTTAATAATTTATCTGGTATATAAAAAAACAAAAATTTCAAGGTCATCAGATTTCAGTAAAGATTGGAAACAAAATATATATATATATATATATATATATATATATATATATATATATATATATATATATATATATATATATATATATATATATATATATATATATATGTATATAAATGTACGTATATATATATATATATATATATATATATATATATATATATATATATATATATATATATATATATATATATATATATATATATATATATATATATATATATATATATATATATATATATAAATTCAGTTTTCAGTAAAGATCGGAGACAAACTTTGTTGAAAACTCATTTGGGGTGTGTTTTGTGAAGTCACTGATCATTTTATACCTCTGTAACAAAATTTTTTATTTGAAAAGCAATCAACGTACGGAACACTAATTGCGCAAGTTCAACTTGCACTTAACCGGTTATTTATTGTAAAGATTACAAAACAAACATAGTCTGGCATTTCTTTTTGAATATTAAGTTGTTCCCAAGAGCCCCGGAAGTACAATCACATTGTTATATTTTGCATTTTCAAGAAACGGATACTTTTTTATTCGGAATTCATGCAACTACACAAGAAAGCATGCAATATTTATTATTTCTGGAACTCTAGACTATCTCGCTTAAAAAGAAGCAGAGCTTATATTAACAATACATTTCATGTGTAAGTATAAAGGTTTCGAATTAAAAAGAAAATTGTAACAATAATCACAAGGCAATTGAATTCCTATATGGAAAGCAGCGAATAGGAGACGAAAATTAATTGGGTATTCGTAGTGCGACAATTAATTTTACTGACTAGGAGTGTAAAAGTTAAAAACATTTTTTCAGATTTCTTTTTTTTTGTTTAATTAGTATTATCGTTCTAATTCCATGCACTTTTTTCGATTTTATAGTGATTCAAATTCCTAGGTCATTTTGTGGGCTTGTCTGCTAAACATCTGTAGAAGCTCCGTGAATGGTTTCTATATCCTTTTAGCTTCATTTCAATTTTAAGGTATAGTCAAAGGTGATAAATCAGATAAATACGGTTAATACGAGGTTTATATGACAAGCATCTGGCCTTGAAAAAAATATATTTTTGTGTGTAAAATTCATTTTATTTTGTCAACATAGTCCTTGTAATTTTTGTATCCTAACTAAAAAATACGATTTCTCTAATCCTTCAAAATAGGCGTTTGTTTCAGCAAACACTTCATCGTTTGAGCCAAATATTTTTCCGCCAAGCCATTTTTTCATATTCAGAAATAAGAAATATTCGCTGGGTGCTAAATCTGACGAATATGGTGGATGAAAAAGCAATTCGTACCCAGCTCATGGAATTTAGCCATGGCAATGACACAAGTGTGAACGCGTGCATTGTCTTGATGAAAAATAATTTTTTACTTCGCCAAATAAGGACATTTTTCTTTCACAGCATGTTTGAAATGATCCAAATAAGTTGACATGCTGCGTGCATGCAAAAAAACACTATGGCCATGACTTTGTTGGCCGATAAAGTCACCTTGGCCTCCTTTGGCGCCGGTTCACCATGAAAAACTCACTATTTGGACTGTTCTTCGGTCTCTGGTATGCTGCAACGAATCCATGTTTCTTCAACAGTTATGAATCGACGCCAAAAATCATTCCGATTGGGCTTTAACATCGCCAAACACGTGCGTGTTTATTTTCAATTGTGAGCCATCACGACTCCCATCTGGCGGAAAGTTTCCTCATATCCAAATGAGTTGTTAAAATGTTCTCACCCGTTCAATTGAGATGCCCACAATCTCAGCAATCCCATGTACTTTCACTCTTCGATCATTTATTACTATATCATGGATTTCTTCAATCATTTCTGATATGGTGACCTCGTTTGGACGACCTGAACGTTCTTCATCAAAAATGCTTGTACGGCTCCGTTTCTATTCATCTGTCCAATATTTTGTGGTCGATAACGAAGGTTCAGAGTCCCCATAAACTTCGCAGAGTTCCACTTTTATCTCATCATTTGTTTTCATTTTCAAAAACAAATATTTTATCACTGCTTGATATTCAAGTTGTTCTATTTAAATGGCTGTCATGTACAAACTAAATCACGCAGCGACTTGAAAATTTGACAGGATTCTCGTGAAAGGTTATATTTACAAAAAATATATATTTTTTTATATAATAGTAGCGCCATCTATGGCCGAGGCCAGGTACTTATCATACAACCCTCATAGTTCAAGATTTCTTCTTCTGGTGCCTTTTCCTCATGGAATTTGGCGACCACTTCTCTAAATGTTTCTCTGTCCTTCGCAACATGAAACAACTCTCTCACATTCATGCCGGTGCATTATCTGATGTTTCTCTACCGAGACTTTTTCTTTGTTCCGACACTCTTCCTACCACCAACTCTCCCGTGCATGGCAGTCAACACACGGACTTAATTTTAAGCTAAAAACTCACAAACAATAACTTAACTATGACTGATACATTATTACTTAACGAACATAACGATTTCTAATCATCAAATGTTTAAATACTTCTAAATAATACTCGTCATCACGTTAAACAAATTCACGATGAATTATACCTTTGCTGGAGTAGAAAATAAACAATATTTTTCTAATTTTTAATGCTGTGAGAAGTTTGACTGCTATCTGAAATTTCGGAAATTTTTTCTAAAACCATGGTTCTGCTCATAGACTGAGCCAACAATAACCAACCCAATATAATGAAAGTTTTTAACTGTGAAGTTGTTGATCAATTTACATATCTGGGTTCTTTAATTACAAATTCAGGAAGTTGAGCCAGAAATACATCGAAGGATAACGATTGCCCGTTATACTGTCGTAAAACTAACAAAAATTTGGCGCGATTGCAATATATATAAAGCAACAAAAATTCGACTTCTACATTTTCTCTCTATTATACTATATGCTGTAGAGACAAGGAGTCTTAAAGAAAGGGACTGCTCAAAACTCAAGCCGTTTGAGATGACTACGGCGTTTACCATGGACTGCGCACAGAACCACTATTTGGATTCTGGAGGAACCAGGAGTAGCTAAAAGAATAACACATAGCCAGGAGGAATAACGATATGGAGCTGCTAGTCATAGAAGGAAAAGTAAACGGCCGCAGACCCAAAGGCCGCTCTCCACGTCGCTGGTCGGATCAGGTTCGGGAGCTCACTGGAGTTGGTGTGAATGATGCAGTTCATCTTGCTAATGATAGGAACCAGTGGAAGGACTTAGTGTCATTGGCAGTCACCACACCTCTGCTAAGAGGTTCAGACTGAGAAGGAAGGATTGTCTACTTAAAGAAATGTTCTGCAAACTCAATCAAAAAATTGTTCTTAATGAGCAATCATTACCATACACTTTTTTCATTATTTTGAATGTTTTATTTATATCAAATTTTCATTAGAATTTCATTACAGCTCTTCGTTCCTCGTTACAATTTCCAGAATGAAAGATTTTGACTTAAAATATCGTATCTCATCTATCTGTCAATATCTGGCGTTCAAATTTAAAAGAAAAGTCGGGAAAGAATAGAGCTTTTAAGTAAGATGTTAAACTTGTAAATGGCCCTACTAATTAATGATGTACAGCCGTAGGCTCGAAACTAGTTGCCTCACTCTACATAAAATAAGGAAAAAATGTAAATATTTAAAAATGGACTTGGGATACAGCCTAAATATCACTTTTTAATTAATTTAAAAATAATTAATCAATATAGACAAAAATTTTAAATATCATTTTTGTGATAATTTATAAATTATAAACGTAATAATTTAATAATATAACAATGATTAATAAAAATATGTTACAAACTGACATTATATTTAATTACGTTTCATATCAATAAAGTAAAAATTGATCTGCGAAGTTAATAATATTTGTAGCGTCAACAGGAAATTAAAAGGAATGGAATTTTCGTCGGAATAAACACAGGAAAAAAATAACGTACTTTGCTAAATTATTTTTTATTCGTCAATAAAACCATTTAAAAAATTCCTATTAAAGTAATTGGAACGTCTCATTAATGTATTCTGCAGTTTCTATTTTCTTGATTATTGTTATGTGATCTCCAGTAACCAATAATACTTGAGGTATTTGCTTGAAGTACTGAAAAAATAGAGAAAGAATAAATTTAACTAAATAATCACACTAAAAGGCAAGATAAAAAAAAAACAGAACGAAAAAGTTATTTGTGTCGTCAAACCTTTAAGCGATTTTAAATAGTTTTTTCAACAGAACAGTTTTTTTGACGAACGGATATATGCAATATGTTATGTTCAAATATCCAAGCGTTTTTTAAATAGACTGATAAAAACAAAAAAATGGTAATTACGACAATTACAAGCACGATTTCTTAAAATATAAAATAGCTAGGTGCTCGTTCAAACTTCCAAAAGAAAGCTTAGAGGAAAGACTCTGAGAACTTTGACTCAGTTATCTCGAAAGATTTGAAAAAAATTTGGAGATCATTGCCGTAGTACGCAGAAAATCTCGTCGACAGCATGCCTCGAAGATGCCAGGCGATTATTGATGAAGGAGACGATTGGACAACTTACTAAGGTAATTGTGCCGTTGTTAGCACACCAAAAAATACGTTGGTGGCAAAAAATGTTCTGGAAACACATTTTTTCAAGAATACGAGTGGTCAGGTTCTTACATGACAAACTGTATTTTAGAATCCATTGGTAACGTAGAACTCCTTGTTTTGAAAATACGAAGTTTTTTTTAGGCCTAACATAAACAAGAAAGAAAAACAGACATGAAGCGAGAAATTTTATACGAAGCAAGAAATATTTGAAATTTATTTTAATATGTAGCTAATACTAGGTGTACAAGTATGAAATGCGGATTTTTTTTTCTAAAAAAAACATGTTAAATTCGAAAGAATGATAAAAAGTGCTTTAGTCAAAGTATGCTCCATCGCTTGTTAAACATTTTTCCGATCTTTCAGGCAATTTGTGAATACCACGCCAGTAAAAATCTTTCCCTTTTGCTGTAAACCATTCATCGAGCCATTTTTTTCACATCTTCGTACGAAGCAGAGCGCTGCTCAGCAAGTGCGTGACCCATCGATGCAAACAAGTGGTAATCAGAAGGAGCCAAGTCTGGTGAGTAAGCCGCATGGGGTAGAACTTCCCAGCTGGGTGCTTCCAACGTGTCGCGAACTGGTTTTGCCGTATGTGATGGAGCATTGTCTTGAAGAAAAATGACTTTGTGTTGCCTCTTTCGGTATTCTGGCCTGTTTTCAAGCAACGAATGGTTCAAATCGGTCAATTGTTGTTATATCATTATAATAGACCACGCCCCTCTGGTCCCACCAAACACAGAGCATCGTCTTTCTGCCAAAACGATTCGGTCTTGCGGTCGATGTGGATGGCGCGCCTGGGTCTACCCATGATTTTTTACGCTTGGGATTCTTAAAATAAATCTATTTTTCATCCCCTGTAACTATACGATACAAAAACGACTTCCTTTTATACCGAGCGAGCAAAATGTCACACGTGTTTTTGCGCTTTTCCATTTGCCTGTCGTTCAACTCATGTGGTACCCATCTACCGGTCTTCTGAATCTTTCCCATCTCTCGTAGCCGATTGGAAAGAGCTTGTTGACTAACGCCCAATTGCTTGGCCAGTTATTTTTGTGTGTGAGAATCATCTTCGTCCAACAATGCTTGCAATTCCACATCTTCGTATTTTTTTGGCGGTTTTCCACGTTCCTTGTCTGCAACATCGAAGTCACCACTTTTGAAACACCGAAACCATCGTTCACACGTATATTGCGATGGAGCATATTCACCATAAGCTTCTCGAAGTAATCGGTATGATTTAACAGCAGTTTTCTTCAAATGAAAACAAAAAATTAATGCTGTTCGCGAATGCTCTTTGTTCGGTATAAATTTCGACATATTGAACACAGCCACACAACACTATGCACACACTTTTCCAATTTATCACTCGTGCGCGTCTGACACTTGTTGATGATACAACAAAATGGCGCAGTGTCAAATCTTTATAGCACAAACTGCATTGGTGCACCATCTGTTGACTAAAATCCGCATTTCATACTTGTACACCTGGTAAGTGGTATTAGGAAAATAAAAAGTTTTTAAATAGAAAATACTGATACTTATTTAAAAAATTATAATTGTTCTTATTGTCAAAAGAAAAATATTAATTACAGATTCTAAAAGATCATAAAAGTTGTCTTACAAATTGTCATTATTTTTTGTCCGCTCTCCCCGTATGTAGATTGCTTTAACGACAATCAACTACAAATACGTGCAAGTCGGATTATTAAATTCAGTAATGAGTTCCATCTCTGGTCAAATTGGTAGATTTATGGTTGATATACCGATATTATCAACCTCAGAATTAACTATTTTGAAAAATAAAGAAGCGAAGCACAATCTCTTTTTCCGTATACCTAACAAAGTTTGATGCTTCTGTATTAATATTAAAGTTTGTAAAAACAAATAGAAATCGTATTACAATAATTAATGTTTATTTATTTTTCCAAACTTGCTAATTTTGGTTAATCTTTCATGCGTTCAGTAACTTTCACCAACTTCAAAGCATGATGGAAACTAATAGCAACCATTTACAGCCTGTTAACGGCAACTCTCAATTCAAAAATATTACGATGATCCACTATACAACTTAGAAAGGAAACTTGTGGCATCTGTGGATCCATTGCTGAATAACTAATACACCTTTTGTAATACTAAATTTACCTGAGTTAGATCACAGTTATCGTACTGACTACAGTCACTCGGCCTTATCAAATGAATTGTTCCAGTTATCAACTGGTCTTCTGGATGATAGCTGGTGATATCTCTTAACCTGTTTCGTAAAATTAACAACCCATCATCGATAGCCTTTTTATCTTCATTATCATTATTGTATGTGTTAAGCAGGTAGTTGACTCGGGATTGCCAATCTGGCGCAGAATGGAGTTTCTTGAGGACCTGAATAAAAAAAATATATTTTAAATTTTATCAAAGCTAGTTCCGGTTAGTTCAAGTTAATTCTTTAAAATGGAAACTGGAGTAAAACGTCTTAAAAATACCTAACGATTTTAAGTTTTTTTCAGTTAAAATAAAACGGTTAGGTAACTGCAGACGTTCAGAAGTAAACCAAGGCATTCCACCGAGTTTGGTATGGTGGATTGTTGGCTAAGCTACGCTCTTATGGTATGTCTGAGAAGTTCTGTTTATGGCTCTCGTCTTTCCTCAGAGAACGCTCTTTACGAGTGGCGGTTCTTTTTAAATCCTTCACTATCAACGCCGGTGGCACCATACTGTCTCTCACTCTCTTTCTCATTTACATTAACGATCTGTTAGAAAAAACCAGGAATTCTATCTACACTTTGAACGCTCGAGCATCGACTGCTCATAGAGGTATCCGTAAACAGCAGAATGTCTTTCAACTTAACAAAGACCTGGAAGAAATTCCATATTGGGATAACAATAACCAAGTAGAATTTAACGCTATAAAAACCCATACGGCAGTTTTTTCTAAAGAATTAACGTTGCTGAAGCTGACATAGTTATGTCAAGGCACCCATTGCTCTAGCATCGTTACTTAATTTGCTGGCGGTTAATTTGGAAGAAAATATATCTCGACATGAACATGTTACAAGCAAAGCAAAGAGAGCTTCTCAAAAGCTGACAACATTA
This sequence comes from Pachyrhynchus sulphureomaculatus, assembly GCA_019049505.1. Taxonomy (NCBI): domain Eukaryota; kingdom Metazoa; phylum Arthropoda; class Insecta; order Coleoptera; family Curculionidae; genus Pachyrhynchus; species Pachyrhynchus sulphureomaculatus. Next base: position 166,918,059 of record CM032454.1, on the reverse strand, counting down.
TTCCAAACTAGAAAGCTTTTCAATCTACAACAACTGTTAATTCTTAAATTCCACCAACGATGCTGCTCCCATGTTTGGGGCTCTGCTCCCAAACATACACTGCATTTTCCGGATTCTATTCAGATGAGAGCTGTTCGCCTGAGTGGAGACCCAGACCTGACCAGCAACTTTGATTCCTTGGAATAACGAAGAACGGTTGTCGACTTGAGTCTATACTACAGATATTTTCATGGAAAGTATTCGAAGGAGGCAGCTCGCTTTATTCCTTTCAAAGTGGTGCCTGATAGGAATACATGTCGCGATAATACTTCACATCCGTATGAAGTTCAGTTTGTCACCCCTCGTACACCCCTTTTCAAGCAATCTTTTATATAGAGAACCTCATCCCTTTGGAATGATATGCCCAGGATTGTGTTTCCCACCGAATATAATTTATAGCAATTCAAGACTAACGTGAATAGCTTTTTCCGCTCACGCGTTGCACCATGCTCAAATAAAGAAACTTTTTTTTTTATTATATGTAATTATTTTTTACTTAAACTTGTAAAAAGGGGGAGGAAAATTTGCATATTTAAAAAATTATCTTTTTTTAAAAAAATTTAGAATCACTTATCTACTTCAATAAATTATTTAGTTTAAATAGAAGACCTATTAACTATCCAATAAACAAGCCCAAAAACAGTGCAATCAATTTCTTATATTTCCTATATATTATGTTATTTAAATTTTATGGTTTTAAAAAACGCATTAAAACACCACCATTGTTAGTTTCAACACTGTATAACTATTAGTCCAATTAGCTTACTATCTCACATTTATGAACTTTTGACTAAAATCATCTCCAATAGATTAAAAAATAGATTAGATTCCTATTAGCCATGCGAACAGACTATAGCACATAAGACTTCTTATAGCCTGTCCCAAAATATAAGATCCTGGTTTTTGCCGTTTTTAAGTGGGCAATATTAAAATTCTGACCTTTTGTTTATGATAGGTTGCAGAGATGACCTTAAGAATTTTATTCATTAATGCAAATAAATAAAATTATAAGTGTTATTGGAGATGTTTATTTATAGATGCATGTAAAAACAAATGGATAAGAAGTATAAATATACAGTTTGAATTAATGGGGTTTAGAAGAGGGGACATATTGTATAAATAAAAATATATTTTAACTTAAGCCTAATTCGGTTTCACTATCACTATCATCAGCTGAGGTAATTATCAGTGGTTTTATATTATTTTTTTTTTTATGGGTCTAGCTCACGTGCTGCAGGGAAGTCCATAAAGCGCTCCAGGAGCGGCACGAGTGCGGAAAAACGCGATTCACGTTGTTCTTGAATCGCTGTAGATTGTACTCGGTGGGAAACACAGCGCTGGGCAAATTATTCCAAAGGGATGACGTTCTCCATATAAAAGATTGCTTGAAAAGCGTTGTACGCGGCGTAACAAGCTGAACCTCATACGGATGCGAAGCACCAGCGCGACGTGTATTTCTAACATGCACCGCTTTGGGAGGAATTAAGCGGGCTACATCCTTCGAACACTTTCCATGAAAATACTTGTAGAACAGACTCAAGTCGCCAACCGTTCTTCGATGTTCCAGCGAATCAAGGCCGCCGGTCAATTCCGGGTCCCCAATCAGACGGACCGCTCTTCTTTGAACAGAATCCAACAAATGCAATGTATGTTTGGGAGCGGAGCCCCAAACGTGGGAGCAGTATTCCATAGTTGGTCGAATTTGGGCTTTGTAAAGAATTAACAGTTGCTGTGGGGTGTAAAGCTTTCTGGTTCTAAATAATATTCCCAACTTTTGAGAAGCTCTCCTTGCTATGCCTGCAACATGTTCATGCCAAGACATATTTGCTCCCAAACTAACGCCCAACAAATTGAGCGACGATGCTAGGGGAATGGAGTGCCCCGACATAACTATGTCGGGTTCAGCAACGTTAACTTTTTTAGAAAAATTTAACGGTCTAATAACGATGAATAATATTCACCTGTAATAGTTTTTACATAAATTTTACATAAATATATGAATCTTCAACTTTAACAACGTGCTAAATGAAATTTTTCCAGCTTTCACAAGGTATATCATTTATAACTTTTTTTACTAGTTCAACCACTGACACGCTTAAAGTAGGAGAAACATTTTATGCCCTTATTTTTGATTTAACTTGATGCCAAATATGTTCAATTGGATTAAACACACGATAATACGGAGGAAGCCGCAAAACAGTGTGTCCCATTTTCTCAGCCATACTATCACAAACATATTTCTTTTTTAATTTATAATCTTTCAAAACTTCCAAAAGATCACTTTTTTATAACTAAAGTCAAAATAAATGTCACTTTCTAACATATATTCCTGTATTTCCGATTTGGTGTTAGTAGGCGACTATGGTAACTTGCATTGTCCATAATTATAACACTCTGTTCGGGAACATTTGGCAAAAAGGAATTTTGAAACCAATTTTTAAAAAGTTCTTCGGTCGTGTCTTCGTGATAGTCCAAACTAGAATCTTTTATGTTTTTTTGCAGATAATAGTAGACAGTTTGAAACCCAGCCCTTTTCAGATCCAACATGCAAAATGGTTATTTGTTTACCTTTATTTGAAGGTGCGTTAGTCTGACATTTTGTACTGCTGTCAACCCACCCTTTTTACACAGTGTCATGGGTATCGAACTATGTTTCGTCAAGGTAAATTACTGGCCAATTCTCTGATCGATACTTAATTTCTTGTAAATAAGTATGTCGCAAGATTCGTAATCTTTGTGACTCCATCACTACTTGCTTTTTGTTGATTTTTCGGAACGTGAACCCCATTCTTAAGAGAATTCTCTGAAGGGTTGATCGGCCACAATGGATACTGGTCCCGTCCTGCACCAGTCTTAATTTTATTTTGTCTAGTATCGGCACCAACTGCACTTCATAGAATAAATTTTTCTCCTGATAACGTCTTTTTCACAATCGTCTACATGATGCATTTGAAAATCTTTCCGTTTCTTCCTGTTTCTGAGTGATCGTTTTCCTACAATACCCTTAATCGTAGAAATTGGGGTTTTTGTTAGTTCACTGGTTTCTTGCAAAGCACTTTATTTATTCAAATTTCTTTGTACCAAACTGTCGTAAATATTTTTCACTATTTGTTTAGCGTCAAGTGATAAATGTTTTCTCTTGCGATAGCCACTATTGCAATTTTCCCACGAACGCCACATAATTAAAATAGAACCGTTACGTTGTAAGTTGTAAGTAAAACTAAAAATAAAAATATTAAAAAGTTTCTTTCGAATGCTAATGGGGACCTGTGGTCATTAGGCCTATATTATCAAATACTTACAGGGCTCTAAACCGGGATGCCAGGTAGTAAATATATAGATAAAAATAGATCCAATATGATTACAGGTGCAAGTGAGGGCGGTATACAAAGCAGGTAAAATAAAAATACGTTTATCATAATACCTGGCAACTATGTATGTATAAAACCTTAATAGGCAGGATGTTATATCTTGGAATTTACTTTACAGGCAATGAGAAATATCCTAGAAAAGAGCAATAAATACAATTTCGAACTCTACAGAGCCTTTATAGACTATGCGAAAGTCTTGATTCTGTCGAATTGTGGGCAGTCATCAACGGCTTGAACAACTGTAGAATTGTATCTAGATACACCACCCTAATCAAAGATGTATACGAAAATGCAAAGATGTACATAAAACCTAGTACAGAAATATGTATAGAAAGAGGTGTGAGACAGGGAGATAAAATCTCTCTTAAGCTATTTATTACAACCCTAGAAGACGTATTTCGCCAACTAGATTGGACAAAGAAGAGTCTAAAGATAGATGGTGTGTATCTGAGTCATTTAAGGTTCGCAGACGATATTGTCATCAGTAGTAATCCACGAGTTACAAGAAATGATAAATAAGTTAAATTAACTCTCAAAGACAATTGGTCTTAAGATGAATAAAAGTAAGACAAAAATATTAACCAACACTAATAACAACATAATTATAAATTTAGAAGGAACAGCTCGTGAGATTGTTAAGAATTATGTGTATCTGAGGCAAAGAATTACTACGACGAGAGACAGTCTCGGATTAAATTTCAAGAAGAATCAAACTTGGATGGTGCGCATTCGGGAAATTAAAAAAAAAAGCTAAATCCACCCCAAATAAGTTAAAGGAAAAAGTTTACGACCAGTTCAACCAACCCGTAATTACATATGGCGCTAAAACTTGGATATTACATAAAGCCGATATAAAAAAAACTAGCTTGGACCCAGAGAGCACACGAAAGACAGATGATCGGGATAAAACGTATACGTAGCGGAAACAAAAGTGGCAATGGGCTGAATATGTGGCACGACCGGTAATCGATGGACCAAGCGACCATTAGAATGGACACCACGAGAACAGAAAAGTAGCATAAGACGTCTTAAAACAAGATGGGGGGATTATATACAGACAGGTGCGGACATTGGATGACAGCAGCTGCAAATTGATTGAGATGGAAATTCAGGGGGAAGGCCCTGCATAGAATAGAACTAGACTTATAGTGAAATAGGGATAGTAATAACGACTAATCCCCTGCTCTCTCAATACTGTAACTCAAATTGTACTTAGAATTTCAATCGAAACTTTGAAATGTTGTTTTTTGGTGTTCTTAACTTTTTGGATTATTTCAATTCGGTACTGTACTTTAGTCAAGCAAAACAATCTCAGATTAGTACCTCAGATTAGCACATCAATTGTTCCAGATTAGCTAATCACATAATTTCCAATTAAATACTGTATTAAATTTAAATTAAATAAGGAAAACTACATACCTGTGCATCATTGATATTAAATACCCTAGCCAACAGATTAACTTCCATTTCCTTCTCTTCGCCCAAATGTTTAATAGCCGACTGCAACGTAGACGGCGCTCCATCGATAAAGTAGACGTGTATACTAGCGTTATACTCTTTATCCAAAATTCTAGAAATTTCTGTTGCCAATACACCTCCCCATGATACACCTACAATGTTGTAAGGTCCTTCTGGCCAAACGTCTCTAATCAACTGTAATTAAAAAAATATAGGCAGTTCAGTAACAATTTTTTTATAACGTCCTATAAATTCCGTTTAAAATTGAGCTTCCCGCGCAGTCAATAAATTTTATGTACTAAGCAATGCTTTGATAGTTTCCTATCTCAACCTACTCTAACGATGTGCTGTCAGTATCAAACGGGAGGTGCTTCATAAAAGAAATTGCTAGGCATTAGTCATTGGATTTTCGGTTTATTTTAGGTAGAATTTTGTAGCTATAAAACCGCTCAGAAAATATAATAATCATGCAAAAATTTAAATTTGCATTTCACTGAACCGCTTTAAAATCGCTTAAACTACTTGTACATTTAAATACGATCAGCATTCATTACCGTACAATCTTTTTAATCATAAAGATCTCTGATATCAGTGCTATACAACGCAACTAATCACACAAACAACTTTTGAGGCTCGACATCTCACCTTTGCACAACCATCAATGAACCTTTTTTACGAGGATTGATTGAAAAGTTCGCGGCCTAGTCCAGAAAACAAAATCAAATACGTACAAAAATATTTTTATTTTTCGACCTAATCTCCACCTAGCTCTATGCATTTCTTCGACCTGCTTTCCACATCTGTTTGAAAAAAAGATTCCTCAAGGTCTTCAAAATTCTGGTTAACTACAGCTTCGACTTCCTCGTTTGATGAAAATTTCTGGCCACCGAGGTGTTTTTTTAGGTTTGGAAACAGATGAAAGTCCGAAGGTGCCAAATCAGGAGAATAAGCCGGGTGGGGCGGCAATTCAAAACCACAATCACGAATTTGAGCCATAGACTCAACAGACGTATGAACGCGAGCGTTGTCCTGATCGAACAACACTTTCTTTCTCTGTAATCCTAAGAGTTTCTCTTTAATTTCTTGACGTAAACGACGCAAAAGGGTGCAATAGTAAGTCGAGTTTATTGTTTCGCCTTTCGGAAAGTAGTCTACCATAGTGCCTTTAGCATCACAAAAAATTGACGCCATCACTTTTCCAGCCGACAGAATTGCCTTCGCTTTCTTTGTGGTCGGTTCACCAGATTTTTTCCACTGCTTCGATTGTTGTTTTGACTCTGGAGTATAGTGGTGAACCCAAGTGTCGTCAATTGTCACAAATTTGTTAAATCTGCGGATCAACCTCAAACATCTCCAAACAGTCGCGAGAAATCGTGAGTCGAATTCGTTTTTTTGCAACTGAAAGCAATCTGGGAACCCACCTAGCGGAAACCTTAGAAAATCCGAGTTCATTGGCAATGATCTTTTGTGTTCGTTCATACGAGATGCCTATAATGTCTGCAATCTCCCTGATAGTTAATCTACGGTCTTTCAATATGAGATCACACACTTTGCGGATGTTTTCTTCAGTAGTAGATGTCGTGGGGCGGCCGGAGCGAGGGTCATCTTCAATGCTCTCTCGTCCACGCAACTCATTTTTCACAGTGGTATATGATGGAGCAGATTCCCCTAGTGTTGTTTTTATATCATCGTGGATATCCTTAATCTTTTTTTAAACAGGTACTTGACCGGATGTTGTTTAATTTTTTCCGTTTTTCCAAAAATGCTTCCCTTGGTCCCACTAAACTCGTTCTAACCGAACAACCACAAATACTACAGCAACAAAATTTTACACTGTGACAACCAAAGAAAATATGAACTTATTGAGGGTACTATAATAAAAATGTTATAATTATTTTTTGGTGAGGCCGTGAACTTTTCAATCCATCCTCGTAAATATAGCAACATATTATTTTTTAGATATTTTATGTGTTCGAGTAAATAGAGACTTATACCTAAAAAGTTGGGCAAATTATTAGTTGTATTATTACAGAATGAAATTCATTCGCAACTTTTTCTTTAAAGGTCGTTTTTACTCTAGTTGCTTAAACACACTGTCGCTTTTACTACTGAGTTTCTAATGTAACAAATATCAGTAATTTGTATATAATATCGGGTCCGTCAATAAGTTTTAAAAATGACACCTATGGAGCATCACTTGAACCAAATATTGAACACCATTTTGAAACTTTATCTGTCATATAAATACACCTTAAATTTCCAGACGATCTGTGAGGTGTGGAACTTAAGGGAGATTATACCGAAGAATAAAAATATTTCGACCCATTAATTCATCTTGGCTTCATTTCGGCTTTCAAAACTTATTGACTGACCTAAATCATACTTTACGAGTAAGTACTAAAACTTTGACTGTCAGTAATGGACGAGAAACAATGTTTTCTTACCTTCACAAACTTCTCGGTTAACTCTTTCAATGACATTGGAGTATTTGGCAACACGGCACAGAAAGTCGGTACCAACAATGATCTGGCAAGTTCCTCAATTTCCTGGGTAGTGTTTAGTCCAGGGATAATAAACAATGGAACCAGTTCTCGAATTTCTCTAGGACCTTCAGTCACTAATTGCACCAACTCGGGTTCTTCTGGGGCATCTTCAGTTTGTTCGCCTAATTCTTCTGGTGAAGTTGGTAACATTTGTGCCAATTCTAGGAAAAAATATGAAACGGTTATTCTTTTCAATTATGATGATGCAGGCAGGCTTTGGAAGTAATAAATAACTTATGTTGATCGGTACGAGAGTACTCTACAATTTTTTTCACCTGTTGCAACATACAAAAATATACATTTCTTTCTCAATCCTATCACCCCAATGGGAGCATCGGTGATACTATGCAGTTGCTGCCTCAATAGTCATTCTCCAGGTATCTAGATCCTGCGCGACCTGACTTGACTCGTGCCTACCCATACCAAGAAGAGATCTTACTTGGTCGGACCATCTTGTTGAAGACCGCCCCCTTGATCTTCCCCGTTACTACAAGCTTTTCCGTGACGTCTAACTTTCCTCATAATGTCACCAAAATATTTCAGGTACGGTCTATTAATTCTATTTGATAGTCGGTCATTTACACTAAGCCCTTCAAGAATAGATGCATTAGTACAGTACTCGGTATGATACTCATCTCATCTCAATGCATCGATTCGTCTTTTATCAGCTTGTTTAATGGTCCATGTTTCTGATGCGTAAGTTACTATGGGGACTATAAGGATGGATAGCAATCTTAATTTTGTGTTTATTGTGACAGCTGGATCTTTCTAGTCCTTAGTGAGTTTGATCGCCGAGTTTCTAGCCATAGCCAAAGGCCTTCTTACCGTCCGTTTCAAACCACCATTGTTAGTTATGAGGGATCCCAAATAGTTAAAATGGCCTACAACAGTGAAACCAGCAATTTCACTGATTTGTAATAGATGCACATTATCACTAACAATCATGACTTTGGTTTTCGCTCTGTTAATTGTCAATTCATAGTTTTTGCTAGTGATTTCAAGGCACTCCATAACTGATTCTAGGTCTTGTATTGACGTTGACAGTATAACGGTATCATCCGCATATCTGAGGTTACTTAGTTTTTTTCCACCGCTTGTCATACCCGCACCTCAGCAATCTAAAATGGACCTCATTATATATTCACTATCATCTTAACAAGTAATGATGATAGAATACAGTCCTGTCGGAAAAAGAATTATTTAGTTTAATTCTGCCATTTGTATTCTTATACAGGGATCGGGTAAGGTTTACAAGAAGTATACTTGTTCCCATACTGATTAGAAACACCCAGAGTTTATTCCATTGTATGCAGTCGAAAGCTTTAGAGTAGTCTACAAAACAGTTATAGGTTATTATTTGGAATTCCCTCACTTTTTCTATTATCTGGCGTTTTGTTGAGAATTTGTTCTCTAGACTCTCTTCTTGGAATGAAGCCTGTTTGTCCGGTAGATATTTACGTTAGCAGAAAGATTTTGAGTCTTTCATTTAGGAACCAGAGAAACACCTTAGCAGCGTGTTATACCAGAGCGATTGTTCTATAGTTGCTGTAATCCAAAGGGGATCCTTTCTTATGCAATGGTATAAATGCAACTTCACACCAATCTTCCAGTCCTCTATACCACATTACACAGTTAATTTTTTTTTTTTTTTTTTTTTTTTTTTTTTTTTTTTTATTGGTCTAGCACACGTGCTGCAGGGAAGTCCCTAAAGCGCTCCAGGAGCGGCACGAGTGCGGAAAAAGCGATTCACGTTGTTCTTGAATCGCTGTAATATAGCATAATACGGCAGTTTCTCCCATCATCTTTGTTATTTCCGTAGTTATCTCGTCCGTACCTGCTGCTTTTTTGTTCTTTAACCTCTGAATAGCCTTCCTGACTTCAAATTTAAGGATACATGGCTCTTATTCTTCTGCGGCTTCGTTGTCGACAATGCAATGGCCCACGAGTTGGCTGTGACTGTTCTGACTTCCTTATCTCCGATTATTTGTGTATATATACACATAAAAAAACATGTTTACTCAACTAGACATCCAATGCATTTATAGATGTTAAAAAATGATCTCTTCTTTGTGTTCTTCAGATAATTTAACATTCTCAAATATCTTACTTTTAAAAAAATAGAATTTACAGTGTCTACAAATTAAGAAATATTTTGTAATCTTAAAAATCAAATAACTATTTTTTTTTTTGCTTTTCGGACTATTTTATTTCATTTACGCCAGGAGAAAGCTCGTTTTTTCATTTTTATTAAATTTCCAAAAGTTAATTTAACAAAAGCTCAAGGGAGAATACAAGGACGGTAAAAAATATTCCTGTCTGCACTACATTTTCCACATTTCGTCAGCATGCTTCTACTTTAGGGCAAACAGTTTATACTCCTGGTTTTTTTATTTAGGTTGTAACACGAGTATATAAATTTTCATTTTCTACATCCCTAGATACGAAAGATATATCTACTGTAACTGTCTGAAAATTTTACATTGTCTTTTAAACAGTTTCTGGTATTTTACCATATTAAAATAACGAAGACTTATAAATAAAACAAAAATATCGAGGCTCTGAAAACTGTATTATGTGATGATTTTTTTACATTCGATCAATCAGTTTGATTTTTTAAATGAAAGCTACTGCATAGTGAGATATTGACGACAGAAAAAAAATTAAACGTTGGAGGATTTCAAAGATATTTACAATTAAAATCAGACATTTCTCCCTACATATTATTTCTGTTCAAATTACAAATAATAACAAATAATTTGTTAAAAATTTTATTAAAACTATTCTAGACTCAAAAAATTATTATTATCAACATAGTTTCGTGTAAATTCCTTCTCATTTTTATATCACAACATGGAGCTCAATATATTTATTATTTTCTGAGCTCTATTTACTTTAAGTGCAGATTCAAGTTCAAGAACTCCTTTAGTACTATTTACTTTACCAGAGATTGTTGCTTAGGATTTCTTATCATTAAACTGTGTTTCCAGGTTTTTATAGTCCATATATGCTTGATGGTATAATTATTAAGTATAAGGTCTTGTTCTTTACCACCTACACACATATACTCAATTTTGTGGCAGTATATTATGACCTCCCATTATTGATGGAGTTTTCTCGTCATGTAGGGAATATTATTATAATCTTGTATATGCACTAACTGATCATCGGCATACGGTCGATGTATGTGCATGAATTTTCCCTTCTATATCCATTAAACTGTTTTATATTCTCCAAGATGATAGAACTGAGTCAAGATATTCATCGAATAAGATTGGTAACTTACAACACGCGTGTCATAATTCTTTATATTATTTCATATTTTTGGCTGATTGATTTTATTCTTGACACTACCTTTCTGGGTAATTCCCCCTTCCACGAAAACGTATATATATATATATATATATATATATATATATATATATATATATATATATATATATATATATATATATATATATATATATATATATATATATATATATATATATTATATATATATATATATATATATATATATATATATATATATATATTATATATATATATATATATAAATATATATATATATATATATATATATATATATATATATATATTATATATATATATATAATATATATATATATATATATATATATATATATATATATATATATATATATATATATATATATATATAGAATAAAGAAAGAAAGCAAAATGTTGCCGTATCTACCAAAATTATTAAATTAATTAATTAATTCACTAGACAATTGTCTTCTTCGTTGCTCCCATTATTGTCACTCTCTCTCCCTCGCTCACCATTTACTTATAATTAGGGTGTGTTTTATCCTTCCACTATTACATACCGGGTGTTTTTGGTCGCTCAATTGGCTACCTCTCTCTCACTTAGGGTCCAATATTTGTACTTCCTTTTCTATCGGTTCCTTCCAGGTGTCGACCCCGCATTCTGGTTAATTGAGTTTTCTTGACTAAACGCCTTATCTCTGTGGGGTAGCTGTCTCCTGTCGTTCTTGTCATCTGTTCCTAAATGGCGGTGGCCATATGTGGTGGTCACAAGTGAATTAATTAACGATGTTTTCAACATCCAAGGTTCCCAATTACATCCATGTGTTAAATTTGTTTTTTAGAATTTTATCTACAGTGTTTTAATGTGTATTTTGTATATTTTATGGATTAACCAACTTTTATATGTAACAACTTTTTTATGTATAACCTACGGCCATTCAGGCTAACGAAATTCTTTGCACTTCTCATGTGAGTTTTTTAACTTATTATGACTAATATCTTATTCTTGTTCCACACTAATTTTATTTATTATAACAACCTAATGATAACATCATTAATTTAAAGTTGTCCCAGACACTATCAGTGAATACGCTCTGTTCTTCTTTTCAGTTCTGCCCTGAAGAAGGTCCCAATCCAGGACCGAAATATTGGCGGCTTAAGGAAAATTGTGTGATCTCCTATCACGCCCAAATTTGCCGAGTTCCCCAATTAAGATTGTATATATTATATATATATATATATATATATATATATATATATATATATATATATATATATATATATATATATATATATATATATCTATATTATATATCTATATATTATATATATATATATATATATATATATATATATATATATATATATATATATATATATATATATATATATATATATATATATATATATATATATATATATATATATATATATATATATATATATATGTATATATATATATATATATATATATATATATATACTAATATTGCCATACGTTTTTAGTGTTCCATACGGAACACTTATAACATGACTTCGGTGTCTGTCTGTCTGTCCGTCTGTCACACCCGGTTTTCTTCGAAACTATTTGTCATATAAAGTTGAAATTTGGTAATAATATAGGAATTGATGGCCTTATCAGAGCCGCGTAGTTTTAAAAGTTAAATTTTAACTTAAAGGGTTAGTTTTGAGAGGTAAAATCGGAATTGAAAAAAAAAAATTATACTGGGTCATCAAGTGTGGTGTGAAATGAAAGCTTGTGAAAACACGAGTAAAAAATATATATAATGTAATACTTGCGCACACTTTTTTTGTATTATTTTTAAAAAAATCGCGAAAAATCGCTGTCCCCCCACCTTATCTCGAAAAGTACTGATCAAAAAATTTTGAAAAAACTCTGGAACATTCTCCACGAGGTCTAGATTGAACGAAAATTATCACGAGTGCATTACCTTTAATAATTTATCTGGTATAAAAAAACAAAAATTTCAAGGTCATCAGTTTTCAGTAAAGATTGGAAGTAAACTTTGTTAAAAACTCATTTAGGTGTGTTTTGTGAGGTCACTGATCATTTTATACCACCGTAACAATTTTTTTTATTTTAAAAGCAATCAACGTACGGAACAGTAATTGTGTAAGTTCAACTTGCACTTGACCGGTTATTTCATAAGCTAAAAAAGGAAAAAGATATTATCGATAGTAGATTTGCCAGTAAAAGAAAGTGTTTGTTTTTTCTGACTGATATAATTAATATTAACTGATAATAAAAAAAAATGTTAAAAGAATGTTAATTAAAAATAAATTAGATTCCAACCAAACATGCGAACAGGTTGGTTTTAGATCCGGCTATAGCACAACGCAATGCGAAATATCGTAGAGAAGAGTAATGAATACAATTTCGAACTTTACATAACCTTCAGAGACTATGAGAAGGCTTTTGATTCTGTCGAAATATGGGCAAGCATCAACGACTTGAACAACTGTAGAATTGATTCTAGAGACACTACCCTAATCAAAGATATATATGAATATGCAAAGATGTATATAAAACCTCGTACAGAACAAATGCGTACAGGAAGAGGTGTAAGACAGGTAGATACAATCTCTCCTAAGATGGTGTGTGTCTGAGTCATTTATGGTTCGCAGACGATATTGTAGTCATCAGTAGTAATCCACATGAGTTACAAGAAATGATAAATGAATTAAATTACCACACAATTGGACTTAAGATGGATACAAGTAAGACACAAATATTAACTAACACTAATAACAACAGAGTTATAAATTTAGAAGGAACAGCTCTCGAGATTGTTAAGGTTTATGTGTAAAAAATTACTACGACGAGAGACAGTGTCTCGGATGAAATTTCAAGAAGAATTAGGCTTGGATGATGCGCACTCGGGAAATTAAGTTATATATTCAATGATAAAGCCATCCCAAATAAGTTAAAGGCCAAAGTTTACGACCAGTGCACCCCACCCGTAATTACATTTGGCGCTGAAACTTGGACACTGAATAAAGCCGATATACAAAAACTAGCTCGGACCCAGAGAGCACACGAAAGACAGATGATCGGGACAAAACTTAAAGAGAGAAAAAGAAACAAGTGGATACGTGAATAAACTAAATTAAAGGATATTATAGAGCACGTTCCAGAAAGAAAGTGGTACTGGGCTGGACATATAGCACGCACGACCGATGATCGATGGACCAAACGAACGTTAGAATGGAAATCACGAGAACAGAAAAGGAGAGTAGGATATCTCAAAACAAGATAGCGGGATGATAGACGGGGAGTTACGGGCACTGAACGGATGACAAAAGCTGCAAATAGATTGAGATGGAAATTCAGGGGGAAGGCCTGCATCCAGCATTAAACAGAAATAGGCTTATAGTGATAGTGTAAAAGAATGTCACTAAACAAGAATGGTTTATTACCAGCTGATATTTGTTTGTAGTGATAATTTGCGAAAAAGTACTAACGGATGAATGATACCATTATTAAGAGTGTTCGCATCGTAGGAATTTTTGCTCTACAAACAGTATATCTGTCTTATGATGTCCTATTTTTATAAACAGTTAAAATATGTTCTGGTTCACAAGCCTGCAACAATAAACATTTTTATAGCGGTGTTGTTTATTTTTATTTTATATTTCGTGATTCTTATTACATAAATTACATATTCTCAAATGTCAGAAAAACTCATACAATAAACTGCCCCTATATTTTAACCATTTAAAGGAATAGGGAAACCCTATTAATGTTAGCCCGGTAAAATTGAAATTGAAATCGTAATGCAGGGTTGGTCATAAAATATTTTACAGCCTTTTCAGCTTAAGCAAAGTAAAGTTGTATTCATGTGCGAATTTAACAGCTTTTAGTTTATAATAAAAACTGCAATAATTTAGCTATAAAAAATTTTCCCCAGTTCGTTACACAGTACATTTTAACAATATGTAATGGATTTTTAATTTAAGTGGTGAAAATTAATTTAAATCTTTAATAGCTGCAGTAGTGTTACTTTAATTGTTCCTCGCCGTACTGAAAAACTTCTGCTGGAATTCTATTCTGCTGTTTGTGTTACTGTCTTCTAAATATTATTCAATGAAATAGCACCCTTTCAAGTGATTTTTGTGCCGACGCGACGGAATCAAATTAAATGACAGGAACTAAAAATTGGGAATTAAAGAAATATAACTTTTACTTAGAATTCATGGATGAAGACTCCTGCTTTTGATAGTTTGTCCTGGAAGCACAAATTCCTTGTAACTAATCATGTGGCTGTCAAAAAAGTAATTTCTGATAGGTATTTCGGTTAATAATGTCGATTTTTTCGCAACATTTAAGCGTTTATTTCCATTACAAAGTGAATTACCTTAATAATCAAAGTATTGGCCATCGTTAGCTGTGACTTTTTCCCATTTTTCTGTCAAAGAATGGATTCCCCACCAGAAGAACTTTTCATCTTTTGAGGCTAACCATTCATCAAGCCAAATTTTGACTTCTTCATAAGAATGTAAGTATTATTCTGAAAGTCCGTGCTGCATCAATCGAAATAAGTGGTAGTCTGAAGGGGCTAAGTCCGGTGAATACGGCGGGTGGGGTAGAACGTCCCCTTTGATGTTTCCCAAATAGTTTTTTAACACATTTTGCAACATATAATGTTGAACATGACTTTATCGTGTCTTTGGACGTATTCTGGTTGTTTTTCCTTCAATGCTCAGTTCAACTTTATCAACTGTTGTCGGTATCTATCGCCAAAAATCGTTTCGCCAGGTTTCAGCAGTTCGTAATACACAGCTCCTCTACTATCCCACCAAATACACAGCAAAGCTTTCTTTCCCTGTATATTGCGCACTGGGTGTGATGTTGAAGGCTGGCCTAGGTCTACCCAAGTTTTTTGGGCTGGAGCATATTCACTATAGGCTTCAACCAATAATCGATAACTTTCAGCAGCCGTTTTCTTCAAATGAAAGAAGATTATTAAATTTTTCCACAAAACGTCTTTTTCTGGTACGAAACACGACATATTCAAAGCTATGAAGAACTATGTGTTTCACACAGTGACAACTAATAACGAACTGGCTTTTGATGGCGTATGTTTACCTTCCAAAATGCCATAGAAGTCACTAGTCTATACCAACAAGTGTATTAGTAACGCCAGATCTTAGCAAAATCGACATTATTAACCGAAACACCTATTAATTTAAATTTCAATTTATTTATTCTCGCTTCCTATTGACGAAGAGAGTCTGTGGTTTGCCACTTACGACTTTGGCGTTTGTCTTAATCGAATTGCTACGATTTGTCATTTGTGACCACGCAACTAAAGAATTTTAGCTCACTCTTAGGGCGATACAAAAGTTCATAACACACCCTCCGACGGGCATATGTGTATGACAATCTGACATCAGGACAGTCCTCAGTCTTTCCACATTGTCGTATCCTTTTGCGGCTGAGGGTCGTCCAGTATAAAGTTCGTATTCTATTTTTTCTTGGCCGTTTAAAAGGCCTCTTTAAAAGTCGAAAATATTATTGATATTTTGACATTATATATACTTAGCGCCCGATAAGCGTTTATGTTTAAAGGATTCATTTTAAAAAAAAGTATGCCAACGGTATAAAAATAGTCATTTTTTATTGTACAAATACTCACATTAGTAAAATTTACCCCTTTTACTATATCTTGTAGATATTCGGCAAAAATGGCATAATATCCGTCATCATGCTGGCGAAGCATGCGTTTGTAATTCGCTATAGTTTAAGACAACGCATTAGGGCTACCATGGGCGTTATTGTATTTCTATAATTACTACTTGTACCTACATATAACATCTAGGTGCTGACCAAAATCAAACCGGCCACCTTCCGGTTACTAGCCAAGCTACTAACCCATTAAGTCATTGAATCTGAGGTACTTGTGTAACAAAGGCATAAAGTGCTACATTTGCTACATTTACATTATATGTATTCTTTGAAAATTTCATAGGCGAACTTCAGATTTGAGATGTGGCAGCTGTCCATGATCAGAAAACAAAAAAGTTCCCTTTGACTAAATTTGGAGAATACGGTGAATGGGAATATATTTCAAACCTCAGCGCGTACACTCTTACCATTGCAATGGCCGATTCGTGAGCAGGAGCATTGTCTTGATAAAGGAGCACTTCTTTTGCACGCTAATCTTGGTCGCTTCTGCTTCAACTCGTTATATAAACGATTCAATAACGTTGCGTAATAAGAGCCAGTCACTGCTTTACCCTGTACTAAATAATCAATCATGATAACATCCTATGAGTCACAAAAACAGTTACCATCGCTTTTTCAGTGCATTTTTACCTTTGCCACTGTTTTGACTGCCATTTTATCTCCGGGGTATAATGGTGGATTCGCGTTTCGTCTATAGTCACTAAACGACGCCAGAAGTCCTTCGGATTACGCTGCAACATTTCCTGACACGATTTTAAAATGTCCTTCCTTGTAGGTTCTTGGTCTGGAGTCTACAAAGGCGGCACCTATCGCGCACTCAGCTTTTTCATTTTTAGAACATCATGCAGAATATTATACACATTCATATGAAATGCCTACCATATCAGCAATCTCACGAAGCTTAATGCGGCAATCTTCCAGCACGAAACCATGAATTTCATCGCCTAATTCTTCAAAAAAAAAGTCAATCGGTCGTCCTGAACGTGCAATATCTGCATTGCTCGTAGGGCCAAGTTTCAATCCGTTTATCCAGTCTTTGAGTGCTGGTATAGAGTCCCCACGAATTTCCTTCAGCTGAGTTTCTACCTGGGCCGCAGTCTCCTTGTTTAAATAAAACTGTTTTGTTGCTACTTGATACTCGGCTTTATCCATTTCTGTGAAACGTGTATTACCGATCACTCATGATATCTTCCAACCAACAACTGCGCGTGGCATTTGTTTGAGACTTTGCACACAACCGTTACAAGAATCACGATTATCAAGATTGATGCCACTTAATAAAATTTCCCGCCCTTTCGTAGAAATTTACCAGACTTATCAAACAACCCCTGTAGTTGTAATTTCCGGTCCTAAAAAATGAGAGTGTGAATAAGAAACAACACGATATCTAAATATGAACATTTGAAGTTGACGTGTGAAGTGAAACAACTAGTTAAATATGCGAGTTCTATAATGATACATTGTGCTCAGATTCTACATTTTATTACACAACATAAATTAGATAGTAATTAACTCTATAAGTCGTCTTGTACATATCAATAGCCGTAAAATTATTGTCCCTATACCGTCTCAAATAAGAGAGTCAGATATCTTTTGGATGCCCAAAGTATGTCTTTATGCTTGAGAAGTCGGTTGTAAATCTTATTCCGTATTCTACGTTCAAAGACGTCACGTACACTTTTCATAAAATGAAATAAACAGAAAAAAATACTTACTCTTAAACAATGCCTGGGTACTCTCCTGTTTGGTATCGCTCACTTTATCATTATTAACCAAAATATTCTTCACTTTAAGGGTCAAAATGTCATCTAAACCAGACAGAACATCACTAAATTCCAATTCCGTCAGCCACTGAATATTATAAGTTGTAAACCCGGAATCAGACCTAATTTGAGACAAACCAGCTGCTGCACTGATAAAGTTCACAAATGGTGCTTTTGGAGCCGTTGTTCGTAGAGCATAATCAATATATTGAACAGGTTTAATGTCGCTGGCTTTGGAAGAAGAGCTGCTCTTGCTTTGGGGAAGTAAAAATACGCCATTTATAGGCCCTAAAAAGTATACTTCGGAAAGCAGTTCTGCAGCCCCCTCTCTGGTGTAGGCTTTGTTTGGAGCGAAAACTATATCGCATCCAAAGTACGTCTGGAGTAAAGATAGACGACGATTGATGTGATTTTGCTGTGATTTAGAATCGGAGGATATTACAATTTTTTTGGCACCGCGAAGTACTAGCCATTCAGTCATATCGGCCCAGTGCTCTGGAGTACCACCTATAAAAAATAAATTTATGTAAAACAAAGTTAAGTAAGGTACTAAACACAGATAGTCGAGAAACCGAAAGAAGGAGAAGAAAGTTCGACAGTTTTAACTTGCGTAAATAATAGTGAAGGGAAATTGATTATTAGACGTTCGGCATGTATTGGAAGAACCTGCAAAGGTAATGCGTTACACTGAATAGAGCAGGGGTCGGCAACCTTTTAACTAAGGGGTGCCAGTTTTCATCCATTTTGCGTACCGACATAGGTACTTACTACAACTAAAATTAACAAAAATTAACTTAAAATATTGCTTTTAGAAGGTTTAATTACAAAAAATTTTAACATTTAACAAATAATTTTGTTATACTAGTCCTAGGACCTAGTGTGAACCCTGTGCTTGAAGTTCTTTAGAGAGTTTTCTTATATCCGGTTCATGTCTGGTTATTTTCAGTGTCACACATGCTTCCGAGTTGTCTGTTGTCAGCCTGCTTCGGTACGGGTTTAAAATCACTCTCATATGGAAAAAAGTTGTTCACAGATATAGGATGATCCGAAAGCTGTAAGCATGGCAAATGCTACTTTTTTAAGACAAATAAATTTCCCTGGTAAACTCATCCAACAACTGAGTATCTCGTTTGAATAGTTCTGGCAGTCACCTTCTAATTCCCTTCTTAATTCTACAAATTTCGTCTTCCATAACTCGGAGCTTTTAAAATCAATGTATCGAAGATCAAAATCATTAATGTCCATCCATGAGAAAAGAGATATGTCAAAGCAACTGCTGGAAAAATCCATTAAATCTGGTTTGATTAAAAAAGCGAACATAGGACCATGTTTATCAAAATCCTGACCCCTCTCGATAAACTCCTCTTTTAAACTAGCCATATATTTAAGAATTTCATCTATTAGTCGCAACTGGATATATAAGTTTTTTATTTGGAAAATATTTATATGTGTTTGTAGTAATATCGCTGATAAATAAATCTATTTTTAATTAGAATGATTTTCAGGATTCGTATAAATCCAGAACTGTTTGGCTAAACCTTGTAACTTTAAGTTGAGTTCACTGAGATAGTTTGTAATATCAGTAAGAAACATTACATACAGATATAGATTTTTTTCCAACAAGAACGATTTAATTTCGCCCAGACATTGCACAAATCTAGAGAGCACTTTACCACGGCTGAGCCAGCGCGCATTATTGTGCAATGGTATATCTGAATATGCACTTTCTAATACCTGCAGAAACGCCTTAAATTATCTATGGATCAGTGAAGAACGACCGACAATGTAGTTAACTATTTTAACCACCCTATCCATCACGGATTTTAAACTTCCAGCGGAGATTTTAGATAATACCTATATATGTCGTTTTTGTTTGTATCGTTAGAGTAATACTGTCTTCGATTATTTACTTAATTTCGAAACATGTCACAGATTACAGAATTAATGTGTAAACTTTGAATAGGTACGCGTGCCATTCACAATTGCTTGGCGTGCCAGAGATGGCACGCGTGCTATAGGTTGCCGAACCCTGGAATAGAGAGATTTTGCAGGCAACTTTCTTCATCTTTATTTAGAGCATGCGCAATAATAAAGGGAAAAAATTGAATATAAGGACTTGGCTGTTATCCTTATTTGAAGCATGTACCCACCGTTTAAAGCTTGCGCAGTATTGAAACAAAATAAGAGAAACCTTTATCAAAGATAACGATTTCCCTTATTTAGGAACTTATAAGAGAAGTTATTTGAAGTGCGTTATTCTTATCGCTAATATAGTAGCGCATGTTTTTTCCATACTTAGGTATATAAACCGCTAAAAAAATACAGTAAAAAGTTACTGCAAATAACACTGACACCAGTTAATAAGTGTTCATAGTATGTTGAGATTTTTCGATCTTTGGCACAATGGCATTACAGAATAATTATCACAACTACAACAAACACTTTATTTTTGCACGCGTTTCTCGAACCGTATGAACGTTATAACAAGGGACTGTCGACTTACTAATAGCTTTTGAAGATGCTAACATGGTTAGTGTAACACGTGTCGAGTGAAAAAATAAAGTATTTGGTGCAGTGGTGCTAACTATTATGTAGTACTAATTTCAAATGAAATTTTATTTAACTCACATTTGTATTAACATGGAAATATTGAAGGAAGTGATAGAAACCTGCTTACACAAACTTGTGTTGACCCACCAAATCCCGTTTATCGAAGATGAATATTATCATAACCTTACTTTTACTTTATTTTATTGCACTTCTGCCGTGGTGTGTAAGAGCAATTCCTTCGTGTTAATACCGCGCATACTTGAGATAACGATAAGGCCAAAGACATGAAAAAATAAGCGTTGCAAAATCCCTCTATTATTTCGATATAGTATTATACCTAACGCGCATTAAAGGCTCAAAATGAGCATCCCTAGTACAATCATTATGGCAAATGGAGTCAGAAAGATTAAACACTACTGATCATGGTGCTCGGAACACTAGATCCAGCAGGGGAGGAGTACTACAATCAGGAAGCAGGACTCCTCAGGTCGTTATCCAGTGAAACTTCCGTTTAAGAAAAGAGATAATAAGATCGAACATCTCAACACCTGTCTTAAAGGCCTAAGAAACGTTACGCATAGGAACTCGGAATGTACGAAGTATCTTTCAAGCAGGCACAGCTGCCAATGTAACGCAGGAGATAAAACGTCTTAATATAGATACACCAGGGTGTAGCGAAGTCAGATGGCCGGATTCAGGGAAATGTGAAGTATCAGGGTTCCAAATTTACTACTCAGGTAATGACAAAAACCATCATATAAATGGTGTGGCAATTATAGTTCCCAAAAGATCGATGAGTCAGTTACAAGCTTCTATCCTGTGAGTGATAGACTTGCAATTCTGAGAATAAATGCCAGACCAGTCAATATAAATGTCATTTAGGTGTACGCTCCAACATCAGACAGTACAGAAAACAAGATTGATCAATTTTATGTTGAACTGGAGGATGCTATGAAAAGTGTGAAAAACAACGAAATCACTTGTATCATCGGAGTTCTTAATTCTAAAGTCGGACAAGGAATAGATGGGGATGTAGTAGGAAGGTTTGGACTAGGATAGCGAAACGATAGAGGAGAAAAACTGTTGCAGTTTTGCAGGGAGTATGATCTAATCATTATAAATACCTTATTTGATTTACCAGCTCGAAGATTATAAGCGATACAGAAATACTGTGAAACCCACCAACACATCCTGGGGCTGACGTTGCATCCGATCATAACCTGCTGGTAACTACTGGAAGATTACCTCTAAAGAGAATTAAAACAACACCTGTCACACCAAACGTAGACGTGAAAAAACTAAAAGATAAATACACACAGGAGAAGATCAGAACAGCAATTAATAGAAACTTCGTGGAACTGACTGATGTACCTGTAGAGGACAAATGGGTGGCTATCAAAACTGCAATTACTGATACACAGACAGAATATTTAAGAACAACTAGAACAAAGTCCAAGAATGAATGGATGACGCAAGAAATTTTAGATTGAATGACTGAAAGAAGAACACATAAGAACAAAAACAACGCAGAGTATGAACGTATACATAACATAATAAAGAAGAAGATCAAAAATGCGGAAGAACATTGGTTGATACAACAATGCAGCGAAATAGAATGTCTAGAATAGAAGCACGACATTTTCAATCTCCATAAGAAAATTAAACTAGCAGCGAGTATACTTAAGACAAAATCCGTTACAGTGATTGGAGACAAGAAAGGCATTTGGAATGAAGACCGAAGGTTGATTAGGTGGACAGAATACATAAAAGAACTTTTCCAACAGGTAAACAGAGAGGAAACAAAAATAAGTGGCGTCCATATAGAATTTAGTATCAGTAAAGATGAGGTAATAAAATCCATCGGAAGACTAAAAGATGGTAAAGTACCAGGAGTGGATCAAGTACGAGGAGAGCTTCTGAAACTATTACAAGAACAGCATATTGATACCCTAGTTGATCTATTTAACGCCATCTATAAATCTGGCCAAATTCCTTACGATTGGCTTATATCCACCTGTATACCTATACCCAAAAAGGCCAATGAGAAGAAATGTGAAGAACATCGCACAATTAGTTTTATGAGTCATGTTTTAAAAGAATTCTTGTATGTCATCCATGAACGCTTTACTTGAGAACCCTATTAGTGAGACACAGTTCGGTTTCAGAAGTGGCTTAGGAACCAGTGAAGCGCTCTTCAGCATTCAGGTTCTTGCTCAAAGGGCACGTGATATGAACTGCGATGTCTTCCTATATTTTCTCGATTTCGAGAAAGCTTTCGATAAGGTAAAGCATGAGTGGTTGTAAGCATGGTGTGGGTCATAATAGGCATATCATTAACAACTTGAGATATGCAGACGACACCATTGTATTGGCCGACACTACAGATGGACTTCAAAGGCTGATAATTCGAATACAAGATCAACGTGAAGAGTATGGTATGAGCTGGAATGTATCTAAGACCAGGGTTATGATAATAAGTAAAAACCCCGAACCGAATGCCAACTTTAACATCAACGGCAACCCAATGCAACGGATAAATCGGTTTACGTACTTGGGCTGTAATCTTAATGAGGAATGGGACCGTACAAAAGAAATATTAGTTCGTATAGAGAAAGTAAGATCAGCTTTTTTTTCCGCTTAAAAAAGGTCCTATGAAGTACGCATCTCGACATAAAGATCAGAATGCGAGTTTTAAGGTACTATGTATTCTCTGTTCTACTGTATTGCGTTGAAGCATGGACATTATCCGAAACAACAACAAAAAAACTTCAAGCGTTTGAAATGTGGTGTTATCACCGTATACTGCGAGTTTCTTGGATACATCGCGTTACCAACGATACCATACTACAACGGATGAACAAGCAATGGAGATCATACATACGGTAAAGAAACGTAAACTGTCGTACTTTGGCCATGTTATGAGGAACGACAAGTATCATCTCCTCCAACTGATTCTGCAGGGAAAAGTTAAGGGGAAAAGACCTCCTGGAAGACGTTGAATCTCTTGGCGGCACAACCTTAGAAAATGGACAGGGAAAAGTAGTGTAGAATTGTTTAGATCGGCTATAAATAAAGTAATTTGGACCAGAATGATCGCTAACATCTAAAGAAGACACCGCACCAGAAGAAGAAGAAGTATTATACCTGCTATACCGTAGCGTCAGCCAGAGTAGTTAAGTATTGTCATGTTATATATTTTTAGTGTTCCGTACGGAACACTTATAAGATCACTTCGGTGTCTGTCCGTCTGTCTGTCCGTCTGTCGGTCTGTCACACCCGATTTTCTCCGAAACTATTTGTCATAGAAAGTTGAAATTTGGTAATAATATAGGAATTGATGGCCTCATCAGAGCCATGTAATTTTGAAAGTTAAATTTTGACTTAAAGGGTTAGTTTTGGGGGGTGAAATCGGAAGTGAAAAAACAATTTTTTTACTAGGTAATCGAGTGTGGTGTCAAATGAAAGCTTATGAAAACACGAGTAAAATATATATATATATATATATATATATATATATATATATATATATATATATATATATATATATATATACATATATATATATATATATATATATATATATATATATATATATATATATATATATGTGTGTGTATATTGTAATACTTGCGCTCACTTTTCTTTGTATTATTTTTAAAAAATCGCGAAAAATCGCTGCCCACCCGCCTTATCTCAAAAAGTACTTATCAAAAAATTTTAAAAAAATTCTGGAATATTCTAAACGGGGTGTAGATTGAACGAAAATTATCACGAGTACATTACCTTTAATAATTTATCTGGTATATAAAAAAAAAAAAAAATTCAAGGTCATCAGATTTCAGTAAAGATTGGAAACAAACTTTGTTGAAAACTCATTTGGCGTGTGATTTGTGAAGTCACTGATCGATCATTTTATACCTCTGTAACAAAATTTTTTATTTGAAAAGCAATCAACGTACGGAACACTAATTGCGCAAGTTCAACTTGCACTTGACCGGTTATTTTGTTATAGATTTACTTTTAGGTCAAAATTCTACCCTATGCCTGTTAAAAATAATGCAGATATTTAAAAAACAAATAGTTAAAGAATTCATAAACTTTTTTTTCTTCAGTAACTTACCATAAACCAAATAGGAACTCTTCGCATCACAGATAAATTGGGTCGGTCTTTTGACATTCAAACTGTTCAAAGGCAAGTTTTGTGTTACATTAAGAAGTGCTTTTCCTATATTGCTAGCTTTCTTAATATTCCTAAAAACAAACATGGCTTTTATTCTCTCTATCCGTAACATGCCCTTTTTAATTATCAAAGAATGTAATATAACACGTAGATTAAAAAGTTTTTGGTCTGACACATAGATGTCGCCCTTTTCGAAAAATCCATATGATTTTTAGGAAGTACCAACCTTCAAACGATACATGCCAAAATTTTATGACATTAAGACGATTAATTTACAAGTTACAGTGGTTTTAGTAACGCTACTTTTCATATTTTCAAAACAATGGAAAAAATCGATTTCCGTGTGTTGATTTATCATCATCATCAGCTTATACTGTCCACTGCTGGACTCCCTCAAGTGTTTGTCATGTTTTTCTTTGTCATTGTGAGAGTATCGGCTCCGTATCTAAAAACGGAGAGTATGCATCTGTCAAATACTTTTCTTTTTAAACACATAGGAAGATTAAATTTGATTACATAGGCCAGTTTGCCATATGCAGCCCAGGAGGGACCTATTCTCCGCTGAATATCATGTGTTTGGTTATCTGGTCCTATGCTGATTTCATGTCCTAGGTGTTTATATTTAAATAACTGGGTGTGTTGATTAAACACTGTTTTTTGATGGAAAAAAAATACCGTTCAAGCAAAGCAATGGCTTGATAAATGTTGCGGAAACTCTGCCCCTGCAAAATCATTTACTGGCGTGCTGAATCTAAAGACGGTCCTATAGATACAAATGATGCTGAACGCTCTGGACGCCTAAATGAGGTGGTTCCACCGGCAAACATCAAAAAAATCCACAAAATTGTTTTGGATGACCGTAAAGTGAAATTGTGTGAGATAACTGACACCCTAAAGATGGCAAAAGATGGTCATATTTTGCATTAACATTTGGGCATGAGAAAGCTCTGTTCAAAATGGGTACCGCGTTTCCTCACAGTGGACCAAAAAGGATTTTTTCACGCGATATGTGACAATGGATGAAACATAGATCCACCACTACAACCGGACTCAAATCGGTGAAAGTCGCCCAAAGCGACCAAAGACACAACAGTCGGCTGGGAAGGTTTTAACCTCTGTATTATAGGATGCGCATGGAATAATTTTCATCGACTATGCTGAGAGGGGAAAAACCATCAATAGCGAATATCATATAAAGTTATTGGTGCGTTTGAAGGCAGAAATCGGCCCCAAATGAACAAGAAAAAAGTGCCCTTTCATCAAGACAATGCACCATGTCACAAGTCAATGGTTACGATGGCAAAATTGCATGAATTGAAATTTGAATTGCTTCCTCATCCACAGTATTCTCCAGGTTTGGCTCCCAGCGACTATTATCTATTCGCAAACCTCAAAAAAATGCTCGCGGGAAAGAGATTTGGCTCCAATGAAGAAGATATCGCCGAAACTGAGGCCCATTTTGAAGGCAAAGACAAATCCTTCTACAAAAGAGGTATAGAAATGTTAGTACTGATTGTACAGCTCTTGAAGGAGACTAAATTGATGAATAAAGTCAAATTTTGTAAAAAAAAATGTGTTTTAAGTAGCTAGACCAAAAGCTTTTCATCCTACTTGTTAAATGCAGGATTTTAACTAATCCCTTTCTAACTTTGTTTAATTTTTACAATTATAATGAGTGATATCTTACTTTAATATTTCTCCAATATCTTGATGGTTATAGACAATTCTCCACAATGGTCTCACGCACATCTTGGTTATACCTTCTTGTACTAATTGTTTCAGCTCTTGCTTAACGTCATCAGGTTGATTAACAATATTATTGAAATCCACCGCGTAGAAGGACACATTTCGTAAAAAGCAGAACATGCCGATGCTGTTGTTTTCTTCAAGATCATATTTTCCTAAAAAAAAAGAAATATCCCAGTATGTCTTATGATCTTTGGGCATTAATGTATATTTTGTATGCGATAAGTTGTACACGTTCAACCCAGGGGCGTAGCTACAGCCGTATCAATAATACGGGGCCCCCGAGCAACAGGGCCTCGACATGTGTAAGCTGTCGGTTAAAAACGATCCCCAAATAAATTTTGATTCGGGGCCCATTTAGGACTAGCTACGCCACTAGTTCAACCGCATCTACTAACGTATTATTTTTGGAATATTTTAGTCTAGAAAGCACTAAAAATACTATTCATTTTTATCATAAAGTCATACATACCACGGTGGATCAAATATAAACGAGATTTTTTTTTTGTTTACTATAACAAATAAACCAATTACATATCATTTTTCAACATAATTTCCTGCTTTGGAAATGCACTTTTCCTAGCGTATCGGAAGCTTTTTGATATCGTCGTCGTAAAAGGAAAGGGGCTGTGACAGAACCAGTTGTGAACGAAGCCCTCCATCGCGTTGTCCTCATTAAATCGTTGGCCTCCCAGCGCTTCTTTGAGTAGCCCATAGAGATGAAAATCGCAGGGCGATATGTCAGGGCTGTAGGGAGGGTGATTAAGAGTTGTCCAACTCATTTTCTCCAATTTTTCGCGAGTAAGAGGTGCGGTGTGGAGTCGAACGTTGTCATGGACAAGAATCACGTTTCTTATCGGTTAGTCACGTCTTTTGTGGCAATAAACAAGTTTAACCTCATCCAAAAAGTTGCAGTAGTACGCCGCATTAATGGTACGACGTTCATGCAAAACGCCACGTCCGTGATCATAGCTATCATTTTCGACCTCTTCGCGGCCTCCCATGAACTCCTTCTGCCAGGCAAACATACAAGGCTTTGACAGTGTTTGATCCCCGAACTGTGCTGTCAATCGCCGGTCGATTTCACGCCTTCACGAGTGAGAAAGTTAATAATGACACGTTGCGTAATCGAAGGGTGCACGTCCCGCTCCAACACCGTGAGATGTACTACTGAATGCACCTGGCGAGGCCAACCGATCATTCTTCTCACTCCTAAAGAAGCGGCGGGCCCGCACCGAACGATACTCAGCGCTCAGTAAAGAAAGTCTCGTTTATATTTGATCCACCTCGTAAGAAGGTATTTTCATCTCGGCAAATTTTACAACATGGTCCCTTTAATAAAACTTTTCAATACATTCACAAAAATAGGTCTGAACAAAACATACGTTCGAGTAGTTTATAGTATTTATAAGAAACCGAAAAGTGCTGTAAAGATTGGAAATAAACCCTCAAAGCCATTTGATGTCACGAAGAATATTAAACAGGGATGTTGCCTATTGTCTATCCTTTTTAAAATATACGTACAAGAAGTGACAAAAAACTGGAGGTAAAAATGTTCAGAAATGGGAATACAAATATGCGACTGCCGCTTAACAATACTTTGCCAACGATCCGGTAATGATGGAAATTGCTTGAAAAAACTCGGAGTTGAATACGAAGAATGGGGTATGAAGATGAATATGGAGAATACAGAATATCTATAAATAGAAAAGGTACAAAAATACCCATATCTAGAAATAAGTGAAACAAGACTAATACTGAGGAAGCGTAATCTCCAAAGAGGAAACATGAGACTTTTTAGGATATAAATATTTAATATCGAAACTTTACTGAATAAAAGGTGAAGATATTAGAAGGCAGATAGGAAGAGTATTCCCAACTGTGAATAGGCTAGAGGCAAGATAATTTATATGGTATGGACACGTGATGATAATGTGAAGAGATCGATGGCCCAAACAGACAATGGGGTATGTTACCTACAGTGATATGGTTCAATTTTATAACAACAATCATGAAAGGTAGACGAGTCGGAGAAACTAGCGATCAAATTGTGAAATGCTAAAAAAGCTATAGAAAGTAAATGTGGTAAGGAATAACTTTAATTTATTACTATTCGAAACGAGACTTGACTAATGCCTAGACCGGAGTTAGGCAGGCATGGCTGCGAATCTTGATTTCGTATATGAAATGAATATCATACACTAAAATACGAAGATGGATTGTAGTCTTGTAAAAAACAAGGTAAATAACATTCTTTGCCAAAAAAATACTTTTCATTATAATCTCCGTTGGGCTTAATACATTTGGTCAGCGAGATTCTGATCTCTTGACACACTCAGAAAAATAAATAGTTTCGAACTGTGCATAATATTCGTTTACAGAGAACCTGAAACGCACTAAAACTTAGCTTAGAGTCAAATACAATCCCCAAATTACGTACTTTAACTCACATCGATCTATTAATATAATAACCATAAAACAAAAGACACAATTTTTTAATAAACGACGTCACTGAGCCTTTACTAGCATTGAGCATTAGTTTATTGTCCAGACCCTAATTATAAACTCTGTTAAGAGCGTTTTGTAATTTCTGCAATCCTCAAGTCTCTCCACCGGTAAGTACAGCTTCAAATCATCGGCAAATATTTAATAAATGACATCTATAACTTCGAAGATATCGTTTATAAATATTTTAAAAAAAATAGGGGCTCAAAGTTGGAATCCTGGGGCACTACAGATCAGGCTCCAAAAGAAGAAGACTTTAACTCATTACAACGAATATATTGAGATCGCTATATTAGATATGACTAAAGGTGTACAAATCAGTCAGATAAACTGAAGACTCTAAGCTTAGCCACAATGATTTTGTAGTCCGTTTTGTCAAAAGCTTTAGAGCAATCGGTAAAAACCACATCAACTATTATTGTCAATAACATTTGACAAAAATTGCACAAAACATGCTAGATTTGTGCTAGTTGTCCATCCCCTCAAAAAGAGTAAAAAGCAGTTTGATTTTACTTGTTAATTCATATAACAACATATCAAGAAGGTAGATAACATTTTTTTCCCATAAAAATACTTTTTATTATAATCTCCATTGGGCTTAATACATTTGGTCAGCGAGATTCTGATCTCTTGACACCCTCAGAAAAAAAAAATTGAACTGTGCATAATACTCGTTTACAGAGAACTTCTCCAATTTACGAAATATTTCCCCCCCCCCCAACCAATTTTTGAGATTAGGAAACAAAAAAATCACTTAGGGTCAAATCTGGGAAATAGGTTAAGTGGGAAACTATTCCGAAGCCCAGCTCGTGCACTTTTGTCATTGCAACGGCCGATGTGGGAGTAGGTGCATTGTCACTTCTGTTTCAACTCAATATACAAACGGTCCAACAACGTTGTTTAATAAGAGCTATTCATTGTTTTGCCCTTTTCCAAATGGCCAATCATGATTATACCCTGTGAGTCCCAAAAAACAGTTGCCATTACTTTTGCCAATGATGTTTTCGATTCTTTTGGTTCACTTTCACCTTCGTGGCCCTATTGTTTTAGTTGCCGTTTTGTCTCCTGAGTGAATCCATGTTTCGTTTATAGTCACAAAACTGCGCCAAAAATCCGTCGGATTACGCTCCAACTTTTCTAAACAAGATTTTGAAATTTCCTTCCTCGCACCCAAAGCGCACCCAGCTTCGTCATTTTTAGAACATGTAGGATATTATGTGTCCGACTATCTCAGCAATCTCACGGAGCTCAGTGTGACGATCTTTCACCACAATATCATGAATGTTGTCCACCATTTCTTCAAAAGAAACCACAATCGGAAGTCCTGAGTGTGCAGCATCTGCATTGCTCGTATGGCCACGCTTAAATGCATTTATCAATAAATAAATAGTTTTGGACGTTGGCGCAAAGTCCCCATGAAATTCCTGCAGTTCATTTTCTATTTGGGTCGCATTCTACTCTGAACACGTTACAAGAATCGCGCTTACCAACAGTTATGCCGATTAACAAAACTTCCCGCCATTTTATAAAAATTTACCGAACTTATCAATCCATCCTCGTATTAGGATACTTTTTCTTCATTAAGGTACACATGCGGAAACAAGAATGACGGTCATAAGGTCCTTAATCTAACTTTAAAATAAAACTAAAGATACACTTAAACAAGCAAATTCAAGTTTGAGCAGTAAAAAGAGTAGTTTTTTATTCTTACCTATTTGTATAAATCGTCCAAAATCAGCAATACAAGCCAAAGATGCTTGCAACAGACTTCCTGATAGACAGTTGATAATGATATCAGCACCCCTACCTCCGGTTGCCATCATGAAAAACGGCTCGAAACTTGAATTGTCGGTACTCAGTATTTGACGTTCTCTTAACTAAAACACCATTAAATCAAACAAAATATTGAAAAAGATATCTTTTTAAGTTACTAGTTTAAGAAATGTCAAAAAAATTCCGTAGACATACTAGGTTGTTTGTTGCCGCATAAATTCCATTTAAAATAAAGTTCCAAATTACTATAACCAATGCCAAATTAACCCTTAAATACATTTTGAAGTTTATGTAGTTAAATCGATAAAAGTAAGGTAGATAGAAACGTCATAACGAACCCATCGAAAGTATACATAAAAAGTAACCATTACAGTAAAACTACATTCAAAGAGAAAGAATCACAATTCAAACACGACTTGATATCACCGGAACTTTCTACTGTAGCAATTTATATCTCTTTATTTATTTTTTTTTATAACTGAGCCCAACAAAAAATAATTAATAGGGCAGTATAAAGCAATAATTTTATATTTAATAATGTAAATAAAAAAACAGCACAACAAACACAGGTGCATATGGGACTGGCGCTGGAAACAACACAGTATAAGTTCATAAAGCTATAATAAATCCGCTAAACGACGAATAAATTGATTAAAGGGCATACCAAGATCCCATTGGTGTACTATTTGTTATAAACTGCACTTATTTTGTACACTGGTGATGATAACATAACATTGGTAGTCATCATCAGCATCATTAGCTTATTCCAACCATAGTTGAATGTAATCCTCCCCAAGTTGTCTCCAATGAGCTTTGTTGTTCGCCTTCTGCATCCAATCGTGTCCTGCTAATCTTTTTATGTCATCCGTCCATCTTGTCTGTGGTCTACCTCTGCATCTTTTATGTTCTCTATTCCTCAATTCCTCCTGTTATCATTCAGCCTGATATGCCCCGCCCAATTCTGCCTTAATATACATATTCGTTGTATTACATCTGTCACTTTTGATCTTCTTCGAATCTCGATGTTAGGAATACGTTCCTGGAGTCTAATATTTGGCATTCTCCTCTCCATTGCTCTGTAGGTTACCTGGAGTTTATTATACTTTTATTTAGAGTTTCAGTGCCATATGTTAAGACCGGCAGTACATATTGACCGAATACTCTGGCTTTTATTGTATTTGGGATGTCCAACTTAAATGTAGATTGTAACCTTCCGAACGCAGACCAAGCTAACGAGAC
Source organism: Pachyrhynchus sulphureomaculatus (assembly GCA_019049505.1). Classification (NCBI taxonomy): domain Eukaryota; kingdom Metazoa; phylum Arthropoda; class Insecta; order Coleoptera; family Curculionidae; genus Pachyrhynchus; species Pachyrhynchus sulphureomaculatus. The sequence continues at coordinate 166,885,897 of CM032454.1, read as the reverse complement.
ACTTCTATCCAAGTCAGGTTTCAAATTATTCGATTTTTTGTTCTAAATATATGAATAACATTGTTAGTAGCTCTCGGAAAATAGCTACTACGATCTACCAAGACCTCTGGAAAAAGCAAACCTCATTGAATGGAATTCTCTGTGTGCCTGAAGGCGGGCAAACTAAAATCCCTGCAATAATATTACATTTCATTCCTCTCTTCAAGTACACTCCATCCTTGGTTAAAGAATTTTTTTTGGTACTTGCTTCAATATATTTACTATAAATTGATGACCATATCACGACATCATATTCCAATTTGCTTCTCACTCACACAAGGATGTAAATTAGGTTTTATGTACAGCTATATTCTTCAACAACTTAAAATTTCTCAAGATAAATCGCAACATTTGTGTTGCTTTCGCTGTTATTCTGCCTATGTGGGCACTAGAACTTAGCTTATAGTCAAATACGATCCCCAAATTACGTACTTTAACTCACATCGATCCATTAATACGATAACCATAAAACAAAAGACACAATTTTTTAATAAACGACTTCATTTACTAGCATTGAGCATTAGTTTATTGACCAGACCCTAATTATAAACTGTGTTAAGAGCGTTTTGTAATTTCTGCAATCCTCAAGTCTCTTCACCGGTCAGTACAACTTCAAATCAACGGCAAATATTTGATAACTGACATCTATAACTTCGAAGGTGTCGTTTATAAATATTAAAAAAAAAAAAATAGGGGCTCCAAATTGGAATCCAGGGGCACTCCAGATGAGGCTCCACAAGCCATTACATCAAATATATTGAGATCGCTATATCAGATATGACTAAAAAAGGTGTACAAATCAGTCAGATAAACCGAAGACTCCAAGCTTAGCCACAATGATCCTGTGGTCTATTTTTGTCAAAAGCTTTAGAGCAACCGATAAAGACCACATCAACTATTATTGTCAATCACATTTGACAAAAATTGCACAAAACACGCTAGATTGGTGCTAGTTGACCATCCCCTCAAAAAGCCATGTTGTTTTGGAGTGAAAAGTGGTTCGATTCTACTTATTAAGTAGTCATATAATAGCATCTCAAAAAATTTCAAAAAGCCTCAAATGAACGAGACCGGTCTGTAATAACATATTTTAGACTTATCCCCCTTTTTAAATACCGGACATACTCGTATTTTACTGATTTTCCACCACTGAGGATAAGTTCCCTTACTCAATATAAATTAAAAATGTTTGCTCATGGTTTAGCCAGAATTAAGTTTCAACTTTATGTTACGATTACTAAATCCGTCTTTATAAATACCGGGAATTTGATTAGATTATTATTAACATTTTTATATCCAAATGCCTAGCCAATAGCCAAGTGCCAAAACGCTCACACACACACACACACACACACTTACACACTCTGTATCCCAATATTCAGTGCCGGATGAAACAGAATCATAAACACCAGCAAAATATGCCTCCAATAATGACACAATATCCAAAGTAGTGTCCGCTAGTCTACCGTCAAACCACATACAGACTGGAACAGCAGCACAGGTATTTTTTTTTGTTGCACATACCTCCAGAAGATCTGTCAATCATTGCGGCAGGAAGGCAAAAAAATTATCACAGATTCCATCAACATTCGGGAAGCCGTCGAATTCACTTCAATCAGTACGGTCCAGTTCAGAATAGTGGGCATAAAAGTTTACTTTTTTAAAATTATAAGGTTTCTCTGGAGTTTCATCAACTGCAAACCCTCCATTCTCTGTCGCAGAAAGATGCAACCCAACATGGACATCCTAGAGCACCATCGGACAGTAGTGATGTCAAGTATCAGTACTTTCGAATATTTAAGGTACCCGGTATTTCTTAAAAAAGTACCCGTTTCATTCTACCAGGTACAAAGTACCGATCTCGTCAGGTAGTTGCCAATGTACCTACCTCGTCGGTGACGTTCGGTACTTCGGTTACACTTTTTATCATTACTACTGATATCGAATATACAGAAACCGAACGCCACCTATAAAGACAAGATATATTTTGTGGAGACGAGTAAGTATCTACTGCTACCGGTATGGCATTGGGAAGTTGAATTTGGTTGGCCGCAGACTCAGTTACCAGCCATCAATGTGTAGATAACTGGTACCAGGTACATTTATTGTCGATTATCCGGTACTTCGGATCCGGACGAGTAACGGGTACTTTGTATCCGGTAGCTACAATATTGACAACTCTATGGGATAGATAGCTTTCTCCACTACATCTAAATTCGCAAACATCTCTTTCTACAGTTCATATTATAAATCCAGTTATATTGATCGAGAATAAATATATCCATAAAATTATATGCCAATACACATTTTGGACTGTTCGAGCCTCCATTATTGGTGAAATTACTATATTAAATTCCCTTAAAATTAATAACTTTTTACCATTAAATCATTCACGGGATTCTATAAGTTCAAATATTATTTAAATGAACTCTAGTTTCGACAAAGCTAATCTCACTTCAATAACGCTTCAGCTGAAAAATTATGTGGCTCTATTAAAGAAATTTTTATAAAGTTTAGGACTGCAGCAGCTACACTCCCATCTCTTCAATGTTGTCGATCCCTACGGTACATCGTATAACTATTACTAAAAATCTCCGAATTCCTAATTCGATTGAATCGCCACGTTTCAGTCAAACACACAATTTCAAATTCACATTTTGACAGCGCCAAGTAAAACTTTTCAACCCGCTAACGTTTCGATAGTAGCAATGAAAGATATATTCAAAAATATTTACTGTTTGTAAGTTTATGGCGGCAGATAATTTAGGTATAAATTCTATTCCTTGCTCTTTGATTTCTATGTATCTGTTGATATACATTGAGTACAGCTAGTTAATAACTTATATTTATATGGGAAGCTAATAGGATTAGTATCCTTTTAGATTCTTTTTAAATACAATGCTTCCGCTTTACCTGTTTAAATTGCTTCCTAATATATTCCTTCTGACTGTCTGTCGATACGGTGGTAAAAACTGTACAACCATTAATTAGAGCGATAGATATAGCAGCAAAACCTACTGGTGAACAGCCAGCATGTATAAGTACTGTGTTTCCAGGTTTAATTTGAGCTTTTACGTGGAGAGCGTAGTAAGCCTAAAATTTTAAAAGAATATAGAGTATAATAGTAAATTTGATGACTTTACAAATTTTTTCCTTACTAATATACAGTTGTCAGATTATCTGATCTTCAAAAGCAACAAGAAATACTTACTGCTGTAAATGCGTAAGGAACTGTCGCAGCATCTTCTAAGGTCCAATTTTTCGGTACATCCCAACTTAAAATAGGATCAGGAATCAGTTTGCAATTATCTGTATTAAGAGTTGCTAATCCTATGGTTGTTTGACCACTGGAAGTGGTACCTGAATAATCAATAAGTCCTAATTCCTGAGGTTTTTCAGTTGCAGGATTTATAGTTTCATCCTTGAGGCTCAAGCCTATATAACTTATATTTTTATTCTTCATTAGATTACTGGTGGAAGTATTTAAAAAGATATTTTCTTTAAACTTGACAGGAATTGAGAGATATGCATTGTAAACGCCATCTTTTTTTATTGATAATACCAAGTCTTGATTGTAAATATCTTTGAGGTTAGTATTGATCTGTTTATCTAAATTAATGAGAACTCTGAGGCAGCCCATATTAGGTTGCGATTTTAATTCTTGCACGAAATTTATGTAACCTTCCACCGGAACCACTGACGATAGTAAGTAAACTCGTTTGTTCGCTGAAGAGGCAGCTTCTACAGCAGCATAAAGTTCAGCAACCCAGGAAGCCGACGAGCGTTTGAGATCTTTAATACTTAGGACATCGCCTTTTACAGATACTACAGAAACATCAGACTCATTTGCCTATAAAAGAAAAAAAATGAAATTATATTATAAAATGATTGTTTGCTGTCATAGGTACGATACTTAGGGTCAAAAATATTCTGTACACCAGGGTTTAGGGTACTTTCGGATGGACCACTGAGACTCGACATTGGGTGGTGCCAAACAGACGCTAGCAGCCATATTCTTATTAACAAGTCTTATTTGTAAAATAACATTTTCAAGACATCTATCCGAAGCACGTCCTGATTTCACACCGCTTCGACTTTATGACTTGAAAATTTCCACACCACTTTCGGTTTAGTAATTAGTTTGTAATGTGGAATTGTACATAATGGTAACGAAGTTATAACTCTGTACTCCGAAAGCTTTACATTTGAAATTAAGAACCGACTACCTGTTTGGAAATTTGAGAAGTAACAAGAATAAAAGCACGATAAAAAATTTGTGAATCATCCACTTTATCTTTTATAATCCTTTTTGAAAAAAATATAGTTTTTAATTTGTTGTTAGTTACCGTGATAGAGGGACTCGTGTAACACGACACAGATTCTTTCAAAACTCTCCAATGGCGTCAAGATCACATGGCTTATTATTTTAATAATGATAATAAAATTAATAATAATAGCTTTATTACCCAACAGTTTCCCATTAATAAGGTAAATATTTAGACATTTACATATTCGATGACAGTCTTTAGTAATTGCTTCTTAGTACAACAGTATATGTCACAAACATTACAAATATGATTAAAATTAGTACACATTACATGAATTCAATAACAAATTAGTATTAGGGCTGTTACGTCTAAAAAACCTATTTGATCGTGAGTATATCCGTGGCACATTGATGTTAATACGAGACAGTAATCCCTGCAATCAATCATATTGTGCAATACTTTATATAGGAATAATATTGAGGCACAAACTTTCCTGACTCCCAGGCTAAGAATATTTGTCTGTTCACACAAATAATCGCTGCTGATTCCCCGTTCAGGATACATTCCATTAATCTTAAACAACAGAAATTTCAGAAATCTCCTCTGCACTTTTTCAAGTGAAACTCTATGCACCTCGTACATTGGACTCCAGACAATACTTGCATATTCTAGTTTCGAGCTAACAAAGCTGAAACACAAAACCTTCAGTGATGTAATATTAGTGAAAACCCTACAATTCCTAATGATGAACCCTTAAGACTTCATTGCTTCAGAAACTTTCAATGCTATATGCTGAGCAAATGTTAGTTTTGCATCAAAAACAACTCCCAAATCCTTAGCTGTGCTACACCTACTTAAATTATGGTCTTGAATTCTATATTGAGGCTCTATTGACGCTACCCTCCTAGTATATGTTAGAACTTTGCATTTTTGAGCATTTAGATGTAGTTTGTTGTCACAACACCAAGAATGTACGAAATTCAACTGGTTTTGTAGATAGGAACAATCCTCAGTTTTTTCTATTGGCATAAACATTTTTAAATCATCAGCATAAATTAGTCTGTTACATTTTAAATCCTCGCAAAGGTAATTTATGAACATAATGAAGAGCAAGGGTCCCAAATTTGAACCTTGTGGAACGCCTGAAGTAGCCACAATTCTTTCTGATTTGAATCCGTTGTAAGCTACAAACTGAGTTCGATTAAACAAGTAAGAACTTATAAGAGCCCTCGCACCATCAGTGAAACCAAAGAAAGGCAACTTATTGATGAGAACATGATGGTCGATCCTATCAAAGGCCTTCGAGAAATCTGTTTAAATAACATCAACCTGCCCACCATCATCTAATATTTCCGAAGTGAACTATGTCATAACAGTTAGATTTGTTACCGTAGATCTCTTACTAACAAATCCGTGTTGATAAGGAGAAATTTGATTTTTAATTCGGCTATAGATACGTGCATACAAGACTGACTCAAAGACCTTTGAGAAGTTACAAAGTAGAACAACACCCCTGTAACTTTCAACATTTCCCCTGTCTCCATTCTTAAAAATAGGACATAATCTACCTTCTTTCCATCGTTTCGGATAAACACCCTGTTTAATTGATAAATTAAAAATATACTTTAAAGGTCTTACCAGGACAGTCGCACAGTCCCTAATGAGAAACGAGGGAATATTATCAGGGCCAGAGGTCATCTTATTTTTTGATTTTTTCATGGCCATTAATATTTCATCCCCAGTAATGGGCCAGAATTCCACAATTGTTAACGACATACTAAGCGAATGACAAGTCGCTGCTGGTTCCGACAGTGTGAAGACACTCTTGAAAAAATCTGCAAACGCGTTAATAATGCCCGACGGAGACTTCAGAATGTCATTTCTATACATCATCACACTGGGAATTCTAGAAGAATTACTTTTGGAATGAACATAACTCCAAAAGCGTTGGGGATCCAGTGCCAGAGAAGCCTGTGCATCCTCCATGTATTTAACAGATGACGCTTTAATTTGCTACTTAGAAATTGATCTTAACCGTCTAAATTCTAGATAATCATTGTGATTACCATATCTCTTGAATTTTTTTGCATGCTTTGCTTTCTTTTTTATATTTTTAATAATATTAGCAGAAAACCATGGAGGATACTAATGAGCAAACTTTTTGTATGCCGGAACAAATGAAAAACATTATCATACAATTGGTCCAGTGCAAGATCAATATCACAACAACCCTCAAAAGACGTCCAGTCAATTGCTGATAGGGCTCTGTATAATTCAGGAAAATTTGCTTTTCTAAAGTTATAAATCTTAGCCGGGGAATTAGTAGAGAATTATTTTTGGAATGGAGAACATAAGCGCCGGATGATGTGTATCCTCCGGGATCATTGGGGGTATCATCTCTCCTGACAATACACTCTCATCCAGAGATAATCAAATCAAGTAGTCTATTATTCGAGTTAGTTATGCTGATAACCAAAGTCTTGCGATCAGAAACGTTGCCGTCAACAAAATATGGAGCATTAAAGTCACCCATTATGAATACGTTGTCTCGACTCAAATAATCAATCTGTTCAGTAAATTCGAAAAAATGATCATATACATCAATACTTAATCTATCAGGTATATATAATACTACTACATACAAAATTTTACCATTAATACTACATTTTGATTACGAAATGGCGATGAGTGGAATCTAATTCATATATGTAATATATTTTTTTTTCTACAGTCATAGAAAAAGTACAGTGGCTATCTGCTGGTTATGACTGCTTCCTATATTATTAGTATTGTTAATCTTAATACGTACGAAATGGTCCACTACATGAGTACTTAATTTATTCCTAGAAAAAAATGAGTTCTAAAGCACTGTGCATGTATTGAATTATTAACTCGACTACCCGATTGTGGCATGTCTTCAAAATCGCCAACGTTTAATCAAAATATACACCCATATCCAAAATTATATTATAGTAACATGTATGGTATTTACTTACCCTTCTTAAAATGGAATAATTCTGATTATTATAAGTAAAGTTAGCTACAGACACAATCTTCGGATAGGAAAGAATGTTTTTCTCGGTCTTGACCAGTATGAAAGCATGCGATGATGCCACTACTTTGGCTATTTCTTCATTTAGCAGATTGTTAGAAATAATTAACAATGGGTAAGTATTCTGTACCACAACTTGTTTGGCATCCTTTGCAGTAACGATGTTGGGCTAAAAATAGATTATTTTATTGAACCGCAAGTCAATATTTAAAATTTTAAAAAATATTTAAAATTAAAATATTTAAGTATATACATATTCGCATATAAAAAACTGCATATATGATTATATGGATTAATATCTGTGCCACCAGTAATTTAATTTTGTTGCATTTTCCTTTCATGTATAATTACATCATTTGGTCAGGTTATTCCATTATAACTGGTTCAGAAACGAAGGAAACATTGTTTCTGTTGCTTAACTGCCCAGATAAGACATAGATGGCGGAAACTTATTTACTTTACACCATGATAGAAGTAGCAATATTTAGTGATCTAGTACTAGCAGTTTTAATTAGTACTGACATTCGTAGAAATGATTGGTTTGTTTAATAAATAGTCAATTTTTAATAAAATTTTCGTAGTAATTTTCTTGAATAACAAATTGAATGGCTATATAATTATTACTGCGAGAACTATCAGTTCACCATACCAAATAACTTATTGGAACACCCATGAAGCTATTTTGAAACTGATAAATAGAATCGCAGATTCCTGTAACACAAATATGTTTGAACATTTATTACGTCATAATAATTGATCATTAGATAAGTTAAACTATATTAAAATTATTATTAACTATTTGTATATGTTTTCACAATAGCGTAAGTGTATTAAAAACAAGGGTAAAAGTGTATATATATATATATATATATATATATATATATATATATATATATATATATATATATATATATATATATATATATATATATATATATATATATATATATATATATATATATATATATATATATATATATATATATATATATATATATATATATATATATATATATATATATATATTTATGACTATGACTTACGTTTAATTTTGTGTATTGACTCAGGGCGGACTGAATGTACTCTATTAGTGGTTCTTGACTTTCCATTTCTGTAATCATGACATTAGTAATGTATTGGTCATGGAAATTGGCCAGCATTAGCTGAAGTGCTAAACAAATACCAGTTTCCATTTTCTAAAAAAAAGGTGTTAATCATTAATAAAAAAAAACTATTAAAAAATGTTAAAAATCTTTTGTTAAAGCAGTTTAAAGTATGTTTTTGTATATACTTTCTAAAATTAGTTGGCATCTAGTGGAATTTCATAACGCTTCCTGAGGTTCTTGGTCGCCTTGCCCGAGGTTTACTTAAACTTAAACCCCCATACTGTAATGAACTAAATTTCGATGCTTCATTTACTTAACTATCGTCGCGTCATAATAGTAAAATTATTAATATATAATAAAAGACTGTTTTTAGTCAATTTCCACTGGTTTATTTAAATTGCGATGACGCGTTTCGCTGTCGATGCAGCTTCTTCAGATCTACATTTACAGTAAAGCCAGGAAAAAAAAAACATGAATTTGCAGTATATCACAAACCTTGTCATACAGATACCACAATTCACAATAGTTCTCACCACCCTAATCATCATAAATTTTCCGCTTATCATAGTTTTATACATAGACTAACTAATATCCCCTTATCAGAAGAAAATTTTACAAAAGAATTAAACTACATAAAACAAGTAGCCGTTAACAACGGTTATTCGGTTACTTTAATCAATAGTATCGTTAAGAAAAAACTTAGAAACAAGGCTATCTCAGAAATATGCCCACGTTTTAAGGACAGAAATACCACTTTTAAATGCTTAACCTATTTCGGCAAACCAACGGAAAAAACTGGGGAAATTTTTAAATCAAAAAAATATCAACATAGCTTACAAGACTAACAATACTATAGGGAAATACCTTAAAAACTACAAACCACAAATCAATAAAGGCAATAAATCAGGGGTTTATCAATTAACATGTGGGTTATGTCCTAAAACATACATCGGACAAACTGGACGTACATTTAGACAAAGAATTACAGAACACGAAAAAAGTTTCATCCATAGAAAATCTAATTCAACATATGCTAATCATCTATTAACAGAAAATCACACATTTAACAAGAATTTCAAAAATTTTACACACCCAACAAAAAGGGTTAAAACTAAACCTTTTAGAGACTATGCAAATAAATCGATTAAGGACTACAGGTACTTTTCTCAACGACCAGGTAGATTTAAGCAATTCGCCATTATTGAATTTATTCTCTTAACTCTAAATCTGTGTGGATTTTCCAATACTATCAATGTAATTTAATTAGGTGTAATATTATAATTAAGAAATTATATAAAACTGTGAATATTAAACCTAACTTGACAGTGTAAAATGTAGATCTGAAGAAGCTGCATCGACAGCGAAACGCGTCATCGCAATTTAAATAAACCAGTGGAAATTGACTAAAAACAGTCTTTTATTATATATTTATAATGAATTTCCATCAAGTAGAAGCTACAACAATCCAAAAAAAAGTAAAATTATTGTTTTGCTAAAACTTTCAGGTACGAATTTCAGGTCACGCTCAGATAAAATACTCCATAGAAACTAAATTTTCCAGGAACGGATTTTTATGTCGGAAAATAAAACATATTTATGGAACATCCTGTACATAAATACTTACTGTATATACGTTGTTGACTAAAGGAACATATTCCACCGAATCAATATACACAGTTTTCTTATCTTTTTCTAAAGCAGTCGTCTGCATTCCAATAATTTGTAGGCCGTCTGTAGATATCATCTTAGTAGCATAATCATAATCCACTTTAAGGTCAGTTTTTTCGGTAGGAAGCAGCTTCTGGTCAATACTAATTTTTTGAATATTTTTCGGCACTTGTATATCTTGATGACGTTCTCCAGCCTACGGAATACAATTTTATTTTATAGTATATTATTTTTTTTTATAATTTAAATTGTAATACTTAATTTTTCAGATCATAAACGAGTTTAACATGTCATTTTGAAACTATATTCTTTTCCAATTTTCATAATAAGTTGTAACCTAACGTTTTTGTTTGTTTTCATCGCTTTTTGTAATGCTTAAAATATGAGCTGCTTACTTTCAAGCATTGACAGTATCACATCTTTTATATGAAAAATTTTATCTAAAAGCTTAGTCAACAAATTTTTTAATTTTTAAATTACTTCGACATTATCAAAATATTACTTGTGGTTATACGCCCTAACATAGGTAGTAGTTGTTTACACAAATGCAAATAACGTCCGTGACAGCACTACCGCGCTGTTTAAAAGGTGCCGTGAAATACAAAAATGTATGTTTCGGCACTTGGACAACGTTGACGGGTAGTACGATATCCTCGCCGATATCCTTGGCATATGGAATCCAATCTACAGCTTTGCAGATGACAGTACGCTTATCCCTTCATTCACTTTGAACGCTCGGACATCGGCTGCTCAGGCGAATATACGCAGACAGCAGCAAGTCACTCAACTTAACAAAGACCTGGAAAAAATTCTATCTTGGGGTGACAGTAACCAAGTGGATTTTAACGCACCAAGAACTCAGGCGGCAGTTTTTTCTAAAAAAGTTAACACTGCTGAACCCGAGATAGTTGTGTCGGGGCACTCCATTCCCCTAGCATCGTCACTCAGTTTGTTGGGCGTTAATTTGGGAGCAAATATGTCCTGGCATGAACATGTTGCAGGCATAGCAAGGAGAGCTTCTCAAAAGTTGGGACCATTATTTCTAACCAGAAAGCTTTACACTCCAACAACTGTTAATTCTTTACAAAGCTCAAATTCGAACAACTATGGAATAATGCTCCCAAGTTTGGGGCTCCTCTCCCAAACATATACTGCATTTGTTAGATTCTGTTCAGAGAAGGGCTGTTCGTCTGATTGTAGAGCCAAAACTGACCGGCGGCCTTGATTCTATGGAACGTCAAAGAACGGTTGGCGACTTGAGTCTATTCTACAAGTATTTTCATGGAGAATGTTCGAAGGATGTAGCCCGCTTAATTCCTCTCAGAGCGGTGCATGTTAGAAGTACACGTCGCGCTGATACTTCACATCCATATGAGGTTCAGCTTGTTACTCCTCGTACAACGCTTTTCAAGCAGTCTTTTATATGGAGAACAGCATCCCTTTGGAATGGCTTACGCAGGACTGTGTTTCCCACCGAGTACAATTTACAGCGATTCAAGGAATCGCCTTTTCCGCACACGTGTCGTTCCTGTAGCGCTTTAGGGACTTCCCTGCAGCACGTGTGCTAGAACCATAAAAAAAAATGGCAAAAAGGGTAAAATCCCTACTGAGGCGGGGAGATGAGCGATAAAAAAAAATATGTTCAAAAAGCGGCAAATTTTATACGTTCACTTCATAGTCAAACAATATTATTGTAATTTCACTTAGAACTTGAAATAAATTTCACAGAAACTTTCAAAATCATGAAAAAAGTGTACGATATTGTCGTGCTCATCAAGAACACAAATTTTTGAAGGGTATAAACTACGAGTATTTTTCGATGGAAGGGAACAGCTTGAAGAAAACGAATATACTGGAAGATAACTAATAATTCTAACATAAGAAATTATTCGTATAGTTTGTGAATTCATTGCAAATGATCGTAGTGCATCATTGAAAATGAAACCTCAACAAGGAATCACGATCTCGAAAAAAAAAACAAAGGAAAAAAGGATGATGCAAAATTTATTCAACACTTTAAATAAAGATTAGATTATTGAGAGTGTAAAAATTCAGGAGACTCGTACTAGCCTCTAGAAATAATTCAAACTTTCTGGCAAAAATTGCTACTTATGACGTGACATGGTGTTTTCAATATGACCAACAAACAAAGCGTCAAAGTGCAGAATTAGACCCCAAATTATCGCCTCAGGCCAAAAAAAAAAACACGAAAAGTTCTCTCTCTCTAATAAAATCAATAAATATCAGTTGTTTTTGCGGCAGCAAAGGTATTATTTATTGTGAATTATTTCCATCTAATCGAATTTTCAATGGCGAGTACTAAAATATCGATAAGTAAAATTTGTCTTATTCGGTCTGAATACGAGAGTTGTATGATAAGTACCTGACCTCGGCAAGAGATGGCGTTACTATTTAAAAAATTATATTTTTCGTAAACTTAACCTTTCACACACGTAATTTAGTTTGTGGGTAGCAGCTCTTTAAATAGAACTTTTGGGATTTTACAACAATGGAAAAAATTGACTATCAAGCAGTGATAAAATATTTGTTTCTGAAAAAGAATACGCATGATGAGATAAAAGCGAAGTTTATGGGGCCTCTGCACCTTCGTTATCGACCGTAAAATATCCAATATTCAAACACGGCCGTACACGCATTTTTGATGAAGAACGTCCAGGTCGTCCAAATAAGGTCACCACATCAGAAATGACTAAGAAAATCCACGATATAGCAATAAATGATCGGAGAGTAAAAGTGCGTGAGATTTCTGAGACTGCACATCTCAACTGAACGGGTGCAGAACATTTTAACAATTCATTTGTATATAAGAAAGCTTTCCGCAAGATGTGTGCCGCGCGATTGCTCACAACTGACAATAAACACGTGTGTGTGTGTGTGTGTGTGTGAGCTTTAGCGTCAATTTATAACTGTTGACGAAACATGAATTCATCACAGCATACTAGAGACCAAAGAACAGTCCAAACAGTGGGTTTTCCGTGGCAAACCGGCGCCAAAGAAAGCCAAGGCGACTTTATCGGCCAACAAAGTCATGGCCACGGTGGTTTAGGATGCACGAGGCATCGATTACCTTGAAAAGGGCAAAACGAATAATGGAGAATATTATGCCAATTTATTGGATCGTTTGAACCATGCTGTGGAAGAATAACGTCCGCATTTGGCGAAGAAAGCATTCTCTTTCATCAAAACAATGCACGCGTGCACACTTGTGTCATCGCCATGGCAAAATTTCCCGAGTTAGGATACAAACTGCTTCCGCTTCTACCATATTCGCCAGATTTAGCTCCCAGCGTTTATTTCCTACTTTCGAATATGAAAAAATGGCTCGGCCGAAAAAAATTTGGCTCAAACGATCAGGTGATTGTTGAAACAAACGCCTAATTGAAAGGATTTGAGAAATCATATTTTTTAGATGGGATACAAAAGACAGAAAAACTTTGGACTAAATATATCGAGCGAGGGTATCGAGCTAAAGGGAGACTATGTGGAAAAATAAATTAAATTTTACATATAAGATTTTTTTTCTTGTCAAGGCCCTCGTATGATCGTGCAGACAGCTGTTTTACATTATATGTTACGAGATAATGCACCAGGTTACACTACACTCATTCTTCGATAATCCTTGACTCTAAATCCAGTTTGTGATTTAACACCTTGAGACGTTTTACTATTCTGAAAAATTAAAATAAAGTTAAAAGGGTTTTTCTTCGAGGGAATAGAGACCCTTTAAAAGACAAATTAAGCTAGACCATTCATGAGAATTAATATTAAGTTGTGAAAAATGCATTGAATTTGGAATAAAATATATTAATTTAAAAAAAAAATAAGAAACTGGAAAAGTTTCTTCAAACACTACTCTCGAAAACTAACCCTTGCACTGTGTAAAGTTTAAATATTTTCAAACCTGCAAAAGCTGTTGCTGAATCATGGCTTCGAGAAACATTGTCCATCTATTATTCCACTGAATAACCGCTGAGGATCCTTCCTCTGTTATAACCAAATTTTTAATTGTTTTAAATAGCCCAGAATATTTGTGACCTCTGTGTTGTAATTCATTGTAAACATCACTACCAGAAAGTTGAACATTATCCTCACCAATTTCCAAGACAGTAGGATCAGTCATGAACTTCTCGTTGGGTTGTGGGAATGTCATTTTGCCAGACATAATGATTTCTTTGTTCGAAGTAATTTCAAATTCCCCGGAGCCTTTTTGGACCATCGCATGAAGTGGAACTGAACCTATAAAAAAATATTTCTTGAACATACTGTATGGAACCTGGATGTTCTAGCAATAAAACTTCCCCGTTTGTGTTTAAAGTTTTAGATGTATTCAAGTCTCAGTGATAGTATCTAGATTATTATATTTCGATTGTTAAATTAAATATATTTCAAGGTACTATACTATCATCCAAATAAAGCAGTCTACAGAACCTGCACACAGTAAAAACTTGTATATATATATATATATATATATATATATATATATATATATATATATATCCGATAATAGAAATGACTTGAAATATATGTTGAATAGCTTGAGAGAGAAAGCAGAAAAAATTGGCCTGAAAATGAATGTAACGAAGACATTTAAAACTATGATGCCGGAAGAAAAACAAGAAATTCAAATAGACAATAAACCTATCGACAATGTCACAGAATATAAATATTTGGGTCAAGTATTTCGCCTTGGCAGAGATGGACAACAGGCTGAAATAAAGAGAAGAACTAAACTGGGATGGTCGGCCTTTGGACACTTAGTTTTATACTGAAATCGCAAAGCATTGCCAACACCTAAAGTTGAAGGTGTTCAAGTGTTTTGCCGATCTTAACATACGGTGGAGAAAATTGGAGTTTTACTAAAACCCAACTACAGAGGCTAACACACCCAAAAAGTCATAGAGAAAGCAATGCTCGATTACACACTAATAGACAAGAGAACAAATGCGTGGATTCGCCTAAGAACGAAGGTCGTGAATGTCCTGGAGAAGTCGGAAAGTTTCAAGTGGAGCTGGGCAAGGCATACAGCGAGGGCTTGCGATGGCAGGTGGACGGATTTATTACCGTGGAGACCATGGTCCTTCAAGCGAGGCAGACCACCTAACAGATGGTCTAATGACATTTATATGACTGCCGGACTATCGTGGATAAGGGAAGCACAAAATTGAGAACAGTTTTACAAGTCCTTACCTATTTTTGGTATAGTTAGAACTTTCTTGAAGTGTAGATTTTCAAACAATATTTCTTTATGTCCACTGCTAATATTGGAAATGAGTTGATAAGCAATATTCTGAAAAATAAATATATATCAATTAATTAGTTAATATTGTGTTATAAAAGTGTAATAACAAATACTGAAACGTTGATAAGGAAATTAAAATCAATTAGTACTGCTTCTCTCTTCTTCTAATAATGAGTACTTAGTTACTTATTGCAGATCTTTAAAGCGTATTTTTTCTTAAACCAAGCACTTTTTTGTAGAAATTAAATTGACAAAAACCACATCTACTCGTTTAGTTGTTCTAACATCTATTTCAAATTTTTTACTTGATGCCTCCACGATAGGGACTCTCCAGGCAACAAAAGTCAATTTGCAAAAGATTAGATTTTTGGAAAGGAGTAAGAAAACTGCTGAATAACGCATAAAAATGTCCGCAGTTGCATAATTCAAACTGTCATAAAACGTAAGTATTGAAGCAGATTTTTTTGTTATTAAATTTTAATTTTAAAAGTATTGTCAGGGTATTTTCCAAATTATTTTTTAATAGACGCTTATAAGAGAAATGATTCTACATTTTTGCGATTTTCACGCTGCCTTTCAAAAAATGGCTATTTGCAAGTAGCTCAAATTGGCGTTCGCAAAATTGCCATTCCTTACAGCATTACCTTAATATGTTCAATGTGTTGTCACATATCAGCTCAAAACACTTGAATTTATAACACAGCTAAAACTCATTTAGATTTGTTAAATATTAACAAAAATTTTAAGAATCTAAGTGGAATCCAAATATCTATAACCGACCTGTAAAAGCATATTGAAAATCCTATTTGATTTATATATATTTTTCAACAAATATAAAGTCAGCTTTTTAGTGTTCCGTACGGAACACTTATAAGATTACTTTGATGTATGTCTGTCCGTCTGTCTGTCTGTCTATCTGTGACACCCGATTTTCTCCGAAACTGTTTGACCTAGAAAGTTGAAATTTGGCATTAATATAGGAACTGATGGCCTCATCAAAGCCGTGTAGTTTTGAAAGTAAAATTTTTTTTATCAGGTTATCGAGTGAAGTGTCAAATGAAGCTTGTAAAAACACGATTTTAAAAATATATATAATATAATACTTACGCACACTTTTCTTTGTATTATTTTTACATAATTGCGCAAAATCGCTATCCTTCCCCCTTATCTTGAATAGTACTGATTAAAAAATTTTGAAAACATTCTGGAACATTCTCCACAAGGTGTAGATTAGGCAAAAATTAACACGATTTCATTACCTTTAATAATTTATCTGGTATACAAAAAAAACAATAATTTCAAGGTGATCAGTTTTCAATAAAGGTCGGTAAAAAAACTATGTTGAAAACTCATTTGGGGTGTATTTTGTGAAGTCATTGATTATTTTATACTTCCGTAACAAAAATTTTTATTTTTGTTGTTGTTGTTTCTTTGTTTATGGCGCTACACTCTTAACGAGGTAATATGCCAGCACAACACTCTCTCTCGTGCTTCGAGATAGACTGCCTTATTTGGTGAGAGACTGAGTAGTCGGACCTTCATGTCCTCCTCATTTCTCTCTATCCATATATTTCTTGACATCTCTAGACTTTTAAATTTTATTTCTTGGCTAAAGATTACTAGTGCTGTGGTTGTTTTTCTGTACTGGTTTGCGTTTTAGATTATTATTGTAACATATAACTCTATACCTTATTATTGCTTAAAACTTATATTTAGTGTTTTTGTCTTGTCCCTTTTTTCCCTTTTTCATTATTAAAACTTATTCTAAATTTGTATATTATGACACTTTAGGAATTTATATATGAGATTAATAGTACAATGATTTGGGTTTGCCAATATAATTCTCATATCAAGCGGTGCATTGAAACCTTTTTGGCGAAATTCTTCATATATATTCCTACCTAAATTTATATTTTTACTACATTCAAAAAAGATATGATTGAGGTCTTGTCTTTGTCCACATTCGCAATTTGGCGAATTTTTTATACCAATTTTGAATAAATGATTGGCAGCTAGAACGTGTCCCGTCCTCATCCTTATTATATTTGTAATGTGTCTTCGATTTTCATATTCATAACCATCGAACCATTTTTTTTCCAAAAACCTATTATTGATTTGCGCATAGAATCTGCCTCCTTTGATCAACTTTTTTCCAGTATTCACCAAATTCCTGCCTTATTTTATTTTTTATTATGGGTAGGAATTCCCCTCCACTAAATTCTATGTGCTGTGGAGCATTGAGTATTCTTCCAATTTTTGCCAGCTTATCTGCTGTTTCATTACCTGAAATCTGTATGTGACCTGGAACCCAGATCAATCCTATATGAAAACCAGAATCATTTGCTATTAGCAATAGTCTTCTAGTGTGAAGTGTTATGTAATCGTTTTTTTGCTTTTATTTGTGTTTTATTCAATTTTTCTATAGCGCTTTTTGAGTCTGATAAAATTATTGCATTTCTTAAGTTTTTTTTTATGATTGTTAATATGGACTCTTGGATAGCTATAGTTTCAGCTGTGCATATAGATATGTGATCGGGCAGTCTTGATGAAAATTTGTACTTAATCTCAGGAATGTATACCCCATAACCTACATTTGGTCCATTTTTTGAAGCATCCGAATAGACACGTGTATAAGAAGGGTTTAAATTATCCATACATTTTAAAAATTGTATTTTACAATCTAGGGAGTTTTTACTTATATTCCATATTATTTTGTTGATGTTTCTGATTTGGTATTCTGGACTGACTTCGAATATGGGTAAATTGTTGGTTCTCTGAATCTTATTTATATATGGTGTATGATATTTAAATGCTTGTATTAAGTATGGTACTTCTTTATTTTTTCAGTATCCTGTTTTACTGTTGCATTTAATTCTTAATTCCAAAACCATCTGTATCAGTGGATGATTATTGATGCCTATAAACTTAGAGATAAAGTTCGCAGCTAGAATTTTCCTTCTGTGTTCTAAATCTATCTCACCTGCTTCTGCTAGCAAGGCATTTGTTGGTGTACTTTTCATGCAACCCATTGATATTCTAAGCGCTTGATGATGTATGACATTGATTTTGTTAAGATTCTTCTTCGACGTTGGTTTTAAAAAGATGGATCCATAATCCAGGTGTGATTTAATTAATCCATTGATGATCCATTACTCCAGGTTGTGAATTTTAATTAATCCATTGGCCATTAGCATAGTTTTGGGATCTGCCCCCCAACTGATCCGACAAAAGGTTTTTAATACATTAATTCCTTTCCGTGCTTTATTTATCTTGTCCTCGATATGTTTGTTGAAGTTTAGGTTTTTTTTGTAGGTACATACCTAAATATTTAACTTCTCTTTTAAATTGTATATTTGTGTCGTTCATTATTATGTCTGGGAGATTAATTATCCTACGGTTTCTAGTAAACCATATTGCTTTACATTTTTCAATGGACAGGGTTAAATTATTATTTTGTAACCAGTTATTCACGGTTTGTAGACATTGTATGCTTAGATTTCTCGTTTCTTTAAAATTGCTGCCTTTGATATATATAACCAAATCATCTGCATATCCTATTATCTTGCAATATGTTGGCAATTCTTTGAATATTTCGTGTATGTATATATTGAACAAAAGGGTGCTAAGTGGTGAACCTTGTGGGATACCAGAATTGGTAGTTTTTGGTCCTATGAAAGTTCCATCTTTATTTCTAGAGTACAGATATCTAGTTTGTAAAATATTATATATGATGTTTATTAGATATATTGGAATATTGATCTTATGTAATTTTTCATATAATCGATTTATAATGACATGATCATATGCCGCCTTGATGTCGAGAAATATTGCTATTACGGATTGTCCTTCGCTGAATGCTAGTAGGATGTCTGTAATTAATAGAGCCAAGGCATTTTGTGTTCCTTGGCCTTTTCTAAAACCTGTCTGTTGCCAAGAAAGTATTTGGTTTCTTTCTACGTGCCACTCCAAGCGATTTTTTATCATACTTTCTAGGATTTTTAGGAGGCAGGATGATAGAATTATTGGCCGATAACTTAAGGTGTGGTTTGGGTTTTTATTTGGTTTTAATAAACATACCACATTGTAGTCTCGCCATTGTTCTGGTAAAGGGTTTCCATCTATAATTTTGTTGTATGCCTTTAACAACGCCTCTAGGAAGCTATTTGGTAATTTTTTTATCATTGTATAAGAGATTTCATCCATTCCTGAGGCTGTATCTTTCTTTCCTTGTAAACTTGCCTTCAGCTCATATATGGAGAAGTATTTAATTTCTTCTGCATTATGTTGCAATAAATTGAATGATGGGTCAATAGATGTTATTGTTATGTTGTTCATTATTTCTAGTCTGGTTTCATCCGTTATGTCCGGCGAGGACCTTGTTACATTGTTTTTATGAAATGCCTTTATTTTATTCCATATATAAGTGATGTTTGAATTCCTGTTGATAGTGCCGCAGAATTCCTTGAATTTAATCTTCTTTTTGATTTTTATGAGTCTTTTAGAGGAGGCAATGTTTTTTTTTGCTAAAATATAATTTTCTAAAGTTGGATTTTCTTTAAATTTTTTAAGAGCTTTTTCTCTTTTTTTAATTATCATAGAACATTCCTCATCCCACCATGGGTTCACTGTTAAATTATTATTATTTTTTAGTTTATAAGGAATAGCTTGTTCTGCCGCTTTATTCATCAATTTATATATTTGATTAATATTCATATCATTGTTCAGCATATACGTTTCCACCTCCAGTATATTATTGTATAAATTCCAATCTGCTCTTCCGAAATTCCTTACTTGAAATTTTTTAAAAGTTCTACTCTGATGTTTTGTAATATCACATATTGTAGGAAAATGGTCACTGTTAGCACAATCTGGCAAGACCGACCACGAGCATTGTGAACTTATCTCCGGACTACTAATCATAACATCTAAAGGATTAGATGTTGTATGGCGAAATGTTGTATGTACTCCATTACTAATCATGACGAAATCACTATCCTCCAGAAATTCTATCAGTGCTTTTCCACTTTGATTATTTGTACCAGCACCCCATGTTTGGTGCAGGGCATTGAGGTCGCCCATTAGAATGCAATGTCCTTGGAGGTTGTCCATCATATCCTTGAGATTTTCTTTTTTTAAAATATTCTGTGGAGTCGAATACGCGTTTATAATGTTTAAATTATTTATTTTAAAGACCATATATTGTAAGTGTTGTTTATTGATATTATTTACGTCATTGTTAATAATTGTATATTTTATATTATTTTGGATGCATGTTGCAATGCCTCCATACCCGTCCTCTCTGTCTTGTCTTATGATTGTATAAGATTTAATTGTGAATTTGTCATCTTTTTTAAGCCATGTTTCATTTAACATTATTACCTGTGGATTATTGTCTTTTATCAGATTAATAAGATTTTCTTTATTAGAATGTACACTTCTGATATTCCATTGTAATATCTTGAACTTGCTTGAGATTGCAAGTTTATAATTCTGTTATCCACTGGGTTGTCTACAATTTACTGTGTCTATGATATTTTTTATTGTTATTTGATGTTCTTCCGAGAGATTTATAAAATACTGATGAAAGTTGTCATGAAAATTAAAATTGTTTTCGTTTGTAAGTGCACTTATAGGCGGAGTATTGGGTCTTTTATTGATCAACGGGGTGATATGAGTCTGATTACTTGTACTGGGTAGGTATTTTGTAGAATTGTTATGTCCTGTCCTTGAATTTGGGTATATCAGGGCATTGTTGTGAGCTTCCTTGTCGTATCCCTTTTGAGGGGTTTTCTTCTTAGGTGGTTCTATGAGAGCTTGCTGGAAGGATCTTTTTGATCCTGTGTTAAAGTCTACCCATCTTCGTTGAGATGGACTAACTTTGTCATTGCTAAAACTGGACTTATTTTGATTCTTATCACTTGTATTGAGTGATGGGAAGTCTGTTTGTCTCCATATAATTTCATTTTCAGATGTATTGTATGTTTTGGGACAAAGTGCATTAGCATCCCAGAAAGTTACATTTTCATAAGCCATGACTTTTTTAATGGATTTTTGACGTAAATATTCGGGACATTCTTTGTAATTTGATTTGTGTTCCAAGCTATTGCAGTGTATGCATTTTGTTTGACATGTAAATTTTTTACTTGAATTGTCTGTATCCTCTGCCCTATTCTCATGTGATTCCGATTCACCACAATTAAAACATCTTTTTTTGCTTTTGCATATTTTTTTTATATGACCAAACCTCAAACAATTGAAACATTGTGTGACTGGGGAAATATATGGAATGACCTGTTTTTCAAGTTTGTATATTCTAATAAATTTAGGTAGGTTTACGCCTTCAAAGGTGGCTAGAATAGTATTCGTCGGTTCATATGTCGGTTTATCATTGTCGTTACTAAGTATTTTCCTGTTAAGTCTGACTATATCTAATATTGATACCGGTGCTTCATATTCCTCCATTAATTCTTCAATCGAAAGACTTTTGTGAATGCCTCTGATAATGCCTTTACATGTTACATAGTTACTTGGTATATATACTTTGTACCCTTTTTCCATTAATTTTTTATTTTTTGCGAAATAATTTGCTGAAATATAATCATTAAATTCAATGCTAATTCTATTTTTACCTTTATTGTTTATTTTTTTAATATCATGTAACTTTAAATCACAAATCTCCCTCGCTATCCTGAGATCATTGAAATTCCCTATATTATTTCCTGAAATGTCGGTAGATTCTACGTACACTATATACGGCCCTTTGTCTTGTCGCGTAAAGTATCTTTGTTTGTATGTTTTAGTATGTACATCCGTATTAGTCTTTAATACTGTTGAAAGGTTGTTATTATTTGTCAAAGTTTTGTTAATTATATCAGACCCAATCATGTCTATATTTTGTGAAAAAGATAAATCAGGACCCCCTCCGGGGTCCTGTATTTCATCCATCTGAAATTTTATTTTATTTCAATTTGGAGAGAAAATGCAAAATTCACTCACCGATCTTCCAATATAATATAAAAAGAAAAAAGAAGAAAAAAACACTATATAAAAAGGAGCCAAAAAACAATTTGGAATTTAACCGATTTGTAAGCAAAAAAAAAGAAAAAAACTAAAATACAACCAGCTTTGTACGCTACTGCTTCGAACAACCGTCGCTTCAGCACTCAAATTTTTATTTTAAAAGCAATCAATTTACGGAACACTAACTGCGCAAGTCCGACTTGCACTTGGCCGGTTATTTATGTTACAAGTGAAATTCAAATTTTTATGATCATGGATACTCACTGTAAAGCCTATCAGAAATTACAGATAATTTTTAGTGTTCCGTACGGAACACTTATAAGATGACTTCGGTGTCTGTCTGTCTGTCTGTCTGTCCGTTTGTCTGTCACACCCGATTTTCTCCGAAACTATTTGTTATAGAAAGTTGAAATTTGGTAACAATTTAGGAATTGATGGCCTCATCAGAGCCGTGTAGTTTTGAATTTTGACTTAAGGGGTCAGTTTTGGAGGGTGAAATCGGAAGTGAAAAAAAAATTTTACTAGGTTATCGAGTGTGCTGTCAAATGAAAGCTTGTGAAAACACGAGTAAAATATTTTACCTTATCTCGAAAAGTACTGATCAAAAAATTTTGAAAAAATTCTGGTATATACTCCACGAGGTGTAGATTGAACGAAAATTATCACGAGTGTATTAGCTTTAATAATTTATTTGGTATATAAAAAAAAAAAACAGAAATTTCAGTTTCATCAGTTTTCAGTAAAGATTGGAAAGAAACTTTGTTGAAAACTCATTTGGGGTGTGTTTTGTGAAGTCACTGATCATTTTATACCACCGTAACAAAATTTTTTATTTTAAAAGCAATCAACGTACGAAACACTAATTGTGCAAGTTCAACTGGCACTTGACCGGTTATTTTATATTGAGAATTTATTTTTCAATGTCATTATGTCAAAACTATTATTTCTTTATAAAACAGTTTCAAAAAAGCTCAAATTCCAAAAAATGTCAGAGATATTGTAAAAGAAAAACGAATTATATCGTAGTTCTAATTCAAAACATAACATGATCAGTGTTTTATGAAGTTAGAAACTGTTCAAAAGTAAAATTTATCAATAATATGAACTAAACATGTTTTAGAATAGCAGCAGATTTCTTACAAGCTTCGAAGCTTGTAAGAAATCTGCATCAAAGCGAGAGCGTAAGCAAAATATAGTATTCCTAATACATTTTAGGACCCTACTTGTTGATTATTGCTTATTTTTATTCTCATTTTCCTATTTTTTTTTTACCTAGCACAATTTCTAGTTAACTTCCAAATTTCAAAACATCTTATGAAAATTGAAAATAAAAGTGTAACAGTTGTGCTACCAATATTAAAAAAATTCGGTAAAGAACATAAAAAAACGAACTCTTTGTACGAACGTGTTGTGAAAAGTCCCGAGACTTTCCGAGAGATGGCAGCACAAACAAAAAACCCCATAGGATTTTCAGTTAGTATCAACTCTTAGAAGATTCGTGTAAAATTTTCTTGAGATCTTTTCTATTAGTTTGCTAGTTACAGCTGTTTGAGCTGACGCTACTTTTGATTTTCCAAAACGATGAAACAAAAAAAACTTCGTGTGTTGAATAAACATTGTTTTTTGATCGGAAAGAATGCAGCCAAAAACGAAGAATGACTTGAGAAGTGTTATGGCATATCTGTTCTGTCGAAAGCAACTATATGTTGATGGTTTAGTGAACTTAGATGCGGTCGTACAACCACCACGTCCGGACGTCCAAACGCGGCAATCACTCCAAAAAACACAAAAAAATGCACCATACTTTTCTGAATAACTGCATAGTGAAAGTGAGAGAGAAAGCTGATATCGTGAAAATATCAACAAAATGCCCGAGGCATATTTTGCATGGATATTTGCATATGAAAAGCTATGTGTCCGATGGATGCCGTACACTGTCACGATTAATCAAAAATAGCAACGTGTCGAAGATTCAAAACGCTGGAGAATGGCATGGAGTGTCCAAAAACACAAACATCAGCTGGAAAAGTTATAACAAGTATTTTTTGGGATGTATATGGAATAATACTGATCGACTGATCTTAAGAAGGGGCAAGCAATCACCGAAGATTATTACGTTGATTTATTAGTCCGTTTGAATAATAATGCACCAGCTCACAACTCAACAAAATCAAGGGTGAAATTAGACCAACTCAGCTACGAATGGCTTCCTCATCCACCGTATTAACCAGATCTCGTCCCTAGGGATTATTACCTCTCTCCAAATTTAAAACTGGACCTTTCACCTCATGAGTAACTATTATTAATTGCCAAAAAATTATCGATATAAATTTAACAAAACAACTGCTAACTTACCAGATAGAAACTTGTAGGCAATATAATGTTATCATCTAACTGATGACCGACACACTCTCTGAATTCTTCACTATTTAGTGTTACTTGCATGTCAATAACACTAAACAATGAATGAAGTTTATCTTCTAAACCAGTTCGCCATGATTCACTATGATTCCAGTGTGATAATGGTGCCAATGAAGGGGTTCCTCTGGCTACAGGGTACTCGGTTTTGGGGTAAATGTTTAACATTGAGAGGTCCATACCGGCTAAGTACATTCTTAAAAAAAAAATTGTTAAGTTTTTTATTCAGAACTTCATTAATAATGAAATATTATCATGTTCTTCACATTCTTTTATTTCAAAAGCCAAAATGCTAAGTAAATATTCTAAGCGATTTCATAACACCCTGTATACAATTTTATTACTTACTTTCCTAGTGACGTTAGCAAGAACTCTAAGCCACTCTTGCTTCCCCTTTGTGTTAGCGGAATATTAGTACATCCAGTTTTTACAGATCTTTTCAAGATGGCTTGTAGTAATCCATGTGGAGCAATTTCGATCAAAATGGAATCTTTTGGGATACTCCTTAATCCTTCTTCAAAGTATACTGAACTTAGAAGATTGTTAGTGTGATATTCAGCAGAAGAATGCTGAGCTAACTCTGTGTTCCATTTATCTTCTAGATTGGAGGTAGATATCCATTTTGACGACCTTTTTATGACAGGAACTATTTCTTTGAGATATTTGAGTAGTAAAGGAGCAGCCGGTTTAATATATCTACTGTGGTAAGCAATGTTAGATACATTAACCAATCTGGCAAAAGTTCCTTGGGCTTGTAATTCAGCAACGAATTTTTCCATATCTTCTCGGGGACCTGACAAGGTTGCACTGTCGGGGCCGTTATGGCAAGCTACTTCAATACTAGGAGGTAGTCTGTCTTTTATTGCATTGTAACCAAGACCTACACATATAGTTAAAGACATTTGTATCATGGGCTATAACACGATAATTGGGTCAACGAATAATTGAGGCACCGGATTACAGTACAGGGTGAGTCAACGAGAGAGTAAAGTTCACTATCTCATTTGTTTCAGGAATGACGAAATGTTAAAACGCAATAGTTTTAGGGAATGTTAAGGTGCATAGTTTAAAATTATTTTTGAGCATACAGGGTATTTCAAAAAAGTGTAGCCGATATAACATATGTTTTTTTTTTTAAATGGAACATCCTATTTTCTCATTTATTTTTAAATTCGGCGTAAAATGTTTTTCTAATATTTCAATTTTTTTTAAAAAAATATTAGTTTTCAGTTTTGTAAAAAATTGCCAGTAACGCTATTGTTTCTGAAGGTGGAATACTCATAATTGGTACGAGCGTTCTATAGAGATGAAAAAAAAGTATTGAATTAGATGCTACAGGGTGTTCGAAATAAATTTATACATTTCGACTATTTTAAACTGAAAAATCTCAAATATTTGAAATGGCATATCTATATATTATTATTTTTTCTGATAGATTTTACAAAACCCTCCAACTTTTATTAAGTATGTCATATACCAATTTCTAATAATTTTCCACTTATTTAAAATTTTTCAATATTTACCCTTGTTTTTAATACACTTACGCTATTGTGAAAACATAAACAAATAGTTAATAATAATTTTAATATAGTTTAACTTATCTAATGATTATTTATTATGACGTAATAAATGTTCAAAAATATGCCCGTCTACTTGAATACACATGTTTAGTCGTTTTACTACATTTTCCTTCACTTTCCTTAGCATAAAGGAAGTTGTCCTGCACTCATCCCGTATCCTATTTTCCATATCTACTGGTGTTGTAGGGGGATTCACATAAACACGATCTTTAATGTAGCCCCACAAAAAGAAGTCTAAAGGTGTTAAGTCACATTATCGAGGGGGCCACTGAATGAGTCCATCCCTACCGATCCATTTTTGTGGGTAATGATAGTTTAGAAATTCCCGAACTTCCCGGTGGTAATGAGCAGGAGCTCGGTCTTGTTGAATCCACATTTGTTCCCTTTCAAAGTTACCAACTTCTTCAAGAAGCTGAGGTCATTTATTTTGCAAAAAATTTAGATATCTAGGCCCGTTAAGCGGTTCACGGAAAAAATATGGACCAATAATTTGAAAATTTAATACCATACATTAAGCGACCACTGATTTTGGTTTTGAACTTCCCGGACCCAAAATGGATTAACTGTTGAATAATAATGCATGTAATGGCTGTTAACTGCTCCATTACTGCGAAAAGTAGCTTCATCAGAAAACATTAGAGGCCGTTCGAAAAAATTTGGATCGGCCTCTATTGCTCCATTCTTGGTGGTACAAAAGTTTACTCGTTATTCAAAATTACGGTCTTAAAGTTCTTGGTGTAGTTCCATATGAAAGGGATGATATTTGTATTTTCTCGTGGTGCGATTAGCCGTAGATTGGGATGTGTCAGATAAGTCAGCTAGTTGACGGCGGCTGACCTGGGGATTATCTTCAACATGAAGTAAAATCGCCATTTCTTTTTCCTCATTGGTAGCATTCTGGTTTACTACTTTCCGTTTCGTGTACTCAACGCTACCACTACCATCAAACCGTTCCATTAAGCACTGAAATGATTTTCTAGATGGTATACCTCTATTAGGGTACTTCGCTCAATAAAGCCTTACTGCCAAAAGTCAATTTTTTGCCGCCTCGCCCGGTATATAAACCATATCAATTAATTCATTTTTGGGAAAATCCATAACTATTACCTTTATACGTCACTTACTCCAACAAATTAAACTAGTTTTACTTGCTTAATAGACATGTGTACAGACAAGGGTAAAAATTGAAAAATTCAAAATAAATCGAAAACTATTAGAAATAGGTATATGATATACTTAATAAAAGTTGGAGGGTTTTGTAAAATCTATCAGAAAAAAATAATAATATACAGGGTGTGCCATTTAAAAAATTTGAGATTTTTCAATTTAAAATAGTCGAAATTATAAATTTATTTTGAACACAATGTAGCATCTAACTTAAATTTCTTTACAAATATCTTTTTTTTTTTTCATCTTTATAGAACGCTCGTACCAATTATGAGTATTCCACCTTCAGAAACAATGGCGCTACTGACATTTTTTTTACAAAACTGAAAAGTATTATTAAAAAAAAAATGAAATATTAGAAACACTACTAGGTTTTACGCAGAATTTAAAAATAAATTAGAAAATGGGATGTTCCATTTAAAAAAAAACATATGTCATATCGGCCACACTTTTTTGAAGTACCATGTATACTAAAAAATAATTTTAAACTGTCCACCTTAACAATCCCTAAAACTATTGTATTTAACATTTTTTCTTCATTCCCGAAACAAATGAGATAATGAACTTTACTCTATCGTTGACTCACCCTGTACAGCCTCTACGCGTGACCCCTGTTTCCCTAGTAGGCAGAAGAGAGGATAACGCTGTAAACGCGTCGATCGATGGACAAAATCATTTTACAACACAATAATCAACTTGTCGTTTTTCTGTTAATAATTAATAAATCAAGTTGATATTTGTGTAGACACACTTTTTAGGCTCATACGCTTCTTGTGGATATAGTCGTTTGATAAAATTCTTTGTTTAATTTGTTATTAACAATGAATAAACTCTAGGCTGAAAAATTTCAATATTAATTAAATAATTGGCCAAAATGATCAATCTCGGATTATTTTTCATATACTTGCGACTATCATATCAAAAATTCAGGACAGTATGTGGAGAAATAAATAAGCGCGCACGTGTTCTTAGCACACGCGTGCGTTTTCTTGCAGTTAATCGCAGGAAAAATTTGTTTTTTAAATGCTGTTAAATTTGGTTATTCTATTAAAAAAATCTTTGTTTTTTTTTTCATAATATAACACTAAAGTAGAGCGTACGAAAATACGCTCAATTAGTGTTTTTATGTAACGGTATGTAGATATAAAATTTTTCAAATAAAAATTATAAAAAGATATATACACGATTTAAAATTGTTGTAACAATTTTTC
Source organism: Pachyrhynchus sulphureomaculatus (assembly GCA_019049505.1). Classification (NCBI taxonomy): domain Eukaryota; kingdom Metazoa; phylum Arthropoda; class Insecta; order Coleoptera; family Curculionidae; genus Pachyrhynchus; species Pachyrhynchus sulphureomaculatus. Next base: position 166,857,108 of record CM032454.1, on the reverse strand, counting down.
ACCCCAGAATTCAAAAACCATTTGGTTTTTAGAAGTGTTGAGTACAGTTGAAATCGAATATTCAAGAAAGTTTTATAAAAAAAAAATTGATACTTTCAAAATTCGTAACTATTATTGTAAACGTTGTGGAAACTCAGTGAAATAACACCTATTGACTATTTGGTTCTCCAGTTTGGTTTTCTTAAAAGTTTAACCAAACGGAAAAGTCAAATTATAAAACCAAATGGTTTTTGAATTTTCGCGTTAAAAGTTGTAAAAACGATTCTGAAGCGTGCATATGTTATACCTTTTTATAATTATTACTTTGAAAATTTATATCTACACAATTACACCATTTAGTTTTCTTATTTGATTTTCCTACGACAAATTAACAAATTAACATTTATATTTGGTTACTTCATTTTCAAATAGAATAACCAAATTAGAAAACGAAATGTCTTTTTGGCAGCTGAAGGCATTCAAAAAACAAAATTTCACTACGATTAGCTGCATGAAAACGTGCGCGTACGGTAAGAGCTTGTGCGTGTTTCTTTATTTATCCACATAATTGCTGCAAAAATTAACATCTTGACCAAAATTTTTGATATAATACTCGCAAATGTATGAAAAATATGCCGACATTGTTCATTTTGGCCAATTTTTTAATTAATATTGAAATTTTTCAGCGTAAAGTTTATTCAGTGTTAATAACATATTAAACAAACAATTTTATCAAATGACTATATCCAGAAGAAGTGCACAAGTCTGAAGAGTGTTTCTACGCAAAAATCAACTTGATTCGTTAATTATTAACAGAAAAACGACGAGTTGATTATTGCGTTGTAAATTGATTTTGTCCATCGATCGACGCGTTCACAGCGTTATGCTCTCTCCTGCCTGCTAGGGAAACAGGGGTCACGCGTAGAGGACAGTTCTGCAATAATGATCTTAATCAAGAATTAATTTACATATAATTTTTCTATTAATGATACCTCGTATCTATATTTATTTGAAATAAACTAAAAGCATTAGTATGCAAAACTTACTGTAGTACCGATAGTACTATCGCTTGATTAAGATTGATTGAAATCATATGTTACAAGCGATCGGCCCTATAGTTTATACTATTGACATAATTAATACATCAGACATTAATCTGTAAAAACAATGCCCTATTCTGCTAATAAAATTAACTAAATAAAAGTTAGTGTTCTCAATTACCTATAGCCGCCATCATTCCCCTGATCAACTCAGCTTCCAATGATGCCCTTCCTCGAGAATAAGCGCTGAGAATCATTTGTTCTGCTGTTAAGCAGCCATCAGCGTATGCACATCCTAACTCTCCTACAGAGTGACCTATAATCCCATCTGGTACGATGCCGACAGCTTTTAGAATGTCAGTAAGAGCAATCTAGAAAACACGCATAGAGTTACTATCTTGTAAAACCATGTGGAAAATATAAGTATTTTACGACGATTATTCCACTCATTATAAACAAAACCCACCACAAATCATTTTTAGTGTTCCGTACGAAACCCTCATAAGATCATTTCGTGTCTGTCTGTCACACCCGATTTCCTCCGAAACTATCTGACATAGAAAGTTGAAATTTGGCACTAATATAGAAATTAATAGCCTCATCAGAGCCGTGTAGTTTTGAAAGTTAAATTTTGACCTAAAGGATTAGTTTTGAGGAGTAAAATCGGAAGTGAAAAACAAAACATTTTACCAGGTCATCAAGTAGGGGTCAAATGAAAGTCACGAGTTCAAGTCAAAGTAAAAACACGAGTTCAAAAATATATATAATGTAATACTAATTGCGCAAGTTCGACTTGCACTTGGTCGGTTTTTTTTTAAAATCAACTGTAAATGAAAATCAGAATTCCACAGACTTAGCCACCAATATTAGAAAAACCGAGCTTCAATTTCTAATTTGAAGAAACTAGAGGGTAGTGAGTCGAAATTTATAAACATCCTAATAAGGAGATAGAAGCGCGATTTAAGAGTTTGCAAAAATGACTTATACCCCAAGTTACGAACCAGTGAACATTAAATGGACATAGATACTTAACTTCCGCATCTACTGAGACTGAAAGATTGATGTATGATCTCAGATTAGGTTCCGAAATGGCTTAGAGGAAGAAGCACTATTCGCGGTTCAAGTGCTTAGAGAGAGCAAACGTGATATATCCAAATGCTTTTTGAACTATAGGTACCAAGGTGGTAAATTAATAGAGATCCCTAAAATATAAATCTCGATGAAAAAGACATGGCAGACTAGCAAGGGAAATTCCGGCATAAGAAAAAAATCCACGAAAGTGCAGTTACGTAGAAATTAAATAATAAAGTGATAAGTTAACCAAGTAAATTGTTCGTTTCGAATATTTTTAGTCTCAATAAGACAACACAGGCCAACAAAAAATATTTGTAAAAACTTTTTAAACCAATAGATCTCAGTGTTATGTATTTTTGGGTGCTGAAACCGTATCTGGTATCAGTTTTTTTGTATCACCCACAGTTCTTTCACAATATGTCATCGATTAAATTTCAAAATAGGGAAAATTTGATACATAAAAAATAAAAACTTAAACCATACTTTTATTTGATTAGGCTACAATTTTTACTCACGATAACATATTTCACTTCAATGCGAATATTTTAGGTGCTTATTTTTTGTATTTCCCTTCCCTTTTCTCTGTGAAGTTTCTTGTATAGCTTTTTCTCCGATGTGATGCATTTTATTGTTCTCTATGAAGTGACCAAAGGTAATCACCTATCATGTGGATATTCCACCGTCCCTAGTACCGTTTCTCCATCTCCTTTATGCCCTGATGGAACTGTTCCCTCTGCTCTTTACTCACATTGCCTAAGTTTTTAGGCAAAAGTTAAGATGGTTGTGCAAGAAGTAGACTTGAAGGCTCATCAGACAACCCAGATTTTTGAACTTATCTATCATATTAGCTACGATAAGTTCATAGTTAGGGTCTTTCACATTGCCCAAAAACTTAGTCACAACTTCTTTAAATGATATCCAAGCCTCCTTTTCCTTTCTAACCATCCTTGCTTCAAAGTTTTAATCGAACATCATTTTACGAATCTCAGGCCCAACGAAAACCCCTTCTTTCAGTTTGACTTCTGATAAATGAGGAAATCTTTTACACAAATATTTAAAACATTCACCATCTTTAGGCAAGGCTTTCACAAATTGTTTCATTAAGCCTAACTTGATGTGTAGTGGTGGTAGAAGTATCTTTTTTTGGGTCTACTAAGGTTTTATGCAAAATATTCTTCTCGCCAGGTGTTAAAGTTTTTTCTTACGGGCCATTGTTTTTTGAACCAATGTTGATCCCTTGCTGTGATGTTCTACTCACATATAAAACATGGAAACTTTGTAAATCTCTTTTGTTGACCAAGGATCATGGAGACAACTTTTAAGTCTCCACATAGCATCCAATCGTGAGCTGGATAGTTAATTTTCTGTAAAATCATGTTAAGTTTTCTTTATATGGACTGAATGAGCAACAGGCAGTGAAGCATAAGTATTTCTGTTGTGTAACAGACTATCTGTTAAACTAGTTTTTGATGAGTCCAAAAAAAGCCTCTAATCTTCCTTCTTGTACTCAATGCCATATTCGTTCATTAGACTACCAATATCATGGCAGTAAACCTCCTCTTCCTGCTTGAAAAACTGAGCAAACTGTTGATCCCTTGTTCTATAATGGTAAATAGATGTTCCAGATTCCAATAAATGTTTTTCTTTCAGCCTAGAACCAAGCAATTCTGCTTTTTTCTTAGTCAAACCCAAATCTCTCACTAAATCATTTACCTCAGCTTGTGTAAATAACTGTGGTTTTAAATTTTATAGAGAACATTGAAACTCATCATCATCCGGTCGACTTTCATTAAATTCGGGACTGGACTGTAAAACGTCATCAATAAAATGAGGTGGTTCAGGGACAGGAAGTCCCGGTCCATGTCCTACCGACCGATTAACTGAAGTAAGATTAGGATAGACAATTACTTTCTCATTTTTAGAGTTATATCCAGAAACATCAACGCTGCAAAAATAAAAATCATTTGAATGATTTTCTTGCTCTCTCCATACCATGGATACTGCAAATCTAAAAGCTTTCTTTTCTTTCTTATACCATTTCCTAAGATCCTCGACACAAACATAACCGATTTCTACACCAAAATATGCAAAGTATCCTTTTTTTGACAAAGTCAGTAATGTTTCTTTAATATTTTTTAAGTACAAACTCACCACATATATAACAAAAAGTATTGGGAGAGTTTTTACAACCACAATTAGCCATACTTTGAGTGTGAACTAAAGCACATAGGTTAAACACTGCAATGCGAGGTTATATTAACTGGGAGAAAACAAACAGCTGACATTTATCGGAACTGCCAACCTAATAACATTTGATTTTACTGCCAACCATATAAAATTCTGATTTTATTGCCAACCTAATAACATTCGAATGATAAAAAATAAACTTTTCACATCTTGAATATTAAAATGTGAAAAATTGGTGGGTGATACGACATTTTTATTATTATTTTCGGACTCAGCACACCAAAAAACATAGAAATCAGGTAAAATTATTAAAATAGTTTTTTCATCGTTGGCCTGTGTAATTCGTCGTGGTCTAATCCCAATAACCACGACTTTTCATCGAGTTTAAACTTGTTTAAATTTCACATTTAACTTCCACCAAAAATATAACCGTATAAACAGGTCTTTTACATATCATAGATATCGATAGATTTAAAATATATCTAGATTCTATGGGTATATCTCACCTGGATCGCCGCAATACCAACAAATGAATGCAAAATATTTTCAAACAGTGTCTTATCATCACTTGTAAGGATATGCATCAAATCGACTCCCTTTGGTTTCAAAATATTGACACACTTATTAATAGCTGCTGCAAAGACTGGTAATTTCATTAAATCGCTAACCATACCATTCCATTGTGAACCCATTCCAGAGTACACAAACCATATTTGTCGTTTTGTTCCTTGGTGATACTAAATTTAAAACAATGCATTGTAATATTAGCTTAAGTACAAAAGTAAAGAATTTTCGGAATATCTTATTCTATGTCGTTTTTCATAAATGTATAATTTTGGTGTCATCTTCTGACTTAAAAATTGTTGTTGTAAGCTTAAAATTTTATCATACAGTCTGTCAAGTATAAATGTGTCCGCTCGTATCCTTGACCAAATTTGTTTCGAGAACATTTTTTAACATCAATGTATTCTTTGGTGTGTGCTAACAACGGCGCAATTACCGAAGTAAGTTGTTCAATCGCTTCTTGAATCAATAATCGCCTGCCATCTTCGAGGCATACTCTCGACGAGATTTTCTGCATACTCTGCAAATTTTCTCACGATACAACTGAGTCAAAGTACAAACATTTCAATAGGGTTGGCGTCCGGCGATTGCGAGGGCCACTCTAGTATCTTATCGTGGACCCAAGCGAGCCGCTTCTCGACGTGATTTTCGCCCAGTAAAGGTTTCTTCATCGTTTTTTTTCGGAATTTGACATCATGAGCACGAAGATGTTGTCAAATGGTCTCATGGGACACATTCAAACCCGATTTTATTAATTTTGCTGTTCCTTGACGCAGCGTCAATTTCGGGTCCCATAAAACAAAGACACGATTTATTTTTTGACTTTCGGAGTGACTTCGCCTACCGAGCCACGTTTTGGCAAGTCGTCGCCATATTTCGTCCCGTCAAAATGATTTACCCACTTCTTTACAAACGATACCGACTTTTTAATATATTTAGCGGCTGCAGACTGTGTCATTTTAAGCCCCTTTGGATGAGAATAAAGAAAAACTGCCTCGAACCGACGCACAAAAAGGAGACTCGTTTTGAATTTTATGTGATTTTGACGAAAATTCGGAATCGACTGACACTTTTACTAAAATGCGTCGTAAACAAAGGCTCCCTCTACCGATTTTTTTGTTGAATCGCTAGAATAGCATCCACCAACAATGAATTATCGTGGACACGTTCCTACTTGACAGACTGTATATTTAACAGTTAAACATTCTGAGCTCCATTTAAGCTCTGTACGCAAAACTGTATTTTTTTACACGTCTCCCAGCTTTTGAGAAGCTCTCATTGTTAGGCTTGCAACTTGTTCTTGCCAAAATATACTTGCTCCCAAATTAACGCCCAGCAAATTGGGTGACGTTGCTAGAGAAATGGAGTAACCTGACATAACTCAGGGATTCAGCAACGTCAACTTTTGTTAAAAAAAAAACGCGACCGAGGTTTTTGTAGCGTTAAATTCTACTTGATTACCGTCAATCTCATATAGAATTTCTTCCAAATCTTTGTTAAGTTGAACAATTTCCTGTTGTCTGCGAATGTTTTCATGAGTAGCCGATGTTCGAGCGTTCAAAGTGAATGAAGAAATAAGCGTACCGTCATCTGCAAAGCTGTATATTGAATTTCTAGTCCTTTCTAGAAATTTGTCTTTGTAAAACTCCCGCACCCAAGAGATACGCTACGCTTCAGTGAAACGCTCCCTATAAACTGAATTTCTAAGGATCCAGGCTTCCCTCTATGCTTCGACCATAATCTCCCCGCCGGTTACGTTCGCGAAATAAGTCAAAGCAATTTCAACTTACGGAACATCTGTTATTTTAAAATAACAATTATAATATTCTATCATTAATTTTAATTCGCTCACATATAATATTATTACCATTACCAATCCGAAACCTCGAGTCTGAATAAGCTTTAAAACACTTCCTTCATTTATTGATAATACTTACTTCAAATTCTTGTTTAGGTTCTTGGGCCCCTACCAATGTATAACCACGGAATAGATGGCCTAAAATTGGTTTAGCAAATAGATCTTGAACAAGCTGGAAGTACTCGGAGTCAGTTTTAGTTTTTACCTAAAATTTGTTTATTTTTTACTCATTTGATAGATAAAAGGTAAAAAAGAATCATCATCATTAGCTTAGTCCATTCACAGTCGGATGTAAGCCTCCCCAAGTTGTCTCCAATGGCTCTGTTTGCTTTTTGCGTCCAATCGTGTCCCGCTAATCTTTTTATGTCGTCCGTCCATCTTGTCTAATGGACGGACGTTGGATGAAAAAGAGTGGAAGAGTCTTAACCTAGCGATGGCAATATTTTAATTATAATTAATTTAATAAAGAAAATAAATTATGCAATTATGCAACAAGATATTTAGCATATTTCTTCTAAGAACTTTAAACTCTTCTCTTCTCGCTCTAGAGTAACTAGCCACACTTTTGAAAAACATTTTTGAAAAGATCTAATACACCAGTACTTTTATTTGTGATATATGAGAAAAGATGCTGGATATTCTGATATAGCTCAGGTGCTCCTAACACCAAAGAAAGAAGCTAATAAGTAAGAAGATAAAGCTTAGAAGTTGCTTTTGCTCTTGGAAGAAAATATTAATATTGAAGTAAACTGAAATTATCTTTTTTTTTCTTTGCAACATCGTGAAGGTTAAAAATTGTATTAAAAAATACTGTTATTAATATTTAACAACAAATTATATGGTTTGTAGAAAAGTAAAACACTACTTAAATTTTCACTGAATTTTTATTTTTAATACCATGACATGTTGCGCTCAGTGGCGTAACAGTAGGGTGGCAGGACGGGCAAAATGACAGCCCGAGAGGGCCGTGAGCACAGGAGGATCCTAACATTTATTATTTACAAAATTTAGTAAAATTTATTAGTTTTGTATTCAATAAATTTAGTTAACTATTAAAGTACATACACAAATTTAACAAAACCCCACCCCCCCCCCCCCCCACCCCCCCCCCCCCCCCCCCCCCCCCCCCCCCCCCCCCCATGTATCAAGATTTGAATGCATTTGTAAGAAAAAGATATTGCCCAATTTTGGAACGCATCCCGAACGTAGTAATAACTCGCTACTTGTAGACGCAGCGCTGACAGCTATGGAAGAAATGTTTTGTTTTGTCTATGGTTTTTTTGTTAGTTCATATTTTCGCCGCGGGATTTCTTTCGTGGCGCGGTCTCTAGTAACAGCACAGTAAACACACTATACAGTAGCGAAACTCAAGGATAATCGCATAGGAAAATCAGTTCGTTTTCAGAAGGTCACGTGGCAATCCGCCATGTTAAAAGTGGACCAGCGCGAGATTTGAAATACAAATAAAGTTGTGCAAAGTTTTATCATTCAAAATCATAGATATAGAAATGTTTGAAAATTTTTGATTTGTTATTTAATACAGCATGAGTAATATAAAAGTTAATGCAGGATGAGTAATATAAAAAAAAAACAAAAAGAATGAAGCACTTTGTTAGAAAATAAATGAATACAGGTGAAAAACTTGAAAGGAAGGTATTTGATGGAATTCTTCATATTCAACTTCAGTTTTTAATAACCTTATCCAAAAATTTAAAAGTCTATCAAAGTTAAGCGTCACTGTTTGAGGTTAAAGTTTTATTTACATCATTTTTCAAGTAAATTTGTGATTAAAGATGTTTTTTTTTAAGGACTAAATTAATTTAATTTTAATTGTCATTACTAAGATGTCAACATCTTCTAAAATAAGAGCATTTTATTCTAAGCAGTGTTGTGTTTGTTTGGTGTGATAGATTTCTCGTTAATTAAAAAACACTGTATCTACTTTTTTGGTACTTATTTTTTCTTAAACTACAAAACTATATTGTGTAACTTCGAGAAAGGTTAATATAATATTATTAATGAATTATGAACGTATATGTATAGACCTCTATTTTCTATGTGAATGATTCTTAGAGGTTCTATACCTTTTTGTGTTCTGTTATCTGTATTGATTTTTGATAATGTAATTAAGGCTTACTTTTATTTACAATGAATTAATATTTAGATCAAAGAGTCAATACAGTAATTTCCTAATTATAGTTGCGTACAATACTTGGTTATGACCAAGCTGACTTGTCAATTACAACTATATTGGGAATGTGGAATCTTTGGCACAATGACACTCAGTACTCAGTATATATCACCACTACCCCAAACACTTTATTTTTGCACTCGACGCGCGTTTCGCTAACCATGTTAGCTTCATTAGGAGAAATGATTCATATATACTGAGTATTGTCAATTACAGTTTAAAAGGAAAATAACTATATTTAATTTACAATATAGGTATACAACAACAATAGAAATAAGTTCTTTATAGGAGGAATATTAATAACAGGTAACTAAATCTTCAAGATGTTAATAGTAACCATAATTAACATCAAAATGGACTTCGATTAGGTGTACTGTCCATTTAACAAACTTATTTTCAGAATATTTTACCTTCTGGCACACATCGTCTGACAAAATCATATTACAAAAATTTCTTTGGAATCACATTAAAATTTTTCTTATTTTAATAGCATATTTGATTCAATAATCCATTTATATCACTTATTTAAATAATTCCATTCCCCAGTGGTTTTGTGAACTCAACACGACACTTAATATTTAAACTTTCAAACCCAGCTTATAAGAAAATAAAATATACTGTCTAAAATTTGAAAATAATAAATATGTTGTTATAGGTTCTGTATTCCTTACAATATATTCACAGAAACTTTTGAAAGGTTGGCATGAGAAAGGAGCAATGTAATTTATAGAGAAAAATAGAAAAAATAAAAACTTTCAGGGTATTAATTGTACTTGCAATTAAACAGTGTTAAATTTATCAGGTTTATTATTAGAAAAGGTGTGTCAAACAATTAACTCAGATGAAGTTATTGAAAACTAGAAGCCTCTTGAGAATACACCTTTTAGAAAAAAATAATATGTTTTATTTATAATTTATCAAATATAAATAGTTTTAAATAACTGAATACTAGTTTATACAAAAATAAATCTTTCTAAAAACCAGAATTTGGAGGATTATTTATTAATCATAAAAAAATTACACAGGCACACAAAAAAAGTTTTTCACTACCGAACAGATTGCTATACCTATATGTATTTTTGGGCGCTGAAAACCGAATCCGAGGTCAGAATTGAGCAATCACGTCAGAATTTTTAAATAACCAGCCGAACTAAGTTTAGAAATAAATTTGAAGCTGTAATGACCAAATCACTCTACCAATACGAACGTTTTATTAAATCAATCAAGGTTCCCTGGAAGGCCGTCTCTTGGACAAATACGCCTAAATAAAATGTACATTAGTAATGATAATATTGTTTCATGCATATGTATTTTTCAAAAATGCGTTTAAGATAGTGAAAAGTTGTCTTGTGAAAGCAAGGAATAGAGATTTATTAAAATAATCAACAACTCCAACAACTTTAATCGCATACCATGATTTCTATGAAATCATTGTTTTAACTAAAAACAGAGGAACTGCAAAAAAAATCATTAATGCAGCAACTTAAACTTTGACGGATAATACTGTCGATGATTACATGTTGTAAATAAAGCATAATTAAATTTAGTTATGATTTAGAATAATAGTCTTAGCGTGCCCTGATTGAGTTAGAAATTTCTTATTTTTCAAAATTTTAGAGCATAAAAAAGTGTGACTCGAGCAAGTAATTTGCGAAAAATAATTATATAGAATATTGCAATTCTCAACGGCACAACAATAACCTCCTTTCCCCATGATTATATAAATTGTTTCCCAGCCTTTTCGATTCTTTTCACTTACAAACGTTTTTAATTCTCTTTTTCTACAAACTCTCTTTTCCTTTTGTCTTTATATTCATATAAACTGCAGTCACATCAAGAAACGATGGACAATACATTTCCAAAGACACATTCCGAGATCGGATGTAAACACTGAGGGGCCATTTTGAAAAAGGACCCGTCGACGCACGCGCCATCAAAATCTCGTCACCAAATTGGAGCTCAGTTTCGCTACTGTAGTATGTTTACTGTGGTAACAGTGACGCTCGGGGAATCCCAGCTTTCTGTTTTGTAAGAATAATAAAGGCTCCACTACACATACATCATTTGATTGGAGAGTTGGTTGTTTGTGGCATAGATTTTTTTCGTTAATTCATATAGTTTTTGTCTCATCGGTTTATCGGATTCACGATAAGTTAATTAGTTAATTGTGGAAATTAGATAACAATATATCTAGTTCTAGAAAGTATTTAAGTGGGAACGAAAAACAAAAGAGAAAGGAGTCTGGAGAAAAAAATAAAAAGTTGCCTAAAATAAGTCAGTACTTTAAGAATGAAGATTTTATTGACGAAGAATTAAATGAACAGTGCGGCGGAAGTGAAGAAAATAACGTGACTAAAAGTGACACTATTGCAGAGCCTGAAAACAATGAATATCTAGATCCAGAGCAACCACAACCAGGTACGAGCAAAACTCAAAGTGAATCATTTTTTGATGTGGAAAAAATTATATCTTTGCCATATGTTACTGATAAAGGTAATTTTAAAGAACTAAATGATCAAGTGACACGGTTTGTGATCGAAAAAGGCCCATTCTTAAAAGACAGTGACAATAGATCTTTCTTAGAAACATATTATTATATCGTTTCTAAGTCTGGCATAAAACTAGATTGTACATGGCTGTCCTATTCTATATTGCTTCAAAAGGCATATTGTGAACCATGTTGGTTATTCTAAATAGGGCATCTAAAAATATACAAAATGTTTGGATAGAAGGCTATGACGATTGGAAACATATTGTAGAAGCCATAGAAAGACACGAGACATCGAAAAATCATTTGCATTCATGTCTTTTATATCACCAGTGGCGGTTACATGGAACACTATATGAAGAGCAAGAGCCCATAATCAAGAAAGAAAAATCTTTTTGGCGCCAAGTACTCACTAGACGCCTGGATGTTACTCTGACACTTTCAACCTGTAATTTAGCTTTTCGTGGCCATAAAGAAAAGGCATATAGCAATGATTCAAGTCCAAGAGGAAATTTTTGGAGTATTGTTGAATTATTAGCGAAATACGATCCTGTTTTACAAGAATTGTTGAGTAAGCCAAAGGGTCAAACAAAATACATAAGTCCAAAAATACAAAATGAGCTCATTGCTTTTTCGGTTCAAAAAGTGGTAAATGAAATAATAACTGCACCATTTTACTCAATTATATTTGATACGACTCAAGATATTTCGAAAAACAGATCAACTGTGTGAACTTTACCATTAGTGTGTGATCAAGAAAGATGAAAATGGAACTCTAAAGGCGCTCGTAATTAAAGAGTCAATTTTAGGATTTCATAAAGTTAAGGATCAAATTGCTTTAGTAATGTCCAATCAGATTATAAAATCCATAAATGTCAAAAATATTCCTATGAATAAGTGCCGTGGACAAGGATATGACGGTGCTAATAACATGAAAGGCACTTATGGTGCAGTGTCAAATGCGGTGTATGTCCATTGTACTGCTCATTATTTAAATCTGGTAGTTAATGATGCAGTAAAAGAGGTTATAGAAATGCAAACATTTTTTGAAACTGTGAAACAAATTTATAATGTTTTTGAGCATAGTATTAAAAGATGGAATATATTATCAAGTTTTATATCTAATAAAGAAGGGGAATCTTTAACTTCGATAACATTAAAAATATTAAATCCAACTAGGTGGGCAGGACGTTTCGATGCCATTTTTGCTTCAAAAGTTCGGTTTGTTGAAGTTCAAAAAGCGCTAACAAAAATTATTCTATTAAATTCCAAAGCAGATGAGAGAAATGAAGCTATTTCACTGAAGAAGAAGGTCGAAAACTACAACTTTATTATGTTACTAGTTTTCCATTGCAAAATTTTACAGACCATCGACGCGGCCTATAAAGCACTTCAGTCTAAAGCCAACGATCTTTCAAATGCCTCAAAGCGTTTGCAAATCTGTTTAAAAGAACTTGAAAAGTATCGACATGAATTTGGATTTGGATTTAAAAAGGCAAGCTAATAGTGTAACAGAAAAATGGTCTATTAACCCCGAATTTCCTAAAACTCGTCAGAGGAAGGTGAAACGTCATTTTGATAAAATTTGTGAGGGTGAACGTATCTAAGATCCTGAAATCTTATTTAAAGTGAACGTATTCTATCGTGTATTGGACATCATCATTAATCAACTGAAATCACGTTTTCTTGGAATGAATGAAATTGTTTCCAACTTGCAAACTTTAAATGATACCGATTTATTGAAAAAGGCGTTAGAATTTGTTGATTTATATAAAAAAGACATGTCTGTCTCGTTTGACAAGGAAATTCTCAGTTTTCGATACACTTTTAGACACGAAATAGAAAAGTCATCTTCTATAGGAGAACTTGCGGATTTATTAATCATAAAGAATCATTTTATGTCTCCAAGCTTCCCTGAAGTGTGCACTGCATTTCTGTTATTTGTAACCATTCCTGTGACTACAGCTAGTATCGAGCGATCATTTTCAAAATTAAAATTTATAAAAACTTATTTGAGAAATTCTATGGGACAAGAAAGGTTACGCAACTTAGCTATTCTATCGAGCGAACATTCCATGGCCCGAAATTTGAACTTTGACGATATCATTAACACTTTTGCTGAACAGAAAGCCCGAAAAAAGGAATTTCAATAATTAAAATTTTTACTAAACATAAAATTGTTATTTCAATCCAATCCGCTCTTTAAATTAAAAGTTTCTAGAAAATCAACGAAAAATGTACACAATAATTATAATAGCGTTTGTAGGTACTTTACGTGGTGACTTATTAAAAAGAAACTACAACGTTGGTTGAGCTTCTTTACATTGAGGGAGGGCCCTATCGCATGAATTTGCCACGGGCCTAAACGATATAGTTACGCCACTGGTTCCGCTGAACGACGCAAGAGCTTTTTCGAATGGTTTATTACAAAATGTTGTAACAAACCATCCAAAGAAGCTGTCGTACACCGAAACATGTCATGGTATTAAAAATAAAAATTTAGTGAAAATTTAAGAAGTGTTTTACTTTCTTACAAAACATTTAGTTATGATTTTCCACCAAGTATCGACCAAATCAATCTAAACAAATTATATTATTTGTTCTCACCGATTCTAGGATATCTTTTATTCCTTCTTCAGTTCTGGTCGAGGCAACTATAAGTCGGGGAATTTGATCTATTGCATCAATTTTCTGTTTGGGATTGCTCTTAAGTAACAAGTGGCCATAATACGAATCTAGACCTAAAGAACTGATGGCTGCATACGTTGGATTCCATTTTCTAAAAAAAGTTGAGATAACCTTAATATAGTAGCAATCATTTTCATGTATAAAAGAAATATATATTTAAAAACATTAAGAAATACCCTTCCTAAGACCATAAAGTTGATTCCCATTGCTTCAAAAATAAGAATACGTTCAATACGTTTTCAACTTCTTAGAGTCCTTTTTAAGCATAAAAAGGAAACGTAGCATTGCAAGGGCCGCCTTTTAAGGTTTTACACACGACCATTATATGACTCCATAACAATGTGACATTACCATTGTTATAAAATTTGACATTTGCTATTGTTAAAAGAGTGGCAGCTCAGAAATTCACCTTGTAGTTTGTTTACAGTGAGCGTTTAAAAAAAAACAGTTTTGTGAACAAATGGAAATTTCACGTCAAGATTTTTATTGGATGACGATTTTACTAAAGGCCTAACTCAACAGCAAAACCTCGAATCACTTCGTTCAACTTCTGGTAATGAATCACCATCAAAAAAGACTGTTTATAATTGGTTTGCAGAATTTCGTTATGGTCGTGTTTCCGGCAGCGATAAATTTTGTGAAGGACTACCAAAATCGGTTGTTGTTCCTAAAAACATCGATGCTATGCGTAACATGATTGAAGAGAATAGGCATATCGCACTTCAAAGACAGTACATTCGATTTTGCATAAACATTTAGCTGTGAAAACGATCTGTTCCCGATGGATTCCGCAAAGTTTAACCGAAACTCAAAAACGGGCTCGTGTCAAATGGTGTAAGGAAATGCTCAAAAAATTCGACCAACATGCAAAATCCGTATACAACACCGTAACAGGAGACGAAACTTGGATATATTCGTACGAGCCGGAAACTAAGCAACAATTAACTGTTCCAAGATAAACCGAATCCAACAAAAGCGGTTGATAGTGTGTTATATTGGACATATTGCAACATTACTTTAAAGGATCGAAGAACAGTTAATGCTGAATGGTATACAATAATTTGTTTACCAGAAATCAGGAAAAACAACCGCATTATGACAATGCCAGCTCTCACACAGCACGTCAAAAAATTGATTATTTTTAAACCATGTTTTTGAGGTACCAACTTCAGAATGGAAAAAATGTTTTGAGAATTGGTTCGAACTCATGCAAAAGTATATAAATCTTAAAGGCGAATATTTGGAGAAACAATAAAGTGATATGTACTCAAAATTTTTTTTTCTTTCGTTATTTTTGTAAAAACTTACAAGGTAGCCCTCATATTAACCAACAAACGTTAGTCTTTCGAGATATCTACGCAACCGTAATCTCTCAAGGAGTATAAAAATAAAAATATACAAGATCTCACCATCCCTGGGTGAATCCGTAGCGCTGAAACATTAATGTAATGAAAAAAAAAATGATGAGAAACTACAGAAAATTTTTATGAGGCAGTTTTAAAGAAAATATTTGCAACAATTTATGAAAGTAAGATATATCGGCATATGTGTAATTTTAAATTATGTAATCTTTACAAGCCACCTAAATTAAAAATTGTGGATATTTTAAATATAGCCCGTAATCCACTGGATATTTGTTAAGATATGATGCTAACAACCTCATGAAGGAGATCGTCAAAGTCAAAGCTGTAAGAACCGGGAAACGATCTAAAATTGATAGAAATGTACCGGTACATGAAGATACAGGGAAAACGAGTACAGCAAATTGGATGATACAAGCCATGAAAGAGAAAGTAATTCTACGAGTGATTTTCAAATGTGTCCTCCTCACGTAAATTTAGTAGGAATTTCTAAGTAGAAATGTCAAATGTCAAATGAAAACTCTAAATTCGCTCGGACTTTTGACATTTAGTTTTGTGATATATCTCACAGAAACGAATGACAAAAGAAGCCGAGGCGTAGTTTAGTAGAGGCCCTGCCTCAATAGGGACTAACCCGTTTTATATTGTAGGAATATCAGCAGTGATGTGATAATTTTCAATCTTATGCAAACGCAGAAAGATATTTGTGTATTTAACCGCGTTTTTTAGACAACATGGTATCTTTGGCTTATATAACGGCCCCGCAGGAAATTCGTTACGGGAGAACTCCGAGAAAATAAGGACAATAACAACGTACTAAAATTTATTACGCCCCTGGTTACATTGGCTACGGCAGAAATTTAATTTTCGAAATTAAAATTAATTAAAATTTCATGCAAAATATTTTCTCTGAAGAGCGCCTCAGTTCGTTATCAGTTATTTAACTCGAGTCTAGTTTATATATTTTTTAATGAAAAGATTGTGTATGACTTATTACCAGGGCTACCTTTTAAGTTTTTACAAAAACAATGAAAGAAAAAAATGTTTTGATACAAATCGTTCTATTGTTTCTCAAAATATTCGCCTGAACTGGTGCAGAATATTTTAATAATTCATTTGGATATGAGAAAGCTTTCTGTAAGATGGGTGCCGCGATTGCTCACAACTGACAATGAACACGAACGTACGTCAACTTGAAAAGAATATTTGGCGATGTTTAAGCACAATCGGTATGATTTTTGGCATCGATTCATAACTGTTGACGAAACATGGATTCATCACAGCACACCAGAGACCAAACAGTGTGTTTTCCGTGGCGAACCTGCGCCCAAAGAACGCCAAGGCGACTTTATCAGCCAACAAAGTCATGGCCATAATGTTTTGGGATGCACGCTGCATATTCCACATCGATTACCTTGAAAGGAGAGTATTATATCAACTTATGGAATCTTTTGAACCATGCTGTGAACAGAAAACGGCCGCATTTGGCGAAGAAAAAAAAATTGTCTTTCATAAAGACAATGCACGCGTGCACACTTGTGTCATCGCCATGGAAAATTCCATGAGTTAGAATACGAATTGCTTCCGCATCCACCATATTCACAAGATTTAGCCCCCAGTGATTATTTCCTATTTTTGAATATGAAAAAATGACCCGGCGGAAAAAAATTTGGCTGAAACGATGAGATGATTTAATCGTAATTTTTAGATGGTATAAAAAAGATAGAAAAACATTGGACTAAGTGTATCGAGCTAAAGAAGATTATGTTGAAAAATAAAATAAATTTTACACATAAAAATGTTTTTTTCTTGTCCAGGTACTTATCCCGCGTATGAACCAAAGGAAATTTTTATTTCTTGAATTTGAAATATATTTATAAGATTAGTACAAGAATTTAAACATTTATAATTTGATTTTATATTTTACTTGTTTAACAATCAATAATTAAAAAAATCATGATTTTCGTAAAACCGCAATTGTCGCAAGGACAATTATTGAATATGTGTACCATATTACTTGCAATTTGAGGTTTTGTTTTTTTTAAGGACACTCAAGATAAAGCAACATAAAAGAATAAATGCAAACTATATATATATTTTTTTAAGTTTATGATTTTTTGTTTATTTAATTTGTGAAATATCTGTAATTTATTTATTTTTATGTGCTGTATAGTCAATGTCCTTGTTACCTTTGGTAAATATCAATTCACTAGTTTGCTTTCTTTTTTTAACAAGAACAATTGTGACTCTGGAGTGTTTTTAAAAAACAAAAACCTCACACTGCATGTTATAGGGTAAAAATATTCGATAATTGTCGGTGCGACAGTTGCGGTTTTACGTAAATCATCGTTCCGTACGGAAACACTTCGGCGTCTGTCCGTCTGTCTGTCTGTCACACCCGATTTTTTTTCCGAAACTATTTGACATAGAAAGTTGAAATTTGGTACTAATATAATTGATGGCCTCATCAGAGCCATGTAGTTTTAAAAGTTAAATTTTGACTTATTGGGGGGTGAAATCGGAACTGAAAATTTTTTTTTTACCAGGTCGTCGAGTGGGGTGTCAAACGAAAACTTGTAAAAACATGAGTTCAAAAATATATATAATGTAAAACTTGCCCACACTTTTCGTTGTATTATTTTTAAAAAATGGCGAAAAATCGCTGCCTACTTCCTTATCTCGAAAAGTATTGATCAAACAATTTTGAAAAAATTCTGGGATATTCTCCACAGGGTGCTAATTCAGCTGATTGCGGCAAGTAATACAAATTTGGTTTTTGGTCAATACATGTCTCACTATATCCCAACGGGCCACATTCCAGGACTAGTTAAAATTATTTAAAGGAACTTTGAGCTGTTACGAGCGATCAACATGTATACTTTAAGCAATTTTTAAAAGTTATCCTCGTATGGACAGCTATTCGCTTGAACTACACGTACGGCATATGCATTCATCACCTTTTAAAGCATTTCATACATTACTAACTTTAACACAAAAATCAATAACAGCCCGTAACCACTAAGACAACTGAGACAGTACCGTTTTTGACAATTAAAAGGCACAACAGCTGATGCTACTATTTTCTTACATTTTCGAAAACATAAGCTTCTTTTTGGACAGAGGATTTTTTTCACTAGGAACTACTTCGAATACCTACCTATTTTGAGTAACAACTTCCAACCTTCCTTCCACCAATCCCTTAATTTTAGGATTGGGTTTATCAAACTGAAGATTTGCGGGTATAATTCCCTGTTCCATGGCTATCAAAACTTTTGCAACTTGAAACATGCAAGCTGAAGCTTCACTATGTCCAGTATTTGTTTTTACTGACCCGATCAGTAGAGGAGTTTTGCGATTTTTACAGTACAACACACCTTTTCTATAGCTTCGAGTTCTTTCTCATCAGTTTTCTATATAAAAATGGAAAAATAAGAGTACGGCACGTTTCATTGGGCGTCGACATAATAAAAATTGCTGCACCGTCCACGTTTTGTGTGGGAAATTTGTGGTATCCAGAGAGGGTGTTTATAACAACTTTTTTAAATAAATGAAGCCGCGTTACGGAAGTTTTACCATAAAATCAAACATAACCAGAATTTCCCACAAAAAACCTGAACAGTGCATTAATTTTATTCATCGTATATTGGACCATGCAGTAGGCACTTTCTTATTTTTTTACGGCAAACGGTCAGTATCGTTTCTATCCCATTATTGAATTTTGGAATATGCCAACTAATAAATAGTTCTGTTCAGAGCTCTAATTGTGGAATATTGACCAAATATTCTTCATATGAAGCCACCAAAATGCCCGGAAAACATTTGAATAGTCAAGCAAGAGATTTTGTGGCGAAACTAACAGTGCATTTTACTCCGGAAAGGGATAACAAGGGTCCTCTTATAGCTCTCCCAGAGGTAAATAAATCACATAGGTATATCTTTTTAATATGTTTACAATGTTCTGGTTCCAAAGAGTCGCTACTGCTTTACAGATTAGTACGAGAACTGTAGCGAGCATCAAAATTCGTAGTGATAAAAATGAATTGCCTTCAACACCTGGAAAATCACGACCAAGGAAACAAGCTAAGACCCATGATCTGAGTGAAAGTTCTAAAATGGACGTTCGTAATACATTATATGATATGTACGAGGCTGGTTTGAAAAGTCCGTGCAAAGTCCGAGAGATGGCACCACCGGCGCGTATCGAGGTCATGTTTAGTTAGTAGCATCTCTTGAATGAACGCACACCAAGTTTCAGTCATATTGGTCTATTTCTTTGTGTTTGGCATTCGTGTGAATCAAGGAAGTCGAGTGATTTTCAAGAAATGGACGAAAAAGAATTTCGTGTGGTGATTAAACATTACTTTATGAAAGGCAAAACGCCTCAGGAGACTAAAGAGAAGCTTGATAAACGTTATGGTGACTCTGCACCTTCGATTAGAACAGTTTATAAGTGGTTTCAAAGTTTTCGGACTGGCCATATGGGCACAAGTGACGCTGAACGTTCTGGACGGCCTGTGGAGGTTACGACTCCAGAAATCATTGATCAAATCCATGATATGGTAATGAATGACAGAAGAGTTAAGGTGCGTGAAATTGCTAGTGCTGTGGGCATCTCGACTGAACGGGTACATAATATTTTGCATAAACATTTGGACATGAGAAAGCTATCCACAAGATGGGTGCCGCGATTGCTCACGCTTGACCAAAAACGAAATCGTGTGAAGTGTTACAAGGATGGTTTGCAGCTGTTCCAGAAGAATCCGAAGGACTTTAAGCGTCGTTTCGTCACTGTGGATGAAACATGGATACATTACTATACTCCTGAGACCAAACAACAATCTAAACAATGGGTTACCAAGGGGAAATCTGCACCAAAAAAGGCGAAGACCGTTCCTTCGGCCGGAAAGGTTATGGCGACTGTCTTTTGGGATTCGCAAGGGATAATCTTCATCGACTATCTGGAAAAGGGTAAAACTATTACAGGTGAATATTATTCATCGTTATTGGACCATTTGAAAACCGAGCTGCAAGAAAAACGCCCGCGATTGGCCCACAAGAAAGTCCTTTTCCACCACGACAACGCACCAGCACACACCTCAGCAGTTGTGGTCGCAAAATTAATCGAAATAGGATTCCAACTCGTTTCACATCCCCCCTATTCTCCAGACTTGGCTCCCTCGGACTACTATTTGTTCCCCAATTTGAAGAAATGGCTGGCGGGACAAAGATTTTATTCAAACGAGGAGGTGATTGCAGACACTAATGGATATTTTGCAGACTTGGACAAATCCTATTCGGAAGGGATCAACAAACTAGAACATCGTTGGACGAAGTGTATAAGCCTAAAAGGAGACTATGTCGAAAAATAAAAAAGGTTTACCCCAAACACATAAGTAGTTTTTATTTTTGCACGGACTTTTCAAACCAGCCTCGTATGTACAAAGTAAGTAGCTATTAATATCTATCGGTTTAAGTGAAATCGAAAGTAAATCATATCGTACTTTTAGAAAAACATATTACTATTACCAACTTACGTAAAGAACTGCGACAAAAAGAGATAATTAATATCAGTTATGAAACTCTTCGAACATTACTTCTGGATTTGGGTTTCAAATTTGAGAAAGATGACAACAGACGAGCATTAATGGAGACATCAAGAATTTGTTCAATGATTCAAGCTTTTCTTAGAAAGTATATGGAAAACAAAAATACACACATTACCCTCAGCTTGTTTTCATAGACGAAACGAAATAATTTTTCTTATCTTATCACACCACAACAGGATTTAAAAAAAAAACTATAAAACAGATTTTTTAGTGGTCCGTACTTATAAAACCACTTCGGTGTCTATCCGTCTGTCACACCGGATTTTCTTCGAAACTATTTGACATAAAAAATTGAATTGATGGCCCTATCAGAGCCATGTAGTTTTGAAAGTTAAATTATGACTTAAGGAGTTAGTTTTAGAGAGCGAAATGGAAAGTAAAAAAAAAAATTACCAGATCATCGAGTGGGGTGTCAAATGAAAGTTTGTAAAAACACGAGTTCAAAAATATTTATGAAATAATACTTACACACACTTTTTTTTGTTATTTTTAAAAAATTGCCAAAAATTGCTGACCCTCCCCCTTAACTCGAAAAGTATTGATTAAAAAATATTCTCCACGAGGTGTAGAATGAAATCAGCACCTTTGATAATTTATCGGGTATACCAAAAAAAAAAAACCTAAATTTTCAAGGTCATAAGTTTTCAACTAAAATCGGAAACAAACTTTGTTGAAAACTCATTTAGGGTGACAAAATTTTTTTATTTTAAAAGTAATCACCATACGATTTTTTTATTATACTGATACTTGGTTTTAAAATTTATGAGCTTACTTTGACACCACATCCATAAGCTTCGACAAACTCCACTTCTTCAGGCTTTATTGGTGCTTTTTCATAAAATTCATTCATGAACTGTGCCAAGTTGTTAACACAAATATCTTGTAGAGGACCTTCACGATTTCCATCGAAACTGGTAGCTACATTTAAAATAGTTGCGTATGCCCGTTTTGCTTCTGACGCTTTTTGGATGTAAAGACATACGACACCATCAGATCTTGTGTATCCTTTTGCTGCAAAAATAGAAAAGAGGTTCTTAAAGTGGGTCTAGTTGATAATGTGGTTGTCAATTTTGTGGGATATTTTAATGAAGTGGTCGATGTCACATCGGAGCAAATCGATTAATGGAAGAAATAAAATCTATCTTCTCCAGCTAATAATCAAAAAAAAAATTAATTAATCAATTAGGACATATTTCAAAGACAAGACTTACTCATATTCCCGATTTAACAGAGAATGACAAATCAATGTATCAAATATCACTTTGGATATTCTTATTCGTTAAGATATTAAAATTTCATTATTGTTTCTTTTTTTATACTCAGTTTAATATGTTTTTTTCCAACTGCATAATATTCAAGAGAAAACAAAATAAAAAAGGGTTACGTAATGTGACATCGCGTATTAGCAATTAAATATATATATATATATATATATATATATATATATATATATATATATATATATATATATATATATATATATATATACATACATATATCTATAATATATATATATATATATATATATATATATATATATATATATATATATATATATATATATATATATATATATATATATTATCTCTGTCTGTCTGTCTGTCTGTCTGTCTGTCCGTTAGTGCGCTTATCACTGGAGAAGCACTTATCCGATTTACATACTTTTTTTTTTAAAACATACATATGTTCTCTTGCCAGGTTATAGGCCATTTTTTATTACGATAGGTAGCATAGGGAATGAGCAGTGACGATAATAGTGAATGAAGTCGGAAAAAGTTTGCCGTTAGCGCGTTCCCTTGCAGTACACAGCCTAAATCATTAAATTTGGAACAATATTATGTAGCAGAGAATATCTATAATCTATAATATATATAAAAAAACTGTCTGTCTGTCTGTCCATTAGTGCGTTTATCAGGCGAGAATCACTTATCCGATTTACGTGTCTTTTTTTAAATTCATACATATATTCTTTGGCCAGGTTATATAGTAATAATAATAATTTATATCTATAATATATGTAAAATGCAACGTCTCTCTGTCTGTCCGTTAGTGCGCTTATCCCTCGAGAACCACTTACGTAATTTTTTAAATTCATACATATGTTCTCTGAAGAGGTTATATAATAATAATAATAATCTATATAATATATATAAAACGCAACGTATCTCTGTCTGTCTGTCCGTTAGTGTGCTTATCATTCGAGAACCACTCATCGGATTTACGTGATTTTTTTTTTAATTCTTAATTTAATATATGTCAAAAAAAATCTATAATATATATAAAACGTAACATCTCTCTGCCTGTCTGTCTATCCATTACTGCGCTTAGCACTCAAGAACCACTTATCCGATTTACGTGTTTTTTTATTATAAAATACAAAAGGAATAAACAGAGACAAAATGCTAATATATAGGAAAAAAGTTGGAAGTTTAGCAGTAAGCTTCGCAGAAAGACTGAATAGATGGGCGAAATACTTTAAAGAAACATTAAATGGAGATGAAGATGAGGAGTTCAATGAGAAATAGGAAGCAAAATTAACTGAAGGGCAGGAGGCGACAAATCAACCCTGCAAAGAAGAAATAAGAGAAATACTCAGAACCCAAAAAAATAAGACCCCGGGTGGAAATTGTAGAACTGATAAAAGCTGGAGGAGTAGATCTGGAAAATGAAATATGCCGGTGGGTGCAAGAAATATGGGAAACAGAAAAGATGCCAGGGAGCTGGAGAGAGTCGCTCATTTGTCCAATATACAAAAAGGAGAAAAAAAACTATATGTGCTAATTATAGACCAATAACCTTACTGGATGTCGTGTACAAGATAGTAGTGTGGACTATCAAAAACAGACTAGCAGAGAAAGCCGAGTCTATTCTGGGAGAGTACCAGTGTGGATTCAGGAAAAATAAATCGATTACAGACCAGATATTTTCGGTTAAGCAAATCCAAGATAATAGCTTAGAACAAAATTTGGCACTACACTTGGTCTTTGTGGATTTCAGAGAAGCATATGGCTCTGTAAATAGAGAAGGACTCTACAAGATAATGGAAGAACTAAAAATTCCAAGTAAATTGATTCGCATGGTGAGAATGACCCTGAACGACACAGAAAATAGAGTGATACGTTTAAGGTGAAGAGAGGATTAAGACAGGGGGAACCAGTGTCGACATGTCTATTTAATTTGGTACTAGAGAAGATAATCCGGGAGTCAGAAATAAAAACAAATGGAACGCTATACCAACAAACCTGCCAATGCTTGGCCAATGCGGATGATGTAGCAGTGATTGCAAGAGCAAAAGAGAACCTCAAAAAATCCATAAGTAGGATAAAAGAAAGGGGAAGGATGAGAGGACTAAAGATAAATGAGGAAAAAATAAAATACATGGAAATTACAAAGAAGAAGGATATTAAAAACAACAAAAGTTTAGATATAATAAACAACTTAGGGAAAAAATGTATGTTTGAAAAAGTAGACAAATTTAATTATCTGGGAGTAACAATAACATAGATTGGACAAGAAAGGACGGAGATACAAGAAAGAATAGCGAAAGGACAGAGATGTTTGGGGGAATGAATCCAATATTGAAATTAAAGAATGTATCAAGAAAAGCAAAAGAAATATATATACGACAGTTGTCAGACCCACGGTGACATATAGATGCGAAACGTGGAAACTGAATGCAAGAGAAAAGGAGACGTTGGAGGTGTGGGAAAGGAAAGCTTTGAGAAAAATCTACGGAGGAAGGAAAGAAGAGGGACTGTGGAGAAGAAGAACAAACTACGAATTAAAATGCCTATATACGAAATCCCTTATAAACCAAATCATAATAAGCCAGCGATTAGGATGGTTGGGACACGTGGCAAGGATGAAGGAGGAAAGACAAGCAAAGCAAGCCCTAATAAAAGGAGTGGTTGGAAGAAGAGGCAAGGGTAGACCTCGATCTACATGGATTCAGGCAGTAAAGCAAGATCCGGAGTTGATGGGAATCCTGCACTGGGAAAAGCTAACAGGAGACAAAAAGAAGTGGAGACAAGTATGCAACCAAGCCAGGCTAAGGCCCCTTGAGCTATATAATAATATAAACATAACTAAATAGCCATGACGATAAAGGTAAATCAAGTTCACGCGAAGGGAGCCGCGGGCACGGCTAGTATATATATATATATATATATATATATATATATATATATATATATATATATATATACTCAAGAATTGAATGTTTTAGTATACATCTACTTTGTTGATTACAACCAAAAAAATTTTTTTGTCAATTTATTTCTACTACAATGAATCTAGATTATGTTTTTTGGGTCGCTGATCACGAATACGAGGTCCGTTTTGGTCCATCACGTCTAGATTTTGAATATATAATAAAAGGCTGTTTTTAGTCAATTTCCACTGGTTTATTTAGATTGCGATGACGCGTTTCGCTGTCGATGACGCGTTTCGCTGTCGATGCAGCTTCTTCAGATCTACATTTTACACTGTCAAGTTAGGTTTAATGTTCACAATTTTATATAATTTCTTAATTATAATATTACACCTAATTAAATTACATTGATAGTATTGGAAAACCCACATAGAATTGGAAAAAAAAATCTGTGTGGGTTTTCCAATACTATCAATGTAATTTAATTAGGTGTAATATTATAATTAAGAAATTATATAAAATTGTGAACATTAAACCCAACTTGACAGTGTAAAATGTGGATCTGAAGAAGCTGCATTGACAGCGAAACGCGTCATCGCAATTTAAATAAACCAGTGGAAATTGACTAGAAACAGTCTTTTATTATATATTTATAATGAATTTCCATCAAGTAGAAGCTACAACCATCCAAAATCTAGATTTTGCATAAAATAGCCATCGGATTGGTAAGAATGTACTCAAAATGAGATTTTCATCTTGGTATTCCGAAATGATCAAATTCGTCATATACCCGCTAGTTTTCGGGTCTACAGGTACTACTTCAATGTCCCAAATAGGTTTCAATAGCGACCATATGTTCTACAGCTGTCAAGTGCCAAAATGCCTTGCTGAAGAGATTCCATATTGCTAATGCAACCATGTTACGTGATGCTTTGGCGATTCTGATCAAGATGAAAGAATGCAAAATATCATTTAACAGCTAAAAAGTTTACTTTGGCAGCTGTCACGTTTCCTTTGATAACTGTGAAGTTTACTTTAACACCCGTCAAATGTCGAATGAAATTGTCAAAACAATGCAAATATTCTATTAAAAAATCTTATTACTATAATGGTTGGATGGGTTATAGTAAGGAGCCTGACATAATATGTTAATATACATCAGTCAAGTGCACTTCAGCAACTGTCAAATGATGGACAAAGCTTGCCCACCCGTGAGAACTTTGTAAATCGTTGACAAGAACACTGTGTCTAGTGATTTTATCTCGCTGTTATGGTTCTGATATCCACGCACGTTTATTGGTAGTTGAGATTTTTATTTGATATGAAAGAAATGGCAAATGCTACTGTCAAGATACGAGGATTACTTTATTTATTTTTTTTTAATTCCTTTATACTATATGAACTTGGTGGCTCTCGTAATGGTCCTTACATATAAGTTTATATTTAACAGCTCTCAAGTATAATTCAACAGCTTGCGATAGCGAACAGAACTGTCAAGATAGTAAGAGTATTACACATCGTTAACAAGAATAGTATAGCTTATGATTTGATTGCACCCTGTTCTAGTTCTGAAATCTGCGAAAACCATGAAAATAGTCTATACCTTTGGAAACACTAATATACATTATCTTTTAATCCGATGTTAATCAGCAGTTACCAGTGTACTTTGACAGCTATCGAATGACGGTCACTACTAGCAGGATGATGAATGTATTCTATGTCGCTGACCACTCTATCTTATGCTCTTCTCAGATCTGATATTTACAAAGTCACCCTTCATGATCGATCTTAGCACCTTTTATCAAGCAATATATTCAGAGCAGTATAGCCTGTCAAGAACAGATCCTATATTAATAGGGTCCCCCACTAATGCTTCATTACTGCTCACTTATCTTTTTCTTTATTTACAAAATTAGAACCCTGACAGGAGCCGACGGTATGACGGTTTTTTCAACGATATGCAATATTCTAATTGCCGTGGCGGTTTGATTTAGCACATGGCAGTTCTCAGAGTATACTTCGGAGGAATCAAATTATATTTCGGATATCAGCGTTTGTACAACGATGTACAAAGCAAAGGGAAGCGTAAGGCATATTGTTAATGTAATTAGATACAATATGCTCATGGTCTTGCTAGTTTTTTCCGTCATTTGACAGCTGTCAAAGTACATTAAGAGCTGTGAAATCCATGGGAATAGGGATCGTAAACAGAGGGGGCAAGAGTATAAGGAATATTGACCCTTTCGACGATATGGAGTACTCGCCCTGACTTAACAGTTTCATTTGCCATTTGACAGCTGTCAAATTACACTCGCAGATGCCAATTAGCTTGTATGGATATCAGCACTAGAACAGAATCGAGGAAAGCATAAGGCATTTTCGCGATACTTTGACCACATAGCTAAACCGAATAACGATATAGAGCTGCTAGTCATAGAACGAAAAGTAAACGGCGTAGACCCAGAGACCAGTCTTCACGTCGCTAATCATATCAGGCCTTTCTCAAAAATCTACACCATTAGAATATCATTATGGCCTTGACAGTTCTGTTTAGCAGGGCGAGCTGTCAAAGTACACTTGAGGGCTGTCAAATTTTATATGTTAGGACCGTTACCAGAGCCACCAAGATCATAGAGTATACAGAGATTTCAAGGGAATCATCATGACTGTCTTGACTGCCATTTGACAGCTGTCAAATTACACTCACAGCTGCCTACTAGCTGGTGTAGATGTCGACTGGAACTGTGCCGATGAAGGCATAAGGCATAGTGTTCTTGTCAACGATTTAGAAAATTCTGACGGGCTTGCTAGCTTTGTCCATCATTTGACAACTGTCGAAGTGCACTTGAATGCTGTCAAATAGCATATTATGTCAGGCTCCTTACTATAACGAACCCAACCATTATAGTAACATGATTTTTCAGTGGAATAGAATATTCGCATTGTTTTAACAATTTAATTAGACATTTGACGGCTCTCAAAGTAATCTCACAATTGTCAAATGGAACTTGATAGCTGCCAAAGTAAACTTGACAGTTGTTAAATGATATATTGTATTCTCTCATTTTGATCAGAATCGCCAATAGCATCATGTAGCCTGGTTGTATTAGCAATTTAGAATCTCTTCGTCAAGGCATTTTGGCACTTGACAGCTGCAGAATATATGGTCGCTGTCAAAACCTATTTGCGACGTTGAAGTAATACCTGCAAATCCCAAAAGTGGAGTATGGAGGATGAAGTATTTGATCATTCGGGAACCATGCCCTTTGTAACGACGAAAATCTCATTTTGAGCTCATTTTTACCAATTTGATGGATATTTTATGCAAAATCCAGACGTGTAGGACTAATACAGATTTTGAATTCGTGATCAGCGAACCAAAAAGCATAACCCAGACCTATTGTAGTCGAAGTATATTGAAAAAAAAAAAATTTGTGGTCCTATGTTATTAGCGTGCTTTTAACTCGAAAAAGTGGTCTTATCTTTGGGAAATGTTGAACGCTATGGGAGTTCCTACCCACCTTTCGTAGATTATCAATGACCTCTATAAACACAGCACGGGGAAAGTCCAGGTAAATGACGTCATATCGGAACCTTTCCCATTCCACTCTGGACTTCGTCAAGGTTGCATATTGTTACCTATTCTTTTTAACATCTATGGAGAATATATCATGAAAATAACTACGGAAAACTACGATGGGGCCATTTCAGTAAATGGAAGGCGTATAAGCAACCTGAGGTACGATGATGACACTGCGATCTTAGCTGAAAACATCGAAGATCTTGAACGCATCATGGTACAATTACAGCGGGAAGGCAAGTTGCTGGGACTACGGATAAATTAATCTAAAACCAAGGTTATGATCGATCGCAGGCAGAACCAACAATAAACAACCCAATATCACAAAAGTTTTTAACTATGATAAATTTACATGTCTGGGCTCTTTAATTACAAAGTCTGAAAGTTGTGAGCCAGAAATACGCCGAAGGATAGAAATTGCCCATCATACTGTTGTGACACTAACAGAAATTTGGCGCTATCGCAATATATCTAAAATAGCAAAAATTCGACTCTTGCATTGTCTAGTTTTTTCTATTTTACTATATGCCGCAGAGACATGGACGCTTAAAAAAGGGACCGCTCAAGACTCAAGGCGTTTGAGATGTAGACGCAGACTACTGCGTATACCATGGACTGCGCACAGAACCAATATTTCGATTCTGGAAGAACTAGGAGTAGATATGGTAAAAGAATAACTGACACCATCCATGAAAAAATTTCGCGATACTTTGATCACATAGCTAAGCGGAACGATATGGAACTGCTAGTCATAGAAGGAGAAGTAAACGGTCGTAGACCCAGAGACCGGTCTTTACGTCGCTGATCAGATCAGGTTCGGGAGCTAACTAGAGCTGGAGTTCATCTTGCTGACGATAGGAACCAGTGGAAGGGCTTAGTGTCATTGGCAACCACCACACCTCTGCTAAGAGGTCCGGACTGAGAAGGAAGTATATATATATATATATATATATATATATATATATATATATATATATATATATATATATATATATATATATATATATATGTATATATATATATATATATATATATATATATATATATATATATATATATATATACATACATATACATATATACATATATACATATATATATATATATATATATATATATATATTCTCTACAGAATGAAATGAAGAAACATATATATGCCTCTTCATTTCATTTTAGAAGAAAATTTTATATAAATCTAAACATTGGCAACACAAACATAAAACTTTTCTTTATTATTATGGTTATTATAGATCTTGAGTTTGCTTGTCTAAACTTTCTTACCATCTGCATCAAAAGCCCTTGTGCTACCATCTGGAGCCAGTAATCCCATATCAGTATACAACCATTGAAATTCGGCGTTTAATGCTAAATTTGCGGTTCCAACAATGACCGATTCACATTGTCCTGTTTTTATTGCATCATAGGCCAGCCGAATCACTTCTACACCTCCAACCCAGTTACTATCATACGCGACACTTGGACCTTGAATATAAAAAAAAAACACTTTAAGCCAGAAGTTAGCATATTGGATAAAATAATTCTTTATTTACCAGCATAGTCTAAGGGCACTAAAAAATAAAGTGTCTCTCAAAAAAGTTTAATTTTGAAATATTTATATTCAAAAAAACAAATTAAAAAATAAAAGAATATTTTATTACAAACAGTCCTTGGAAAACTATTTCTAAAAAGTAACGTCCCCTTCCAAGGTTAAACTTGAAAGTAATGAAGAATTAGCTAATTTTTGGATTCTTACACTTCAAAAACCCAGAAGAGGATATATAAACAGTGTATCCCTTTTATCTTCATACGATTTACTATAAATATTTATTCATAAAATTTATTTTTTACTCAACAAAAAAACCAGGAAAAACTTTCATATTACAGTTACAATCTTTCACCCCCTTGGCCTCGTTTTAAAACTATAGAATTCATCTCCTTATTAGATGTTATCTATGTACCAAGTTTGAAATTGATATTTCATTTCGTTCGGGAGTTATGGTGCCAACAGACCGACAGATCGGAAGACAGACAGGCCAATGAAAATAAGTGACTGTGTTTTTCGTGATCTAGGAACTCTAAAACGTGAAGAAAAACAAAAATCTCGAAGTGTGATTTTTTCACGAATATGATACTTTCCTTTAACAGAAAGTAAAGAAGAAGGTAGTTTCTCACTAAGATTTCTACCTATTCGAATCAGAAGTTGTCAGTATTGTTAGATTTCACTAAAATGTCAGGCATTCAGTTGCACCAGAATACGGCAATATTTTCAAATGTTTCTAACGAGAAAAATGAAAATTTTCTCAAACTTCAATTAAGGAACATTGCATTTAAGGCAATCCAGAAACTTTAAGATACGAGGGCTATATGATAAGTACCTGGCCTGCACCAGAAAAAAACATTTTTATGTGTAAAATTTATTTTATATTTCAGCATAGGCTGCTTTTAGCTCGATACACTTAGCTCAACTTTTTCTATCTTTTATATCTCATCTAAAAAATACGATTTCTCCAACTCTTCAAAATAGGGGTTTGTTGCAGCAATGATCTCATCGTTTGAGCCATATTTTTTTTCCACCGAGCCATTTTTTCATATTCGGAAATAGAAAATAATCGTTGGCGACTAAATCTGGCCAATATGGTGGATGCGGAGCAATTCGTATCCTAACTTATGGAATTTTGCCATGCCGATGACCCAAGTGTGCACGCGTGCATCGTCTTGATGAAAGAGAATTTTTTTTTCGTCAAAAGCGAAAATGTCGGCGATTTTTTTTCACAGCACGGTTGAAACGATCCAATAAGTTGAAATAATACTCCCCATTAATCGTTTTGCCCTTTTCAGAGTAATCGACGTGGATTATGCCGCGTGCATCCCAAAACATTGTGGCCATGACTTTGTTGGCCTTCTTTGGCGCCGGTTCGCCACGGAAAACCCACTGTTTGAACTGTTTTTTGGTCTCTGATGGGCTATTACGAATTCATGTTTCGCCAACAGTTATAAATCGACACCAAAAATCATTCCGATTATGCTTTAACATCACCAAACATTCTTTTGAAGTTGACACACTGTCAATTGTAAGCAATCGCGGTAGTCATCTTTTGTGGAAAGCTTTCTCTTGTCCAAATGAGTTGTTAAAACGTTCTGCAACCGTTCAATTTAGATACCCACAGTCTCATCAATCTCATCCACTTTCACTCTCCAATCATTTTCACTATATCGTAAATTTTTTCCATCGTTTCTGATGTGTGACCTCAATTGGACAACCTGGACGTTCTTCATCAAAAATGCTTGTACGGCCGCGTTTGAATTCAGCTGTCCAATATTTTATTGTCGATAATAAAGTTCCCATAAACTTCAGTATTCAGTTTTTTCCATTGTTGTAAAATCACGAAAATTGTTCTATTTAAATCGCTGCCACTCACAAAGTAAATCACTTGAAAATTTGACACGATTCTTGTGAAAACTTATATTGACTAAATATAATTTTTTACCGCGATATCTAGCCGAGGCCAGGTACTTATCATTCAATTCTCCTAAGTAAGGCGAACACCTCTATAGGTCAAGATGATATAAGGAACATTAATTCATATATAAGAGAGAAATCACGAATAACAAATGGTACTTGCCAGGAAATATTGCATTTTTACAGTACAGCAAATTACTTTGGAAAATATGTTTAAATTTTTTTTTTTTTTTTTTAAATTACATTTGAATAATTATTAAACGAAACTAAATTTTCATTTAATAATTATTTAAAAAATAATAGAAACAATGAAGGTTATTTACAAAAACTCACTAAAAATGGTTTATGAACATCGTTAAAGCTTATAAAAAATATGATTCTATTGACAACATGAATAGAATAAATAGCATAACATATATAAACACTCAATATATTGTAATTTCTAATGGATTGCTGCAGTATTTATTAGTTATTGTTAAATAAAATTCACGGTATAGTTATTACGATGAAAATTACTAAAATTTATAATATAATAAGTCATATACATACGTGATGCCAACTTCAAATTGATATTAATTTTAAAATTGTTGAATAAAAGAATAAATTGCCTGTCATGTAATCTTGACAAATATTAATTGCAAAGGTAATTCTCTATTGCGTTTAATGATAAAGTATTAATTAGTATTTATAACCACGCTGCTTTGTTAAATCTCAAAATCATATTTGTTGCATGGATAATATTAGGTTGTCGAAAAACTATTGTGTCTTTTTCTCGTTAGATAGTTTTAACGTCTTTTCAAAAAATCCATATGATTTTTAGGAAGTAACAACCTTGAAACGATACGTGTCAAAATTTCATGAAATTTCGACGATTAGTTTACAAGTTACAGTGGTTTTAGTAACACTACTTTTGATATTATCAAAACAATGGAAAAAATCGAATTCGTTCGAGCAATGCAATGGCTTAATAAGTGTTACGGGGACTCTGCCCCCGGAAAATCACTCATCATTTACTGGTATACTGAATTTAAACACGGTCGTACAGTCACAAATGATGCTGAACGTTCTGGACGCCTAAATCAGATGATTACACCGGAAAACATCAAAAAAATTAACAAAAATGTTTTAGATGATCGTAAAGTAAAATTGCGTAAGATAGTTGACACCCTAATGATATTAAAAGAACACGTCATACTTTGCATGAACATTTGGGCATGAAAAAGCTGTGTTCGAAATGGATACCGCGTTTGCTAAGTGTGGACCAAAAACAACAACGTGTTGATGATTCTGAGCGCTGTTTGGACCTGTTTAAGCGCAACAAAAAAGATTTTTTTCATTGAAACATGGATCCACCACTACACACCGGTATCAAATCGGCAATCAGCTGAGTGGACAGCAGCCGGTGAAAGCCTACCGAAGCGCCCAAAGACACAACAGTCGGCTGGGAAGGTTTTGGCCTCTGTATTTTGGGATGAGCATGGAATAATTTTCATCGACTATACTGAGAAGGAAAGACCATCAATAGCGAATATTATATAAAGTTATTGGTGAGTTTGAAGGCAGAAAAAGAAACGGCCCCAAATGAAGAAGAAAAAAGTGCTCTTTCATTAAAATAATGCACCGTGTCACAAGTCAATGGTTACGATGGTAAAATTGCATGAATTGAAGTTCGAATTGCTTCCTCATGGTCCACCGTATTCTCCAGATTTGGCCCTTAGCGACTATTATCTATTCGCAGACCTCAAAAAAATGCTCGCGGGAAAGGGATTTGGCTCCAATAAAGAAGTTGTCGCCGAAACTGAGGCCTATTTTAAAGGCAAAGACAAATCCTTCTACAAAAAAGTTATAGAAATGTTAGAAAAGCGTTGGACTGATTGTATCGCTCTTGAAGGAGACCATGTTGATGAATAAAGTCGAAAATGTATTTAAAGCAGCTAGACCAAAAACTTTTCATCCTACGTGTCCTATCGGGTCATACCCAGCGGAGGTAAATTAGCTTCTTCTTCATTCTTATTATAGACCATTGGTCTGTTTGTTTAACTTCCAGTACCTTATGGGTTCTCTTGGGAGCCAGAATGCCAGCTATCCATCAATCTTTTAGCAGGCCTTCCCGGGGGGCGTCGTGTGGTTTTCCTTCCAGTAGTCTTGCTATTCTGTTTGAATATATTCTCTTGACATTGTTATCTCACAACCTCATAAACCCCACATGACTGTCGCATATCTTCGTTTCTTATCCAGTCTCGCAGTGACTTTCCTGATATTGCTCTTAGTGTTTTCATTTCCACCGTCCCCAGAATGTTTTTTAATTTGTTGTTATGTGCTCTAATTTCTATACCGTATGGTAGTACAGGTTTTACGCATGTTTTGTATATCTTTACTTACTTTCAGTGGTCAGTGGTTTGTTTTTCCAGGCGACGTCATGTAGTGCGCCAGATATGAGGGCGGCTTTATTAACTTGAGATCTCATTTCGTGTATTGGGTTGTGGCTGCTTGACAGGTTTACGCTAAGATATTTAAACTGTTTGATAGGGTTGTTTTCTATCACCACCGTCTATCTAACGGGATCTTTGGAGAACGTTAATGATTTAGTTTCCTCTGTTGACATGGATATCTTATAGTGGTGAGCCACTTGGTAAAATCTGTGGAATTGTCTTTGCAGGTCGTTTTCTGCCTCAGCTAATATTGTTGCGTCGTCCGCGTAGCTAATTATACTTATATGCTTGTTGTAACATAGATTCTGTTGAAACTTTTACTATTATTTTGTCCATAGTTCAGTTGTATAAGAAAGGCCTTGGGGTATCTCCCTTTCTGATGCCTCTCTGGGGTATGTATGTCATTCGATGTCTCTTGATTGGCTTTGATCCGTATGGTGTTATTTGTGTTTAAGGTATATATAAGATTGGTGATTTTCAATGATAACTGCTTTTCTCTCAGCAGTTTTGTTACGTCTGATAATTTAACTTTGTCAAATGTTTTAGCTAAGTCTATAAAGCACGTGAAAAAAACAGAATTGTATTCGATCGATTTTTCCTTTATCTCTCTTACCTCGTCACTTGTCGATCTGTTCCGCCGGAAGCCTTGTGGCTCGTCTTTGATTTCGATTCGATGTACTATATATTCTTTTAGTAAGGATGTGAGAAGCTTCATAGTGATAGGTCGGAGAATAATACCTCTATAATTATCTGGAATGATTTACTGACTTTTTTTAAATATGGATATAATAAAGATCTGAATTACGATTAAAACATAAACGGCACTACTGGCTCATTGGCAGA
Organism: Pachyrhynchus sulphureomaculatus; assembly: GCA_019049505.1. NCBI lineage: Eukaryota > Metazoa > Arthropoda > Insecta > Coleoptera > Curculionidae > Pachyrhynchus > Pachyrhynchus sulphureomaculatus. The sequence continues at coordinate 166,821,607 of CM032454.1, read as the reverse complement.
AACCTTAAGCTATCAATACATAACAAATTATTAATTTACAATAAGATTCTAAAATCGATATGACTTTACGGTATCCAATTATGGGGATGCACTAGAGATGACAACATTAAGCCTATTTAAATATTTTAAAATATAGAATTACACAACATAGTAAACGCTCCTTGGTTTGTGCCCAATGCAGATCTTCAACGAGACCTTGTGTACCAACGTGAAGGAAGAAATCAGAGGGTTTACCTACAAGCATGAAGCCAGGCTTCATCTTCATAAAAACATAGAAACTCTCCAGCTATTGCACAATCAACACCAAGTCCGCCCATTAAAAAGAACAAATCTATTGGATCTTGTGTAGTATGATGAACGCAAAATTGGAGCATAGTGCGCGAGTGTGTTTATAACACATCAGAACGATCTAAATGGCTTGACCTTAGTACATAAGTACTTAGTTTAAGTTTATATTAGGTCAAAATTAATGGTTAGTCCAGGAGGCTAGTTTTAATGACAGGCGCCAATGGCTGCCATTTAATATATACGGGGTGTTATGGAATTCACTGCATATATTGGAACTGGCGCCTCCTTATAACAAGACCAATTGCAGAAAATTCATCTTAAATAGCGGATCTCAATAATAAAGGAAAAACTCGACCCTAAAGAAATGACGTCACGAATATTTTTTCACGCCGCCACTGGGGTACCATACCACTGCACAATATTATCAAACGTTAACCAAGGTTGGTTTACAGTTTTTGAGTTCAGTGTGTTTTTACTACCTTCATCCACTATAAGGCCTTGTGGCTTACTAGTATTCTGCATAGTTGGTGTATCAGTCCATATGTACCCAATAATCTTTCAGCTGTTTCCGGATGTTTTTTCTTTAATGACTCTTATGATTTGTGTTTTTTGTGAAGGTACTTTGGCTATTGGTATTAAAATTAGGGTAATTTTTTAATTTAATGTGCTGGGAAAATTTTTTACCAAAAAAAAAACCCATATTTCAGTATTTCACTCTAATAACTAAATATTTATCACATATATACCAATTTGAAGATGAATGAAATTTCTGCAAAACTTTTTTACGTTTTTCAATTTTATTTCGATAAAATCACAAATGCTGAGCAGCCTTATGAAGAAATTAGTGCTATTTATGGTCCAACCAACCAACAGCCATAAGATGGTTCAGTCGCTTTCGTTCTGGAAATTTCGATGTTAAACATCGCAGTGGTAAACCAATGACAAAAAAAGTTGATAGAATTTTGTCAAAGTCGAGCAAGTAGTAAGTAAGTAGTCATGATATCGCCAAGAATTTAAGCACTCATCAACAAACAGTTTTAAGCTATTTGGAGAAAGCTTTGTTACAAAGAGAAGCTCGATGTTTAGGTGACACATGCCACTTTCCTGCAGCACGTGTCCTAGGCCCATAAAAAAAACATGAACTTAAAAATTTATTCAATGCTTGAAATGAGTACATGCGGTGCTTCTACCTTAACTTGATATTCTTTTTTAGTGTTCCGTATGAAAATTGAAAAACGGAACATTTACGGAATCATTTCGGTATCTGTTTTTCTGTCTGTCACAGCCCTTTTTTTTTCAAAACTATGTGACATAGAAAGTTGAAATTTGACACAAATATAGGAATTGATGACCCAATCGCAGCCGTGTGGTTTTGAAAGTTAAAATTTGACTTAAAGCGTCGGCTTTGAGAGGTAAAATCGGAAAGCGAAAAAAAAAATTTTTTTAAGGTTATCTATTTTAAAAACATTGCCAAAAGTCGCTATCCTCCACTCTACCTCTAAGGGTATTAATCTGGGATATTCTCCATAAGCTGTAGATTGAATGAAAATTACCATGAATACATTACCTTTGATAATCTACCTGATATATAAAAACAAATACCGGATTCTTTTTTTATTTTAAGAGCAATCACGGTACGGAACACTAATTGCTAAAGTCCGGCTTGCGCTTGGCCAGTTTTTTTTTTATTTTTAAAAAACAATAATCCGTAATCATAATAAAAAAAGGCGCAATAACTAGCTAAGGTAATCTTAAATTGTGATATCTCAAATCCTAGAGATGAAAAATAAATAGATGGGTGCTAAGCTGCGCTTGTTACAAGTGTAAAGAATACGAGGCTGGTTTGAAAAGTCCGTGCAAAAATAAAAACTACTTATGTGTTTGGGGTAAACCTTTTTTATTTTTCGACATAGTCTCCTTTTAGGCTTATACACTTCGTCCAACGATGTTCTAGTTTGTTGATCCCTTCCGAATAATAGGATTTGTCCAAGTCTGCAAAATATCCATTAGTGTCTGCAATCACCTCCTCGTTTGAATAAAATCTTTGTCCCGGCAGCCATTTCTTCAAATTGGGGAACAAATAGTAGTCCGAGGGAGCCAAGTCTGGAGAATGGGGGGGATGTGAAACGAGTTGGAATTCTATTTCCATTAATTTTGCGACCACAACTGCTGAGGTGTGTGCTGGTGCGTTGTCGTGATGGAAAAGGACTTTCTTGTGGGCCAATCGCGGGCGTTTTTCTTGCAGCTCGGTTTTCAAACGGTCCAATAACGATGAATAATATTCACCTGTAATAGTTTTACCCTTTTCCAGATAGTCGATGAGGATTATCCCTTGCGAATCCCAAAAGACAGTCGCCATAACCTTTCCGGCCGAAGGAACGGTCTTCGCCTTTTTTGGTGCAGATTCCCCCTTGGTAACCCATTGTTTAGATTGTTGTTTGGTCTCAGGACTATAGTAATGTATCCATGTTTCATCCACAGTGACGAAACGACGCTTAAAGTCCTCCGGATTCTTCTGGAACAGCTGCAAACCATCCTTGCAACACTTCACACGATTCCGTTTTTGGTCAAGTGTGAGCAATCGCGGCACCCATCTTGCGGATAGCTTTCTCATGTCCAAATGTTTATGCAAAATATTATGTACCCGTTCAGTCGAGATGCCCACAGCACTAGCAATCTCACGCACCTTAACTCTTCTGTCATCCATCACCATATCATGGATTTGATCAATGATTTCTGGAGTCGTAACCTCCACAGGCGGTCCAGAACGTTCAGCGTCACTTGTGCCCATATGGCCAGTCCGAAAATTTTGAAACCACTTATAAACTGTTCTAATCGAAGGTGCAGAGTCACCATAATGTTTATCAAGCTTCTCTTTAGTCTCCTGAGGCGTTTTGCCTTTCATAAAGTAATGTTTAATCACCACACGAAATTCTTTTTCGTCCATTTCTCGACTTCCTTGATTCATACGAATACCAAACACAAGGAAATAGACCAATATAGCTGAAACTTGGTGTGCGTTCATTCAAGAGATGCTACTAACTAAACATGACCTCGATACGCGCCGGTGGTGTCATCTCTCGGACTTTGCACGGACTTTTCAAACCAGCCTCGTATACATACATGGCGAATGTCTATTAAAATCCTTTGTGAGTGAGTAGGGTATTATAAACTTTACCTTTTAAGTTAAGCCAATAGGATACCCTATTAGGCATCATAGCTCTGGAATGACCCGTAACACCAAATCCAGATACGATAGATTCCAAAAAAAGATTGTCGTTTTCACCAATGGCAGAACCCATGAAGACACCGATACGTTTTACCCTTGATTTCAGTTGGATTTACACCTAAAAAGTTACAAAAAAAGATACAGTGGAATCTTAATATTTATGAGCACCGCAATTTCATCAAAGTTTTGCAAAATTATGGGAGAAAATCCCAGAGAGATAATATTGGTAACGTTTCGTATTAAAAAATGCATTAAATGAATTAAAACATTTTTGATGTCCCTTTTGCATAAAAATACATAATTATTTTTATTCTCTTAAAAACATTTCAAGATTGATAATTTCTATATTCAAGTGCAGCCTATTAAGTAAGAACGTGCCCGCGATAATTCATTTTTTGTAGATGCGACTATAGCGATTCAACAAAAATCGGTAGAGGGAATCTTTGTCTACGACGCACCTTGGTAAAAATATCAGTCGATTCCGAACTTTCCTGGAAATCAGGTAAAATTCAAAATGAGTCACTTATTTGCGCATCGGTTCGAAGTAGTCTTTCTTTGTTCACATCCAAAGGAGCCTAAAATGATACATTCTGCGGCCGCTAAATATATTAACAATTCGGTATCGTTTGTGAAGGAAATGGGTAAATAATTTTAATGAGACGAAAAATGTCGACGTCTTGCCAAAATGTGGCTCGGTAGGCAAAGTCACTCCGAAAGTCGAAATACGAATCGTGCCTTTGTTTTCACGGGACCTGAAATTGACGCTGTGTCAAGGAGCGGCAAAATTAAGAAAATCGGGTTTGAATGTGTTTCATGAGACCATTTGATAGCATCTTCGTTCTCATGATAAGATATTAAGAGTAGCTCTCACAATCGCCGGACGCCAACCCTATTAAAAACATTTGTTCCCTTGTAAAGAGAAAGCTCAGAGGAAAGACTCTGAGGAATTTGACTCGCGAGATTCGAAAAATTTGGAGATCATTACAGAAAATCCCGTCGACAGCATGCCTCGAAGCGATTATTGGTATAGGAGGCGATTGGACAACTTACTAAGGTTATTGTGCCGTTGTTAACATACTAGAGAATACGGTGATGGCAAAAAATGTTCTCGAAACACATTTTTTTCAAGAATACGAGCGGTTACGTTCTTACTTGACAGACTATATCCTATATTTTTTTAACTGAATTCCCAATTCATTACATGATGACTCACGGTATTTCAACTGCTAGAAATTTGTGGATAATATTTAAATTATCTAAGATATGCCAAGGACATGGTCTTAATTACGGACACCAGAGCAGATTTAGAAAAAAATGCTCAAGGAGATAGATACAGAAGACATATATATATATATATATATATATATATATATATATATATATATATATATATATATATATATATACCCATCGCACTACAATTTAGAAGGAGAAGGACAGTAACGGAGCACTGGTAACACAAAGTGATAGTTTAAAGGCTGGGATAGCTCCTAATCTATCGAAGAGAGAGCAATGAAAGATCTAAGTAACTCTAAGGAACTGTATTTTTATTAGAACTTTCTAGCTATCGTCCATGTACGTGGACTTCTTCAGGAAATAGAATATTTACAGCATTGCTCTTCCCGGAGTAAGTTTATTACACATTTCTCGTTTCCAAGACAAGCAGTAAGACATGACCATAAAATAGGTTAAAAAGTGAAAAATTTACAAAACTTACTAAGCCTCAATTTGAGGTGTCACATATTAAAATAATTAAAAGTTAACTACTCTAAAATTAATATAATACAATATAATTGGACTGAAAAGACACCACAAAGAACGTCAGAAAAACGTGGTACAGGCAGATCATTTTTGTTTCCCGCTAATAATTATCAATAGGTTGACAAAATGTCAACCTATTGACAAAATGTCAACCTATTGATAATTATTAGCCGGAAACAAAAATGATCTTCCTGTACACGTTTTTCTGGCGTTCTTTGTGGTGTCTTTTCAGTCCAATTATATTGTATTAGGGTATTTTGCAGTTTACCGGATTTTTTTATTTTGTGACTAAAACAAATTTTTCTAACATTTTCAAGGTCGATGATTACAAAAAAATAATTGCTTTTGCGCGGAAATTGTTTTTTTCATATGTTTTTAGGTATGGAACTTAATTTTGACGATATAGCCAAATTGTGTGGAGATAAGGACAAACTTCACGAGCAATTATTTGTTTGGGGTTTGGTTCCTACCGTTGGGAGCTATAAATGTAAGAAGTGTGATGCTTTCCTAAAATTGTGCAAAAATTCGGAAATGATTGATGGAAGAAGTTGGCATTGTAATAATATCGTGTCAGTTCGAAAGCAAAAACGGAAAACGTGTGGTTATAAGGTGTCGTATCGGTTTGGTACATTCTTCGCAAGATTCCACTTGGAAATAAAACAGGTTTTTGTTCAGGTTAGTTTAGGTTAATTCAGGTTAGTTCAGGTTGTCGAGATAGTGCTTTTATTGAACCTGTTGACGAAGATTTAGATAATGAAATTGATTTGGAATAAAGGTTTTGTTGAAAATTAGCGATTTTTCTCAATGTGTAAGGTTTATTTTTCCATGTATGTGATGTTGTGATGGATTACTTTCCGCAAAATTTAACTTATTTTTTCGTAATTACCGACCTTGAAAATGGTAGAAAGACCTGTTTTGATCGAAAAATGAAAAATTCCGGTAAACTGCAAAAATTCCTTATATTATATTAATTTTAGAGTAGTTAACTTTTAATTATTTTAATATGTGACACCTCAAATTGAGGCTTAGTAAGTTTTGTAAATTTTTCACTTTTTAACCTGTTTTATGGTCATGTCTTACTGCTTGTCTGGGAACGAGAAATGTGTAATAAACTTACTCCGGGAAGAGCAATGCTGTAAATATTCTATTTCCTGAAGAAGTCCACATACATGGACGATAGCTAGAAAGTTCGAATAAAAATACAATTCCTTAGAGCTACTTAAATCTTTCATTGCTCTCTCTTCAATAGATTAGGAGCTATCCCAGCCTTTAAACTATCACTTAGTGTTACCAGTGCTCCGTTATTGTCCTTCTCCTTCTAAATTGTAGTGTAATGGGTATATATATATATATATATATATATATATATATATATATATATATATATATATATATATATATATATATATATATATATATATATATATATATATATATTTACATATATATATATATATATATATATATATATATATATATATATATATATATATATATATATATAAGGTGCCCTATATGTATGGAACAATGATTGCACAGCATTTATTGATCAATGTATCAAAAAAATGTTTAAATGACAGTTATAGGGTGTTAAATAAAATGTTTTTGAACTATCAGTTCTAAGAAATTACGCCATCTTGATTTTTTTAAAATGGAAAGCCCTGTATATTATTTTATTTTTGAGTCCTACTAAAAATTCTAGATATTATTTGTCCCATATGTCTAAATTGAACTGTTTTGGAATTATTGTCGTTTGAAATTTAAAATAAAAAAAAAGACAAAAAAAGCTAATAATAAATACTCTAGGTTTATTTTTAAGGTAACAGTTGCCCAAAATGTCTACCGTTAACAGCGAGGCAATGACCGAATCTGTCATAAACAGCCTGAACAGAATTTTGCAGAGAATCCGGGGTAATCTGTGCTACTTCATATTGAATTCTTTGTTGTAAATCTTCTACAGTTTCAGGTCGACTTGGGTAAACTTAGGTCTTCACATAACCCCATAAAAAAAAATCGAGTGGCATAAAGTCGGGAATCCTTGCAGGCCATTCTACAGCACCTCTTCTACCTATTCACCGATTAGGAAAAATCGCCTCCAAATATCTACAAACATTGATTTCATAATGAGGAGGTGCTCCATCCTGTTGATACCACACATTCCTGTTAGGGGTATCCAAATTATTTTTATCGGGAAAAAGACCTACGTAAATTGGAATAACTTGCTCTTGGAATAACTATAAATACCGCTGTCCTGTCAGGTTTCCATCGATAAAAAAGTGACCAATGATACGATGTCCACAAATCCCTGCCCATATGTTTATCTTTTGTGGTCTTTGAGGATGACTGTCGATTACCCAGTGGGGATTCTCAGTAGGCCAGTACCGGCAGTTATGCCTCTTAACTCTTCCGTTAAGATAAAATGTGGTCTCGTCAAAAAAAACAATATTATGAATTAGGTTAGGATCATTATTGATTCGTTTCAACATGATCTCGCAAAATTAAACGCGTCTATCGCAGTCATCTTCAGATAATTCTTGCAGTGGAATGGGTTTGTCTGGATGCAATTTTTCAGTATACGACTTCAGGTACATACCTTTACTTATGTTGTCGTCTAGGCAAAGCTGACGAGTGGGATTTTCTGTAATTTCCAATAAAACATCTAACTTTTTATTATTGCTTCTTTTAACTTTTGGAGGTCCAGATTTAGAACGATCCTTAACATGACCCTGATTGTCTAAATTCTTTTAATGTTTTGCTAACAACGGATTGGGTAATAGGTTTTCGATTCGGATATTCTGCGTTAAAAAGATCACACACCTCCTGTTGTGTTTTCCTACGGAATTTTTAGTAGCACTCAAAAATAAATATACAGGGCTTTCCATTTAAAAAAAAATTAAGAAGGCGTAATTCTTTTAAACTGATAGTTCAGAACATTTTAATGCCAACATCAGCACGTGCCCCATATAACACCCTATAACTTTTATTTAAACATTTTTTTTGATACACTGATTAATAAATGGGATTCACAGATAGAGAAATGTGTAGAAGAATGAATCAGGGAATACAACCGTTCGTGTGTTACATTTCGGGTGACACTTTGCAAACTCTTCCACACATACAGTACAAATAATCAAACCTAAGAAAGAAAACCGAACAGCGGAAATAAAAAGATCATTGCGCATTAGCTAAATATCGAGTTCTTCATTTAATGATTGGTGAACAGAGGCCAAAAATCATACCCTAAAAGTTGCGCATGAGATTAATTTCGTCGTGTGCTCTTAATGTAAGCAGACATTAACAAAACTAAAGGACTGGTAAAATAAAAATGGAAATTCGGAAAATAGGTGATAGATAAAATACTGGTGATCATGAAAACACAAGACAGGAGAGAAGAAAAACTTCAGAGAAGGAGTCAATGATCTTAAAAAGAACTAAACGGATAAGAGTTGCATCAGACTCAGAACAATGGAAAAAACTAAAGGAGGACTATATCCAAAGATGGATACAATAGACCTGCAGATAGGTAGATGGACGGAAGAAACATTAATTACCATATTCTTCTTGAAGTTATTGATGCTTTTTGGTTACCAGGTTCAATACAAAAGTCAATCGCAGCTCAACAAACTCATTTTATGGCCGTTAATGCAAACACGTTGTAACTAGGCAACTAAAATACCTAGCACCACATTAACGAGGGTTGCCACGTTCAGTTACAAAAGTACATAATAGCCGATTTTGTTGTTGATTTTGTTCTAATCTCGACAAGTTGGATTGGATTATCTATGGCAGGGGTCGGCAACCTATGGCACGCGTGCCATCTCTGGCACGCCAAGCAATTTTGAATGGCACGCGTACCTACTCAAAGTTTACACATTAATTCTGTAATCTGTGACATGTTTCGAAATTAAGTAAATAATCGAAGACAGTATTACTTTAACGATACAAACAAAAACGATACATTATATAGGTCACTAGGTATTATTACCAAAAACTACAAAATATATATTTTGTAATTTATAATTTTACTGAATGCATTGGTTTGGCTTTAATTTCGGCAAGTATTAAGGATGGCAAGCCTCAAAATATAAGCCTAGGCAAAAACACAAATAAGTCCTCAATTCAGATCAAAAGAGCCACTGTAAGGCGGTTTTGTTTGACTTGACTTCAATCGTTCCAAGGAAAAAATCAGGTAACTGAATACAGTTTCAAAATTGCACAATCGTTGGCACAAAAGGGTAGGCCGTTCACTGACGGAGAATTTATGAAGCAAACGTTTTTCAGTACTGGCGAGATTTTATTCGACGACTTGCCCAATAAGGATACAATATTGGCCAGGATTAGGGATATACCGGCATCAGCGCGGACCATCGAGAGACGAATTAACAAAATGACATAAAATGTCCAAAAACAGCAGAGAGACGCTATCAAACGGAGTTTTGTATTTAGTGTAGCATTGGATGAAAGTGTCGATATTAATGACATTGCCCGTCTGGCAATCGTTGCGCGATACTTCGATGATGGCAGTGTGTATGAAGAGCTGATTTGTCTGCTCCCATTGCAGGGAACTACAAGAGGAGAGGATATATTTTCAGAATTTGTTAAACATTTTGAAAAGCGGAACACTGATTTAAATAAAATTTTTTGCGTAACGACAGATGGCGCTCCTGCTATGATTGAGAGACATAAAGGATTTGTTTCCCTTCTTATTGAACGCATGGGTCGATCAGTTTTGAATTTTCATTGCATAATTCACCAAGAGCGTTTGTGCGCTAAAATCTCCGCTGGAAGTTTAAAATCCGTAATGGATAGGGTGGTTAAAATAGTTAACTATATTGTCGGTCGTTCTTCACTGATCCATAGACAATTTAAGGCGTTTCTGCAGGAATTAGAAAGTGCATATTCAGATATACCATTGCACAATAATGTGCGCTGGCTCAGCCGTGGTAAAGTGCTCTCTAGATTTGTGCAATGTCTGGGCGAAATTAAATCGTTCTTGTTGGAAAAAAAATCAAGTGGATGCTTATCATGAACTAGAAGATAAGAACTGGATCTGTATGTTAATGTTTCTTACTGATATTACAAACCATCTCAGTGAACTCAACTTAAAATTACAAGGTTCAGGCAAAACAGTTCTGGATTTATACGAATCCTGGAAATCATTCGAATTAAAAATAGATTTATTTATCAGCGATATTCCTACAAACACATATAAATATTTTCCAAATTTAAAAACTTATATATCCAGTGTCGACGATGGTGCACTAATAGACGAAATTCTTAAATATATGACTAATTTAAAAGAGGGGTTGATTGAGAGGGGTCAGGATTTTGATAACCATGGTCCTATGTTCGCTTTTTTAATCAAACCAGATTTAATGGATTTTTCCAGCAGTTGCTTTGACATATCTCTTTTCTCATGGATGGACATTAATATTTTGATCTTCAATACATTGAATTTAAAAGCTCCGAGTTATGGAACACGAAATTTGTAGAATTAAGAAGGGTATTAGAAGGTGACTGCCAGAACCATTCAAACGAGATACTCAGTTGTTGGATGAGTTTACCAGAGAAATTTATTTGTCTTAAGAAAGTAGCGTTTGCCATGCTTACAGCTTTCGGATCATCCTATATCTGTGAACAACTTTTTTCCCATATGAGAGTGATTTTAAACCCGTACCGAAGCAGGCTGACAACAGACAACTCGGAAGCATGTGTGACACTGAAAATAACCAGACATGAACCGGATATAAGAAAACTCTCTAAAGAACTTCAAGCACAGGGTTCACACTAGGTCCTAGGACTAGCATAATAAAATTATTTGTTAAATGTTAAAATTTTTTTGTAATTAAACCTTCTAAAAGCAATATTTTAAGTTAATTTTTGTTAATTTTAGTTGTAGTAAGTACCTATGTCGGCACGCAAAATGTTGTATGGATGAAAACTGGCACCCCTTAGTTAAAAGGTTGCCGACCCCTGATCTATGGCATACATATACAGGTATGTCCTGCTCAAATTCGCAAACCGACTTCTGTTTGAATTGCGGCCTAACCAAACAAAAATAACTTATAGTATGCAATCTACTATAAAATTTGAAAACTAGCCATATTCAAAATGCACGTGCTAACAAGATTTATTAAGTTAATTGACCTCATAATTAGAGTCGAAACTAATATATTCCTTCACATACTATTGAAACACAGTATAGATATATGAGTTTTAAATATACAAGGTATTATTACCTGCATCAATGAGAGCGTCAAATGTTCTTTCCAGTACTAAACGTTGCATAGGGTCCATGTAAGTACATTGTTGACGATGGATTCCAAAATAGGAATTATCAAAAAATTCAGTAGGAACAGTACCTACATGGTTACTTACACCTCTTTCACCTAAAAAAGAAATACATAAATTTAATTTGAATTAGGCTATTAATGGCTAAGACATAAACTGACATCTTTGTGCTGCTTCTGAGTTAAATTTTATATAGAAGATATTTGCTCAAATTAATTAATACGTAGGCTGAAAAGTTTTTGGTCTGACACATAGATGTCCCCCTTTTCAAAAAATCCATATAATTTTTAGGAGGTACCAACCTTCAAACGATACGTGAAAAAATTTCATGACATTTCGATGATTATTTACAAGTTACAGTGGTTTTAGTGACGCTACTTCTGATATTTTCAAAACAACGGAAAAAAAATCGAATTTCGTGTGTTGGTTAAACACTGGTATGCTAAACTGAAACGCGGTGGTACAGATACAAATGATGTTGAACGCTCTGAATGCCTAAATAAGGTGATTACACCAGAATATATAAAAAAAGCCACAAAATTGTTTTGGATGACCGTAAAGTTGACATCAAAAGAATGTGTTGGTTATATTTTGCATGAACATTTGGGCATGAAAGAGCTCTATTCGAAATGGGTACCGCGTTTGCTCACAGTGGACCAAAAACAACATGTTGATGATTCTGGGCGCTGTTTGAACCTGTTTAAGCCCAATAAAAAAGGATTTTTTTTCATGCAATATGTGTCAATAGATGAAACATAGATCCACCACTACACACCGGAATCAAATCGGCAGTCAGCTGAGTGGATAGCAGCCGGTAAAAGTCGCCCAAAGCGACCAAAGACACAACGGTCGGCTGGGAAGGGTTTAGCCTCTATATTTTGGGATTCACTTGGTATAATTTTCATTGACTATGCTGCAAAGGGAAAAAACCATCAATAGCAATTATTATATAAAGTTATTGGTGCATTTGAAGACCAAAATTGCAAAGAAACGGCCCCAAATGAACAAGAAAAAAGTGATCTTTCATCAAGACAATGCACCGTGTCACAAGTCAATAGTTACGATGGCAAAATTGTATGAATTCAAGTTCGAATTGCTTCCTCATCCACCGTATTCTCCAGATTTGGCTCCCAGCAACTATTATCTATTCGCAGACCTCAAAAAAAAAATCACGCAGTAAAGAGATTTGGCCCCAATGAGGAAGTTATCGCCGAAACTGAGGCCTATTTTGAAGACAAAGACAAATCTGCTTACAAGAAAGGTATAGAAATGTTAGAAAAGTGTTGGACTGTGTGTATCGCTCTTGAAGGAGACTATATTGATGAATAAAGTCGAATTTTGCAAAAAAAAATATATTTTAAGTAGCTAGACCAAAAACTTTTCAGCCTACGTGTTGCTTTAATAAAAACTAAAATCTGAAAAAATGTCCCAATTTCAAAGACCCCTGTGTACGATTATAAATAATATTTTTTAATTTCACCAGCATTTTTGAAGTATATTTATTTCCTTTTATACCTTGCCTCCAACGGGTCCCAACCAAATTCTTATTCTCCAAAAGATTCTTCTGAAACTGTTCGATGTTCAAAGATTCAGGAAAGTATCCCCCGATTCCAGATATGACAACGTCATCTTTGACCAATTCCATGTCGATTGGGGCCATTTTCGATTAAAATGGATTCTAATCTGAAATAAATCCGTAAATTAATATTACATATTTGATCTACATAACATAGAGTACTCATGTTGGGTATAATATTTTTTGTATTATTTTTGTGGCACTTTTCATTTGAATGTTTTCATGTATTATTACAGAATATTTAAATTAGGATTAACAATCCATTTCCTATCAGCAGTAAATTTAAAGTGAGGGGGAAAAGGGTCCCCTTTAGCTAAAATTTAATCGAGGCTGGTATACGAGTATGTACATTTTTATATTTTGTGCTGTATTTTTTTTTGGTTTAATGCGGACGGAAATCTTAATTAGTGTTCCGTATAGAACACTTATAAGATCACTTCAATGTCCGTCTGTCTGTCCGTCCGTCTATCAGTCACACCTGATTTTTCTCCAAAATTATTTGACATAGAAATTTGTCACTCATATAGAAGTTGATAGCCTCATTAGAATTTGAAAGTTAAATTTTGACTTAAGGGTTTAGTTATGGGGGGTAAAATCGGAAGTCAAAAAAAAACTAGGTCGAGTGGGGTGTCAAATGAAAGCTTGTAAAATACGAGTTCCAAAATATATGTTATGTAATATTTGCGCAAATTTTCTTTTATATTATTTTTAAAAAAATTGCGAAAAATCGCTGGCCTCCTCTTATCTCGAAAAGTACTGATCAAAAAATTTTGAAAAAATTCTGGAATATTCTCCACAAAATGTAGATTGAACGAAAATTATCACAAGTGCATTATTAATTTATCTGGTATATACAAAAAAAAAGAATTTCAAGGTCATCAGTTTTCAGTAAGGTTCGGAAAAAAACTTTGTTAAAAACTCATTTGGGATGTGTTTTGTGAAATCATTGATCATTTTATACCTGCATAACAAAAATTTTTATTTCAAAAGCAATCAACGTACGGAACACTAATTGCGTCCAACTTGCACTTAGTTGGTTATTTTTTTTAGAAATCCAAAAAAGTGAAGAAATGTAAAAGTATTGAAAGATGATTATTTATTTGGAAGTAAAAGGTTCCATTTCAAAAAATTGATTAGTTATTTACATTTCGGTCTATGGCCAACGGTGCAACTGTTTCACCATTGGCCATAGACCGAAATGTCTAGTTCGCTTATTTTAGAGAAATGAAAATTACATCAAAGAAAACTTTTTGAAAATTCTCAAATCCAGGGGTAATTCGTTTATTTTTGAGAAATGAAAACTACATCAAAGAATACTTTTTGAAAATGCCAAAATAAAATTATTTTTTTAAAACACAAAAAAACTCAAGTGTTTTAATTAAAATAACCTACACATAAGTTTAAAATTAAAAGATTTATTTATTTATTTATATATATATATATATATATATATATATATATATATATATATATATATATATATATATATATATATATATATATAAATATATATATATATATATATATATATATATATATATATATATATATAAAAAGTCAAATTTAGTGCAGAAGTGGGTCAATCTCTTTACCAATGTTTTCTTCAACTTAAAAGTATTATGTGTATACTAAAACCCTTGGCAAAAAATTTATTGTTTGTAAAAATTTTTTTTAAGTAACTATATTTTTTACGCCCCATTGATTAAACTACTCTATATTAATCTTATTTATTATTGTTTTTTATTATGTTCATATCCTAAAATCCCTGGGATTCTTAACTAAGCCAAAGTTATTATGCAATTTAAGTTATTAAGCGAAACGTTTTCCTATTCCTAAATATAAAAAATAATTTCAGTTGTTGGTTTCTTAGATCCTATAATTATTATTAAAAATATAATAAAGAATGAGTTAAATAATTAGCTCTTACTTCAATTGGACACACCACGTAATATCACCTTAAAAACGCTTAAAAATTGATCAGCACAACGTTGTTTCCTTTGTTTTATACCTGATTAAAATTTTCACAAAAGTATTTTTGGTTTTTTAATTAGGGTCTGCTTTTAAATATATTATAATACAATGGCAGATACAATAGAAGTTCATAACCTTTTATAGAAAATCTAGTACCACAACTTTACAATTTCGAATTTAGTATTAATTATTGATAGCTAATAGACTTAAAACTAATTTATGTATAATTACATATATATATATATATATATATATATATATATATATATATATATATATATATATATGTGTGTGTGTGTGTGTTACAATAGACGTTTTCACGGATGGTGGATGAAAATATAACGATTTAACTCAACATACCTTAGTCCAAAAATTTTGAGATACAGGGTGTCAAATTTATACTCTTATTTTAGTTTTTCTTAAAGAGCTTTTTTAATAATTGTACTATTTGCACAAGATTTGGTGCTTAGGGGTTTTCTGAGACAAGAAATCTAAATCAGCACATAGTTTTGTTGTAAATCGTAGGGGGTGCCGCTCATTGCACTGTATATACTTTTAAATTCTCATAACTTTTTTTCTACCACTCTGTATAATATTCTTAATTAAATATTCGTACTTTCCGCCTTCTTCTGTCTAAAAAAACTCTCTTGGTAAATGTCACTCCGAGCAACAGTTTCTGAGATAATGGGTGGGGGGATACTGTTTGTTTCTATTTTTAATTCCATTGTCAGATTCGCAAATGCGTTCCTTCAGAATTCATCCAGGCTTAGGACAGGTCCAAACGAATACTCTTTGAAATTTGAAGAATGCTTAAAGGCAAACAGGCTAACAACAATAATAAATTTAAAGACCAACGGGATAACAACAGTAAGAATGTAAAAACCAACTGCCTAACGGCACAAAAATTTACCCACAAATTGACAAATTCGAAAAAAGTTTAATCGCTAAACTGAGAAGGTATTGGTTTCACAATAAATGTTAATATGGCCGCCACCTTCAATAATGCATAAATTAATATGTCGCAGGAAATTTAAATGTACTCTTCTTAAAATGTCTTCATTTCGTAAGCAAGCAAATTGACAAATTCGAAAAAAGTTTAATCCCTCAACTGAGAAGGTATTGGTTTCACAATGAATGTTCAATATGGCCGCCATCTTCGATAATGCATAAATTAATATGTCGCAGGAAATTTAAATGTACTCTTCTTAACTCTCTCTTAAACTCTCGTAAAGCTTTAGCAGCATTTTGAATCATATTCTCCTATTGCTCAATGGTGTTGATTTGAACTTGATAAACTTTCGATTTCAATACACCCCAAAGGAGAAAATCGCATGGATTTAAGTCTGTGGAACGAGGTAGCCAGTGAATAAGAGCATTTTCACCTCTTCTGACCCATTTATCTAGGTAACTTTGGTTTAAAAATTCTCACATTACGAGCAAAATGGGGTGGTGCACCATCTTTCATGAAAAATATGTCGCGACGTAAATTAATGAGTAAGTTTTCCAATAATTCAGAAACAGTTTTAAGGATGAAATTCAAGTCGATCCGGTAACCTAAACGGCCCGATCAAATAGTTCGCGACAAATCCCATCCAGACATTAATACTAAATTCGCGTTGAAACTGTCTTTGTTGCACACCATGTGGGTTTTCTTCAGCGTAAACATGATTATTATGCTTATTTGTTATACCACGTCGAGAGAAGCGTGCTTCTTCTGTAAACAGGATTTTATTCTGAAAAGCCGGAACACTCGCTTTGCGTGCTCGAATAATTTGTGAAAAATGCAAACGGGATCCAAGACCTGGAGGTAAGAGGACCGACTGTATATGAAAGGGGTGAATAATTTGTTGTGTAATGATCCGGTTAGTTGTACTTTTTGATATTCCTGTTTAACGTTCAATTAAACGAGTGCTGATTCCAGGATTATCGTGTACAATTTCAACATCGGGTGCTCTAGCTTGTGAAGGCTGCCCAGCATTCTTCCTGATCGGCTTAAATTGTCCAGTTTCTCGAAGTCGCCTCTCAATATTGGCAAAATTGATGGTTAGGAGTCCGACGATGCGGAAATACATTAATATACTTTCGTGATATACACGAGCACTTTTGCGACCGTTGCCGTTACAAAAACACTAAAATCATATCAATCATCAATTAAAACTTGTTTGATATCTGTCAAAAAATACTTTCTGTCAGTATTACTACAAGCCACTTAAGTCGTGGAACATATGATATCTTACATAATTGCCAGAGTGATTTTTGAGCATTGCCAAATAACTATACAATGTGAAGGAACGCATTTGCGAATTTGACGATGGAATTAAAAAATGGAAACAAACATCCCACTATCTCAGAAACTGTTGCTGGGAGCAACATTTGCCAAGGGAGCTTTTTTAGACAGGAGAAGGCGGAGAATACGAATGGTTAATTAAAAATATCATACCAAGAGGTATAAAAAAGTTATGACAATTTAAAAGTATACACAGTGCAATAAGTGGCGCCCCCTACAGTTTACAACAAAACTGTGAGCTGATTTCGATTTCTCATCTCAGAAAACTTCTTAGCACCGATTCCTGTTCAAATAGTAATATTATTAAGAAAGCTTCTTAAGAAAAACTAAAAGACTCTGTATCTCAAAAATTTCGAATTTTTAGATTAAGGTAAGTTGGGTTAAATGGTCATATGTTCCCTGGAACACCCTATATATATATATATATATATATATATATATATATATATATATATATATATATATATATAAATCGCTCCAGCTAAACAAATTTCAGGACAAGTTAGATGTGTGACCGTATTTTAATGTAAGTCTGCGAAGATATGGACAGAGGACTTGTCATTTTAGGCAACCAACAAGTTTAGACTTTCAAATTCTGGTAATGTAGGCAGCCACAAAGCCTCACATAAAGGTTAACGTCAGAAAGAAAGTAACAATTGCACAATCTGTACAAAAAGTTAACATTATGTCATTTTGGGATACGACTTTAAGACAATTATATCAAGACTAATAAAAAAAAAAATTAATGAAAATCCGAAACAACAACAAAATCAGTATCAGCTGGGAAAAATTGAAAAGAGTAATTAGAACCCTAGGAATACATAATATAAAACAACAATACTACAAACGTAACAAAACTTCCTGATGTCACAAAGAAATCAAAGAGTAATGAAAAAGAAAAAGGGACTGACTTAAACACTCTAATCAAATAGAAACATAGGCTAAGTCTAGGAATTTTTCAAGAAGAAAAGTGAAGATACACAAATAGGAACATCAAAGATGGCGATAAGCGAAGAAGTTTCAATAGACAAGGAAAATGTAGAAATAACGGAGATTCGAGTCAGTACTGTATTACTAATGAGTTACTCAGTTTGACTCATCAACTGATATCTCAAATCAACAAAATTTTTACCGAGAATGAAATTGGAGGCGAATGAAGAACTATCACCACAATCTTGCTGTACAGAAAAGAAGATCGGTGGTTGCCAGCAGAGTACAGAGGGCAAACCACCTACCTTCAACTCTAGAAATGGTATCAGGAATACTTATAAGCAAAGTCAGCGTTATTCTGGCAAAAAAACACCAGAGAATTAGATCAAAAGATCTAAAATGGCAAAGCCAATACCGCTAGACGGGGGAATTCGCCAAAAAGTCTCCCTCATCCCATTCCTCTTCAATGAATAATGGGAGAAATAATTAGAGGTGTCCGTAAACTGAGGAGAGTTATAACATGGTATATATATATATATATATATATATATATATATATATATATATATATATATATATATATATATATATATAAAATGCAACGTCTCTCTGTCTGTCTGTCTGTCCGTTACTGCGCTTATCACCGGAGAACCACTTATCCGATTTACATACTTTTTTTTTTAAAACATACATATGGCCAGGTTATAGGCTATATTTTATTACGATAGGTAGCATAAGGAGTGAGCAGTGACGATAATAGTGAATGAAGTCGGAAAAAAAAAAAACGTTTGCCCTAGCGCGTTCCCTTGCAATACACAGCCTAACCATTAAATATGGAACAATATTATGTAGCAGAGTATATCTATAATCTATAATATATATAAAATGCAATGTCTCTCTGTCTATCCATTAGTGCGTTTATCACGCGAGAACCACTTATCCGATTTACGTGTTTTTTTTTAAATTCATACATATATTCTTTGACCAGATTATATAATAATAATCTATAAATAATGCAACTGTCTGTCTGTCTGTCTGTCCGTTAGTGCGCTTATCACTGGAGAACCACTTATCCGATTTACGTGCTTTTTTTTAAACATACATATGTTCTCTGGCCAGGTTATAGGCTATGTTTTATTACGTTAAGTAACATGAGGAATAAGCAGTGACGATAATAGTGAATCAAATCGGAAAAAAGTTTGCCGCTAGCGCGTTCTCTTGCAACACACTGCCTAAACCACTAAATATGGAACAATATCATGTAGCAAAGGATATCTATAATATATATAAAATGCAACGTCTCTCTGTCTGTTTGTCCGTTTGTGCGCTTATCACTGGAGAACCCCTTATCCGATTTACGTGCTTTTTTTTTTAAACATGGTAAATCATTAAATATGGAACAATATCATATAGCAAAGAATATCTATAATATATATAAAATGCAACGTCTCTCTGTCTGTCTGTCTGTCCGTTAGTGCGCTGATCACTGGAGAACCACTTATCCGATCTACATGCTTTTTTTTTTTAAACATACATATGTTCTCTGTCCAAGTTATAGGATATATTTTATTACGTTAGGTAACATGAGGAATAAGCAGTGACGATAATAGTGAACCAAATCGGAGAAGTTTGCCGCTAGCGCGTTCTCTTGCAATACACCACCTAAAGGATTAAATATGGAACAATATCATGTAGCAAAGAATATAATATATACAAAATGCAACATCTCTATATCTGTCTGTCTGTCCGTTAGTACGCTTATCACTCGAGAACCACTTATCCGATTTACGTGTTTTTATAAATTTAAACATATGTTCTATATAATTCGATATAAGCCTAGACAATGGGAGATAATGGGAGATAAGTATAAATATTGGGAGATAAGGATAAATAATGGGAGATAAGCAGAGATAAATCTAGATAATGGGAGTTACGGTGAGATAATGGGAGATAAGGAGAGATAATGGGAGATAAGGAGAAATATTGCGAGATAAGTTGACACGCAAGCGAATCCGCGGGCACGTCTAATATATATATATATATATATATATATATATATATATATATATATATATATATATATATATATATATATATATATATGTATATATATGTATATATATATATATATATATATATATATATATATATATATATATATATATATATATATATGTATATATAAATCGGTTTTAAAAACGTCCGACGACGTTGTTCGATACCTAACTTCTATTCCAGTCTGTTGTTCCACTGGCTATCGTTAAGGTTTTTAGCACTCATGGCTTTTGTTATGCCTTCTTTCTAAGGCTTTTTGAACATCCCTCTCTTACGTCATTGTGAGGGAACCCATTATCTAATTCGTCTGGGAAATCTTTCTTCTCCCATTCTTTGTACATGGCCATACTATATCAATTATCGTCTTTCGATGTCATTGTGTAATGTATCGTTTATACCCATTCTTATACGCACTTCTTCATTTGGCACTCTGTCTCTACAAGATATTGTTAGTGATCGTCTCATAGCGTCCATCTCTACTGCTTCTAACTTTCTTTTGTTTTTTTTTTCAGTGATATACCAAGTTTCAGCTCCGTATAAAAAGCTACTTTCTACCAGTGTGCTGTATATATTGGATTTTCTCTGTTTTCCAATTGCCTGACTCCATAGTATTCCATTTATACAGCCGATTACACTGGTAAACAAAATTGTAACTTTGTCGTGCCACATAGACTTTTATGATATTTTTTACTTTAATAGGTGGTTGGCAGTGAAAACAAACATTAAAAAAAAATCTGTTAGCCAAGAACTTTATTTTCTTAAGCAATTTAAAATATTTCAAAAAACAATGACCTCCTAAACCAAAAATGTAAAAAGATTTTATTAAGAAGTTACGATCTAAGATTTTCTAGCAAATTTAGATCCTGGTTGGTCCCTTTTGATTCCAGTCCAGCAGTAATCTGCCAACATATTTGGGTTCCATTTGCCCTGGTCACGTTTTTCCATCTTAGAAATGTCCTAATGGAACCTTTCTCCGTGCTCATCGCTCACATCTCCCAAATTCTGAGGAAAAAAATCCAGGTGTGAGTCTAAAAAATGAATCTTGAATGACAAGTTCCAACCCAATGCTTGATAAGCCAACAATAGCTCGCTAACCAATTCTCGGTAGCTCTCACTCTTATGGTTAACCAAAAAATTTGCAACAACATTCTTAAAAGATTTCCATGCTGGTTTTTCTAAATCGCTCAATTTTTCTTCGAATACCGGATCTTTTATTAACTCCCTGATTTGAGGTCCTACGAAAATACCCTCTTTTATCTTTGCATCACTTATTTTGGGGAATTTTTTCTTTTAGATACAAAAATCTACTCCCATTGCGATCCATTGCCTTTACAAAATGTTTGATCAGGCCTAATTTGATATGCAATGGTGGAAGAAGTACTTCAGGTGGCTCTACAAGGGGTAAATACTTCACATTTTTTTTGTCCAGGAATGAAGGATGCACGCGTAGGCCATATTTTTTTATGATAGTGGTTTGTTCTGTCTCGACTGTCCCATTCACATAAAAAGCAGTAGAATTTAGTATAACCCAGCTGAAGTCCGAGTAATAGGGCAACAACTTCTAAATCGCCACAGATTTTGAAAGAATATGTACTGTACTTGATTTTTTCAAGTAATAACTGCATGTTTTCATGAGTTTCTTTCATATTAGCAGCATGAGCCAGAGGTACAAAAGGACGTATATTTCCGTTATGCAGTAACACTGCTTTTAGACTTGTTTTAGAAGAGTCAATGAATAAACGCCACTGGGAGGGATCAAAATCGATTTCCAAAATCTTAATAATCGCATTTATATCATTACACTACACCAAGTCTTCGTCTTGAGAAAAGTATGATCTGAAGTGTTGATCACGATTTCGAAAATAGCTGATTTTAGTTTCATGATTCCATCATTTTAATCGAGATCCTAATAGTTCTGACTGCTTTTTGACAAATTTAAATCGCGAACCAAATCGTTTAGGTCTCCTTGAGTTATCAAGTGTGGCTTGGTTAGAATTTCTTCAAACTCAGAGTCATCGTCCTCATCAACACATTGGCTTGAAATGGAGGTTTGTGTATCGTCAATCTCAACGGACGCAGATGCAACTGGTATAGGCAAATTTTCACTATGAGGGACTGGTCTTATGACTGAAGGTAAATTAGGGTGAATAACTGGGTATTTTTTCTTGAAATTTATACTATTTACGTCAGTAAGACAAAAATAGCAGTCCGAAATGTGATCTCTTGGTTCGGTCCAAATCATGGGTACAGCAAACGGCATATGACGGGACCCTTTCTTCCAATCGGTTAAATTCTTCACACACGTTATGCAACAAATATGAGGGGCCCAGGATTTGTCTTGATGGGCCACAGAGAAACCAAAATATCGGTGATAACTCTCCAAGACTAGTTTTATGAAATTTCGTCTTTATTTTTTGAAAGTCAGTTCACCACAAACATAACAAAAAGAGTTAGGATGGTTACTACCCTTTCTCGACATGTTAACGCAGTTAATAAATCACAATATTTTGATGAAATCACAGACAAATAGTTTTATGACTATTTCTTCGCGAACGTTCCTTTGCTTTTATTGCCGTTGTACTGGTTATAAGTATTACCGCATCACAAGAAAACTGAGGCTAATTGAAACAAAACAACTGTAGTTTAATAATGAGGGTAGTTAGCTAAAACAGTATTAGCTATTAAAGTTCGTGTGGCATGACTAGTGTTGACCAGTGTTTTCTTTCTGGCCTGTGTTATTTCAAACCTGACAAAGGTAGATAAAGAAATAAAAATGGTATGATATAATTACGACGTCACAATATGAAAAAATTTAAAAAATTGTCGGAATACTATTTTCATCTTCTTCCAAAGTCATTAAGTCTATATTTTTTGTTTTTTTTTGCAGTTAATTTTAAGGTTCTTCTCGTAGAGTGTTTTTCTCTTTTAAAGTTTGTTAATAGTTTTGTAAGTGTTTTCCAAAGTTACGTGTTTGCTTTCACTAACATGTCGTTAATAACCAAAAACCGATATTTCATGTGGCAAAAACTTTTCTTGGGATGACCCGTCGCGATATCCATTTGATCGAAGACAGAAGACCAATGGAAAATCAAGCGCCTCCAGATTGAATGGCTCTTCAGATGTTAGGCCCAAAATTAAGGGTAAAATCTACTGCTATTTTCTTTTCTTTGACTTTTGAAGAAGTTGCATCTCTAAGTTTCATTAAAATCTAAATCACTGATCTTAGCAGTATCAAACAAACATAAATAAATAGTAAATCTGGATGAAATAGGTGGTGCCCTCAAAGAAATGCAAAATAAACTATAAAAGAATTTTCTCGCTAAATTTTTTACTTTAATGAATTCCGACTCTTGCCCGATTTAACCTCTAAAATTACAATTTTTAAGTTACCGTTTTATTTAATGAATAATATTAACCATAGAAAAATCATTTTGTTTTGAAACTAGTGGAAAAAATACTTTCAGTGTGAAAGGTCATAAAATTTACAGTTTTGAATTCATAAATAGACTACGGTATTAATTTTTTACTAAATACATCGAATTGCTAATGTATATGAATATGGAAAGTATACTGGTACTACAAACTGATAAACCTACAGCATACAGCTACCGACCTTTTACTGAAAAAAAAAATATTTACTTATTTCAACGGACAATTCCCAATCAGTTTTACGATTAGATAATTCCAATAATATTAAAAAATGTAAATAGAAAGCAGTACTTAAAATATTAAAAATAAACTATCTATTAGGCCATGTTAGCTAAGGAGTTTCATACACCTGGGCGCTGCAAACAGTATGTATATTTAAAAACAAATAACCGGTCAAGTACAAGTTGAACTAGCGCAATTAGTATTCCGTACGTTAATTGCTATTAAAATAGAAAATTTTGTTACGGAGGTATAAAGTGATCAGTGACTTCACAAAACACACCCCAAATGAGTTTTCAACAAAGTTTGTTTCCAATCTTTACTGAAAACTGATGACCTTGACTTTTTTTTTATATACCAGATAAATTATTAAAGGTAATGCACTCGTGATAATATTCGTTCAATCTACACCCCGTGGAGAATATTGTAGAATTTTTTCAAAATTTTTTGATAAGTACTTTTCGAGATAAAGGGAGTGGACGGCGATTTTTTGCGATTTTTTAAAAATAATATAAAGAAAAGTGTACGCAAGAATTACATTGTATATATATATATATATATATATATATATATATATAAATATTTTACTCGTGTTTTCACAAGCTTTTATTTGACACCACACTCGATGACCTAACACATGGGCTGAAAAGTCCCGGGCCTAACACATAGATGGCGCTAGTTTTATTGCAGTCACCTTTTTTTCAGTTAATACTAACCTTCAAAAGACAGCTGTTAAAATATCATGATATTCTATTCATTAGTTTGTGAGTTATTGTCCTAAGAGTGACGCTACTTTTGTTATTTTCAAAACAATGGATCAAAAACAATTTCGTGTTTTAATTTTACACTGCTTCTTGATGGAAAAAAATACCGTTCAAGCGAAGCAATGGCTTGAAAAGTGTTATGGGGACTCCGCTCCATCAGAAACAACAATAAAACGTTGGTTTGCTGACTTCAAATGTGGTCGTAGAGACACCGATGATGCAGAACGCAGTGGACGTCCAAATGAGGCGGTAACACCAGAAAACATCAAAAAAATCCATAAAATCGTTTTGAATGATCGAAAAGTGAAGTTGCGTGAGTTAGCTGACATCGTAAAGATATCAAAAGAACGTGTTGGCTTTATATTGCATGAGCATTTGACTATGAGAAAGCTCTGTTCAAAGTGGGTGCCGCGTTTGCTCACTGTTGATCAAAAACAAGAACGTGTTGATGATTCTGAGCAGTGTTTGGCCATGTTTAAACGTATCAAACCGGAATTTTTGCGTCGATATGTGACAATGGATGAAACATGGATCCATCACTTCACTCCGGAATCCAAACGATCGTCATCTGAGTGGACAGCAACTGGTGAACCTCGTCCAAAGCACCCGAAAGCACAACAATCGGCTGGAAAGGTTATGGCCTCGGTATTTTGGGATGTGCGTGGTGTAATATTCATCGACTATCTTGAGAAAGGAAATACCATCAACAGTGAATATTATATAGCGTTATTGGAGCGTTTGAAGGCCGAAATTGCAAAGAAACGACCGCATATGGCAAAGAAAAAAATTTTGTTTCATCAAGACAACGCACCGTGTCACAAGTCAATCAAAACAATGGCAAAACTACATCAATTGAACTTCGAATTGCTCCCACATCCACCGTATTCGCCAGATTTGGCTCCCAGCGACTACTGGCTGTTCGCAGACCTGAAAAAAATGCTCGCCGGTAAGAAATTTCGCACGAATGAAGAGGTTATCGCTGAAACTGAGGCCTATTTTGAGGCAAAAGATAAATCGTTCTACAAAAATGGTATTGAAATGTTAGAGCGGCGCTGGAATGATTGCGTTGCTCTTGATGGAGATTACGTTGATGAATAAAGCTAATTTTGATCCAAAAAAAAACCGTGTTTTCTTTGTTAGGCCCGGGACTTTTCAGCCCATGTGTTAGTAAAAAATTTTTTTTTTCACTTTCGATTTCACCCCAAAAACTAACCCCTTAAGTTAAAATTTAACTTTCAAAACCACATGGCTCTGATGAGGCCATCAGTTCCTATATTATTACCAAATTTCAACTTTCTATGACAAATAGTTTCGGAGAAAATCGGGTGTGACAGACAGACGGACAGACAGACGGACAGACAGGCGGACAGACGCACAGACAGGCAGACACCGAAGTCATCTTATAAGTGTTCCTTTCGGAACACTGAAAAAACATTTTAAAGGTTATTAAGTAAATAATACAAAAGAATAGCTATTATATATTTTTATTGTATTATACTCGTATATTTTCATTATATTTTAAATATGTTTTAAATGTTAACATTATTTTTTATCGGGTTAAATGGATCACTGATAACTTCACAAAAAATAATCCAATATGCAAAAATAAAAATTATTTATTTATTTATTTATTTAAAATAGTGTAGTACTTAGTTAAATATTGTCTAAGGGTTTTTTTTAAATAAAAAATTTACGGTGTTTCAAACTTTAGTATACAATTTTCGAACAACAAATTTATGATTAATTATTTATAAAAAAATTGTCTATTAGAAAAATTAAAAAAAAAAACCTCTCGACATTTTGAAGAAAAAGTATTTATTAAGATTTAAAAAGAAAAAAATGAAAAAATATTAAAAATTGACTGAGTAATATTGCAGACATTGCATTGCGACAGGTAGCGATCCCAATCCGACGCCAGGTCACATTTAATGCTATAACTTTGTAATAGACTGGAAATTTATTAATTTTTTTTTTTAATAATTTTTTGAAGTATAGAGAATAAATATCCTTAAAAAAAAAACAAAAATGACATTTTTAAAAATTCGAGGTTACATACACCCCAAAATCTCACAGAATAACATAGAACACATGAGACTGACGTTCTTGAAACCTCTTGACGATGAATACTCGAGTAACATCAGCTATCCAAAGAGCTTACCAAGAAAAATATATAGCCGAAAATGGATATTTCTAAGACTTTCGAATGTCCATTGAGCATTGGCACATACTTATATTATATGGGTGTCTTGGTCTTGCTGGCACCTTGCAGGTTAGGGAAAATTCAGCAATGCTCCTCATTCTCTGGGAACCTCGGATAAACAGAGTAGTTCTTTGCACCTAACAAACGTTAGGTGTATAGATGTAATGTTCTAACGAGGGCACTGAGAACTCATCTACTTATCTTTAGCAGTCACTCAAATTGTGCATTCCTGGTTAGAGTTATAAAACTCTTGACCTATTTACACCTTAAGTTCCGATAACATTTCTATTTAGAACACCAAGCAACCCACCCTTCATCTAGACTTAGAGCCGAACCGGGTCCCAAAATAAGCAGTTACTATTTCAAATCTGACGAACTCATTGGCCTCTATTCTTTAGGCTAATCGTATTCTTCCTATATAGCATTTCCAGAGCATCTCCATACTCTCGAATAACTACTGAGTTCAACTAAAGCTTAGTAATTACTATAGGCGACGCCAAACTGATTTACATTCTGTTTAGAAAACAAAAATGTTCCAGTACAACCACGTATTTAGCGTACATGGAATGGGATCTCTTGCAGGTTTGGCTAGGTAAGAAATCGTAGTTCTTGAAATTAGGCCATGTCAATATGGAAGTAATTTCCAGACGTTTCGCCTGCGACTGCAAGAGCATCTTCAAAGATTTTTACTTTTCGATGATTCAGTGTTGATGTTGTAAATAAATGCACGACTCTATTAAATTAAAAAAAAAGCAGGGCAACCCTATCGCATTATTTTCTTTGTATTTTTTTTTCCTGTCTATAATATTTAGAGTATAATGAGTTTCACATTGTAACTATTTTAATGCATTAATAAATAATCTTCATTGTTCTAATTGACGACATAAATGCATTTTGAATTAGAAACATTCTGGAAAACAATAATCTAATCAAAGTAAGTGTTTTAATATAATTTTTTTAATGAAATAATCAATATTACCTTAGTGAATAATGCATTCTAAGGCCTTTAACGCATTTTATCATACAATATGTCATACCAATTTCAATATACCGAAGGTGACCGCTCGAGACTTTTTATATTCAGAAAAATATATACTGATTTAACAGACACTACTCAGTATATATCACCACTACACCAAACACTTTATTTTTGCGCTCGACGCGCGTTTCGCTAACCATGTTAGCTTCATCAGGAGCGATGATTGACTAAAGCTAAACTACAAATCTACCCTCTTTATACTTAGCCTAACCCTTGAATTACTCAAGCGGAACTAATGACATAGGCATAGGTCAAGTAACCAGTAGAGAGGACTATAAAGAATAGGCCCTCTGTCTTTATTTAAACTACTTTTATATTTTATGATTGCCATACTTTCGTATGCGTTCAACAATCTATCAGATACATTTTTTATTAATCCTAGATTATCTAATGTTACAGCATAATCAGCTTCAAGGGCGTGTTCGGCAATGCTAGACTTTTCTGTTCTATTGTATTTTAAGTGTGCTAAGTGTTCTTTAAATCTTGTTTTAATTGACCTTTTAGTTTGCCCAACATACTTTTTGTCACAATCATTACAACTAATTTCATAAATTCCACTTTTCTCACAATTAGGATTCTTATCTTTGGGATTTCCTCAGATTGTCTGATGACTTATAGACTAAGGTGAGGCCTACCTTATTAAATACCTTATTGAGTCCCTTGCTATATTTCGGATTATTTGGTATGGAGACATACTTGGTGTTATTTTCTTCGCGTGTAAAAATTGATGATTTTGTTTCTAAATTAAATAGCCGGTATGATTCCATTAAATTCACTTACGAAGTTAAGAACAAAGGACAATTGCCTATAGTCAGAAAAACAATTGGGTATTAATATCACTGTTAAATGTAAAAACAAAAATAATAATTTAAACTGAAAGACTGCTGGGATCTGTTGGCTACTAATATATCACAATAAAATTTTAAATCCAACAATTATACAATCAGGTATAGTGCGGCCCTGCACGATTCCTTGTCATTAAACAGCCATAAATTAATCACTTTCGAATCTTGTTTAATCTTGAATGGGTATAGGTAGCTAAGTCACTTTCTTAGATCGTGAAAAATACTATACTTTGCTACATTAATCTTGCAGTCTTCTTTAATAATCGGTCCAGCGCATCGGAGGTCTTTCCCTTGATCGTTTGCCGAGGTACGGCCGCCATTGAAGAAGTATGTTTTGCTATCTTTCCTCTTGATATTTCGCTACATGGTCTGCGAAATTCCATTTAAGTCCACGATTACTTCGGCCACATCTTTTATTTTTGTTCTTGCTCGGATTCATTCGTTGCTTCTCCGGTCCCCCTTTTGAGATATGGTTCCTTAATTTTTTATGTCGGGAAAGCAATGGAAAACCACCCGTAGTCTTATGCCTAATATAGCTAAAAACACTTTGACCGTTCGGAACCGGCATTAAACTGTAAATCTCCATTGTCTATGGAACATTTAAAAAGGCACCAACCACAGACAAAGGCGAGAGAGTCGCCTACGTCCGTATCGGATATGGCACTTCAACAAGAAGAGTTTTTGATGCTGTTGTCATTATTAGAAGATACCGAAGCACCTCTTCACTTAAGCTAACTGATGACCTCTAAAATGTAACGTACTTACTCTCTGCGTACTTGTAATGGAATTGAAAAAAATTACTGAGAGTGTTCGTCCGAAAGGCGACCACATATTTTTCTGCGTATTCTTTACTGTCGAAGTCACTTCGCTTTATAAAAATTTCCAAAAAAATCCTTTTAGAAAAATCACCTTAAAATCGTACTTAGTCTAGCCAAGAGAAAGTTCCTATTATCGTATACCATTAGCATCACTGCACAAAAGCACAAACTGATTTTCATCGATCTAAATACAGCATTGTTAAAAAATTTTAGAAAAAATGAAATGCAAATGATCTTAATGTACCTACAGTTTTCAGTTCAATAATCAATTAAAGCAGGTTCCACATCAATTTCTTTCTCAGGACCATAATTCAGATCTAAACTGGTCACCGTTGCGTCTTGCTTGTTTATGTTATATTTATTTTACTGTATAGCCTATCCCAAAATATAAAATCCTGATTTTTGCCGTTTTAAGTGGGCAATATAAAAATTCTGACCTTTTGTTGCAGAGATGGTGGAATTTTATTCATTAATGCAAATAAATGAAATTATAAGTGTTTTTGGAGATGTTTATTTATAGATGCATGTAAAAACAAATGGATAAAAAGTACTAATATACAGTTTGAATGAATGGGGTTTACAAGAGGGGACATATTGTATAAATAAAAATATATTTTTACTTAAGCCTAATTCGGTTTCACTATCAGTGTCATCAGCTGAGGTAATTATTAGTGGTTTTATATTACAATATTTACATAAATATATGAATCTTCAACTTTGACAACGTGCTTAATAGAATTCTTCCAGTTTTCACAAGGTATATCATTTATAACTTTTTTTACTAATTCAACCACTGACACGCTTAAAGTAGGAGAAATATTTTGTACCCTTATTTTTGATTTAACTTGATGCCAAATATGTTCAATTGGATTAAACACACAATAATACAGAGGAAGCCACAAAACAGTGTGTCCCATTTTCTCAGTTATACTATCACAAACATATTTCTTGTTCAATTTATAGTCTTTCAAAATTTCCAAAAGATCACTTTTTTTATAGCTAAAGTCAAAATAAATGTCATTTTCTAACATATATTCCTGTATTTCCGATTTGGTGTTGGCTGCATTAGGAACCTTATTTAGTAGGTGACTATGGTAACTTGCATTGTCCATAACTATAACATTCTATTCGGGAACATTTAGCAAAAGGGAATTTTGAAACCAATTTTCAAAAAGTTCTGCGGTCGTGTCTTCGTGATAGTCCAAACTAGAATCTTTTATATTTTTTGCAGATAATAGTAGACAATTTGAAACTCAACCCTATTCCAATCCAGCATGGTTATTCGTTTACCTTTTTTTGGAGGTGCGTTAGTCTGACATTTTGAACTGCTGTCAACCCACCCTTTTTGCACAGTGTCATGGATATCGAACCATGTTTTGTCAAAGTAAATTATTGGCCAATTCTCTGATCGATACTTTTTCATTTCTTGTAAATAAGTATGTCGCAAGATTCGTAATCTTTGTGACTCCATCACTACTTGCCTTTTGTTGATTTTTCGGAACGTGAATTCCATTCTTAAAAGAATTTTGTGAAGGGTTGATCGGCCACAATGTATATTGGTCCCGTACTGCAACAGTCTTAATTTTATTTTGCCTAGTGTCGGCACCAATTGCTCTTCATACATAGAATATATTTTTCTCCTGATGACGTCTTTTTCACAATCGTCTACACGATGCATTTGAAAAGCTTTCCATTTTTTCCTTTTCCTGAGTGATGGTTTTCCTACAATACCCTTAATCGTAGAAATTGGGATTTTTGTTAGTTCACTGGTTTCTTGTAAAGCACTTTGTTTATTCAAATTTCTTTTTGCCAAACTGTCGTAAACATTTTTCACTATTTGTTTAGCGTCAAGTGATAAATGTTTTCTCTGCGGCGATGGCGGCTATTGCAATTTTCCCACGGACGCCACATAATTAAAATAGAACCGTTACGTTGTAAGTTGTAAGTAAAACCAAAAATAAAAATAATAAAAAGTATCTTTCGAATCTTAACGGGGACCTGTGGTCATTAGGCCTATATTATCAAATACTTAAAGGGCTCCAAACCGGGTTGCCAGGTAGTAAAATATATAGATAAAAATAGATCCAATATGATTACAGGTGCAAGTGAGGGTGGTATACAAAGCAGGTAAAATAAAAATTCTTTTATCGAACTACCTGGCAACTCTGCATAAAACCTTAATAGGGTCGTTTATTACCCCATTAAAAGAGCAAAAAGCTAGGATCTTATATATATCTTGGGATTTACCATATATACAGTTTTTCTTAATAGATGTTCTGTCTTCAGTAGAGCAGAGCTTTAACGTATTTTATTTAGTTATTAGTTGACAGGAACTTCTAAACTATAAATAGCCTTGATAAAGACTTATATTAAGGTCAAAGCGTTTTATTGGATCTTAAATTACAGATTACTTTCATTATTAAACTTATGTATAAGTTATATTTGGCGAAGAAATTTATTTTAGTTAAGTTAAAAAAAAACGAACTGTACTACATAAAGTTCACCTGAACTTTGGATCATATAAGGTCATAGACCCATC
This sequence comes from Pachyrhynchus sulphureomaculatus, assembly GCA_019049505.1. Taxonomy (NCBI): domain Eukaryota; kingdom Metazoa; phylum Arthropoda; class Insecta; order Coleoptera; family Curculionidae; genus Pachyrhynchus; species Pachyrhynchus sulphureomaculatus. The sequence goes on along the minus strand of CM032454.1, from coordinate 166,789,366 downwards.
CATCAATACACAATACTTAATGATGAATACAAAAAATAAACAAAACCGAAATACTTATTTAAATTAAATTTTTTGTGAGTACGAAATTTCTGGAATATTATTTATATTCGCAAACAACAGAAAATTATAATAATAACCAGTAATAACACATTTTTTAAATGGAACTTAAAAACAGTAACCCCTATCTAAATATTTAAATAATTTTTTAATAATTAGCAGAAAAATTTGAAAAGTTAAAACAGTATCTATAGGTTTACATAATCTTTCTTCTTTCTTTTTCTTTCTCAGCCAGTGTTCATCCACTCTTGAATGTAGGCTTCTTCCAAAACGTTTCATGTTTTTCTATCCCTTGCAACCTGGGTCCAGTTGATTCCTGCAATCCCTTGGATGTCGTCTTTTGTGATCTTCCCACACTTCTCTTGGTCTTCCTTGGTCTCCATGTTAACAATTTATTAGTCCATCTATTCGGATCTTGTCTCGCAATGTGACCAGCCCATTGCCACTTCAGCCGTGCTATTTTTTCCAATACATCCGGTGATTTTGTTCTTTCTCGGATATCTTGGTTTCTGATTCGGCTCCGAAGGCTTATTTCAAGCATGGCTCTTTCCAATACAATCTGAGTGATTTGGAGCTTGTTAGCCGACTTGCGAGTTAGTGCCGTAGCTTCTAGAACATAAGTGAGAACAGGCATTATACTACAACTATTAAAGATTTTTCTTTTAAGATTTATTGGGATAATTGGTGACTTCGTTATATGTCCCAGTTTACCGAATGCTGCTCATCCAAGACTTGTTTGTCTGGAGATTTCCGCATCTTGGTTCTCTTTTTCCAACTGAATTTTGTGTCCTAAATATATGTACGAAGGCACGTTTTCGAGCAATTGCTTGGCAACAGTCACATCCATGTCTTGGGGACTCATTATTTTGGTTATTATTACATAATAGTTAACTATATTTTCTAAATAGGAAATTAGCTTGTTATTGACAATCAACTTATTGTTCAAGAAACATGTGAAAATGCGCAAATCCATGCTTTTTCTATATTAATTCATTATTTATTTCAAATTTTAACAAAAGATTTCGTCTTCTACAATTAGTCGCAGAATTTCCTAAATTGACACTAAGCTACTATACAAGGATCATTGCAAATGTTATTAGCCTGACACAGATGGCACCAAGATGACCAAATTATTATTATATTTGTTAAGTGTGCTGTGCAGTTTCAGGTACGTATGTTTAGTTGTTTTTTTTGTAGTCTTCTTCTCCTTCCTACGTTAGGACCATGTCCTGTGTTCACTTCAAAGGTTTCCCAGAAACAATTGCGATGATGAAGACCAACTCTCATAACATCTTATTGGTGGTCTTCCAAGCGGTCGAGGTGTGTTTGGTCGCTTCTCTTTTGCAATCTTAGCCCACCGGTCATTTGGCATTCTGTCCACATGGTCTCTCCATTCTCTTCTCCTATTCCTCGCCCATCTCACCACATCCTGTATTTCGCACATTTCCCTTATTTCTTCACATCTCTTCCGGTCAAATAAAGTATGTCCTGTTATCGATCTAAGTGTTCGCATTTCTGTTGTTCTTAGGAGTCGTTTTGTTATTGTGTTCTCCGCTCTGGTTTCTATTGCGTACGTCATGATCGGTCTTACGCATGTTTTGTATATATTCTTACTTTGCTCCTGGTGCTCATATATTTGTTTTTTTCCAAATTATATCTCTTAAATATCCTGATATTAATGATGCCTTTGTTGTTTTGAGTTTTTACTTCCTCCTTAAGGTTCCTGGTACTTGTTATGTTTGCCCCTAGATATTTGAAGGACATCACTTGTTCTACACTCTGATCATAAATCGCGAGTTTGCATTTTTTCGGTTCTTTAGATATTGTAAGGTATTTTGTTTTCTTTACAGATATTTGCATATTAAACACCCTTGCTGTTTGTTGGAACTTATGTAGGAGTCTCTGTAAGTTATCTTCGTCTTCTGATGTGATTACTGCATCATCGGCGTAGCATATTATTTTTATTTCTTTGTCTCCCAATCGATATCCTCTCCCAGTTTTCTTTACTTCGTTTATAATTTCATCCATTATGATGTTAAATAAGATTGGGCTTAGGCTATCTCCTTGTCTGATTCCGATTGTCATAGATATTTTATTGCTTAATTTATTTGCCACACTTACATATGTGTGGTTGTTGATGTTGAACTCTTCGATAGTTTTTATTATATTCGGGTGAATTTCCCTTTTTTGTAGTAGGGTTATGACATCAGTTAACCGTACCCTATCGAATGCCTGGGTAAGATCAATGAAACACATAAAGGCTATCTTATTAAACTCTATGGCTTTTTCGGTAATTTGGCGGATTATAAATATGGCGTCTATAGTAGACCTGTTCTTTCTGAACCCTTGCTGTTCTTCACAGATTCCGGTTAACATTATTTCTTCTCCTAAAATTTTAGTGAACAATTTTAGTACCACACTCTTTAAGCTGATACCTCGATAGTTTTTTGGATCTGTCTATTCTCCTTTTTTGAAAATTGGTATCAAGATACTTTCTTTCCATTCAGATGGTATAATCTTGGCTGTGAGTATTTTGTTAAAGAAAACCTGTAATTCTTCTAGTAATTTATCATCTCCATACTTGATCATTTCGTTCTTAATTTCGTCCATGCCCGGGGCTTTTCTGTTTTTTAGTTTCGCTGCCATGTGCTGTATTTGATTCAAGGAAACGGTTCTATTTGGTTGAGCAACATTTTCATCTTCATGCTGTATTTCCTGTATTAATGAATTGGCTTCTGATGGACTATAGAGTTTTTCAAAATATCTTTCCCATTCTTCCACCGTAATTTTTGTATTTTGTATATACTCATTTATTGGTTTTTTTCTATTTCTCAGTAGATTCCATATTTTTTTTTTGTCCTCCTTACAGATCATGTTCCATATCGTTCTTTTGATTCTCTGGATATTCTCGTTGACCCTGTTTCTTACATTTTTATAATCATTGTATGTTATAGCATTGGATCTGTATTGTAGGTACGATTTTCTTGTTTCTTCAGCTAATGTCTTAACTTCTTGTTTGAACCAAGGCTTTGTGTTTGGTTTTTCCCCTTTCTTTATAGTCCTTCTTCCAAATGCTTCGTCTGCTGCTTCTAGCATATTGGTTTTTAGTTTTGTCCATGCCGTTTCTATGTCATCAGACTCTCGAATATCATTTGTGGCTATTTTTTCTGTTAGCCTTTGTTGATATAGATATTTGGTTGAGTCGTCAGATAGAGATTCTATATTGATTTTGCTTATTTGTTCGACGGGTTCTCTACGAAAT
>CM032454.1:166761047-166781047 GCA_019049505.1 Pachyrhynchus sulphureomaculatus | reverse complement strand
CCTGTTGCCGATTGTCTCAAAGCTCTTCGAGAAACTACTGCTTCAGAGGCTGCGACCAATATTACAAAATAATAATATGATTCCGGATCACCAGTTTGGGTTCAGGCAAAAGCACTCAACAATTGATCAGGTGCACAGAATAACAGATATCATCGAATGTGCCCTGGAAGAAGAGCAAATATTTTCTGCAGTCTTCTTAGACGTCGCACTACCTTCGACAAGATGTCGCATGAAGGCAGGATCAAACAAGAAGAGGAATACTCAGAATTAAAAGAGATAAAAGCAGGAGTACCTCAGGGAGCGTTCTGGGACCTATCCTTTACCTACTTTATACTAATGATATACCAGATATGGAAGGAATCACAATAGCTACGTTTGCAGGTGACACTGCACTTCTAACTGTGGACGAGGATCAAGAAGTATCTATAATGAGACTACAAGCAGCCAGCGATACAATAGTAGAATGGACCAAATAATTGAGAATAAAGCTTAATGAGCTCAAATCTGTTCCCATCAACTAATAGAAGATTAAATAACTCACCAGTCCTGGATATAAATGGTACTACTATGTCATACGAGAATAATGCCAAATACCTAGGTATGGCATTGAATGCCAAACTTAGATGGAAAGTACACGTAAAAAAGAAAATAAGTGAACTAAGAATAAAATATAGACAACTCTATTGGCTTCTTGGAAGAAAATCCAAATTATCATATAAAAAATAGGATCTTAATCTACAATCAGATATTAAAGCCGATTTGGCTATATGGCATACAACTATGGGGTTGCACCAAAGATAGCAATATAAAAATTATACAAGCTTCCAGAACAAGGTACTACGTAACGCAGTAGACGCACCTTGGTATGTACGCAATACTGATTTGCATCCAGATCTAGACATCCCTACGGTTAAGGAAGAGATTAAGAGGTCTGCCGGGAAACATGAAGCCAGGCTACACCTACATGTAAACACGGAGGCTCTTCAGCTACTGGATAGACAACACATCGTTCGTAGACTGGGGAGGATCAAACCCTTGGAGCTTGTGCAAAGTGACTGAGTAAAAGAAGAGTATAGTGCGCGAGTGAGGGTGTATTTAATAGGCAGAAAAATCTACAGCACATCATTGGATGAACTATAGATGATAAATATTTAGTTTTAAGAGTATCAGAAAAAAATTAATGGTTGGTCCAAGAGACCAGTTTTAATAAAACAAGTATTTTAAGATATCGATAATGCGATTCACCTCTATACTAGTACAATTGTCCAACTTTTCATTTAGTGTTTTACTGGTTGCCTAGAAACAGACGATTCAACCAGAATTTAAATCATCCCCAATCCCTTTATTTTATTGCCAAACTAAGCTGGGCTGAGCCCTCTAACTGCTATTATATGAGCGAAATGAAATACATGGGTATATAGTTTGAGTTTTAAAATATTTACTTAGCCTGGATAGGAATTTTATATAAATGAGAGGAATTGAATTACGAGCACATTAATTCAATTCTGTGTACTCGATTAGTGGAGCGCCAAGATGTTTGCGTCTGCAACAGGACTGAATCATGTGCTGAATCAAATGTCAATATCATCTGTAGCCGAACTAACCCTGTTTTATTCCGTGAATGATCTGTGGTTTTTAAGTTTTTAAAATATTGTTAGTTAATAATAGAAACCATAAAAATAAAAACCGTACTTTCAGGAAAATGACTAATGTAGAAAATTCGTCTTAAAGAAAGATTATATTGTAAATTTATTTTAGGTTATGTCTTAATTGCTGCCAAAATGTGTTTTGGTCCATTTAAAAGGGTTTGTCACTGGGGTCCATTAACAGCCATTGGTAATTATTTGCCTATTAGTCCATTAAAATGGAAATTAAGCTTGGTATAATTTATTTTAGGCATAATAAAGATGGTCACAGGTACTACGATACATTGTAGCAGTATGTGGTGGCCACCAACAACTTTAGAAGGATTTTTAAACACTCTTTGTTTTATGAGCCTTTCAGGACTTACCTTATATAATTTTTTATCAGCCATGTATCATGGGCCTGGATACTTACCATTAAATAGCATTCCCGTTGTAAGAAATAAAACATTTTTAAAGAATGTTATTTTTCAAATTGTTGTTTTGTAGAAAGATCCAAATGATTGCAAATACTTGCAGAAATGTGGAGTTTGCCAAGGATACAAAGCTCCAAGATCTCATCATTGTAGAAAATGTAAGTTATAACAAAGTTTTATAATTTACTTGGATAACTGTCAACATTTTACTTGTCTGGTAAAAAAATTAAAAGTCAGATTTGGCCTACCACACCATTTAAAATATAAAATCATATTTAAGGATAATATTCTTGACATCTATACCAAATTATAAATAGTTTACTGTTGTTCTTAGGTGGAAGATGTGTTCAAAAAATGGATCATCCACTGCCCATGGATAAATAACTGTGTAGGTTGGGGTAACCACGCACATTTTACTTACTTTTTGCTATTTGCTACTTTGGGGTGTGCTCATGCTAGTATTGTCTTAGGATGTTCCCTTTACAGGTAAAAATATATATTGTTAATGTATGAAAGGCAAATTTAAGAAGTAGATTTAAGCATTGGCAAATATAGTATATTTTGTCTAACTTATATGTGAGATCTCTATGATTTTTCAGTGATGTGTAATAAGAAGTGTTAATTATTAACAATGGCTAAGTGACAATTGTAAGGACCTCTTTTATCATCCTTTTTTCAATGAGAAATGAAAATAGAATTATAGAGAAATAAAATATTGTAATGGGCAAATCAAAGAACATTTTAAGATGTCATTTATTATTACATTATAATTCACATGTCCTGGTCAAACCTAATATACTTTTTTTTTTAATATTCTTATTTAGGATCTTTATAGATTATTTTAAGGTCTCGATCAGTACATAGGCATGATATTTTGTAAAAGAAATTCATCCTTTGAATGTTTTTGAGGAGACAAAAATTAAGTTTTTTTGGGAATGTCTTCTGAATAAAAAAGGAAATTTAAAATTTGGTTCTCATGGATGAAGCTACAGGATGGCAGAAATAAAAAATTTACAGGATGCCTGATCCACCGTGTACATTCTCATGAACCAAAGCACTTCAGTTAAGAGTTCATAATAACTGGAATGAGTCTATATAAAAAAATATTACTTCATTATTAGAGGGACAAAACAGACATGAAAAACTGTAATGCTAAAATACTAACCAACTTTAGAATGAGTGAATATCTACCACTCTACAACTTTTGAGAAAGCATGTAATTGTGTCAACCAGTGGACAGTAAACAGCTCCCTACAGAACAGCCAAATTGACTATAGATATACAGATTGATTAGCTAACTAACTAACGAGTAAAAATCCAACAAGAATCACTAGCTTTGAGGATACAGAACCAGTGTACTGAGAGGGAGGTGTTAGGCAGGAAGAAATATCCCCAAAACTTTTTCAATCAAATGATGGAAGATATCTTCAAGAAGTTGAGCTATTATGAACAAGGCATAGAAATTTGTATGCAGTACTTAAATTATCTAAAATATAGGCCCCATAAATTCTAGGATACCAATTTTTTAATTTTTACTTTGTTTAGAGATACTAAAACCTAATTTTTGGGTCCTCAGAGTATGTAAATGATAAAATCGCTTAGAAGTAAGTTAGAGCATTATTTTTACCTGGTTGTGATACCAAATAAAGTCACTTTGCCAAGTATAGACCAAATAAGAGTTTTCAAAAAACTATTTAAAAAAACTACTAATCAAATCAGCTGACAGAAAGTGTGCCATTAGCATCTTGGTATCACAATATCATTACCTTTGTATTTATGACCTAATAATATTATTTGGCTCTTTCTGTTACTTTCCTTCATTTGGTAGCTTAGATCTACACGAAAACATAAATTGATTTGCATAGATTGAGAGGGAAAAAAATTAATTAATGCGTTTGTAACCATACTGGCAATTTGACAGTTCAGTGACCTATTAAAGTATGTGCATAAAAAAAATACATTTGAAAAATAAATATTATAAGCCTGTTAAAGTGTGAATTTTTTTCTAAGTCAACACCTACTTTTAGGACGGTCCGGCTTATTTCATATAAAGAAAAAAATTTAACATTTATAGGTTGTAAATGTATTCTTAAAACATAGTTAAATTCAAGTAAATGTATCTAAGTAAAATTGATAGCCATTAGCCACTGTTAGAGATGACATAAGTAAAACTCTTAATATACAGTCTCAGTCATAGAAATTGCATCACTTAATATAATGATATTTTTTCAAAACTGAACATTGATTCTCTTTCCTGATAATTTCAGCAAATGATTGTGAAAAGGAAAACTATAAAATAATAAATCTCTAATATATTGGTGATTAAGAAAATACCTCCATTTTTCATGGAAGTAAAAAATAACATCAAAAAAATATGTTTTTAAACACTTTTTCCTCATCCAGTATTTTGTTGAGCCACCTTTGGTCTTTACCACTGATGCAATTCTGGTTGGCATCAAAGTCAACCAAATTTTTTATGGCTTATCACTTGATCTCTTGATTCCACACGTTCTCAATTATTTGCTTTAGCTCATCTTTACTTTTTAGGCTTAGCTACATTAATTATTTTCATCATGATTAAAAACTACCTTGCCTACCCAAAAATACAACCATACAGAAAATAAAAATTGCCAAACTTTGTCTTGGATTTAAACATTTTTGCAATCAATAAATATGAGTACTTACAGATTTGGCATGGAGCAAAATCATCTTGAAAAACGAAATCTTCATATTGTGTAAGATAGTTTCTCTTTGAGGAGTCTAACTTTCTTCCAAAATTTTTATATATTTTTCTGCATTAACAGTCCCATTTATAAAGTTTATTTAGGCGATCCGAAAGTAGGAAAAACATCCCTAGATCATTACATTTGCCACATGTTTCACTGTTTTTAATGTGCAGGATTCATGGAATCTTTCATGTGCACTACTTCTCTTACATATGGAGCACCATCAGAACTAAAGATGTAAAATTTGCTTTCCTCTGTAAACATCACTTTTCTCCAAGCTTCTAATGTCCACTTTATATTGTTTCGCCCAATTCAGGCATGATTCCTTCCACATAGTTTTTTGGCTATTTTTTTGCACACAAACCTTTTTTCCCTAAACCGTCTACCGACAGTTCCGAAATTCCTATCTGCTAGATATCTCAATATTTCCTTAGCAGTTTTGAATCAATTTTCTAACGACAATGGCATCTCAAGCGGTCTAATCACTCATCTGTCTTTATTTTCATCCTACCTACCTTTCTTACTCTCGGTGCTGCCCTGAGAAAAATTTTCTTTAAAACTGTTAAAACAGTGTATTGGTGGCACTTTTCCTTCTCATGAAGTAAAAACCCTAGTTCAGAAAATGTTACAATTTTAAATTTTCCCGGTCAAGAAAGCTGTTTAAAATTCGACTGATAAGGAATAATAAATTGTACTAACCGTCTCAGTGGTTAAAACTAAAGTGAGAATCATTGTTTGGGTTTGCTGTGATCCTAATAAGTAAACAAAAACAATACCGTTCAACTATACCAACGTTTATGATTAAAACTTCAAAAATAAATATGTGGTCCAATTTCTATGACTGCGACTGTATCTATGTTTTATAATATTTTTTTAGGGCAATTCACAGAATTAATTATTTATATTACAAAGTTCCCGATGTTCCTATAGTCCATTTGGGTCCTCATAGGAATGATTATGACAGTACTAGCTTTAGGATTTGCTATAGGAGTTGTGTGTGTGCAGTGGGAATGCTATTTGTAGTTCAGGTACTTCTTTTATTTATATATTTAAATTATAGGTCGTTTTTCAGAAATGTTTTAAACATATGGGAAAAGTTTTGTTTTGGTATTTTATCTGTGATTTTCCTTATAATTTCAGTTCGCTACATCATGTGAATAGAAAATATATTCCAAATTATTCGATAAATCCGCCTTCCATATTTTTATTTAGTCTAGGATACCTCGGCAATTATTTAAAATCGAAAATGACTAGCATTACTACGGTACTACAATTTTGTTACACCCACTAGTGATTAATAGGATTTCATTGTTGTGAAAATGCGATTCTAGAACGATATTTCAAAGGATATTATTAAACTGTCAAAACTTTTAATCAAAGAGTAAAATCCACCATCTGAAACATGTTGTACTGCTATCATCATAGGCAAGCAGGGTGCTACTAGCAGTATCAACTATTTAGCAGTAACTGAAAAAATAACAAAGACAGTTTAAACGAGAACATTGCTGGTCATTGTATATACTAAGCCCCTTTTTTTTGTGATATTGCGAATTTTAAAAAGGATCTTACATACAAATTTTATCAAGGAACGTACGAGTATTATAAATAGAATTCGTGAATATTACACAGAAAATTATAGTAGCTTACTGGACAACGTCAGTAAGTTGTAAAATGGAAGCGTGGCATATTCTACTTTGGTGATTACTGAAAAAACATTATTTTCTACATCCATAGGACTTTCTTGACTACTCCACAGCGTATAGGTGATATATAATTAACCGACATTAGTTATCATGAGAATATAATCATTAAACGGCTGATTACTCAAATTTTATTAAAAAAATTATCAATTTGTTAAAAAAATGGCAAACTGCCTAAACTGCAGTGCCTATCATAGAGGTGTACAACGAAACGAAAGACTTTTAGGGACCACCATGTACAAATTTGAACGGTCCGGCGTTCTAGTTACCATCGCAGCGCACTGAGCGACTAGACTTCGGTGGTTCCGACGGTAACCGAACCGAAATTAGTGATTACACTCGGCTAAACGATCCAAGCTGGACGAAAGCTCGTGAAGCGATCGATCAACTGTGCTCCATCACGACACGCACCTCCGGTAGTATGTGATTTGGAAGTCGTATTTAAAGTTAAAAGTGATCGGTAAACGGTGGTGTTTTAATAATCAACTCCGCTAGAGCTTCCATCTGTAATAAAATAAAAGCAAGTGCTTCAGGTAGAGATCTTCTATTTGTGCTGCCATCCACCGAAAAATTCAGGAAATTATGACGAAAAGAAGTGGAATGCAGCGTCCTCTTCACTTGCTATGTTTGAAATTAAGATCAAGAAGAGAGAGTTAACCATGAAACCGTTGACCAGGTAGACGCACATAACAGAACAAATGTATTTCCACACAACATAAATTAGAAGAATGAGAATCTTATTATACAAGCAGTTTTATATGACATACAGTATTAGATGCTAAATTTAATAATTTTAAACTTAATTAGTAAATAGGTTTTTATTTATTTTTCTTGTTGTGTTATGCTATTATAGATTGTGTTTGGTTTTTTATTATTATTTATTTATAATGACCAATTTGTACACTAAAAATAACAATTGAAATTACTATTTTGGGGATGTACAGGGTGAGTGAGTCAACGATAGAGTAAAGTTCATTATCTCATTTGTTTGGGGGGAATGACGAAAAATGTTAAATACACTAGTTTTAGGGAATGTTAAGGTGCACAGTGTAAAATTATTTTTGAGTATACAGGGGTACGTCAAAAAAGTGTGGCCGATATAACATTTTTTTTTTTTAATGGAACATCCTTATTTTCTAATTTATTTTATTAATAATGTTATATACCTAAAACCAGTAGTTTTTCTAATATTTCATTTTTTTTAAAAATACTAGTTTTCAGTTTTGCAAAAAATTGCCAGCAGCACCATTGTTTCCGAAGGTGAAAGACTCATAATTGGCACGAGCGTTCTATAGAGATGAAAAGAAATGATATATGTAAAGAAATTTGAGTTAGATGCTACAGGGTGTTTAAAATAAATTTATACATTTTGACTATTTTAAATTGAAAAAACTCAAATTTTTTTAAATGGCACACCCTGTATATATATATATATTTTTTTTTTTTTTTGATAGATTTTACAAAACCCTCCAACTTTTATTAAATCAGTCAGCATTATACAGGTGGGGTTTAGCGTTCAAAAAGATTTGTATGGTGCACGACTTTATAAACATGTTGTTGTTTTTTTAAAATGGAACATTCTATATTCTAAACTTCATTTTTAAATTCTGCGCTTAAAATTTTATTAACTTTTTTATTAATGATGTTATATACCTAATCCTAATAGTTTTTTTAATATTTCAATTTCTTAAAAAAAAAACCTAGTTTTAAAATTTTGTCTAAAAACAATTGCGCACTATCGCCATTGGCTCTTCTGAAGGTGTGAATACTCATCATACATTGGCCTTACGAGCCGCTTTCTCTAAGACGATGACAACAAAATAGATATTTGATATAGAAATTTAGAGTTAGAAGCCCTACATGGGGTGTTCCAAAACTAAATTTAAGCATTTCGGATCTTAGTTTAAATTGAATAAATCTCCAAATTTTTTAAATGGCACACCATGCCTATATTATTATTTTTTCTGATAGATTTTACAAAGAATCCTTCCCGAACTTTTATTAAGACTGTCATATACCTATTTCTTATAGATTTTCGATTTATTTTGAATTTTTCATTTTTAACCCTTGTTTTTAATTTCACACTTACGCATCTATTATGAAAACATAAACAAAGTTAGTTAATAATAATTTTAATATAGTTTTTAATCTTATCTAATGATTTAAATTATTATGACGTAATAAATGTTTTCAAAAATATGCCCCGCGTCTACTTGAATACACATGAGTTTCATCGTTCTACTATGTTTTTCCTTCACTTTCACTTAAGCATAAAGGCGTTTATTGGTCTGCACGCAATCCGTATCCTATTTTCCATATCTACTGGTGTTGTTAGGGATTCATATAAACACGATCTTTTATATGTAGTCTCACAAAAAGAAGTCTACTAAGCCCTGTTAAGTCCAATCCATCCCTACCGATCTATTTTGTTGAGTTCGGTACAACGGTTTTACGTTTAAAAATCTCCTGTAATTTCTCTCGTGTGGGGTAATGAGCAGGAGCTCTCCGTTCTTGTTGAATTTATATTTGTTCCCCTTTCAAAGTTCATACAATCTTTCTTCAAGATGCTGGCGGCGTTATATTCTCGGTCCCTGTTTTGCCCAACAAAAATTTACTAAAGCATACTCGTTAGGCCCAGTTTAGCGGTTTTCACCGACGAGAAGTTTACGAACAAATCAATCATGAACCAATAATTTCCGAAATTTAATATTGCCACACCCATTACATTTAAGCGATCCTATGGTTTTTTTGGTTTGAACCCCTTCCTCGGAGCCCAACAATGAAAATTAACTGTTGAATATAATCTGCTTGTTTTTATGATGTTAATTGCTTAATTAGAACTGCGAAAAGTAGTTTCATCAGAACACATTATATTTTGGGATACAAAAATTGGATCGGCCTCTATTGCTCCATTCATTATGGTATACAAAGGTTTACTCATCGTTCATAAATCAACGGTCTTGGAAGTTCTTAGTGTAGTTCCATATTGAATCGGATGAGATCCTTGGTATATTCTCGTGGTGCGATTAGCCGTAGATTGGGATGTGTCAGATAGGTTAGCTAGTTAACGGGCTGCTGACGCTGATAGGATTATCTTTCAACATGAAGTAAAATCTCCCATTTCTTTATTCTCATTGGTCTCATTCTGTTTACGTACGGTTTTCCGTTTCATATACACAACGCTACCACTACCATCAACCGTTCCCTTTAAGCACCCAAAAGAATTTTCTAGATGGCATACGTCTATTAGGGTTACTTCGCTCCGTAAAGCCTTACTATGGCAAAAGAACAATTTATTTCCCGTTTCCATTCCCGCCTCGCTCCCAGTATATAAACCATATCAATAAATTCATTTTTTTAGGAAAATCCATAACTATACCTTTATACGTCACTTACGTACAACAAATTACACTATTTTTACTTCTTAATAAACCGGATGACCAAATTTTGGCAATGCCCTACATTTTTTGATTTGTCTTTGGCACCTATCTGTTATAGCGTAAGTGTAATAAAAACAAGGGTAAGAATTTGAAAAATATTCAAAAATAAACTCGAAAAACTATTATAAATTAGGTAAATGACATTTCTTAATAATAGTTGGAGCGGATTTTGTAAAATCTATCAGAAAAAAATAATAATATTTCAGGATGTGCGCAATTAAAAAAATTTTGAGATTTTTTCAATTTAAAAACTAGTCCCAAAATGCATAAATTTTATTATGAAACACCCCTCGTAGCTTCCTAACAACCAAATTTCTATACAAATATATTTTTCTCATCTCTATAGAACGCTCGTACACAATTATTGAGTATTCCCACCTGTCAGAAAGACATGTCGATTAGGTGGCAATTTTTTACAAAAACTGAAAACTGCTATTTTTGTAAAAAAAATTGGAAATATTAAAAAAACTATTAGGTTTAGGTTGTATAATATCAAATATAATAATACTTTTTTACTCTAATTTCTAAGCCAGGGAATTAATTAAAAAAACGATTTTGGGAAATAGAATGTTCCACATATTTTAAAAACCATAAAAAAAAACTGTTTATATCGGCCACTTTTTTGAACGTACCATGTTATATCTCAAAAAATAATTTTAAAAAGTCGCCACCTTGGACATTCCTAAAAAACCATTATAAATTATTAAACACTTTTTTTTCGTCATTCCCAAACAAATTGTTGAATATTGAAGAGAGATAGGCTCGTCGCCTGCTAATTGGACGAATTTAGTGCCTCACAAGCAGCCTGGTTCCTGGAGTAAACTCATCGACGAACACCTCTCCATATTACCACCTACTCTCCCTCTCCAACCTTGTGGGCTAATCGTGAAGGTCTATTTACTACAAGTACTTTCATGGGATAGTGTTTGATGGATGTCGCCCGCTTTATTACTTCCTAGCTGTGCACTGCCAGGAATTACTCGATCCGTGCGAATCACATTGCACATCCCCGGATGAGGATTCAGGTCTCTTGTCACTCCTTCCATACAACTCTCTTTCCAAGAGAGGGGGGGGGGGGGGGGGGGGGGTTAGATATTGGGGGTCGTTAAGGTGAAAGCAACTCATCCCCGGTGGTTCCGTATTCTGTGCAGGACTGGGATTCCCACCTAGTACCAATTTACAGAGTTTTCAATGACCACCGTGGCTTCGCGGTGGTACTGACTCTCGCGCCGCATCCCTGTTCACCGCATTAGGAGATTGGGGTGCCCTCGCAAAACGCGTTCTGTTGTGCTGTGCCCATTAAATAATGTTAAAATATATTTTGGTGAACCAATGTGCAATTTAATTGATGATCCGGCATCAAGATTTGTTCTGTTTTTAATGGATTTTGCCTATGGGAGATATAATTGCTTCACATCGGTGCTTTTGTCTAAAATTGTTCCTGTAGATTGTTAGGCTTTATTGTACGTTATGTATCTTAATTAGTCGAACTTTCTTTTAGGTCTCCTGATTTACCTTGCAATGATAGCAACGTTGTTTTTTACGAAAGGTCCGGTACTCACGATTGTCGAACCTCGGCCATTGTCGGCTCCATTGGATTGCTGCGACATTCTGAGTACTGCTGAAGTGGGTTTATTAACAACACATGCGGACTAGAGTCAGATGCTTTGACGAAAAATTGGGCAGCGCGAGCGTTCTAGCTAAGGTGGTAGCGGTGGCAGGGTATTACCGTGTGACTAGTCACAGGGAACAAGTTCACAATTTTATGTTTAAATATCGCCGCTCCCACTCTCTGGGATTATTGCTGCCTGTACTTAACTCTTTATAAAATCACATTTCCATACACATATATTAATATAGTTTAGATTTCATTGTTCAAAAGCTTTAGCAATGGATAGTTCTAATCCAACTGAACAAAAAGTACTGTGTTGTCGTCGAAATCGGAAGCGGGCATCACCTGTAAACTAATAAAAACTCACAAGTAGCGGGACAGTCCAGCAAACTCATGGTTGCAGGTTTTTCGAGTCTGGTAATGCTCACATGGCCATTATTGTTGTTCTTGATTGCCCGCTAGGTTTTGAAAAGATTTTAAAGGCCTTTCCTGGCAGGAATAGGAAAATTGCTATGGCTGTTGGAAATAAAAAATGAAAATTTTGGCTGAATTGAAGCGTCGAAAATAACAAAAATACGACGAAATAGATTTTGGTTTGGAAAACTATTTTTTTATCAAGTGTCGTAGTAAAAACAGATATACAAAAAAAATACACGGGGAATAAAAAAAATAAAAAAGGCACAAAATATACCATTTGGCCTTCAACGCTTTTGTTTGCTCACCGTTTAGTCATTTAAATATCTACATTTGATGGTATTTGTGGCATCTCAACTATCAGAGTGATTATTGTAAGGGCCTAGAATGTTCTTGTTGAGAAGAAGTCTATTTCTGCCACACCTTCAGTTTCTGATAATGACATCAATTATGCTTCTTATATCTTTCGGCGAAATCCCTGCTAATCTGCGAGAGAGATTGAACAACAAAAAAAAATATTGGAGAGACGCACAACGCACTTTTTACTCCATATTATTATTAGTTAATCCCTAGAATAAGATTTTCCATATAATCTAATGACCTTTTCGGTGCCTATATATACGACTTATATAAAAGAAAAATTTAAAAATCCGATAGTACTGAGTTATTCAAAACTCATTTGGTGCTGGAGGAGAAATTACTTAAGTTTTGCATCCCCTTGAGATTTGAATTTTGAAGAAGTTTTGTATTTAGCGAGATTTTAAGCAGTATAATCATAATCTTAACTTGTAGCAAACAAGTTTTAGATATGGAATAATAAAGCTTCCTGATATTTATATATTTGGATAATAGAGAAATAAAAGGAAGGTATGAATAAATTTACCTGGGTAAGATGCGTTGGGAATATCGTATAAAAAACGAATTGTTACCTTATGGAGATACCACATATTTATTTTTACAACAAGTAGCACTACACCTGCACAGAAAAAAACTGGCCGCTCCTTTCAGAATCTAAAAAACTAAGAAGTCCTTTGGATGATTACTCCACATATATGTTACCAAGCACTCTATACACCGCCACAGAATAAAACTTCCTCTGCTAATCACATCCGTTACGGAACACATCTCGGTGTTCCGCTCCGTTCCACTTGTCACACCTCGATTTTCTCTCCGTAACTATTTGATATAGATGAATTTGAGGCCGTTGTAGTTGGTTGAAGGTAAATTGTGAGACCTTAGGGGATGTAAGTTTTGGGGGGGGAATGAAATCGGAAGTGTCCAAAGAAATTTTTTTTACTAAGTCATGCGAGTGAGGTGTCCAAAGATCATAAGCTTGTAAAAACACCGAGTTCAAAGTATATATATAACCGTAATTACTCGCGCGCACTCTTTTTCTTTGTTAGTTATCGTTTAAAAAAAAATCCACTTTGTCATCCCCTTATCTCCGTAAAAAAGTAATAACCTCGTATCCAAAAAAAAAAATTCAGGGGGGATGAGGGGGATAATTCTCCAACGGCGCAGGTGTAGATTTTTAAACGAAAATTATCATTGTACTTGATGTGCAATTACATTTAATTAATTTATCTTCTTGGTATATAATAAAAAACAAACGTTTTCCAAGGTCATCCAGTTTGCAAAGTAAAGAGCGAAACAATCTTCTTGGGTGATGTGTTTTATGAAGGCATTGATCATTGTTAATATTAATACATAAGGAGGTTGTCATAATTTTTTATAACGGCAAATCGAGCCATTTTTACTTACTGGGTTCAAATTATATTAATTAAATGGGATACTTGCGGGAGCCTCGTTATAAATAGATTTCGTCCTTGAAACTTCCAAATGTTAATACACAACCAGCAAACCGCCCGCTGCCAGCAAGGCTGTTGAGGGGGATTAGGGGTGCTCGACCCCACCGTGCTGTGTATTATAAAACAATACCTAAGAAAATTGGCTTCGAGCGGCGATACGACTGTGGTTTGTTGACCTGTGTTTTGTAATTACCTAAAGTGGGACAAAACTTTTTTGTGCGTTGGAAAATAATGGGTTTGATTGAAACATAGCATCAATTAAGTTAGAGTCCTATGGGTACGTATTTGTCTCGTATAAAAACATGTGTTTATTAAGTTAGTTTAACTATATTTTAATGGTCTCATAATCACTATCAAAAAGTTGAATGTGTTCCATCTTTAAGTTCACTGGTCAATAACGAGGAAAATCGCTACTCGGAAATAGAAGACTGGATTTTAGAAAAAGCGAGATCATCGCAGAATAAGAACGGAAATGGAAACGGAGAAAAATTTGGGTTTTTTACGTTTGATTTCCGGATGATGTTGCGATGGGGAAATATTGTATATCAACGTAACTAAAATTCTTAGTAGGTTACACCCAGCGGAGATGGATATAACTTGGCCAGTGAGAAAAACAGGCTGTAACTCCTCACGTTATACTCTTACCGGTTAAAAAAAAAATACTTTTGTTTTAATGGCGCTTATAATACTGTTTAAGTTCTATTAATTTTCTTAAATTAGCAGAAGCAGTAGAAAGCTGTACCATAGAATAAAAAGATTAGATTCCTATAAAACTATAGTAACCTCTCATGTTAAAGTGTTTAACAACCAAAATATGGGCCGTAACTTCTTCGGGCCCCCCCCCCCCCCAAAAATCCCCCCTACGCGATGTAATATATATAGTAGAACTCGCCTACAGTCGCGAATATAGAAGCGCGTTTGAATGTTCCCTAGACCTTTTACGGATGGTACTTCCTTCATAGCATTCATTGCAGTGATAGTAGTTGTACAGAATTCGCTTAACGGATGCATTAATACCTTCAGGAATCAGTTGATGCAAAATGCGCAAATCTTGCAAAGAAATTACCGGTGCTTGTCTTGCGTTAGGATCACTTATCTCATTGTAGAATGGGGACAGTAGATGTATGAGTCTTGTGCTCCTTAATACTATTATGAGATTTTTGTTGCTCTGCTGAGAAAATGGGGAAGTGTGATGAGGGGGGGGTAAGGGGGGGGGGGGGGAAAAAATTTAGTATAGAGGCGGTCTGGGGGGGAATAAACATACATTTTGGCGATAAATAAGTATTATTAATGTTTGCCGCTGTGATTTATATACCTGACAAGCAAAAGAAGAAGGGGAGCATTTGCTTTTGAAATTGTATGTGCTTAAGTAGTCTGAACCCTTTGCTTCGGGATATACGGATTGCCCATTATGGAGAATTCTTAGCCAATACCCCACTTAAGAGGTTGATATTCTTAGCATTAACTCTAAATGCTACAGTCACATGTAAAAATTTAAAATTACATGGTATTTGAAAGAAATAAACCTAGATTCGTTTTAAATTGTTAGAATTTGGATTTTGGGATAACATCATTTTGGAAGTAGAGTATACATGGTAACTTAATGTTATAGATAACGACTTTCAAGGCGCATTATGGTAGAATCAATCTATATGTGTTAAGTGTTTAAATTGTTGGATGTTTTGTAAATGTGTTTAAAAACTTTCTAACACTGCGCCAAAAATATTGCCGAATAATACATGTTTTGTTTAAATTGGTTATAGTCCAGCAAAGTAAATGAGTAAATATGTTCCAATTTAATATATTAAATTTAATTAGTTAAAATTCGTATACAAGAATAAGTCTTGTGAATGTATATTACTTGCCTTAGATAGATAAAATTAAAACTGAATTCTGGCGAGATAAAATTGTACGCACAGAAAATATATCTATGGCGTACTGTAAGACAAGCATATGGGTAACCAAAAGTCCCCCGCAAACGTTTCCCGCTGGCTAGCGTCCAGATCCCTAAAAATTAGCCGTGGTCAATTATGGGCGCCAAAGAGAATGTCCGCAATTAAATAAGTGTAGGATATGTTACAAGAACATAGACCAACAATATATTATTTGGTAAAAAACATTTTAAATAACCATTGACATCTTAGTGTGATGTATTTTGTGTGGGCCGGATTACCGTGTACTGGTCAGCAGGGTTGGTGGATCACACCAATCACCCTAATCACCCCAGTTCTCATCCACAATATGAAAACATCGAGGACAGCTCAAATTAGTGGATGCCTGAGCAAGTATTCCTTAAATCCTCCAATCCTCCTAACTTGGTTAACTATTGCAAAACTGTTTGTTCTCTTGTCCGAAAATGGTAATAGAATGAGTCGGGGCGGGGGGGGGGGGGGGGGGGGGGGGGGGGGGGGCATTTTCCAATAAATGGGGGGCTTGCAGACTTAAACCTAGCAAAGTCTGCTTTTTTCCCTAGTTCTACACCCAAATGCTCCTCACTAAAATTAGTGTTAACTTACGCTTGGGGTAAAACAACTAATGGTTTTATATTTTTCTAGAGAACTTTGAAACACAATCATTCCAGCTTCGACTCTCTTTAAATTCGGGACTGTGACGGACAACGTCATCATATAGACTGAGGGTGGCGCAGGACAGGAAGTCCCTGGTCCATGCCCTACCGGCCGATAAGCTTTGGAAGTAAAAGTTCAGGATAGACTATTCCTTTTTATTTGTTGGAGTGTGTATCTCCAGAAATTTTAAGTTCAAAGTTTCAGAATTTCAAGTACATGTTGAAGGCTTTTCTCTCCGCGCTCGAGACCATGGGTATTCGCTTAGCTAATAGCGTGCTTTTCTATTCTTATACCAGGGCCTTTTGATCCTCGTCTCTATCATTACATGACATTGGGTGAGAGGAGCCAACATTTTCTCTTGATTTTACCCGAATTTTCTACAACCAAAAGTATGATAATATAGACGTTGTGTAGATTGTCTGTAATGTTTGTCAACTTTGATGTTTTTGATCGAAACAAACTCTCCACATCATATTACATAAAGTTGTGGAGAGTGACTTACAACGACGATTAGCCATTCGTTGTGTGTGGAGGGTAAACAACTCATGCTTTTCGAGGTTAAATGTTACTGAAAGCAATAACTAACGAGCTGTGACATTTATCGGAACTGCCTTCCTAATAAGAATTTGTATTGACTGCTATCCTGAAATATCGATTTTTATTCCCAATCTATTCATTGAAATGTTTAAAAATAAACGTTTCACTTTTGAATTGTAAAAGTAATAAATTTGGCGTGATAACGAATTGTTAGTTTTATTTTCGACGCAGCACTCCAATATAACTGAGAGCAGTAAATTAATGTAATAAAGTTGGGGCTGCGGGGCCTGCGATGTGGGAAATGACGGGCAAGCTTCTTAGATTCTCGACGACTCTGGGATCGAGCCGGCGTCATCCAGGGGCTTCGGTTTTGGGCTCTCGGGGGGCCTCTTGTTCGTACGATAGCTTTTGTTCGGGTCTAGTTTGAGCCCTCTACATTACTTGCATTCGGAATTAGAATTGACTGGGAACTGCTTAATGATATTCATCGCCTCTATAATACCACGGGTATGAATAGTTTGATTCCTCATTTAATCCCTACTCCAGGTTGTTTTTAATTGTAGCGTCACCGTCACTGCGTTCAGGAAGTCTGTCTCTAGATCAGTTCCATTTGCCCCAAAGTAAAAAGAAGAATATTTTTTGTTGTATTTGGAGTTGGATATTATTTGTACATTTTGGGCTATTACGATCGGAATGATCCACAGTTGTGTGATATTTCACAGAAAATAAAAATTTGGGTTTTTTTTGTGATAAAAATATTTTATTTTAAAATTCTCTTAGTTGCGTTAACTACCGTTGGGGGTACCTATGACGGGGCAGGGTACTGTCAATAGTTTTCCTTTCACGCCAGATATTTCTATAAAATTAAACACTCTGGAATTTCGCCGCTTCGCCCGACCCCGCCGCCTCACGTCCACCCGACTTGGTGAAAGAGGGAAATCGTAGAGAGTTCTTGGGATTTGATGGTTAGTTATTTGAAAGTAGTAAGTACATCATATTTCAAGAAGGTTTGCCATTACTAGAATTGACTACAAGACAGACTTCAGGGGAAAACTGTACTCTTCGAAGATTCACTAAATCATTCAAATCTCGATAAGTAAAAATGTAGAGCTCCTTGAAGATGTTCGTGCGCGATCTAGCGAAATCATTGAAAATCATACACATTTTTATACTTTTACATCACTAGTTCTTCACATGGCCTCGAATTCCATAAAACCCTGAAGGAACATATAAATATGATACATAAGGAACGCTCCCTATCCCCCTTTTAAACTCCTTATATGCTTGATGATAATTTATGCATTTAAATTTTATTTACTAATTACTATCAAATATACACCTCAGGAAAATACTTTTCTTGTTAACTATTGAAAAAATCCATAAAATATCTATTGAAGTTAAAGACCCTCATTTCCCAAAGTTTTCATGCAATAGGAAACACACAGACAAACAACCGTGGTCCTTAAACAAACCGAAGTAATTGGGACTATGTTTTTCGTGATTTAGGGACTCTGAAACGTGGAATAACTCCGGAAGGGTGAGGATTTTTTACGAATACAAAGCTTGTTTTGGCTAAATGAAAGTAGAAATCAAAACCATTATGAGAAAAGTAAACAACAAATACACAAAGGGTAGGCTACTGTGTTTTAAAAATACTAATCAAATGGTGACTAGTACCCCCGTACATCGCTATTTTACAGATATGGGAAAATTTTCCTAGGCATTTTTTTTTACTTACTTTTCTCTCTAAACAGAATACTATAAAATAAGCAGTCTCATTGCCAAAACTCTTATTTACTTTTAAATTGTTGGTTTTTTAGATTGAACAAATAGAACAAAAAAATGAAAAAAGGCTAAAATCAAGATTATATAGAATTTATAAACCTGCATCGGGTTACTGGTTTCCAATTGTTCATGGCATTCGTGTTTGCTGCAATTATCCCTGTACTGATGAAACGAGACTGAAATTAAATATAGGCGATGTAGTACGGGTTACAAGATGGCGAAAGTAAGTTTCTTTATTACGTATTTATTAGGAGCTTTTACTTTGGAGCGAGTAGCGTCAGAATTCCCCATCCTAACATTGTGCAGAAGTTGTAGAAACAATATTTTAGTACGTAGTACAAGAATAAATCAAATATAAACTGGAATTCTTCTCTCAAGCCTCGTTAGGTAATCTGAACGCAAAGCCCTCGCAATATTAATTGAGTAGGGACGTCAGATCGAGACCACTCGATCGACTTTCTCGATCGATTTTGTCGTCAGTAGCGCCATGTCAGAGCAAGAGGTACGAGTGTCGATTGGCAACGCATTATTATCAAGTTTTTAACGTTAGAATACGTCTTTTGAAAATTTTGCCGAAACAATTCGGTAAAAAGTCGCTTTCAAAAACTCATGTCTATGACTGGCACAAGAAATTTCTCTATGGTTGAAAAACGGTGGAAAATCTGAATCATTCTCGCCGACCTCAGACTGGCATCACGGATTCGAATATTAAGGCGGTTGCTTTTCTCCATGAGCGATGTGCCATTAACGCTGCCTATTACTGCCAACTACTCGATCTAGCTAGACTCGCTTGTCGACAAAAAAGGCGAGACATGCCCACTCGGAATGTGGAACTGCTTCACGACAACGCTCAGCCTCCAGGCAGACATCTATGCGATCTCTTCATGTAGGTGGTGGGAACTCGAAGGATTTCATATAATCGCTCGGACAATAGAGCCACCTTGATGTCCTTGAAACAGGATAGAATGAGCTCTCAACTGGTAAGCGAGTGTAATCTTGTTGGCCAATTTAGCTAGTAGAAACAGTCTGCTTCTCGAATAGGTACTTGGCCCTACAGGTGTCCATGGAAATGCGATGGATGACGCACTGGCTAAACAGAGAACTCTAGTGAGTCCCGCGAGACCCAGACCCTTTTTAGGAATCTCATACAACGTGAACGGTGCGACGAGCACAGATCTGCTGAACAATAAATTTATTGGAATAAGGCACCAGGAATGGAGTATCCTAAAGGTAGTTGGCACCCACTACACTCGGACTTTGCTGAAATCGGGCAAGAAAGTCTGGAAAATGGTGACAGGAAGCGATACATGTTGAAACACCTCACTCACGATGGGGTCATTGATGACTGACTG
>CM032454.1:166728349-166760947 GCA_019049505.1 Pachyrhynchus sulphureomaculatus | reverse complement strand
CCTCCTCCTTGTTTTGGTTCCCAATTCTCATCGATACTCTCTTTCGTCACTGGCATTGTTATTTTTAAACCACAAACTGCCATAAAAACAAGATGACGCCGGTTAATTATGTTAGCTGCTCTGGAGAGACACCCCGCAAAGCTACAGAGGAATGTGTACTAGCAAAGAAATTACAGAAAAGGAGAGGTAAGGCCACAAAGTCCAAAAAAAGATACACCACAGCCAAGAATCACAGTCCCTAATATGGTAAGGACTGGGGATCATCATATTACCCAAGTCACCCAACGGGCCAACAGAGTCAGGCACCACCCTCATCAACAACACCTGAACCTTCTATTATGTAGTTTATACAGTAATATGATGGAAACAGTAAATCGGAGTCAATGCAAGACTTGACAAATTAGAAGCCAGGGAAACACTGGTGCTGTACCTAAGTACGATATAACCTATGGACTAAAAAGATATACGTATTGCTGTCTGGGAATGCACAAGAGCGGCATTCTAAACAAAACATATGATCTTGAAGTTTTTCTCTAAACGCTCAATATATAGTTGTATCCTCATTTCTGAGACACACATGATAAAATAATCTTTCCTTAGAATAAGACGATACAAAACATATCAAAAAGCCATCCACCCAGACAACAAAACTAGAGGTGGCAGTGCAATCATAATAAGGGAAAAAATCAACCACTTTGAAGAATGTCATCTGCAAAGAGAGGAAATTCAATTAACAGTAGTTGGGAATTAAGTCAACAAAACAAAAAGTGAGAATCGGCTAAGATGGCTAGCAGAAAGATTCATTGTTGAGGGGGGGGACTTCAAAACTCTAAACATACCGAATGGGGTCCAGGGTAAACACAACTAAAGATAAAGAACTAAGGAAAGCAATACAAAAAAATGAATTGCAACTATCATTCAGCAGGCAAGCCTACCTACTGGCCTACTAATACAGATAAAATTCCCGATTTACTAGACTATTTCATCACGAGAAAAGTATCCCCCAACTTCATAGAAATAGAAGAGAACTTTGACATGGATTCGGATCATTCAGCTGTCATATTTAACACTAAGTGAAAGATAATAAAAAAGACAGTCAGAGTTACCCTTACCCACAAAACCATTGATTGGGAAAGTTTTAGGATTGACCTTCAGAACAACATCAACCTGAGCATCAGCCTCAAAACGACGGAGCAGCTAGAAAAAGAAGCTGAGAGCTTCATGAGGCTCGTCCATACAGTGG
Source organism: Pachyrhynchus sulphureomaculatus (assembly GCA_019049505.1). Taxonomy (NCBI): domain Eukaryota; kingdom Metazoa; phylum Arthropoda; class Insecta; order Coleoptera; family Curculionidae; genus Pachyrhynchus; species Pachyrhynchus sulphureomaculatus. The sequence goes on along the minus strand of CM032454.1, from coordinate 166,759,704 downwards.
CATATAACAAAACCAAAGAGATTACAACACATAACTAAAGGTGTAAACTACCCAGCTGAGATACGAGAATTGGTAAGAGAAAAACAAAGAGCTAGAAGAAGATGGCAACAAATCGAGAGATCCTACAACAAGACCATACTTAATAATTAAACTCTAAAGCTTAGAAGAGAAATTCGAAAGCTCAAAGAAGAAAACAGTAATAACTACAAGAATGATTCACGGACGAAGAAACCGATTACTCACTCTGGAAGGCAACCAAGAAATCAAGAGACCTACAACCTCTATTCCCTCCTATGGGGCTAGGGAGAATAAACAAGAAGCAGAGGTGTTCGCCGAACACCTAGCTGAAGTGTACACTCCCAATCAAGGGCAGATCAATCACACCATAAATAATATTGACAACCCAAGATCTGAAAATATCACAACCAGTTACCCCAAGATAAATAGCTGAGGAAATAAGAACGAACCCGAACCCAAAGAAAGCACCAGATTCGACGTAATAACTGGAGAAATACTAAAACAGCTGCTAGGAGAAAAGGCATAGTAATACTTACCTATCTATTCAACGCAGCCATCAACTTCAACATGTTCCATTTCCTGCATGCTAGAAAGGTTGTCGGAAATAATTATGTTACAAAAACCAGGTAAACAACCAAATGATGTCAAATCATACAGGCCGATTTCCCTGTTGCCGATTGTCTCAAAGCTCTTCGAGAAACTACTGCTTCAGAGGCTGCGACCAATATTACAAAATAATAATATGATTCCGGATCACCAGTTTGGGTTCAGGCAAAAGCACTCAACAATTGATCAGGTGCACAGAATAACAGATATCATCGAATGTGCCCTGGAAGAAGAGCAAATATTTTCTGCAGTCTTCTTAGACGTCGCACTACTACCTTCGACAAGATGTCGCATGAAGGCAGGATCAAACAAGAAGAGGAATACTCAGAATTAAAAGAGATAAAAGCAGGAGTACCTCAGGGAGCGTTCTGGGACCTATCCTTTACCTACTTTATACTAATGATATACCAGATATGGAAGGAATCACAAATAGCTACGTTTGCAGGTGACACTGCACTTCTAACTGTGGACGAGGATCAAGAAGTATCTATAATGAGACTACAAGCAGCCAGCGATACAATAGTAGAATGGACCAAATAATTGAGAATAAAGCTTAATGAGCTCAAATCTGTTCCCATCAACTAATAGAAGATTAAATAACTCACCAGTCCTGGATATAAATGGTACTACTATGTCATACGAGAATAATGCCAAATACCTAGGTATGGCATTGAATGCCAAACTTAGATGGAAAGTACACGTAAAAAAGAAAATAAGTGAACTAGAATAAAATATAGACAACTCTATTGGCTTCTTGAAGAAAATCCAAATTATCAATAAAAAATAGGATCTTAATCTACAATCAGATATTAAAGCCCGATTTGGCTATATGGCATACAACTATGGGGTTGCACTATGTTGTTGGGAACCAAAGATAGCAATATAAAAATTATACAAGCTTCCAGAACAAGGTACTACGTAACGCAGTAGACGCACCTTGGTATGTACGCAATACTGATTTGCATCCAGATCTAGACATCCCTACGGTTAAGGAAGAGATTAAGAGGTCTGTGCCGGGAAACATGAAGCCAGGCTACACCTACATGTAAACACGGAGGCTCTTCAGCTACTGGATAGACAACACATCGTTCGTAGACTGGGGAGGATCAAACCCTTGGAGCTTGTGCAAAGTGACTGAGTAAAAGAAGAGTATAGTGCGCGAGTGAGGGTGTATTTAATAGGCAGAAAAATCTACAGCACATCATGGATGAACTATAGATGATAAATATTTAGTTTTAAGAGTATCAGAAAAAAATTAATGGTTAGTCCAAGAGACCAGTTTTAATAAAACAAGTATTTTAAAAGATATCGATAATGCGATTCACCTCTATACTAGTACAATTGTCCAACTTTTCATTTAGTGTTTTACTGGTTGCCTAGAAACAGACGATTCAACCAGAATTTAAATCATCCCCAATCCCTTTATTTTATTGCCAAACTAAGCTGGGCTGAGCCCTCTAACTCTGCTATTATATGAGCGAAATGAAATACATGGGTATATAGTTTGAGTTTTAAAATATTTACTTAGCCTGGATAGGAATTTTATATAAATGAGAGGAATTGAATTACGAGCACATTAATTCAATTCTGTGTACTCGATTAGTGGAGCGCCAAGATGTTTGCGTCTGCAACAGGACTGAATCATGTGCTGAATCAAATGTCAATATCATCTGTAGCCGAACTAACCCTGTTTTATTCCGTGAATGATCTGTGGTTTTTAAGTTTTAAAATATTGTTAGTTAATAATAGAAACCATAAAAATAAAAACCGTACTTTCAGGAAAATGACTAATGTAGAAAATTCGTCCTTAAAGAAAGATTATATTGTAAATTTATTTTAGGTTATGTCTTAATTGCTGCCAAAATGTGTTTTGGTCCATTTAAAAGGGTTTGTCACTGGGGTCCATTAACAGCCATTGGTAATTATTTGCCTATTAGTCCATTAAAATGGAAATTAAGCTTGGTATAATTTATTTTAGGCATAATAAAGATGGTCACAGGTACTACGATACATTGTAGCAGTATGTGGTGGCCACCAACAACTTTAGAAGGATTTTTAAAAACACTCTTTGTTTTATGAGCCTTTCAGGACTTACCTTATATAATTTTTTATCAGCCATGTATCATGGGCCTGGATACTTACCATTAAATAGCATTCCCCCGTTGTAAGAAATAAAACATTTTTAAAGAATGTTATTTTTCAAATTGTTGTTTTGTAGAAAGATCCAAATGATTGCAAATACTTGCAGAAATGTGGAGTTTGCCAAGGATACAAAGCTCCAAGATCTCATCATTGTAGAAAATGTAAGTTATAACAAAGTTTTATAATTTACTTGGATAACTGTCAACATTTTACTTGTCTGGTAAAAAAATTAAAAGTCAGATTTGCCTACCACACCATTTAAAATATAAAATCATATTTAAGGATAATATTCTTGACATCTATACCAAATTATAAATAGTTTACTGTTGTTCTTAGGTGGAAGATGTGTTCAAAAAATGGATCATCACTGCCCATGGATAAATAACTGTGTAGGTTGGGGTAACCACGCACATTTTACTTACTTTTTGCTATTTGCTACTTTGGGGTGTGCTCATGCTAGTATTGTCTTAGGATGTTCCCTTTACAGGTAAAAATATATATTGTTAATGTATGAAAGGCAAATTTAAGAAGTAGATTTAAGCATTGGCAAATATAGTATTTTGTCTAACTTATATGTCAGATCTCTATGATTTTTCAGTGATGTGTAATAAGAAGTGTTAATTATTAACAATGGCTAAGTGACAATTGTAAGGACCTCTTTTATCATCCTTTTTTCAATGAGAAATGAAAATAGAATTATAGAGAAATAAAATATTGTAATGGGCAAATCAAAGAACATTTTAAGATGTCATTTATTATTACATTATAATTCACATGTCCTGGTCAAACCTAATATATTTTTTTAATATTCTTATTTAGGATCTTTATAGATTATTTTAAGGTCTCGATCAGTACATAGGCATGATATTTTGTAAAAGAAATTCATCCTTTGAATGTTTTGAGGAGACAAAAATTAAGTTTTTTTTGGGAATGTCTTCTGAATAAAAAAGGAAATTTAAAATTTGGTTCTCATGGATGAAGCTACAGGATGGCAGAAATAAAAATTTACAGGATGCCTGATCCACCGTGTACATTCTCATGAACCAAGCACTTCAGTTAAGAGTTCATAATAACTGGAATGAGTCTATAAAAATATTACTTCATTATTAGAGGGACAAAACAGACATGAAAAACTGTAATGCTAAAATACTAACCAACTTTAGAATGAGTGAATATCTACCACTCTACAACTTTTGAGAAAGCATGTAATTGTGTCAACCAGTGGACAGTAAACAGCTCCCTACAGAACAGCCAAATTGACTATAGATATACAGATTGATTAGCTAACTAACTAACGAGTAAAAATCCCAACAAGAATCACTAGCTTTGAGGATACAGAACCAGTGTACTGAGAGGGAGGTGTTAGGCAGGAAGAAATATCCCCAAAACTTTTCAATCAAATGATGGAAGATATCTTCAAGAAGTTGAGCTATTATGAACAAGGCATAGAAATTTGTATGCAGTACTTAAATTATCTAAAATATAGGCCCCATAAATTCTAGGATACCAATTTTTTAATTTTTTACTTTGTTTAGAGATACTAAAACCTAATTTTTTTGGGTCCTCAGAGTATGTAAATGATAAAATCGCTTAGAAGTAAGTTAGAGCATTATTTTTTACCTGGTTGTGATACCAAATAAAGTCACTTTGCCAAGTATAGACCAAATAAGAGTTTTCAAAAAACTATTTAAAAAAACTACTAATCAAATCCAGCTGACAGAAAGTGTGCCATTAGCATCTTGGTATCACAATATCATTACCTTTGTATTTATGACCTAATAATATTATTTGGCTCTTTCTGTTACTTTCCTTCATTTGGTAGCTTAGATCTACACGAAAACAAAATTGATTTGCATAGATTGAGAGGAAAAAAATTAATTAATGCGTTGTAACCATACTGGCAATTTGACAGTTCAGTGACCTATTAAAGTATGTGCATAAAAAAATACATTTGAAAAATAAATATTATAAGCCTGTAAAGTGTAAATTTTTTTCTAAGTCAACACCTACTTTTAGGACGGTCCGGCTTATTTCATATAAAGAAAAAAATTTAACATTTATAGGTGTAAATGTATTCTTAAAACATAGTTAAATTCAAGTAAATGTATCTAAGTAAAATTGATAGCCATTAGCCACTGTTAGAGATGACATAAGTAAAACTCTTAATATACAGTCTCAGTCATAGAAATTGCATCACTTAATATAATGATATTTTTTCAAAACTGAACATTGATTCTCTTTCCTGATAATTTCAGCAAATGATGTGAAAAGGAAAACTATAAAATAATAAATCTCTAATATATTGGTGATTAAGAAAATACCTCCATTTTTCATGGAAGTAAAAAATAACATCAAAAATATGTTTTTAAACACTTTTTCCTCGTCCAGTATTTTGTTGAGTCACCTTTGGTCTTTACCACTGATGCAATTCTGGTTGGCATCAAGTCAACCAAATTTTTTATGGCTTATCACTGATCTCTTGATTCCACACGTTCTCAATTATTTGCTTTAGCTCATCTTTACTTTTAGGCTTAGCTACATTAATTATTTTCATCATGATTAAAAACTACCTTGCCTACCCAAAAATACAACCATACAGAAAATAAAAATTGCCAAACTTTGTCTTGGTAACATTTTTGCAATCAATAAATATGAGTACTTACAGATTTGGCATGGAGCAAAATCATCTTGAAAAACGAAATCTTCATATTGTGTAAGATAGTTTCTCTTTGAGGGAGTCTAACTTTCTTCCAAAATTTTTATATATTTTTCTGCATTAACAGTCCCATTTATAAAAGTTTATTTAGGCGATCCGAAAGTAGGAAAAACATCCCTAGATCATTACATTTGCCACATGTTTCACTGTTTTTTTTTAATGTGCAGGATTCATGGAATCTTTCATGTGCACTACTTCTTACATATGGAGCACCATCAGAACTAAAGATGTAAATTTGCTTTCCTCTGTAAACATCACTTTTCTCCAAGCTTCTAATGTCCACTTTATATTGTTTCGCCCAATTCAGGCATGATTCCTTCCACATAGTTTTTTTTGGCTATTTTTTTGCACACAAACCTTTTTTCCCTAAACCGTCTACCGACAGTTCCGAAATTCCTATCTGCTAGATATCTCAATATTTCCTTAGCAGTTTTGAATCAATTTTCTAACGACAATGGCATCCTCAAGCGGTCTAATCACTCATCTGTCTTTATTTTCATCCTACTACCTTTCTTACTCTCGGTGCTGCCCTGAGAAAAATTTTCTTTAAAACTGTTAAAACAGTGTATTGGTGGCACTTTTCCTTCTCATGAAGAAAACCCTAGTTCAGAAAATGTTACAATTTTAAATTTTCCCGGTCAAGAAAGCTGTTTAAAATTCGACCTGATAAGGAATAATAAATTGTACTAACCGTCTCAGTGGTTAAAACTAAAGTGAGAATCATTGTTTGGGTTTGCTGTGATCCTAATAAGTAAACAAAAACAATACCGTTCAACTATACCAACGTTTATGATTAAAACTTCAAAAATAATATGTGGTCCAATTTCTATGACTGCGACTGTATCTATGTTTTATAATATTTTTAGGGCAATTCACAGAATTAATTATTTATATTACAAAGTTCCCGATGTTCCTATAGTCCATTTGGGTCTCATAGGAATGATTATGACAGTACTAGCTTTAGGATTTGCTATAGGAGTTGTGTGTGCAGTGGGAATGCTATTTGTAGTTCAGGTACTTCTTTTATTATATATTTAATTATAGGTCGTTTTCAGAAATGTTTTAAACATATGGGAAAAGTTTTGTTTTGGTATTTTATCTGTGATTTTCCTTATAATTTCAGTTCGCTACATCATGTGAATAGAAAATATATTCCAAATTATTCGATAAATCCGCCTTCCATATTTTTATTTAGTCTAGGATACCTCGGCAATTATTTAAAATCGAAAATGACTAGCATTACTACGGTACTACAATTTTGTTACACCCACTAGTGATTAATAGGATTTCATTGTTGTGAAAATGCGATTCTAGAACGATATTTCAAAGGATATTATTAAACTGTCAAAACTTTTAATCAAAGAGTAAAATCCACCATCTGAAACATGTTGTACTGCTATCATCATAGGCAAGCAGGGTGCTACTAGCAGTATCAACTATTTAGCAGTAACTGAAAAAATAACAAAGACAGTTTAAACGAGAACATTGCTGGTCATTGTATATACTAAGCCCCTTTTTTTTGTGATATTGCGAATTTAAAAAGGATCTTACATACAATTTTATCAAGGAACGTACGAGTATTATAAATAGAATTCGTGAATATTACACAGAAATTATAGTAGCTTACTGGACAACGTCAGTAAGTTGTAAAATGGAAGCGTGGCATATTCTACTTTGGTGATTACTAAAAACATTATTTTCTACATCCATAGGACTTTCTTGACTACTCCACAGCGTATAGGTGATATATAATTAACCGACATTAGTTATCATGAGAATATAATCATTAACGGCTGATTACTCAAATTTTATTTAAAAAAATTATCAATTTGTTAAAAAAATGGCAAACTGCCTAAACTGCAGTGCCTATCATAGAGGTGTACAACGAAACGAAAGACTTTTAGGGACCACCATGTACAAATTTTGAAACGGCGGCGTTCTAGTTACCATCGCAGCGCACTGAGCGACTAGACTTCGGTGGTTCCGACGGTAACCGAACCGAAATTAGTGATTACACTCGGCTAAACGATCCAAGCTGGACGAAAGCTCGTGAAGCGATCGATCAACTGTGCCATCACCGACACGCACCTCCGGTAGTATGTGATTTGGAAGTCGTATTTGAAGTTAAAAGTGATCGGTAAACGGTGGTGTTTTAATAATCAACTCCGCTAGAGCTTCCATCTGTAATAAAATAAAAGCAAGTGCTTCAGGTAGAGATCTTCTATTTGTGCTGCCATCCACCGAAAAATTCAGGAAATTATGACGAAGAAGTGGAATGCAGCGTCCTCTTCACTTGCTATGTTTGAAATTAAGATCAAGAAGAGAGAGTTAACCATGAAACCGTTGACCAGGTAGACGCACATAACAGAACAAATGTATTTCCACACAACATAAATTAGAAGAATGAGAATCTTATTATACAAGCATTTTTATATGACATACAGTATTAGATGCTAAATTTAATAATTTTAAACTTAATTAGTAAATAGGTTTTTATTTATTTTTCTTGTTGTGTTATGCTATTATAGATTGTGTTTGGTTTTTTATTATTATTTATTTATAATGACCAATTTGTACACTAAAAATAACAATTGAAATTACTATTTTGGAGATGTACAGGGTGAGTCAATGATAGAGTAAAGTTCATTATCTCATTTGTTTCGGGAATGACGAAAAAATATTAAATACACTAGTTTTAGGGAATGTTAAGGTGCACAGTGTAAAATTATTTTTGAGTATACAGGGTACGTCAAAAAAGTGTGGCCGATATAACGTTTTTTTTTTTTTTTTTAATGGAACATCCTATTTTCTAATTTATTTTATTAATAATGTTATATACCTAAACCCAGTAGTTTTTCTAATATTTCATTTTTTTTAAAAAATACTAGTTTTCAGTTTTGCAAAAAATTGCCAGCAGCACCATTGTTTCCGAAGGTGAAAGACTCATAATTGGCACGAGCGTTCTATAGAGATGAAAAGAAATGATATATGTAAAGAAATTTGAGTTAGATGCTACAGGGTGTTTAAAATAAATTTATACATTTTGACTATTTTAAATTGAAAAAACTCAAATTTTTTAAATGGCACACCCTGTATATATATATATTTTTTTTTTTTTTGATAGATTTTACAAAACCCTCCAACTTTTATTAAATCCGTCATATACCTATTTTTAATAGTTTTCGATTTATTTTGAATTTTTCAATTTTTACCCTTGTTTTTAATACACTTACACTATTATGAAAACATAAACAAATAGTTAATAATAATTTTAATATGGTTTAATTTATCTAATGATTAATTATTATGACGTAATAAATGTTCAAAAATATGCCCGTCTACTTGAATACACATGTTTAGTCATTCTACTATGTTTTCCTTCACTTTTCTTAGCATAAAGGGCGTTATTGGCCTGCACGCATCCCGTATCCTATTTTCCATATCTACTGGTGTTGTGGGGATTCATATAAACACGATCTTTAATATAGTCCCACAAAAAGAAGTCTAAAGGTGTTAAGTCCAATCCATCCCTACCGATCTATTTTTGTGGGTAACGATCGTTTAAAAATTCCCGAACTTCCCGGTGGTAATGAGCAGGAGCTCCGTCTTGTTGAATTTATATTTGTTCCCTTTCAAAGTTATCATCTTCTTCAAGAAGCTGGGGTAATTGGTTTTGCAAAAAATTTAGATATCTAGGCCCGTTAAGCGGTTCGCGAAAAAAATATGGACCAATAATTCGAAAATTTAATATTCCACACCATACATTAAGCGACCAATGGTTTTGGTTTTGAACTTCCCGGACCCAAAATGGATTAACTGTTGAATAATAATGCTTGTTATGACTGTTAATTGCTTCATTACTGCGAAAAGTAGCTTCATCAGAACACATTATTTTGGATACAAAATTTGGATCGGCCTCTATTGCTCCATTCATGATGGTACACAAAGTTTACTCGTCGTTCAAAATCACGGTCTTGGAAGTTCTTGGTGTAGTTCCATATGAAACGGATGATACTTGTATTTTCTCGTGGTGCGATTAGCCGTAGATTGGGATGTGTCAGATAGGTCAGCTAGTTAACGGCTGCTGACCTGGGGATTATCTTCAACATGAAGTAAAATCTCCATTTCTTTTTTCTCATTGGTCGCATTCTGGTTTACTACTTTCCGTTTCATATACTCAACGCTACCACTACCATCAAACCGTTCCTTTAAGCACCGAAAAGATTTTCTAGATGGCATACGTCTGTTAGGGTACTTCGCTCCGTAAAGCCTTACTGCCAAAAGACAATTTTTTCCCGCCTCGCCCAGTATATAAACCATATCAATTAATTCATTTTTAGTAAAATCCATAACTATTACCTTTATACGTTACTTACTACAACAAATTAAACTATTTTTACTTGCTTAATAAACATGTCAAAATTTGGCAATGCCTACATTTTTGTTTTGTCTTGGCAACTATGATGTTATAGCGTAAGTGTATTAAAAACAAGGGTAAAAATTGAAAAATTCAAAATAAATCGAAAACTATTAGAAATAGGTATATGACATTCTTAATAAAAGTTGGAGGGTTTTGTAAAATCTATCAGAAAAAATAATAATATACAGGGTGTGCCATTTAAAAAATTTGAGATTTTTCAATTTAAAATAGTCGAAATGCATAAATTTATTTTGAACACCCTGTAGCTTCTAACTCAAATTTCTATACAAATATCTTTTTTTTCATCTCTATAGAACGCTCGTACCAATTATGAGTATTCCACCTTCAGAAACAATGGCGATAGTGGCAATTTTTTACAAATCTGAAAACTACTATTTTTTAAAAAAAATTGAAATATTAAAAAAACTATTAGGTTTAGGTATATAACAAATATAAAAAACTTATAAAATTTTAAGCAGAATTTAAAAACGAATTAGAAAATAGAATGTTCCATTTTAAAAAAAAAAAACATGTTATATCGGCCACATTTTTTGAAGTACCCTGTATACTCAAAAATAATTTTAAAGTGCCCACCTTGACATTCCCTAAAACCATTATATTTAACATTTTTTCGTCATTCCCCAAACAAATTTGTTGAATATTGAAAAAGAGCTAGTCGCCTGATTGACGACTTAGAGCTTACAAGCAGCCTTGATTCCTGAGAACATCGACGAACATTTGGCAAATCGAGTCTATTCTACAAGTACTTTCATGGGAAGTGTTTGATGGATGTCGCCCGCTTAATTCCTTCCCGAGCTGTGCATGCCAGGAATACAGGTCGTGCTAATACATCACATCCGTATGAGATTCAGCTTGTCACTCCTCATACAACTCTTTTCAAGCAGTCTTTTATATGGAGAACCTCATCCCCTTGGAACCGATTTGTCCAGGACTGTGATTCCCACCTAGTACAATTTACAGAGTTTCAAGACCAACGTGCGTCGCTTTTTACGCACACGCGTCGCTCCTGTAACGCTTTAGCGATGTCTCCGCAACGCGTGTGCTGTGCCCATAAAAATATAAATAAATTTTGTGTACAATGTGCAATTTAATTGATAACCTTCTAATATTTGTTCTTTTTTAATGTATTTTGCCAAGGAAAATAATGCTTAATCTTTTCTTTTTCAAAAATGTCTGAATATTGTTAGTTTATAGTAGTGATGATCTTAATAGCGACTTTTAGGTCACAGATATACCTGCAATGATGCCACGATGTTTCAAGGACCGGTACACGATGTCGAACTCGTCATGTCGCCGTTGGATCTGCGACATCTGAGTATGCAGCGAGTTTTTAAAACAGCGACTAGAGTCGCTGCTTTGCGAAAAATTGGGTGGCAGGTATTACCTGTGACTAAGTCACAGGTAAAAGTCACAAATATGATAATATCGCTCATCTCTGGTTTATAGCTTCCTGTACTTACACTTTATAAAATCACATTTCCAACACATATATAATATTTAATTTCATGTCAAAATCTTTAGCATGTAGTTCTAAACCACCTGAAAAAGACTGTGTTGTCGAAACGATCGTCATCACAGTAAACATAAAACACAGTAGCGACAGTCCAGAACTCAAGGGGTTCGAGTCTGTAATGCTCACATGGCCATATTGTTGTTCTGATGCCCGCTAGTTTTTGAAATATTAAAATTCCTTCTTTCAAGAAAAATCCTATTCTGTGGAATAAAAATGAATTTTGCTGATTGAAGGGAACAAAAAACGAGAAAAGTTTTTTTAGAAACATTTTTTTATCAAGTTCTTATTAAAACAGATATACAAAAAAAACAGGGAAAAAGGCAAAAATACATTTGGCTTCAACGCTTTTTGCACGTTATTCATTTAAATATCTCATTGTTGAATTTGTTTCTCAACTATCAGAGATATTGTCCGGGGGAGAATGTTCATGTTGAGAATATATTTCTGCACACCTTCAGTTTCTTATAATGTCAACAATTATGCTTCTTATACTTCGGCGAATCCCAGTAATCTGGAGAGATGGAAAAAATGAGACGCACACACTTTTTACTCCATTTTATTATTAGTTAATCCTAGAATAATATTTTTCATATAACTAATGACTTTTCGTGCCTATATACTACTTATATAAAAAAATTAAATCCATGTACTGAGTTATTCAAACTCATTGGTGCTGGAGAATTACTACTTTTGCATGCCTAGATTGAATTTTGAAAGTTTGTTTAGCGAATTTTAGCAGATAATATAACCTAACTTTAGCAAACAATTTTAATATGAATATAATCTTTATATAATATATTGGATAATAGAAATAAAGAATTATGAATAAATTACCTTTTAAGATCTTTGGGAAATCTAAAAAAACTAAGTCCTTTGGAGATACCACATATATTTTTACAAGCACTAACCGCACAGAAAAACTTCCTCTTTCAATCTAAAAAAACTAAGTCCTTTGGAGATACCACATATATTTTTACAAGCACTAACCGCACAGAAAAACTTCCTCTTGCAATCTTCGTTACGGAACACTTCGGTGTCCGTCCGTCTGTCACACTCGATTTTCTCCGTAACTATTTGATATAGAAAGTTGAGCCGTGTAGTTTTGAAAGTTAAATTTTGACTTAGGGGATTAGTTTTGGGGGATGAAATCGGAAGTCAAAAGAAATTTTTTTTACTAAGTCATCGAGTGAGGTGTCAAATAAAAGCTTGTAAAACACGAGTTCAAAAATATATATAACGTAATACTCGCGCGCACTTTTCTTTGTATTATCGTAAATCGCTGTCCTCCCCTTATCTCGAAAAGTACTGATCAAAAAATTCGGGAATATTCTCCACGGGGTGTAGATTAAACGAAAATTATCATTTACATGATGTGCATTACCTTTAATAATTTATCTGGTATATAAAAAACACAAAAATTTTAAGGTCATCAGTTTTCAGTAAAGATTGGAAACAATCTTTGGGGGGTGTGTTTTATGAAGTCATTCATCATTTTTAATATAATACATAATTATTTTCAATTATAACGTCAAACGAGCCATTTACTTACTGGAAAATTATTAATAATGAACTTCGGAGCACGTTATAAAAAGATTCTCCTTGAAATCCAAATGTAAACACAACCAGCAACCGCGCTGCCAGCAATGCTGTTAGTGTGATAGGGGACGCATGCGTTATTAAAAAACAAGACCTAAAAATTTTCTTGAGCGTCGCTACTGTGTTATGTTTACTGTGTTGTAGTAATTAACCTAAAGTGGAAAACTTTTTTTGCGTTTTAAAAAAATGTTTTGATTAAAAAAGCAAATTAATTTAGTACCTATTGTACCTATTTTTCTTATAAAATGTGTTATTAACTTAGTTAACTTTTAATTCATCATCATATCAAAAATTGAATGTTTTCCATTTTTAGTTCAGGTCAATAACGAGAAATCGTACTGGAATAGAAGACTGGATTTTAGAAAAAGCTAATCATCGCAGAAAAGAAGGAAACGAGAAATTTGTTTTTCCGTATGATTTGGGATGTTGGGAAAATTGTAAACAAGTACTAAATTTTAGTGGTACACCCATCGGAGATGGTATAACTTGGCCAGTGAAAAAAGGCTGTAACCAGTATACACTTACGGTAAAAAAAAATACTTTTGTTTAGCTCATAAAACTTTTTAAGTTCTATTAATTTCTTAATTAGGAAAGGCAGTACCATAGAATAAAAAATTAGTTCCTATAAAACTATGTAACTCCATGTAAGTTTTAGACAACCAAAATAGTGGGCAGTAACAACAGAGGCGGCACCTACGCGATGTAATATATAGTATGTAGAACTCGCCAACAGACGTGCTAATAAATAAGGCGCGTTTGAAGTTCCTATACCTTATACGGATTTTATTTCCTTTCAGTAGCATTCATTTCAGTGAATAGTATAATAACATAATTCTCTTAACTTTATTGCATTAATACTTCAGGACAGTTGATGCAAAATGCGCAAATCTTGCAAAGAAATTACCTTAGCAGATACTTTCGGTGATTTAGCACTTATCACAAATTATAATTTTGCTATAAGAAAGATTCAAGATCACCTAATATCAAAAAAAGAGTATTTTTGTGCCCTCTGCTACATACATTTTGCTAATAAGTAGTTATTATTTTCCTCTTATTTTAAAACCCGACACAAAGAAGAAGGGGAGCATTTGCTATTAAATTATTTCTTAAGTAGTCTGTACCCTTTGCTTTTAAATACGGATTGCCCATTATGGTGAATTCTAAGCAATACCACATATAGTTGATATTCTTATCAATAACTCTAAATCTACCTTCACATTTAAAAATAAAAAATTACATTTTAAAAAGAAATAACCAAGAATATTTTAAATTTTATAGAATTTATTTGGTATACGCATTTTGTTAGTAGAGGATACATGTTAACTAAGAGAAAAACAACGACTTTCAAGGCGCATTTTTAAGAAACAATCGACAAGAGTTAAGTGTTAAATTTTGGAAGTTTTTAAATGTTTTAAACAAACTACACTGCTCGAAAATATGCCGAAAAACATTTTTGGTTTAAATTGTTATTACAGCAAAATAATATAAAAATAATCAATATAATATATTTAATTTAGGTAGTTAAATTCTTAAACAGAATAATTCTTGTGAATGTATTATTACTTGCCTAAGTATATAAAATAAAACAGAATTATGGCGAGATATAAATATAAGCACAGAAAATACAGCTATGGCTACAGAAAGACAAGCAGATGGAACCAAAAGTCGACGCAAAACGAAACCGGCTGGCTATCGTCGGATCCCTAAAATAAGCCTTGTCAAGTTTCTCAGAGATGTCATGCAATTAAAAAGTGTATTATATGTTACAATAACATAGACCAACAAAAAAATATTTGTAAAAACTTTTTAAACCAATACATCTAAGTGTTATGTATTTTTGTATGCTGAAACCGTATCTGGTATCAGTTTTTTTGTATCACCCACAGTTCTCTCACAATATGACATCGATTAAATCTCAAAATAGGGATCATGGCAGTAAACCAAATCCTCCTCCTACTTGAAAAACTTAGCAAACTGTTGATCTCTTGTTCTATAATGGTAAATAGATGTTCCAGATTCCAATAAATGTTTTTCTTTCAGCCTAAAATCAAGCAATTCTGCTTTTTCCTTAGTCAAACCCAAATCTCTCACTAAATTATTTAAATACGCTTGTGTAAACAACTGTGGTTTTAAATTTTCTAGAGAACATTGAAACTCATCATCCAGTCGACTTTCATTAAATTCGGGACTGGACTGTAAAACGTCATCAATAGACTGAGGTGGCTCAGGGACAGGAAGTCCCGGTCCATGCCCTACCGGCCGATTAGCTGAAGTAAAGTTAGGATAGACAATTCGTATTTTATTTTTGGAGTTATATCCAGAAACATCAACGTTGCAAAAATAACAATCATTTGAAGGATTTTCTTCCTCTCTCTATACCATGGGTACTGCAAATCTAAAAGCTTTCTTTTCTTTCTTATACCATTTCCTAAGATCCTCGACACAAACATAACATATTTTGTGAGGAGCCCAACATTTTTCTTGATTACCGATTTCTACACCAAAATATGCAAAATATACTTTTTTTATAAAGTCAGTAATGTTTCTTTGATGTTTTTTAACTACAAACTCACCACACATATAACAAAAAGTGGGAGAGTTTTTACAACCACGATTAGCCATACTTTGAGTGTGAATGGGTTAAACACTACAATTCAAGGTTATATTAACTGAAAGAAAACAAACAGCTGTGACATTTATCGGAACTGCCAACCTAATAAGATTTGATTTTACTGCTAACCTTAAAAAATTCTGATTTTATTGCCAACCTAATAACATTGGAATGATAAAAAATAAACTTTTCACATTTTGAATATTAAAATGTGAAAAATTGGCGGGTGATACGACTTTTTTATTATTATTTTCGGACTCAGCACACCAAAAAACATAGGAATCGTGTAAAATTATTAAAAAGTTTTTCATCGTTGGCCTGCGTAATCAGGAAAAATATGCGTGGCATCACTAAGAAACTCGACAAGGCACATTTTAACGATCCGGCGATCACCAGTGGGCTTCGTTTTGCAGCGACCTTTTGTTCCACGTGTTTTTCTGTACCGATAGCTATATTTTCTGTGGTACACGTAAAGGTGAGCCCACTAGCATTACGTGTACTTTAAATATGAGATATACTGGTAACTTTCTTAAAGATATGTACATCGCCTCAATAATACGCACTGGGGATGAATAGTGATCTCATTTATCCCTACTCCAGGTTTTTAATAGTGCGTCACTGTTCAGAGTCTCTAGATCAGTTCCATTTGCCAAAGAAGAAATTTTTGTAGTATTTTGGAGTATTTGTACATTTTGGGCTACATCGGAATATCACAGTTGTGATATTTCACAGAAAATAAAATTGGTTTAAAAATATTTTATTTAAAATTCTCTTATTTCGTAACTACAGTGGTACCTAAGACGGTACTGTCAATAGTTTCCTTTCACGCAGATATTTCTAAAAATAAACACTGAATTTCGCGTTCGCCGACTTGAGAAATCGTAGTTCTTGGGATTAGATGGTGTTAATTTGAAGTAACTTTTCAAGGTTTTGCCTACAATTGCACAAGACAGCTTCAGGAAACTGTACTCTTCGAGATTCACTAAATCATTCAAATCTCGATAAGTAAAATGCCTGAAGATGTCTCGTGCGATCATAGCGAAATATTGAAAATATACACATTATACTTTACATACTGTTTCCATCCTCGATTCCAAAAACCCTGAAGGAACATATAATATGATACATAAGACGCATCCCCTTCCCCCTTTTAACTCCTTATATGCTTGATAATTATGCTTTAAATTTATTTACTATTACTATCAAAAACCAGAAATAATTTTCATGTTAACTATTGAAAATCATAAAATTTATTGATTGACCCTCATTCCAAAGTTTTCATGGCAATAGAAACACAGACAAACAACCGGTCCTACAAACCGAAAGTAATTGGGGACTATGTTTTTCGTGATTTAGGGACTCTGAAACGTGGAAAAACTCGGAGGGTGATTTTTTTTACGAATACAATGCTTGTTTTGCTAAATGAAAGTAGAAATCAAAACCATTGAGAAATGTAAACTACTTAATACTCAAAGGTAGTGCTACTGTGTTGAAAAATACTAATCTAATGGTGACTAGTACCGCTACATCTGCTATTTTTAACAGATTATGGGAAATTTTCCCTGAGGCATTTTTTTTTTTACTTTCTCTAAACAGGAATATATTAAAATAAGCAGTACTCATTGCCAAAACTCTTATTACTTTTAATTGTGGTTTTTAGATTGAACAAATAGAACAAAAAAATGAAAAAAGGCTAAAATCAAGATTATATAGAATTTATAAACCTGCATCGGGTTACTGGTTTCCAATTGTTCATGGCATTCGTGTTTGCTGCAATTATCCCTGTACTGATGAAACGAGACTGAAATTAAATATAGGCGATGTAGTACGGGTTACAAGATGGCGAAAGTAAGTTTCTTTATTACGTATTTATTAGGAGCTTTTACTTTGGAGCGAGTAGCGTCAGAATTCCCCATCCTAACATTGCGCAGAAGTTGTAGAAACAATATTTTAGTACGTAGTACAAGAATAAATCAAATATAAACTGGAATTCTTCTCTCAAGCCTCGTTAGGTAATCTGAACGCAAAGCCCTCGCAATATTAATTGAGTAGGGACGTCAGAAGTGGAGGAGAGAGACCACTCGATCGACTTTCTCGATCGATTTTGTCGTCAGTAGCGCCATGTCAGAGCAAGAGGTACGAGTGTCGATTGGCAACGCATTATTATCAAGTTTTTAACGTTAGAAGACGTCTTTTAAAATTTTGCCGAAACAATTCGGTAAAAAGTCGCTTTCAAAAACTCATGTCTATGACTGGCACAAGAAATTTCTCTATGGTTGAAAAACGGTGGAAAATCTAAATCATTCTCGCCGACCTCAGACTGGCATCACGGATTCGAATATTAAGGCGGTTGCTTTTCTCCATGAGCGATGTGCCATTAACGCTGCCTATTACTGCCAACTACTCGATCTAGCTAGACTCGCTTGTCGACAAAAAAGGCGAGACATGCCCACTCGGAATGTGGAATTGCTTCACGACAACGCTCAGCCTTCCAGGCAGACATCTATGCGATCCCTTCGTGTAGGTGGTGGGAACTCGCGAAGGATTTCATATAATCGCTCGGACAATAGAGCCACCTTGATGTCCTTGAAACAGGATAGAATAAGCTCTCAACTGGTAAGCGAGTGTAATCTTGTTGGCCAATTTAGCTAGTAGAAACAGTCTGCTTCTCGAATAGGTACTTGGCCCTACAGGTGTCCATGGAAATGCGATGGCTGACGCACTGGCTAAACAGAGAACTCTAGTGAGTCCCGCGAGACCCAGACCCTTTTTAGGAATCTCATACAACGTGAACGGTGCGACGAGCACAAATCTGCTGAACAATAAATTTATTGGAATAAGACACCAGGAATGGAGTATCCTAAAGGTAGTTGGCACCCACTACACTCGGACTTTGCTGAAATCGGGCAAGAAAGTCTGGAAAATGGTGACAGGAAGCGATACATGTTGAACACCTCACTCACGATGGGGTCATAGATGACTGAGTGCAGGTAGTGCTTGGAAGAAGGAGACACAACTCTTCATCTAATTTTCTCTTGCCCGGCCATCATGCGGGCTCAACAAACTCATCTGAGATCGCCAATAGTCCTAGGCCAGGAATATGTTAAGTGGTTTTGACCGGAAGAAGTTGGTGTCTGGAATGATATTGGCCTTCCATAAGCCTAAAATAAAATAGGTGCACAACAGGCCCTTAAGTGGAGTAATCTATAGCATTGGCCTCTTAAGTCCCCGGTTGATCGTGATTTATGTATCTAACCTCATTGTAGCCGTATCTTCACAATATTTCATCTATTTTTAGGCACTGGTTGTTTGGTGAAAAATTACAAAATGATCTTCCAGAAGGTCAAGAAGCACTTTTGAGACAAAGAGGCTGGTTTCCTGAACCTTGTGCCGTGGAACTGTCAGACATTCACGATATGATTCCAGAAAATGGTGACAAGAAAACTCAATAGTAATAAGATTTTCAAATTTGGCTTAACATGTAAACATTTTTTGAAGAGAACTATACTTATATTATTTTTAAATCCGTTTTATACTTCCACTAGTCCCTTAAATAAATGAAATCTTTGTTTATTATGAATTGGAATTTTAGTTCTGATAAGGCCCCTGGAATGACTGGGCCCAGAAAATTTATTCTCTCATCAGACTGTCAATGGGTCTGAAAGGAAATTCTCAATAAATAATGTGGTGATACTTTTCTAACCCTCTTCTACAATAACGTCAGAGTTTGTAATAAATTGTGTTACTTAAATTTGATGTGACGAACTATCAGCATTCGCCGTCACCTCGATTGTCACACACAGTGCATGTTTAAAAGGTTCCATAACTAGCTGTAACAAGGAAATACGTGAAGCTATTTATTCGAACGACTAAATTTTATCCTGACTTGATCGGTGATAACTTCACGCATAAGACCCGTTTATGAAATCATGTTGTCATTGTTTTTTGTTGTCACCATGTGTGAAGCAATGTGCGGCTATTAAATTTTCAGAAGAATGTGACCGCGGTTTTTAAAAGTCCATTCTGAACAGTTTTCACTAATACCTCAAAAAATATAACTTTCACTACAAAAAGACAAAGAGGTGAACAAAACAACGCCACGAAACAAAGTTGGCTAGCTGTCGCCAGATCGTTTTAAAATGTGCCTTGTCCAAAGATGCAGTGCATAATTTTAGTGTTCCATACAGAACACTTATGGGATCACTTCGCTGTCCATCCGTCTGGCAGTCTCGTTTGTCCGTCACACCCGATTTTCTCTGAAACTATTTCACGTAGAAAATTGAATTTGTCGCAAGTATAGGAATTGAGGACCCAAAGCCGTGTAGTTAGGAAAGTTAAAGTTTGACTTAAGGGGTTAGTTTTGGGGGGCGAAATCGGAAGTGGAAAAAAAAACGTCGAGTGATATATATTATGTAATACTCGCGCAAACTTTATATTATTTTTAAAAAGTTGCCAAAAATCGCTGTGCCCTCGCCCGATCTCTAAGAGTACTAATCAGAAAAATTTGAAAAAAACTCGATATTCTCCATAAGGTGTAGATTGAGCGAAAATTATCACGAATGTATTACCTTTAATAATTTATCCGGTATAAAAAAATACTTGACAACATCGTGAAGATTTTTTTGTGGACAGTTATGAAATTAACCAGGACTCAGAGCGGTGAAATATCAATACATATATTACTGATTTAAGCATTTGGTCAACCACAGATAAAATAAATTTCCATGATGACCGGTGACCAACGGATAGGTACCGAGACAAAATAATTTTTTTTTATTTATTTATAATTGAAGAAATATTTAGGTAGTAATTATTTGTTTTAAAACTTCTACTACAAAGATGTCTCTCTTTTTATATATTCTTGGTAATTCTTATACAAAATTGAATATGGGACTGAATTTCATGGAAATTTCAGCAATCTCGGTACGGAACACTAATTGCGCAAGTCCGACATGCCCTTGGCCGGTTCTTTTTGTTGTTACATGAAATGCAACTCCTATTTGCGCGACATCTCTGGAAAACTCCACGAGGCATATTTCAATGATCTGGCGTTAGCCAGCCGGCTTCTTTTTGCGGTTACGTTTTGTTTTTACCTATTCGTCTTTCTGGAGCGATAGCAATATTTTCTGGAATAATGCACTATGTATTTTGTAAAAGTGTAATACATTAATATTCATAAAATCCTTTTTTCTAAACAATTTTAATTTTTTGAATACAGGCCCGAAATTTTTTAAACATGATGTGCCCTCTCTATCATTAGTTACTGTGTTAATTTTAGACCAATGTAGATTACCCCTGACTTACCTGTAATTATAAATGAGAGAAAAAAATACACTGTTAAATCACTGTCCATATATGCATAATACTAAAGGATATTTTACTTTTAAATCCTATTAGTAAAATGGTTTACGATAATCCATATGTAAATAATGAAAAAAACATTTCAAATGCTTGATATCTTTTTTGTCATAATTCATCTAAATGTGTTCCTTATGTTTACACAATACATTTCTATAAAAACACTCACTCAAAAACAGTTTAATATAAAACTCTAAATATACCGGGTGTCCCATTATTCCTTGGACATAGAACTACCACGTATTTTTGGAATGAAAATAAGTCGATTGGACACAATTTACCTCTATACAAAAGTGCTTCGTTGGTCCGTTAGAGGGCATCAAAGTAAAAAAAAAAAACAACACATTTTTTTAAGATATTTTAAAAACCGATATTCCGATTTGAATGAGATTTAGGGTGCCCATGTTTTGCTAGGCGCTCTAATATTTGACTTTCACAAAAAAACCGAAAGGGTTCGAGAAGGGTGAAAACTACCCTCACCCCTACATAAATTCTAGTAGAAATGTTTTGCAACTTTAACGACGACTCTGAATTTTTTTTCATAAAAAGGTCCTTTTATTTACTTCATTTTTTGTCTCATGTAAAAAAACGCCACCTCGCATAGTTCTTGAGAAAAAAAAATGTTTTTTTCCGATGCTGACCTACAAAACAATTTTCTTGTCACATCATCCGTTAAAATCTAGTAGGCGATAATAATCTAGTTGGCGAAAATGTGGAATGTTATGTCAGTGTCACAAATGATTTTTGACAATAAGCTTCATAAATTTTAAATTAATTAACGTTTGGGTTTATTTTTGATTGATAGTTTGTTGTTGTTGTTGCTTGTTTTCCCTGTGAATATGGAATATTCTTTTGATGAACCGACTGATATGGTGCTAGTACTTCGTTTTTGCGAAGGTAATTGTAGGAAAAGTGTTCGAGTGTATCAAGAGAGATATCCGAATCGACAAATTCCAAATCGCCAGACTTTTGCCAGCATTGAACGTCGACTTCGAGAAATTGGACGATTCCAACCCTCGAGAGTCAATGCTGGAAAACCGCGGCAAGCCCGAACACCTCTAGTGGAAGAAGCTGTTCTTGAAGTAGTCGAAGCAAGTCCAGGTATCAGCACTCGCAGGTTAGAACTTGAACAAAGAGTTAAAAAAGCACTGTTAACCGGATTTTAAATGACAACTCATTCATTCATTTCACGTTCAGCCCGTCCAAGAATTGTTGCCCATTGATCATCACTCATGTCAGATTTGTACGAAATGTTTTAGAATGCAGAGCAATTAATAGACTATTTCACAAAAAATTTTGTTTACGGATGAGTCATGATTTACCCGTCGTGGTATGATAAATTTGCATAATAAACGTTTACGCCGCAGAATATCAGCATTCAGTGACAGAAAGACATTTTCAACGAGAATTTAAAATTAACGTTTCAATGGGGATTGTTAGTAACTTTTTAGTTGGCCCATATAGGTCTCCTGATAACCTAAACGGAGATAGCTATCTACATTTTCTACAGTATTCTTTACCCGAATTATTAGAACTGCCTCTGAATGTAAGAAGAGACATGTTTTTTATGCACGATGGAGCACTTTGCGCGTGCTGTAAGAAATTATCTGAACGAGAATTTTTGTGGTAGATGGATTGGTAGAGGTCAAGAAGCTTCAATTCAATGGCCACCTTGTTCCCGGACCTTAATCCTTGCGATTTTTTCATATGGGGAGCCTTGAAAACAAAGGTATATGAGGTCCAGATAAACAACGCCGATCAACTATGGGATAGGATTCACAATGCTGCGAATACATTAAATAATAATGATATTTTAGAGAGTTAGTTTCAATTTTTTGCGCCATATTGTTATGTGCAGGAACGAAGGTGGTGGTCATATTGAACAACTTTTGTAAAAAATACTATTACCTGTGTTAAATAAAACTCGTAATAATAATTAATATCATACTTACTTGTTTAATTTCACCAACTAATTTTAATTATCAGTAAAATGCTTGTTAGTCTTTTTATTTTTGCGTAAATCATTAGCCAGAATAATTTTGTACAAGAGACAAAAAATGGAAGTAAATAGAAGGACCTTTTTATGAAAAAAAATTCAGAGTCGTCGTTAAAGTTGTAAAATATTTCTGCTAGAATTTATGTAGGGGTGAGGGTAGTTTTCACCCTTCTCGAACCCTTTCGTGTTTTTGGTGAAAGTCAAATATTAGAGCGCCTAGCACAACATGGGCACCCTAAATCTCATTCAAATTGGAATATCAGTTTTTAAAATATCTTAAAAAAATGTATTTATTTTTTTTTACTTTGATGCCCTCTAACGGACAAACAAAGCACTTTTGTATAGAGGCAAATTATATCCAATCGACTTATTTTCATTCCAAAAATACGTGGTAGTTCTATGTCCACGGAATAATGGGACACCCTGTGTAACTGATACAAGCAAGTTATTTGAATATGATATTATTTTCATAAAAATGCTTTAGTAAAAAAAAATTATTTACATACTCTAATCACTATACATTGTTTAACTGATTTTAAATCCTAGTATTATATTCTTTATAGAGCTAGTACTTATATAAATGTAGTTTGGCTATTAACTTATGAGAGTACACACAAGAACCTTGTGACTGCCTATAAAATATTGTGCCATACTATATTAATAAAAAATGGATCAATCCAAATCACTGTATGGTATTCTAGTAATATTTTGTCTGCCTCTACCTTTCTTCTTAAACAAATACCTCGGTACCTGTGAGCATTATCTGATTAAAAATTAAATCATACAGTAATACTATATTTCTGATAGTTTTTTCTATTGTCTCCTAAACTATATGTGCCAAGTTTTAGATATCTTTTTGTTAGCCTAAGCTATTGCTAAACTTTATTAACAAGTGCATCAGATATAACACTGGACTTTTAAATGATAGAAACAGAATTGTATTGAAACACAAATGATAGCCTAACTTTATAATTTATATATATATTTAACCTTTTACTCTATCCCTAAACTTTTAATTACATCAGTTATAAAATCGGAGTTTGAAATGATAGAAACAGTTTTGAGTGATTCGAACTGAAAGTTCACTTTATAATTTATACTAGTTCTGTAAATAAGTATTGTTTTATGTGAATATTGAATTTTATCACATTGACTTAACATGGTTAATAAAATATTGTCAGAAAAATAAAAAAAAAAAACATTTTAGAATAATGTATGAAGCTGCCATTTCAAAGAACATTACGTGACCTGGTGTAAAGTGATCTGGATCAATCTTAAAACAGTTGTAAAACTTTATTTAAGACATGTACAAAATAAATAACTTTAATATTAATTGTTCTTTTTTTTAAAAACACATATCGAGACAACACTTCCAATTTTGCCACCAAATTTAAATTGTGGAGTAGGAATAACTGCTTGTAAACAAAAATATTCTTTGTATTGATCTTCAAGCTCCATTTGAGTCCAATTACACGAAGTTATAATAAAACTTCCATTATCTTTTAATGCATTATGAATATTCACTGTATATTTTTTACGATCTTCCTTGGAATTTTGACTTAAACTTATAGCATCATATGTTCCTTTGTCATGTATAACATCATATGTATCTCCTAAATCTTCTAATACGTTACCAACGTTATATTTAATTCTTAAAACTTGTTTGGCTGCAATGGTTTTTGCTAAATCAACAGCTTTCGGTGAATAATCTAACCCAATAAGGTTAATGTATCCTTCTTTGGCTAACTCTATTAACATGTGTCCATTGCCACATCCCACATCTACTATATTTAGGTTTTTGTCAATATTTTTTAATATCCACCTAACTATTCTATCTACTATATCTTCTCCGAACCAAACTTCTCCTTCATCTCCATGATTTGAAAAATTTGTTATTTCTTCTTGGTATCTGTTTTCCCAATATTCTAGAGTGCCCAGTTCAGATGCATCCAATTCTTCCATCCTAATTTACTTTTCTTTAATTGTGGATTTTTCAAAGAATACTTTTTTTTAACTGAAAAGAAAAATAAATGAAAATCACCTGGTCAAAAAAGTTAGGTTATGATTTTTATAAACAATTGGCAAATTCTTTTATTTGAGACTACCTTTTTCTAATTGCATTATTAAAAATAAGGAAAGTGTGCTTGCTACATACACCACTGTTTATAGGAATTCTAAGTTACAAATGTACAATCTTAAAAACAAGTACAACCCTAGAACGAATGAACTAAAAGCCAGGCATTCGCCATTTCTTTCTTACCTTTCAAATGTAATCCGGGTCATTGTCCCTTGGTACAAAATTGATAAAGTAAATTGTAGTAACAAAACAGCTTGGTTTTTTTACAGTAAAGCTTTCGATTTTAAATCAAAGGAATTGTAATACAATTTTTGAAATAACACGTAGGCAAATTGCTCTTTCATCAAGACAATGCACCGTGTCACAAGTCACGAATCAATAATGATCCTAACCTAATTCATAATATTGTTTTTTCTGAATGTTGAAAACTGTCAAATTGACGTGTCAACGAAAGTGAATTTGCGCAGCTCAATTTGAGATTGTTGAAGCGATACGTGATTTGTACAAGAATATTTTGATTGATAAGACCTTCCTAATTCATAATCTGCTAAGATCCAGAACAGAAGTCATCCCTGGAACAGAAATTCAACACTTAGCCTTTTGCTAACCTATAAATGAACATATCTTCAGGAGGGTCTGGGGACCCTTCTGGTCTGTCCCCAGAATTCAGCAACATCAATTCTAAAAGGCACACTATCATCCCTCTATCCCCTTTTGCCCTCCGAATGTACACCAAAATAACAAATAACTCCCCCTTTGACGAAAGACTCAAATTCGAAGAACTGACGTTCTTGGAAAATGAAGTCCGCTCTACTAAGAACAAACAAAGCAACCTTGAAATCACAGATGAGTGCAAAAGAATTTTAAAACAAATTAGAACGTACAAAAATAGAATTGTTAAATATGCGGAATTCTCTGCTCCTCCTGTCTTAGCCATAAGAGAAAGTATTAATGAGAACATAGGCAATCTTCACCCAATGAACTTGGGTAAAATGTTATTTGAATCTAAAGTAGAAGGAATCAAAAAAATTGATAGAATGGGTAGAAATCGTGTAGGCGTTGAATTCCACGGCCCGACGCAAACCAACAATATTCTGGACAATCAAGCAGTCATAAATAGAGGTCTCAAATTTTATATCCCCCAGAGGATGCTTACATGTAAAGGTCTCGTCAAAAGAATAGGAAGCGACGTCACTGAAGAGGATCTAATAGAACAGGGATATGGCATTCGTGGCCATCAAAAAGTTAAAATAATAGATGCTCACCAATTTAACAGGAGAGTAACCATGGATGATGGGAAAACAGAATTTGTCCCTTCAAATACTTACCTTCTAACTTTCACTGGAAACATGCTTCCAACGGATGTTGAAATCTTCAATAATAAAGTGGAAGTAATCACATATATTTATTCTACCATTCTGTGTAGGAATTGTTTAAGGTTTGGGCATCGAGTCAACAACTGCAGAGGGAAATACCGATGCAGTAAATGTGGCCTTAATCACAAGCAGAGGGATTGCTCCATTACTACCCAGGATGAAAACAGGAAATGCATTGACTGCGGAGACAATCACCCTGAACAAAGTAAAAGCTGCCCAGAATACATTAGACAAACTAAAATTAATGAACTCAGAGCCAAATACAATATTTCTTTTTACGAAGCCAACTTAAAACTTCCAAAAAATTCAATCAATACAAACATTGATTTAAACAATTTTCCTGATACCTTACATCAGTTGATGCCGCACAAGTCACAAACCTCTCCTTCCAGAAACTACTCAATGGTCACAAAGAAGAGGAAGCCTTCTCCGGTCAGAACAGAAGGTTACAATAAAAAAGAGCATAGGGATCAACTCTTTACGCTAACCCCCAGAACACCTTTTCCCCCTATGGAATCTGTCCTCTCCAATCAAGGGCAAACCGATGGCCAGATAACTAAGGAGTCGACCAACAGAAATAAACATATCAACATCATAAAACAAATAATACATAAGGACACCTCCCCAAAAAAGGAAGAATATATAAATATTAAAAAATACCTAAAAGATTTATCCCAGGAGAACCCTCACGTGGCTTCTTCAGGGCTTTCGGACCATTGACTCCAAAATCTCTTTCCTCATGAACCATTTCAATTCACTTAAAATTATTCAGTGGAACATTCGCAGTATAAAATCTAATAGAGATTCATTATTAAAGCTAGTATATGAAATAAATCCTGAAATAATATGCCTTAATGAGAGATGGCTGAAGGCTGAGGACGATATTAAAATTAATAAATACAGTTTTTTGCGAAAAGATAGAGATGATGGGAAAGGAGGAATTGCCTCTCTTGTAAAAGACAGCATTCCCTGGAAAGAAATCAAAATCCCTACTGTTCAAGTTAACAAGAAGATTCAACATCTATCTATTGAAATTAATTCAATGTTCCTGCATAACATTTATATTCCTCCCAATATAATCCTCCCTAAAGATTATATTTACAACATCACTAGGAACACCTTACCAAATTTTCTCATCATAGGTGACCTCAATACTCAGCATATAACCTGGGGTTCAGGAACCTCCAACCGAAATTGCCAAACCTTGTACGGAAACATAGAAGACCTAAACCTTTTTCTTCTTAACAACGGTCAGCCCACCAGGCTAACGACCCCCAGCCAACACACAAGAGCGTTCCCGATGTGGCAATTTGTAGCTCCTCAATAAGCCATAAAATTATATACGAGGTCCTAGTCAACCACATAGGAATGAGCCACCACTTTCTTACCATATGCCATATAAATAGTACAGGATCTTTTGCCATTGAGACTCCAACGCCTGAGAGATTCAATTTCAAGAAAGCTAATTGGGAGTCCTTTTCCCACAATATTACGCGTCTGACAGATAAAGCAAATAAAGGAAAAACCTGGTGGGATAGCGATTGTGACAGAGCCATACAAGGCAAAAGAGAATCCATAAAGGCTTATTTGACCTCTCCCACCTGGGAAAACTATGTTAACTTTAGGAAATCCAGGGCAGCTTGCCGCAAAATGAGGAAAAAGGAAACTGAGTCCAGAATTTTTGTGAAAACTTGTCCTCTCAGACCCCGATTGATAAAGTCTGGAAATCTGTTAAAAACTTTGCCAACTCATTCAAAGCATCCACCAATCAACGGCCATTGAATAACTCCATCTCTCAAGATTTACTAAACAGTCTCGCCCTTCCTCTCATAGATCCGATTGAAGTAACAACGGTAAACTTCTCACGGTTGAAAAGTAAGACCTTTTCAATCAATGAAATAAACAACTTTCTTCTAGACAGAAAAAACTCCTCTCCCGGTTTAGACAGAATTTCTTATTCTATGATTAAGAATTTGGATCTCAAAATGTTGAATTTCCTGACCATTAAGTTTAACCAGGCTCTGGTAAACCCCGGAGAAATTCCCAAATCTTGGAAAACGGGATTAGTCATTCCCATAATTAAAACCAATAAAGACCCCTCCTTGGTTTCCTCCTACAGACCTATTACCTTAACTTCTTGTATCGGCAAAATACTTGAGGGTGTTATAAAGAATAGAATTGAATGGTTTATTGAGAACGAATCCAAACTAAACAATATACAAACAGCGTTCCGAAAAGGAAAGGGAACTAACGATAACTCGATTATATCGACGGCTGAACTTAACAAAATTATATCCAACAATGAAAAAGGAATATTAGTTACCCTAGATATTAAGGGAGCCTACGACAGTGTAGATGTAAATATTTTTATACAGAAAATTAGCCGAATTAGGAATACCCCAAGACATCTCTGAAATAATCAGATTTCTACATCGAGACAGAGAGCTTTACATTCTGGATAAGAAAGATTATAAATTCATTGGCCCACAAATGGCAAATAGAGGGGTTGCTCAAGGCTCTCCCCTGGCTCCCATACTATTTAACATTTATGTCAACTCCATAATAGAAGCCATCCCCACAAATATAACTGCCCTTCAATATGCTGACGACATCGCGATTGTAGCTAGGGGAACTAATATAGTAGAAATTACTGAAAGGATCAACCATTGTCTAACCTTCACAGATGGGTAACTAATCACTGCCTGGAGTTTTCTCCAGCTAAGTCTTCGGCCATGTTTATCCAAAAAGCAGTACCAGACCAGACCTCCGAGACATCATTATTAACAACGAAACCATTCCTGGAAAGACCACCTTTCTTATCTCGGGGTGATCTTCGATTCTAAGGTCACTTGGGATAAACAAATCAACTCAATGATTCAAAAGGCTAGCAAGGGTGTGAATATTATCAGATTTCTGTGTAGAACCTGGTGGGGAGCCCATCTGGCTACCTTGTTGACCTTTTACAATGCTTTTGTCAGACCTGACCTAGACTATGGCAGCCTTGTTTTACAAAAATGTGCCAAACGACTTCTTCAAAAACTAGATACCATTCAATACCAGGCTCTGAGAAGTTGCATGGGTATGATGAAATCAACCCCTATTAATGTTCTGCTGTCTGAAGCGGGGGAAATGCCTCTGGATCTACGCAGGGTATGGTTATCTATAAAATTCCTCACCAAAGCAATAGCTTTAACAAACAATCCCTCTTTCAATCAGGCGCAAACCATGTGCATTAATTATAATGCTCGCTTCGATTTCTGGAAAAGGTACCAATCCTCACCAATAGTCGAGGCCATGGATTTGTTACTCCCGGTTATTGAACATATCGAAAAATACAGTCATATTCCCTTCTTCCTCACGGAAATGGACGTCAAAACAGTTCGATTTCACCAGTTCAATCTGCAGAAGGGAACGAATAACGCAATCGACTTTAAATTAATTATAGAAGATAAATTCAAATCAAGGACCCAAGTGTATACTAATGCCTCTAAAGGGACCAATCACAAAATTGGAATTGGGTTGTTCTGCCCCAAACTCAATATAGAAAAATTTTTGTAGATTAAGAAGCAATTACTGTTCATCTCCTAAACACCTATACAAATTAAAAGTTTTGAAAAGCCCTCTCTGTGCATGCGGAGAAGAAAGTGCTAGTAACCACCTTCTTTTAGAATGCCCCAATTTTATTGCTGAATCTAATAATCTTTATCATTCAATTTCCAACTTCCACACCAGGTCCCCGATAACCTTATCAGACGCTTTACAATCCCATGAATATCTGGTTAAAATAATTATATCTTTCCTAAATTACCGCAAAATCAAATTATAGACACCCTCATCGCCATCCACCTTTGTTGACGCTACTTAAACTCATCCAGGTTCATTCATAATAATTAACTAATCCGACAAGGTTATCTTATGTCGGATATCATTTAAGATAAAAGAAGATAAGGGTTTTGGAATATAAACCGCCACCCGACCGAATAGCCCTAGCAGCTGTGGTCGTAAAAAGCATAGAGAGAGAGAGATTGTTTTTTCTGACGAGGCTACATTTTGTCTTAACGGAAGAGTTAACAGGCATAACTGCCGGTACTGGTCTACTGAGAATTCCCACTGGATAATCGACAGTCATTCTCAGAGACCACAAAAGATAAATATTGACTTAAGGGTTAGTTTTTGGGGGGTGAAATCGGAAGTGAAAAAAAAAATTACTAGGTCATCGAGTTTGGTGTCGAATGAAAGCTTGTGAAAACACGAGTAAAAAAAATATATGATGCAATACTTGCGCACACTTTTCTTTGTATTATCTTTAAAAAATCACGAAAAATCCCTGTCCGCCCTGAAAAATTCTGGAATATTCTCCACAGGGTGTAGATTGAACGAAAATTATCACGAGTGCATTACCTTTAATAATTTATCTGGTATATAAAAAAACAAAAATTTCAAGGTCATCAGTTTTCAGTAAAGATTAGAAACAAATTTGTAGAAAACTCATTTGGGGCGTGTTTCGATCACTGTAACACCTTTGTAACAATTTTTTTTATTTTAAAAGCAATCGACGTACGGAACACTAATTGCGCAGGTTTAACTTGCACTTAATCGGTTATTTATCGATGGAAATCTTACAGGACAGCGGTATTTACAGTTACTCCAAGAGCAAGTTATTCCAACTTGTGCAGGTCTTTTTCCCGATGAAAGTAATTTGGATACCCCTAACAGGAATCTGTGGTATCAAAGGAAGGAGCACCTCCTCACTATAAAATCAATGTTCGTAGATATTTAGATGCGATTTTTCCTAATCGGTGGATAGGCAGAAGTGCTGTAGAATGGCCTGCAAGGAGTCCCGACCTTACGCCACTCTATTTTTTTTTTATGGGGTCATTTGAAAACCAAAGTTTACTGAAGTCG
>CM032454.1:166268349-166725849 GCA_019049505.1 Pachyrhynchus sulphureomaculatus | reverse complement strand
AACATAATTACTCATGATTTATGTTTTTAGAGAAATAAATATAAATAAACCGAAAAACGCGAGCTTGAAACTCAGGCTCTTGTTGCACATATAGCCTTAATTAATATTACAATATTAAGTACAACTTTTATACCACCTAGTTCTCAGGTTGAACAAAATATACATTTTTAAATGCGTAAAGAATAAAAAAAACTATAGACCTTTAGCATGTTTAACATAGCATATATACGATTTTAATAAAAAAAAAGCTGGACAGTAGTTGGATAGTCAGTAGCTAAGCAACTAATTTAGCTACTTTTCGGCTAACTACTACCTCATGCATGCCTTTTTAATAAAGCAGCTTGTAGCTGCAACTTTTATTTTTTCCTGGTGTTATTTTTAAAAAGCAGTAAGCTACTCAAAACGCTAGACGCTACTTAGCACCGGAAACTAACTTTTAAAAAGTACTTGAGACTACCTGTCGCTTATCTATATTAAAAAAGACATATTTATGTAATATAAATTGACGAAGTTATTCGTTAGATAACTTTGATAAAATTTAGTGCCTAAATAAAACAACACTTATTTTCAACGTTATTTAAAAGCCAATTCGGAGCTGTACTCTTTTTAACTCTCAAACAATAAAAATATTATAAAAAAATAAAAGGTTTTCAGACATTATTTTTAACAGGTTGTGTAGTACTCCCTAAAATAAGTCACTTCACCAAATATAGCTTTAAATTAAAATTTCAAAATAAAATAGTTAAAGCTTTTAGCAAGTATTTAAAATTTTAATAACATATAAATAATAAATTTTGTGCTTCAATCAGGTCTTCCCGACCTAACTTTACTTACATTCTCTCCATTACTTCGACAATTTATCGCAAAAATTTAAATGTTTTGAAATTATTATTGTTAATCTTTTTTAATTTCCTCCATCTAACATCTCCCTTAACACATATTCCTGTTTCGAAGACGAAAAATTACATTTATTGGTATTTTGCAGAGGCAAATGCGGAAAACAGATTAATTCAACTAACCATAATGCAGGTAGAATTTAATGTTTGTTTCTTCTAGATTGAAAAGCTAAAAAGATTCATTTTAACCTGTGTCATGAGGGAGCTCTTTGGTTCGGTCGTTAATCCAGTTTGAGGGCTTGATCTTCTTGCGACCACGAAAATAGTGTTTTGTGCTAATGAATGGAGTACACAGAGTCACTTGTCTGGGTCACTAGAAGACGTAAAGACAAGTAATATGGTTTCTTCATGACCGTATCCCTTTACATCTTAATATCGAGTTGCCCAACAGATGGGTAGGATTCAAAGTCACCAGACTAAAATTCCTGTGACTGTATGCGAAGAAATTAAAAAAAAAGTACACAGAAAATTCGGAGACATTCTATCCGCATGTACTAAGTCTTAGGTATAAAGAACAAGGCTTTCTGTAAAATAAAATGTAACGAGATCTGAATAAATAGAGGAGTAGATATATTTTTTTGAAAACTTAATATACGCTATATACTATTATACCAGGTAAAAATAAGGCTCCAACTTAACACTTTGTAGAGAACTTTAATAGATAAATAAAATACTGCCGCAATTCGATAATTATTTAGTATGTTACTAAAATAATTAAAAAAAAAAATCTAGCTGATATTTTGCTTATCAGAAAACGCATATTTACTGAATCTTATTCAATTTTGATTAATTATATTAAAAAAGAACAAAGAAATTGAATAAAACTAGGAATTATAGTTTGTCTATCTCTTACCTAAATATTGACACTGGGCTATCATTAACGAAGCTAAGGCATAACAAATAAAAAAAAACAGGTCTGTGTTTACCGGCAGAAGCCATTCTCATACTTAATCTTGCCATCAATTTTGTCCCTAGTCAATGCTAGTAACAAGAAAATCTTTCAAGTGGCACTAGAATATTTCTTATTTAACGTGAGTTAAGTAGAACTTAAATATACCATTTCGACTCCAAATTCCATGCAGTAAACATGGAGTGGATCAAAGGAAACTGTATGGCTGTGATCATACTACACAAGTACAACAAATCACTAGTAGAGATCTATGACTTGTTTAAACTGTTGTATGTATTTGTCGAAACAGAAAAGGATACAACGAGATATCCCTGTGGATGACAAGCCAAGAAGCGGTCGGTCACGGGAGACAAGAAGCCAAGTGGCTATCAAAAGAAGTCGCAGAAAATGATGGTAAAAGAAATGATATCCATTCCAAAACGCATCATTAAAGAACATCTTAGACTAGGAACATAGAACATGAGAGCGAAAAGCGGAACGCAAATGACAGTTATTGGCAAGTGCTCGTTAAAGAGAAAAAAAGGTTACTATTAGTTAAGCGTCAAACTGATGGGTTTACGGACGTCGAAAGCAACGTAAAACATTCTGAAGGCAGAAAGAGATGAGTAAGAGGTGTAAACACGTGCGGTCAACTATCAAATTAATATTATGGAGAAAATAGTGAGCCCTTAAACCAAAACTTGTTCTAAAGGCAAGCATTAGATTTGGACTGGCGGTCAATTCACCCAAATCTACTACGATTGAACATTGACACTTTCAAAGCCAGGATCTTCATTCTTTCAGATTAGAGATTATTTTATAGAGAGTTTGCTCTAAATCTCGTAGCAGTATCCAGACGATAAAATCAGTTATAGTTAAGACAACAGTTTCTACAAAAGTACTGGGCTAAATGACCGGATGAATCGGTTTGATGAAGGTCTCTATTTCAAATAAACTTTTATTTTTTCATTCGTTTAGTAAGTATTAAGTAAGAAATAAATGAGTACTAATAATTTTGCTTATTTTTCATTTGATTTAATTTATACGCGTAAGAGACATAACTTATGGCAAGACGACATATATTATAAATTGATATCATTCAATTCGATTCATGACATAACTAAAATTTAAACAATTAAAAATCATAATGTCGTGCATCTCTGAGTAATAGTAGAACTATAGATTAATGTCAACAACAGAAAAACAAAAGTGATCCTAAATTAAAGTAAAATAAATAATTACTTGTACTAGTATTTATTTTATTATTTACTAGTGTTTCAAATGATTAAGCTCATGTTATGCTTTTAATTTAGTAGGTTCCAGGGGTCGCGTTTTGATGTAGGGCGGTTTTGGCCAAGGCCATAAGTCCGGCAATGATGGTTCGTAGTTGTAATTGTATTGACGGTCTTCTACGTATCTCCTTAAGTCCATAGGTTGGGGATACACTGTTGCAATTCCTGAATAAAAATGAAGAAAAATCAATCGCATGACACCTGAAGGAAGTAAAGTAAAGTAAATCCCAAGATATAAGATCCTGCCTTTTGCTTTTTCAATAAACGATCCTATTAAGGTTTTATGCATAGTTGTCAGGTATTATGATAAACGTATTTTTATTTTACCTGCTTTGTATACCGCTCTCACTTGCACCTGCAATCATATTGAATCTATTTTTACCTATATATTTAATACCTAGCAACCCGGTTTGGAGCCCTTTAAGTATTTGATAATATAGGCCTAATGACCACAGGTCCCCATTAAGATTCGAAAGATACTTTTTATTATTTTTATTTTTAGTTTTACTTACAACTTACAACGTAACAGTTCTATTTTAATTATGTGGCGTCCATGGGGAAATTGCAATAGTGGCTATCGCAAGGGAAAACATTTATCACTTGACGCTAAACAAATAGTGAAAAATGTTTACGACAGTTTGGTAAAAAGAAATTTGAATAAACAAAGTGCTTTGTATGAAACCAGGGAACTAACAAAAACCCCAATTTCTACGATTAAGAATATTGTAGGAAAACCATCACTCGGGAACAGGAAAAAACGGAAATATGCAAAAAGGATGAGTTGACAGCAGTACAAAATATCAGACTAACGCGCCTTCAAATAAAGGTAGACGAATAACCATTTTACATGATGGATCTGAAAAGGGCTGGGTTTCAAATTGTCTACTATTATCTGCAAAAAATATAAAAGATTCTAGTTTGGACTATTACGAAGACACGACCGCAGAAATTTTTGAAAATTGGTTTCAAAATTCCCTTTTGCCAAATGTTCCCGAAATAGAATGTTATAGCTATGGACAATGCAAGTTACCATAGTCGCCTACTAAATAAGGTTCCTAATGCAGCCAACACCAAATCGGAAATACCGGACTATATGTTAGGAAATGACATTTATTTTGACTTTAGTTATAAAAAAAGTGATGAGAATTTTTGAAAGACTATAAATTGAAAAAGAAATATGTTTGTGATAGTATGGCTGAGAAAATGGGACACAGTTTTGCGGTTTCCTCCGTATTATTGTGTGTTTAATCCAACTGAACATATTTGGCATCAAGTTAAATCAAAAATAAGGGCACAAAATGTTTCTCCTACTTTAAGCGTGTCAGTGGTTGAATTAGTAAATAAAGTTATAAATGATATAACCTTGTGAAAGCTGGAAGAATTCCATTCAGCACGTTGTTAAAGTTGAAGATTAATATATTTATGTAAATAATATAAAACCACTGATAATTACCTCAGCTGATGACAGTGATAGTGAATTAGGCTTAAGTTAGAATATATTTTTATTTATACAATATGCCCCCTCTTGTAAATCCCATTCATTCTAACTGTATATTTGTACTTCTTATCCATTTGTTTTTACATGCATCTATAAATAAACATTTCCAAAAACACGTATAATTTTATTTATTTGCATTAATGAATAAAAAGTCCATCTCTGCAACTTATCATAAACAAAAGGTCAGAACTTTTTTATATTGCCCACTTGGATTAATACTCTTTAATGTGGGAAGGACCTAGATTTTCTAACAAATCAGAAACACATAGTGAAAGGTGTCGAGTCAATTTAATACTAGTAGAGATCATAGACTTTTAAGAGCTCGAGTAGAAATAAATGTCAAACTGGAACGCAAGAAACTGGGATGCAAAAGCACTTTTGTTAATTAATTACCTTCAAACCGGCAAAACAATCTCAGGAGAGTATTATCGCAACCTTTTGGATCACCTGGATGAGAAAATTCGTGAGAAAAGCCCTGGTTTGCAGAAGAAAAAAAATCATCTTTCATCATGCACCTGCTCACAGAGCTGCTTTCGCAACGGCAAAAGTGGTCGGATTAAAATACGAATTGTTGGAATATCCACCCTATTCGCCAGATCTGGTTCCGTCTAACTTCCATCTGTTTTCAACCACAAAAGATTTCTATGTGGAAAGCGTTTTTCAACAAATGATTTGATAGCCTTCGTAGATGAGTATTTTGAAGGTCTTCCGGAAAACCGCTTCAGAGATGGAGTAAATGAATTGGAAAATCGCTGGAAAAAATGTATTGAGCTTAAGGGAGATTATTCCACACACGTGTCGCTCCTGGAGCGCTTTAGGGACTTCCCTGTAGCACATGTGCTAGACCCGTAAAAAAAAGGGTGATTATACTGAAGAATAAATGTATTTTAACTCGTTAATTAATTTCCGCTTTCAAAATTTATTGACTGATCTAGTATGTACTATTACTTACTTTCTTTATACGCATATTCCATAATCTTTACAGCAATTTGTACGGATACTTCTCTAATTTCCCTCAATGGTGGATATATTCTTCCTTTAGAGAGAAACTCTTCTGATACGTTGTTAGCCACCGTTTCTGAGGCGATAAGGAAGACGTCTTCGCTGATATGGTGGATACCGGACGTTAGGACACCAAGACCTACGCCGGGGAAGATATAGGCGTTGTTACCTTGGCCCGGTTTGAAAGTTTTGCCGCCATATTCGACTGGGGCGAAGGGTGAGCCACTGGCAAATATACAACGGCCCTAAAATGTGCAATGTAAGTTCTATTCTAGGATAATACAAATATAAGATAAATGCGCACTTGAGCGTGCATTGTATTGTTTTCTTATCGTGATTTATTTCTCACCTCTGTATGTTGATAAGCTTGTTCGGCAGTACACTCGGCTTGAGAGGTAGGATTACTTAGAGCAAAGATGATCGGCCTGTCGTTAAAACTGGCCATTGCCTTTAGAATTTCGGGTGTGAAGGCTCCCCCAGTTGCACAAGCTCCTAAAAAAAATTGCTTATGTTTGTACCTGTCATCTTATACTTAAATAAATTAATGATTTTTATGAATGATATACAGTACAGAGTATTTTCTAGAGTTAAGAGCAGAGAAATAAAAAAACAAGCCAATTTTTGAATTCCTAGATTTCAAACTCCCAGAAAAAGATATGTAACGCGGTATATAGGGAATAACCCTCTCTAACCCCCGCCCCCATCCCTTTCGTCCCTTGTATGGTTTACTATAAATATTTATACATAAAATTTGTTTATTCTTCAACAAAAATCAGGGAAAACAATATACTTTATCTTCTTGCTAGATGTTTTCTATAAACCAAGTTTAAAACTGATATCTCATTCAAGAGTTATCATGCCAATCGACCGACCGACAGAGACAGACTGACGGAAATGAGTGGAAAAGCAAAAATCTCGAAATGTGATTATGTCACGAATACAACCCTCCTATCGCAAGGAAAGTAAAAAAATCTCCATTCTTAGGCGTCACTAGCATGTACATTAAACAACTCCTGTCTAGAGCTCGAGAGGGGAATTGGTAGGCAACCATCGAAAAATTTGGCATAAATTGTGGTTTTGCAGTTTTTATCTTAATTATCTCAGCAAGAGTACAATTTAAAAAATATATAACACGTAGGCTGAAAAGTTTTTGGTTTTAACTACTTAAAACACATTATTTTTTGCAAAATTCGACTTTATTCATCAATATAGTCTCAGTTCCGGCGATAACTTCATCTTTGGAGTCAAATCTCTTTCCCGCGAGCATTTTTTTGAGGTTTGCGAATAGTCGCTGGGGGCCAAAACTGGAAAATACGGTGGATGAAGAAGAAATTCGAACTTCGATTCATGCAATTTGGCCCTCGTATCCATTGACTTGTGACATGGTGCATTGTCTTGATGAAAGAACACTTTTTCTTGTTCATTTGGAGCCGTTTCTTTGCGATTTTTGCCTTCAAACGCACCAATAACTTTATATAATATTCGCTATTGAAGGTTTTTCCCTTCTCAGCATAATCGATAAAAATTATTCATTGCGCATCCCAAAATACGGAGGCCAAAACCTTCCCAGCTGACTGTTGTGTCTTTTGTTGCTTCGGGCGGCTTTCACGGGCTGTTATTCACTCACCTGACTGCCGATTTGATTCCGGGTGTGTAGTGGTGGATCCATATTTCATCCATTGTCACATATCGCATGAAAAATCCTTTTTATTGCCTCTTCAACAGGTCCAAATACTGCTCAGAATCATCAACACTTTGTTGTTTTTTGTCCACTGTGAGAAAAGGCGGTACCCATTACGAACAGAGTTTGTCATGCCCAAATGTTCATGCAAAATATGACCAACACGTTCTTTTGATATCTTTAGGGTGTCAGCTATCTCGCGCAATTTCACTTTACGGTCGTCCAAAACAATTTTGTGGATATTTTTGATGTTTTCCAGTGTAACCACCTCATTTGGGCGTCCAGAGCGTTCAGCATCATTTGTATCTACCGCGTTTAAAGTCAGCATACCAGTAAATGATGAGTAATTTTCCAGAGGTAGAGACCCCGTAACACTTATTAAGCTATTGCTTTGCTTGAACGGTATCAAAAAATCAGTGTTTTATCAACACACGAAATTCGATTTTTTTCCATTGTTTTGAAAATATCAAAAGTAGCGTCACTAAAACCACTGTAACTTTTAAACTAATCGTCGAAATGTCATGAAATTTTAACATGTATCGTTTGAAGCTTGGTACTTCCTAAAAAAACCATTTTTTGAAAAGGACGATATCTATGTCAGACCAAAAACTTTTCAGCCTACGTGTTATAACATATTTATTCGGTATGTCTAAAATTTGCATTTTCCATTTTTAGGACGCCCTATATAACTAGTAGAAAACCTTGGCATCAAGAGTTTTTATGAAATTAATAATAAAATTATGAAAGTTACACATATAATACTTGCAACTTTAAGCAACAAGGCTGCACATGTAAAAATAAAGTCTCAGGATCATCAAAACGAAAACGTGCTTGCGTGTTTCACTAACAATCATAAGGCCTTTGATTGTGTTAAACATGGTAAAATGATAGGGGGCGGATATTGACCGCCAAGAGATCAACTTCATATTTGGTTTGTATTGGCATCAGACATGGAAAGTAAAAATCGAACAACGCCTATCGAAGGACGCTTTCATCAAGAAAGGAGCACGACAGGGATGTATTTTGTCTCCGCTTCCCTTCAACCTCTATTCAGGGGCTGTTTTCAAAGAAGCTTTAGCCCCGATTTTAACGGGAATTACAAGTGAATGGCATCATGATTAACAACCTAAGATATGCAGACGACACCGTTATTGTGGCTGATACTTTGTCCGATCTACAGAGTATGATAAATCTCCTAGTTCGTCGGAGTGAGCAATTTGAATTATATATAAATGTAACAAAGATCAAGCTGGTTGAATTTTCAACAACACATGTTATGCGAATCTTATCGATAATGGGCAGAGAATTCAACAGGTTTTGTCTTTTAAATACCTGGGAACATTAATTAATAGCCAGTGTCATCCAAAAATAGACATTAGATCGAGAATCGAGTAAGCTCGTGGGATCTTCATGAGCATGAAAAATCTTCTCACTAGATCCGACCTTAGTCTAGAATCGAGTGCGTACTCCTATATAGATGTGAAAGCTGGACTCTTGATCCCAGCACAGAAAACCAGCAGAAGCTTTCGAAATGTACGTTTATAGGAGGATTCTACAGATATCATGGCTGGATAGAGTAACAAATGCTGAAGTATTTGGGCGAATGAGCGAATCTACAGAACTGTCGCTGACTATAAAGGAAAGAAAAACTAGTTATATCGTTCATATAATGAGGAGAGCAAAGTATGATTTACTGAGACTTGTCATCGAAGACAAAATACAAGGAAGAAGATAGGTTGAAAGACGTCAAAATTTCTGGATAAAGGACATCTGAAGATGGTTTAATTACTCATCAATAGATATTTTTAGAGTTGCAGTTCCTAGGACTATGTTAGTCATTTGGATCGCCAGTCTTTATCAGGAGACGGGCGCATTAAGAAGAATAATCAATCTACTCTTACCAAGCTTCTTGTTCTATCAGAGTAACGAACGAGGACGAAATGTCGCCTAAACGTCAACTCTGGGTCGTTTTTAATTTTTATCACCATTTTCAAGCAATAACAGTTTAACATTAACAGCTAGAAAGGCTATCATTGAACGACCTACGAACGCGATTTTATTGGACGTCTGGAAGTCAGAATAATTCTTGTTAAGATTTAGACTTACCAATCAAAATTGACGGTTTAATCTCATTTACTAATCCAGCAAAATCTTTCGTCGGCGCATGGTCCTTCGAATAGTATTTCTTATGCCCTTCGAGGTTACCTTCTGGTCTTTCTTTAGCTAGGAGCCCATCAATGTCCATCATCCAAATTTTGCTTCTCGCTTCATCTATTGAAACACCTTCCAATACCATCGCTAGAAAATAGATTTGGAAAACAAGCTTGTGAAAAGCATAACAAGAATTTTGTGTATGTAATTTTGTAGTTTACATAATTTCTGTATGAATCGCACAAAAAAATTCTTACCTCTAACCATTAAATCCGCAATACCCAAACAAGCTCCTCCAGCACCGAGGAAACATATTGTATGTTCAGAGAACTTTTTCCCAGTAATTCTTTTACAAGCCATCAAACCAGATACGGCAACACTAGCGGTACCTTGAATATCATCATTGAATGTACAATAATGATCTCTATGTTTCTTTAATAACCTAGAAATATAAAATATAAAATACGAAAAAAAAAAAAAACAAACGCTGACACAATCAAAACTTATAAACTTTTAAAACATAGAACCAAATATAATATCTGTTGCTCAGGCATATCCGCAGATAGCAGGAGGTCGTTCAACTTAACAAACACCTGGAAGAAATTCTATCTTGGGGTGACAGTAACCAAGTGGAATTTAACGCTACAAAAACCAAGGCGGCAGTTTTTTCTAAAAAAGTTAACGTTGCTGAACCCGACATAGTTATGTCGGGGCACTCCATTCCCCTAGCATCGTCGCTCAATTTGTTGGGCGTTAGTTTGGGAGCGAATATGTCCTGGCATGAACATGTTGCAGGCATAGCAAGGAGAGCTTCTCAAAAGTTGGGAATATTATTTCGAACCAGAAAGCTTTACACCCCACAACAACTGTTAATTCTTTACAAAGCTCAAATTCGACCAACTATGGAATACTGCTCCCATGTTTGGGGCTCCGCTCCCAAACATACACTGCATTTGTTGGATTCTGTTCAGAGAAGAGCTGTTCGTCTGATTGGAGACCCGGAACTGACCGGGGACCTTGATCCGCTGGAACATCGTAGAACGGTTGGCGACTTGGGTCTGTTCTACAAGTATGTTCATGGAAACTGTTCGAAGGATGTAGCCCGCTTAATTCCTCTCAAAGCGGTCGTGCATGTTAGAAATACACGTCGCGCTGGTGCTTCACATCCGTATGAGGTTCAGCTTGTTACTCCGCGTACAACGCTTTACAAGCAGTCTTTTATATGGAGAACATCATCCCTTTGGAATAATTTGCCCAGCGCTGTTTCCCACCGAGTACAATTGACAGCAATTTAAGAACAACGTGAATCGCTTTTTCCGCACACATGCCGCTCCTGGAGCGCTTTAGGGACTTCTCTGCAACGTGTGCTAGACCCATAAAAAAAATGACAATATTTATAATGTGTGTATGATCATAGTGTTTTTTACGCAAAATATAGGAAGTAATGGTTCAATCAGAGCCGCATAGTTGTGACAGTAAAATTTTTTACTTTAGGGATTAGCTTTGGGGGGGTGAAAAAAAAATTACAAGGTTATCGAGTGGGGTGTCAAATGAATGTGAAAACACGAGTTCAAAAACATATATGACGTAATACTTGCGCACACTTTTCTTTGTATTACTTAAAGAAAATAACCAAAAATTGCTATCCCCCACCCTCTTTCTAAGAGTACTGATTAAAAAATTTCGAAAAAATTCTGGAATAATGTCTATTAAGTGTAGATAGACATGACTTAACAATATGGTGGAAATTTTTTTCGTGGAAAGTTATGAATTTAACCGAGACCAAGAGCTACGAAATATCAATAGATATTCGACGCAATCAATAATGTACTCATATACTTTTTAGTACATTACTGCCTTAAGCATTTAACCAATCACAAATAAAATAAATTTCCATGATGACTGGATAAGGTACTGAGACAAAATAATTTTATTTTATTTGTTCATAAGTAAACAAATATTTAGGTAGTAAATATTTGTTTTAAACTTTTACTACAAGGATGTCTCGCTTTTTATATATTCTTGGTAACTCTTATATTGAAGCCGAGTGTTTGATTGAATTTCATAGAATACTTCAGCAATCACGGTGCGGAACACTAATTGTGCAAGTCCAACTTGCACTTAGCCGATTTTTAAAGGGCCAAAAGCGTTTGGCTGATAGTAAAATGAAACATATACCAATATACGAAGTTTTCTTCTCTTCTCCCCTATTGTACTTCAATTAGTACTTACCTAAATGCATTATGATTACCAAAATCTTCAAATTGTATTAAAGTGTTCTGACCATAGCGCCTGACTACTCCTTCCATAAACTCATCTATAAAATCATCATAAAGTTTACAGTTGTTCGTTTTTGTCTTAGACCTACATAAAGTGGATCTTCCAACAGTTTCTAAAAGAAGACTGTAAGTCATCGACCAAATTAAAATACCAATTCTTTTTAGATTTAAGTTAAAAAAAACAAATTTTGAGTCATATATAACTATAAATAACCAACTATGAAAGTCAAGTAATAGTAAGTAGCGACACCACTGGAGAATCCAGCTTGTACTACAAAACAGAAGAAGTCATTTAATTTCTGCGGCGTCGCGTGGACGTGAAATAAAGCATATCATTATAATCTGCTGAATCTCGAGCGGTGTTCTAAATTAGTCAAAATGTCTTGGGAATGGAAATCAGTGCTTAAGTGAGTGTCTAGTTTCTGTGACGTGACTTCGTAGGAATGTATAAAATGATAAGTCCTATACCGAAACGAACCCAACAAACCACTACTTACCTGATTATTAGTTCCCACATCCAATACTATAGGTAAGCATTCATGAGGTTTAACACCAGCCAACGCGGTATACAGGGCTAATTTTCCTACCGGGATACCCATACCACAGGCACCCAAATCACCAAGACCCAAAATACGTTCTCCGTCTGTTACTACAATGGTTCTTACGTTGGGTTCAGGCCTAAAATAAAAACGAAATGTGTTTAGAGAAAAATATACAGAAAAAAATATATTGGCTTGTCAGATAATGACCTTCAGTAAGTTTTGCCCGTGTATTCAAAGTACGAGAGATCCAATAATAATGGACAACCCAGCCATATTGTTTGTCAAACTATAAACTAGGACATGCCGTGCTTATCTACATTTCAGAGCTGGTTGGGTGAAGATGGCAACCATATCTCAAAAGATATTAGTACCGCTATTACCGCTCACTATAAAAAACAATTTTAAATAGGACCACTGTTGACTTTGTTATATAGACATATCTCTTTCTCTCTCTCTCGCATCGTTGCTGGATTCCGAGCGTCGAGATCTCTATTACATCGTTACACATAATTTATAAGAGCTCGCCAGGTTTCTCTATCTTCGAGACTTCTCATCATCTCGGGTAACTCCAAGTGCATTGTAGACATGATTTGATCGACGTATCTGTTGGGTGATCTGCCTCTTTTTCTTCTATCGTCGACTTTCCCTTGGATCATTAACTTTTCCATGCCATCCTTTCTTATTATGTAACTAAAAAATGATGCTATGGCGATCACTATTTTGGATATTAAGATCGCTCAGAACAGATAAGATCGCTCAGAATAGACGCATTTGTCATATGAAGAAATTCTGAGCATCCGCCGAAAGTCTCTATTCTTTTACGACATGCTGCAT
Source organism: Pachyrhynchus sulphureomaculatus (assembly GCA_019049505.1). Classification (NCBI taxonomy): domain Eukaryota; kingdom Metazoa; phylum Arthropoda; class Insecta; order Coleoptera; family Curculionidae; genus Pachyrhynchus; species Pachyrhynchus sulphureomaculatus. The sequence continues at coordinate 166,712,785 of CM032454.1, read as the reverse complement.
TAATAGTCCATGATTCGATTCCGTATGTGGCTCTAGAGAATATTAGTGAATTGACAAGTATTTTATTTATTCTGTGATCTTTACACATTTTGTTTAGACTTGTCTTTGCAGTTTTGGCCATCGCTATCCTTCTTTTGATTTTCTCTTCGCAGCCCCCTTTGTTAGAAATTCTAACGCCTAAGAATATATATATATATATATATATATATATATATATATATATATATATATATATATATATATATATATATAAAATCCGTCTTCACTTGTATATTACTGATTTTGTTACGAGGCGTTTTAGCTCGATCTACTAGTGAAAAGCTGACATTTGCGCTAACTTTTTCGACGCGATGCAATAGTGCAACCCTTTCTTCTTAGGAGCTAGCCATTGACGCCAGACATGGCAGAAGTAAAATTGTTTGTACAGTTACCGCTAAACTGTCAACAAGTATTCTTATTTATGGGTCATCGTCAGTACAGCTTCTTTCTTTTACCGCCAGTAGTCTCTAATCTTAGATGAAAAGGGTTTGGCAGTTTCACATTAGAGAAGGCTAGAATTTGTTGGCTACTAATATCTTTTGACATATTGTTTTCAATTCTTGGCAGCTGTCATGTTTGTGTTGCGAGATGTCAAATATTGACACCTACCCCTAGTCTAGCTGACGAGCAATGAAATGAGGCGAAACATGACATGTCCTTGTTCGGTTTATTCTTAATATAATATCTATCGATTTTCGTCGGATAAACCACTATATTTTTTTCTGCTAAAGTAGAGAGTGTTTAAAACTAACGTACAGCTTTCCGATATGATATACCACGGCAGCTGACGATATATGATCTTGATCACTGGTATACTATAAAAGTAGTTTCAAGATTATTAAGTATGACGAAAAAGCCTTTTTTGTTGATATCACAATAGAAAGGCTGAATTTTATTTCGCAAACAATTTTTAAAGTTTTTATATAGTTTTCTTCTCGATACTACGCGACAAAATAATTTCAATAGGTATGAAGTCATGTAAATTTACTACACTGAATACGTTCAGCCAATTCTAGCAGTCTTTACGTGTAAAGGTGATAACGTGATACAGCACACAAAAATAGATGACATAATTTGTCAAAGCGAAAATACGATGTTATTACGAGGACCACCTTTTAAGTTTTTACAAACGACCACTAGATGGCGCTATTGAGACGTGACATTACCATTATTGTAAAATTTGACATTTGTTATTGTTACAGTGGCAGCTCAGAAATTGGCTGGTAGTTTGTTTACAGCGAGCGTTTACAAAAAAAAACATTTTGTGAACAAATGGAAATATTACGTGAAGGTTTTCGTTGGACACTTTTTTACGATTTTAGTAGAGGCCTAACAACAATGCCTCGAATATCTTCGTTCAACTCTTAGTAATGAATCCTCATCAGAGAAGACTGTTTATAATTGATTTGTAGAATTTCGTCATCGTCGCGCTTCCGCCAGCGATGAATTTCGTGGAGGTCAACCAAAATCGGTCGTTGCTCCAAAACATATCGATGCTGTGCGCAACATGACTGAAGAGGATCGGCACGTGACTTATCGTGAGATAGAAGCATCCTTAGGCATATCGAAGAATGTAATACATTCCATTTTGCATAAACATTTAGCTGTGAAAAAAATCTGTTCCCAATGGATTCCGCACGATTTGACCGAAATTCAAAAACAGGCTCGTGTCAATTGGTGTAAAGAAATGCTCTAAAAAATTCGACCTAGGACATGCAAAATCCGTATACAACATCGTAACACGAGACGAAATTTGGATATATTCGTACGAGCCGGAAAATAAGATGGGTTAAACTGTTTTGGGTGTTCTAAGATGAACCGAATTCAACAAAAGTGGTTCGTTCGCGAAGCACTTCCAAGAAAATGATGTTGCTTTGGTTATACTGGACACTGCTTTAGAAGATCGAAGAACAGTTAATGCTGAATGGTATACAAGAATTTGTTTGTCAGAGGTCATCGATGAAATCAGGAAAAACAACCGAAAACGTCACATGATTCTTCATCATGACAATGCCAGCTCTCACACAGCACGTCAAATAATTGATTATTTGACGGAGAAAAACGTAGAATTAATGACTCATTGTCCGTATTCACCTGATTAATGGCCTAACGACATCTTTCTGTTCTCGAATGTCAAAAAACCAAATACGTGAACAGCGAGTTTCATCACCTCAAGAAGCTATTGAATCTTTTCAAAACCATGTTTTTTAGGTAGAGTGGAAAAATGTTTCGAGAATTGGTTTGAACGCATGGAAAATCTTAAAGGCGAATATTTTGAGAAAAAATTAAACGATTTGTACCAAAAAATTATATATATAAATATATATATATATATATATATATATATATATATATATATATATATATATATATATATATATATATATATCTCAAGGATTTTCTACAGCTGACGCTGTCTTCCTTCTCTCAGCCTTTGATTCCATCCGTTTCTATCTTCCCAGTCTCCATCTGTTAGACCCCTGTCCTCCATAGCCTCGTCCAAATCGTCTCTCCACGATCGTCTCGGTGTTCCTCTTTTTCTTCTCCCTATAGGGCTCCACTCCGTTATTTTCTTTATCCACCTATTATCTTCGCTCCGTCTTATGTGTCCATACCATTTTAATCGTTTTTATTCAATGGTGTTTATTGCATTCTCTTTGATGTTCATTCTGCTTCTTATTTCTTCATTTGTTATTCTCTCCATACGTGTCACTCTATAACATCTTCTCCAATACTCCATCTCTACCGCGTTAATTTTAGATTTATTTCTTTTGTTGATCGTCCATGTTTCTGACCCGTATATCATTATGCTTTGTATCTTTGTATTATTGATTTGTATATGCGTGTTTTGTTTCTCTTTGTAATGTGCTTGTCCCACAGGATCGAATTTAATTGTCTTATGCATGTCCGGGTTTGTCCTAATCTAGCTTTAATCTCTTCTTCTGATGTTGCGTTTCTTGAAATGATGGTTCCTAAATATTTAAATCTATCGGTTCCTTTGATTATTGTTTCGTTATCAACTTCTAGATTCTCCACGTTTCCCTCCTTTGTTGTTAGATATTCCGTTTTATCAAAGTTTATTGCTAATCCTGCTTTAGTGTATTCTTCTTTCAGTTCAGTTTTCTTACCATAACTTAGAGTATATAAGTAATTTTCTCGTATTGGGACTCCCATTCCACTACATTTTTGCTTCCATTTTTTTAATGTTTGTTCGAGGTATATTTTGAATAGTGTGGGGGATGTAGAGCATCCTTGTAATAGGCCTTTTGATGTTTGGAGTCTCTTCCCTATTTTATGTCCTATTTTTATGTTCACTGTGTTGTTTTCGTAGAGAGCTTTTACTGCGTATATTAGTTCTTTGTCAATGCGTATTTCTTTCATTGCGTTCCATAATCTTTGTCTTGGTACTGAGTCATAGGCCTTTCTTATGTCTATGAAGGCTAAATGAACTTCTCTATTCTTTGCCAGTTTTTTTTTTCCATTGTTTGTTTTATAGTGTATATGTGGTCTATACATGATTTTCCGGCTGTAAAGCCTGCTTGGTCTTCTCCAATTTTTCCTTTTATATTTTCCTCTATGATATTTTTATATTTTTTTCCATACAAACGTCCCATACTCGATATTATGCTTAGGCCTCTATAGTTTGTGCATTTTCTGCGGTCTCCCTTTTTAAATATCGATACTATATAGGCTTTTGACCATTCCTCTGGTATTTTTTCTCCATTTATCGCTCTGTGGAACATGTTTCTCAGCATTCGATGTAATTTATTAGACCCGTACTTAATCATTTCATTTACCACACCCCCAGACCCTGCAGATTTATTATTTTTGAGTGTTTTTATTGTCTTCTTTACTTCTTCATAGCTTAGTTCTATCTCTTTTTTTTCTTATTCTGTTCTTCTTCAGGGTTCTCTTCCTGGAATTCTTGTCTGTCTTCTGTTAGCAGCTTCTTATAATATTCTTTCCACTCGCTTTCTGGGATATACGCTATATACATCTTGTCTCTGTTGTTGGTCCTTAATGATTTAATTATTCTCCACGACTCTGTGCTTCTAGTTCCTCCTATATACTGTTCTACATGTTCGCACAATTTTTCCCATCTCTCGTTCTTTTTTTTGTTTATCATCCTCCTCGTTTCTGCATTTTTCTCTTTATATTTCTGTAGATCTTCTTCTGATTTTGTATTCAGCCATTTTTCGTATAGTTTATAGACCAAAAAATTGTTATTGTAAAAACTCAAAAGGTAGCCCTCGTATTGGTAATCAACTGTAATGAATGCGAACTGTGTGTGGTTTTTTCTCGATAACACGGCTACAAATTTATATCTAAGGATCTACACTGCATAGAAATATAACAGATATAGATCTGAACTATCCCGAACCTGAATAAAAAAATAAACCAACAGTACAAGCAAACTCTACTATAGTTTACACAAAATAATATATATTTAAAACCCAGCGTTAAGGAAAATAAGAAACCATACCGTAACCGTATTTCTGTTGAAATCCTTATTTCCCTTAAAAGCTTTACCCTCAAAATCAAGACAATAAAATTACCAAAAACTCTTTCTATGTACCAGTTTTTAAGGACGTCATAGACATGTCCTATATCATTTATCGTAATAAAAAGTCCTCTAGGCCTCCTGTAGATTAGTCCAAACTTTTGACACGCCAAACCAACTGTGGGTGTGTATACTATTGGCATCAATGCTTCTATATTTTCCGTTAATAAACGGAAAAAAAAGTTTTTCATTCCGGTCGTGTAGTTCTGTCAGGTAAAGGTATTTATTTAGATCTTCGTGATAACGTTCGACTGATATCCTGCACAGTTCCATTTGTTCTTCTTGAGTTTTAATACGGGCTGGCTGGAGACCGTGGATGCCCAACGCTTGTCGTTCTTCCAAGGTAAAGGCCAATCCCTGTAACGGAGAGAATATTTGGTTGAAAAAAAACTGCTATTTTGTGTAAATAAAGATGTTCTAATAAGAAAGTTAGTGACAAGTTAGTGTTAGGGAAACATTAAGCCAAAAAAATGCAGAATTTTTTTATAAAAGCGAGCTTATTTTTAGAAAATAATCACCATTATCTACAACTTTTGTAAATAAGTTACGAGGCTTGTATGATAAGTACCTGGCCTTGACAAGAAAAAAACATTTTCATGTGTAATTTTTCAACATAGGCTCCTTTTAGCTCGATACCTTAGTCCAGTGGTTCCAAACCTTTTTTAACTGCGACCCTTTTTAGATTTTTTTTAAAAATGTTCGTAACTAGCCTTTCCCACCTGCCATATTGGATCAATAATAAAACAAAAAATAAAGGGTTTGAACAAATATATTTTAGGACTTAACAGTGATATTTTTTATAAAGTATCAATTATTAAGTATTAATGATTAATGTGATGATTGAGTTTGCATCTGCTTGACAAGTGTTATAATCAGAGACCGGATTATATGCAACATAAAAATCTTGAAATATGCACGCAAATATGCATGAAAAATGCTTAAAATATGTATGAAAAGGGTCAAAATATGTAATATTAAATAATAATAAAAGTAGTAATTTTTAGTTTTTTATTTCAAAATCGGCATAAAATTAACAAGTTATCGACGATGTTTAAATTTAATTAACAATTATTTTACATTTTTTAAAATTATTTAACATTCGTATTCTTGTACACGTACACAATAAGGTATTGTTCCAAATGTTGGGTAGTAAGATTGTGTCTGCACTATCGAAGTCATTTACTACACCTTTGATGGCCTCGAAATACCGTCGTAATTTTGGGTATTACCTTGGCATAAGATCGGTTCCAGACGGCGACATTAACAATACCCTGAGCAATTCAATTGCCTAGTAATACCGAGAAATATTGTAAATATAGGGAAAATATGCATCATTACTAGATTTTGGGTAAAATATGCAATAATCAGTAAGAATGGTCTAAATATGCAAAAGCATATGAAAATATGCAAATGCATATAATCCAGTCTCTACTTATAATTCTTGGTTGAGTTTTTGTCAAGGCCAATCTTATGATATCTTAAACATCAATCTTATTCCTGGCTTTTGTCTTGATCTGCAGAAGAGCTGAAAATCCACTTTCGCAAAGGGGCACTAATATTCGAAAAGAAAGCGTGGAAAGTTTAGGATACGAATGACGCATAGCACACCAAAATTGAGGCAACAATTTTTCCTGAAATAAATCACGCGATGAGAAGCAACTTCAAGAATTCATCCTGCACTTCATCAAGAATGTCGGTAACATCCAAAGATACTTGAAATGAGCTTCGTACTAATGCTAAGAACTGTTTTATTTCGTTTTTCAATTCAAAGACTCGGCCAACAACTAACTAAATTATTAACGTTTTAACACCAACCTTCCAATTTTAAAATTTAATTCTGGTTTTTAAAATTGCTAACCGGCGACCCCCCAACAAAGCCAAGGCGACCCCCTTGTGGGTTGGGACCCACGGTTTGGGAACCAACGTCTTAGTCCAACGTTTTTCCATCTTTTGTGTCTCATCTAAAAAAGACGATTTCTCCAACCTTTCCAAATAGGCGTTTGTTTCAGCAATTACTTCACCGTTTGAGAGATAGGAAATAATCGCTGGGGGCTAGCTAAATCTGGCGAATGTAGTGGATGCGGAAGCAATTCGTATCCTAACTCATGGAATTTTGCCATGGCGACGACGCAACTGTGCATGCGTCTATGGTCTTGATAAAAGAGAATCTTTTCTTCGACAAATGCGGACGTTTTTCTTTCACAGCATGATGATGCCATAAGTCCACATAATTCTCTCCATTAACCGTTTTGTCATTTTCAAGGTAATCGCCGTGGATTATGCCGCGCGCATCGCAAAATACTGTGGCCATGACTTTGCTGGCCGATAAAGTCGCCTTGGCCTTCTTTGACGCTGGTTCGCTACGGAAAATCCACTATTTGGACTATTCTTTGATCCCTAGGGTGCTGTGATGAATTCATGTTTCGTTAGCAGTTATACAACGACGCTAAAAATCATTCCGATTGCACTGCGTGTTTATTTTCAATTGTAAGCAATTGCAGCACACATCTTGCGGAAAGCTTTGCCATATCCAAATGAGTTATTAAAATGTTCTGCATCCGTTCAATTGAGATGCCCACAGCCTCAGCAATCTCGCGCACTTACACTCTCCGACCATTTATCACTATATCGTGGAGTTTTTCAATCATTTTTGGTGTGGTGACCTCATTTGGACGACCTGGTCGTTCTTCATTAAAAAAGCTTGTACAGCCGTGTTTGAATTAAGCTGTCCAATATTTTATGCTCGATAACGAAGGTGCAGAGTCATCATAAACTTCGCCGAGTTCCCCTTTTCTCTCACCATTCGTTTCTTTTTCAAAAACAAATATTTTATCACTGCTCGATATTCAATTTTTTCCACTGTTGTAAAATCACAAAAGTTGTCTATTTAAATGGCTGCCACGCAAAAACTAAATCACGCAGCGAATTGAAAATTTGACAGGATTCTTGTGAAAGGTTATGTTTACCAAAAGTATAATTTAATAAATATTAGTAGCGTCATCTCTGGCCGAGGCCAGGTACTTATCATACAATCGTAATATCAAAGCCGAGCAAGTTAACACATTAACAATAATGCATGACTATCGTAACATGAAGTTCAGAGATACTGCAGAAGTTTAAGCAAAGGAAGGAAAGAAGTTTTAAAGATGTAACTTGTATAACAGGTAAGCATTTTCTATTTTTATTTCACGTGAGTCTTTGTGGCGAGGTCAGGGATATTTTGCGAAAATAGTTGCTACGGTTGATAAGGAGAACAATTCAGGGGTGAGCAAAAAGGATGTCTTCGGACTCAGTAGGCTCAGACTACTACTACTATAACTACGTCAATCATCAACATAGTACCTAGGTAAACAACTGACAATACCACATCTACGAGTATATTGTCACTTCTGAACATTTTTCTAAAGTGGTATTTACAGGCAATTCAAATACCTAAGTGTTATAATTGTAGTTTTTATCTGAGGTGTAAAGTATCATACAAATATTGTTTTAAAATTCAACATCCTTTCTTTTATCTTGGTTATCTGAACACTTATTACATAGTTATTATATACTGTAATATTTATACAATTTATTACGTTACAGCATGAGAAATAATATTCATATGACGGCAACAAACTAAATATGATGATACACTATTACATAGTCATGTCAATATTTAAATACAGTAGTTGGCATTGTGTTTTAAGTTTTTATAGATAGATTAAGTTAAAATATTCAATATATAGTCTGTTTGGCAATAGCAACCTATCTGAGATAATACATTTAAAACAATATCTGCATACTGCATGATAGACTACATGGGGTGAAAAGTCCCGAGGCTTTCCGAGAGATGGCAGCAAAAAACCATATGATTTTTAGTTAGTGTCAACTCTCAAAAGATTCGTGTAAAATTTTCATGACTTTTGTCTAATAGTTTGCGAGTTACAGCCGTTTGAGTGACGCTAGTGAACTTAAGTGTGGTCCTACCAGCACCGATAATGCACCACGTTCCCCACGCACTGTGGTCCAGGAATTTAATTTTTCGTTCAAAATTGTCTATTTTAATTTCGAACCGACATGGATAATTTTTTTTTTAAATACTCGTAACTAAGTTTCTAAAAATCTCTCGAAGCCGATTTTTGAATTATGGCCAATTTTTGGTTATTTTTCTACCATTTTTGAATAATTTTTAGTAATTTTTTCGAAGTTTGCAATATTTGAATGAACAGCAATTTATGCTTCTTGATCTACATAATCTGAAATTTGTTTTTTTTAAGACCTAAAGGTCGCAAGGTGCCATTTTTCGGCCATTATTTGGATATATTTTAACCACATTTATCGTCATTTTAGCCAGAAATGGCTATGTTGATTCACCTTGTGACCTTTAGGCCTTGAAATAACAAATTTCAAATTATCTGGTTAGAGAAACATAAATTGCTTTTTATTCAAATATTACAAACTTCGAAAAAATTACTAAAAATTATCTAAAAATGGTAGGAAAATAACCAAAAATTGGCCATAATTCAAAAATAGGCTTCGAGAGATTTTTTTGGAAATTTAGTTACGAGTATTTAAAAAAAAATTATCCAAATCGGTTGAAAATTAAGACCTGTAGATAATTTTGAACGAAAAATTAAATTTCTAGACCACAGTGGGATGTCCAAATGAAGTAATCCCTCCAAAAAAGACAAAAAAATCCCCCATATTGTTCTAAATTACCGCAAAGTGAAAGTGCAAGAGATAGCTGACATCGTGAAGATATCGACAGAACACGTGAGGCATATTTGGCATCAATATTTGAATAAGAAAAAGCCAAATGCTCGACGGGTGCCGCGCACTCTCACGATACATCAAATACAGTAACGTGTCGAAGCTTCAGAACGCTGTTTGCGATTGTTTCGGTGTAATCCAAAGGAGTTTTTGCGGCAATTCGTAACAATGGACGAAAACGGATCCACCACTACACGCCTGAGACCAACAGACAGTCTGCAAAGTGGCTGGAATCGCATGAAAGCCGACCGAAACGTCCATAAACATAAACATCAGCTGGAAAGGTTTTGATCGACTATCTTAGCAAAGAAAAAAGTATTGTTTCATCAAGATAATGCAGCAGCTGACAACTCCATAAAATCGATGGTGAAATTGGACCAATTGGGCTACGAATCGCTTCCTCATCCGCCGTACTCACCAGATCTGGCCTCCAGCGATTATTACCTCTTTTCAAATTGGAAAAGGTGGCTACAGGGATAAAGATTTGGCTCAAATGAAGATGTCGAATGGGAAACTGAGACTTATCTTAGAGAGACAAATCGTACTATATGAAAATGTTGGAGGAAGGAGGAAGTTTCACTTCATAAGCCCTTTATAAGAAAAAATCTTTTGCCTGCCGCGCAATGATATCTGAGGATTCTTCTTAAACACCGCTGCCATCACTTTGTCCTCCGTTTTCTTTGTTTGAATTGCTTTTTAATAATTTACCTAAAAATATGTTATTTTCATATATTTAGCAGCCGCTCTGAGAGAAATTTTAGGTCCATTCGGATGCAAACACTGAAACACGACTTCGTGAAATATGTTCTTTTGTGACCAAGATCGTACGACAATCGAAGCTTTCGCTCGCAATTCAATCGTGTCGTGTGTGGTGATAGTGGTCTAAGACTTATTGACTTTTCGGATGCAATTTGAACTCTAAGACGTTTAAAACATTTCAGCTTTAAAATATAAGACTTGACGATAGTAACAAACACCAATAGGTAGGTGTTCGCTGAGACTTACGATTATGAGTCACATAAGCTCAGTAACGAGTACGGAAGCAAAAAAATCGAAGAAAGAGAATATCATCATTTTAATATATTATACACAAGTATAATACATACACTTACAAAGGCAAGAAGACCTTTCCAAATAATTACCGACCAGTAGCACTGCTTTCAATAATATCGAAAGTCATGGAAAAGGTTATCAATCAGCATCTTCTAAAATATCTTGAACGACTCAATATTATTAGCGATCACCAATATGGCTTGCGCAAACATAGATCAACAGGAGACATTCTGAATTATGTAACACATATTTAGAACATCGCAATTGAACACTTTGGAGAATCTCGAGCGGTTACTCTTGACATATCCAAGGCATTCGACCGTGTTTGGCACGATGGACTGTTGGCTAAGCTACGCTCTTATGGTATGTCTGAAAAGTTCTGTTTGTGGCTTTCATGTTTCCTCAGAGAGCGTTCTTTACGAGTGGCGGTCGACGGATTTCTTTCTAATACCTTCACTATCAATGCCGGTGTACCCCAAGGCTCCATACTCTCTTTCTCATTTACATTAACGATCTGCTGGAAAAGACCGGGAATCCAATCTACAGCTTTGCAGATGACAGTACGCTTATCTCTTCATTCACTTTAAACACTCGGACATCGGCTGCTCAGGCGAATATCCGCAGATAGCAGGAGGTCGTTCAACTTAACAAAGACCTGGAAGAAATTCTATCTTGGGGTGACAGTAACCAAGTAGAATTTCACGCTACAAAAACTCAGGCGGCAGTTTTTTCTAAAAAAGTTAACGTTGCATTCCCCTAACATCGTCGCTCAATTTGTTGGGCGTTAATTTGGGAGCAAATATATCCTGGCATGAACATGTTGCAGGCATAGCAAGGAGAGCTTCTCAAAAGTTGGGAATACTATTTCGAACCAGAAAGCTTTACACTCCATAACAACTGTTAATTCTTTACAAAGCTCAAATTTGACCAATTATGGAATACTGGGGCTTCGCTCCCAACATACACTGCATTTGTTGGATTCTGTTCAGAGAAGAACTGTTCGTTTGATTAGAGACCCGGAACTGACCGGCGGCTTTGATTCACTGGAACATCGAAGAACGGTTGGCGACTTGAGTCTGTTCTACAAGTATTTTCATGGAAAGTGTTCGAAGAATGTAGCCCGCTTAATTCCTCCCAAAGCAGTGCATGTTAAAAAAAACACGTCGCGCTGCTGCTTCACATCCATATGAGGTTCAGCTTGTTACTCCGCGTACAACGCTTTTCAAGCAGTCTTTTATATGGAGAACATCATCCCTTTGGAAGAATTTGCCCAGGACTGTGTTTCCCACCGAGTACAATTCAGAGCGATTCAAAAACAACATGAATCGCTTTTTCGGCACACATGCCGCTCCCGGAGTGCTTTAGTGACTTCTCTGCAGCACGTGTGCTAGACCCATAAAAAAAAATACGATTGAAAAATTCTACGACCTCCATCCATTTTAATCTCTTTCCCGGAAACGACATTGCTCATAACCTCTCGGTTTTTCTCTGCTTGAAGCACTAATGTAGCGAACTTGAAAGCCGTATCTCATTGCGCTCGGAAGTTACATCGGCAATAGACCAACATAAACAATAAAAAGAGAGGGATTAAAATATATATCATATTTCTCGTTCATCAAGATATCTGAAAAATCAAATTTATAAAACTACTCAGATAATAAACTGAAAAAATGTATCAATAAACTTAAAACTGGGTTTATCTTAATCCGAAATGATTATATTGTAAGATTTATTATTATTTTCATTAATTTTACGATGTATACTATCGCCTAAATATTTTAGTGGTCTTTTAATTCACTATTAAATAACTTGACATCATTACGGTATGTTCTTTTTGTATGATACAGGTAAGGCGAGTTATTTAAACACTTCTAGATAACGATATGGATTTGTCTCCCTACATACAGTCGGTCAAGTAAGAAAGTGTCGCCTATAACTTGAATATTCTGTCAAGTAAGACGTGAGTGCTCGTATTCTTGAAAAATTGTGTTTCGAGAAAATTTTTTGCTATCAACGGCGCAATTACCTTAGTAAGTTGTCCAACCGCGTCCTGCATCAATAATTGCCTGGTATCTTCAAGGCATGCTGTCGACGAGATTTTTTTGCAATAATCTGAATCTCGTGAGACAACTGAGTTAAAGTCTTCGGAGTCTTTACTCTGAGCTTTCTCTTTACAAGAGACCAAATGTTTTCAATAGGGTTGGCGTCCGGCGATTGTGAGAACCACTCTAGTACGTTATTGTGGGCCCAAGAGAGTGGTTTCGCGACCTGATTTTCGTCCAGCAAAGACTTCTTCAACGTGCTTCGAAATTTGACATCATGAGCACGAAGATGTTGTCAGAAGGTCTCATGGGGCACATTTAAACCCGATTTTCTTAATTTTGCCGCTCCTTGACGCAGTGTCAATTTCGGGTCCCGTAAAAACAAAGACACTATTCGTTTTTCGACTTTCGGAGTGACTTCGTCTACCGAACCACATTTTAGCAAGTCGTCGAAATTTTTGCTCTCGTTAAAATGATTTAACTACTTCACAAACGATACCGACTTTTTAATATATTTTAGGTCCTTTTGGATGGGAATAAAGAAAGCCTGCCTCAAACCGACGCGCAAATAAGTGACTCATTTTGGATTTCACGTGATTTTGACGAAAGTTCAGAATCGACTGACATTTTTATTAAAATGCGTCGTAGACAAAAGTTCCCTCTACCGATATTTTGTTAAATCGCTAGAACGGCATCTAGCGAAAATGAATTACACAACTCTACAAAAGATTTTTCTATTCATTATGCTCCAAAATAAAGGAAAAGTACCCATATTCCATATAAAGTTTGCTTTTTTGGTAGTTATGATAATAAAATATTTTTCTGAGTTATCGTAGAAATATTAAATAGTTCTGGTATATTTAAAAATACGGCGAAAAAATAAACGGGTCGTAACTTTCACACAGTGTCTACAGATGTCACTTAAGTGATAAACAACAATTGACTGTTTTGTAGAAGACTTAAAGAGGTTAAAATGTCGTCGAGAAAGTGTAAATATGATGCTGATGTATTTTGTTATATATGTGGTATATTTATTAAAATACGAGATATAAAATTTTATTTTTAAACGCATGTGAAAAGCTTTGTGAAGCCTACAAAGCCTATTTCAACTGCCCTGTTCGGAATCTAGACAAGCCCTGGGCTCCACATGTTGCTTGTAGTAATTGCAAAAGATGTTTAGAAGGTAAACAATTTTGAGTAAAAAAAGATATAAATATGTTTATTTTTATCTTTATTTATTTCAGGTTGGTATCGAGGTGAGAAACGGAGTATGAAATTCGCAGTACCGAGAATTTGGCGAGAGCCAAGAGACCACGTCAATGACTATTATTTTTGAGTAGTAAACCCAAAAATGCGAAACCCATCGAATATCCTGACCTTGCTTCATCTTCTGCTCCAATCTCACATAGCCCACAACTTCCGGTACCTGAACCTCCTAAAAAATTGTCTCGGTCAAGCTCATCTCAGAGTTCAAATAAAAATATTGAAGATGAAGAATTTGTACTGTCACAGGAAACACCGAAACTCCATTTTCTTACCTCAGAAGACTTTAATGACTTAATAAGAGATTTGAATTTGCCGAAGAGTAAGGCAGAGCTTTTGAAATTTGCTTATTGATGTCAACATAACAGATCAACGAAGTCGGCATGAGACATTTGCTACGTTCTTCACCAAAGAAGATGGACTTTGTTATTGTAACGATATAAGAGGTTTGTTTGAAGCAATTGGGATGCCCTGTGTTCGCAGTGAATGGCGTTTATCTATTGACAGCTCGACGAAAAGCTTGAAAGCCGTTTTATTATATAACTTCCAGTCGCTCATTCTGTACATCTAAAAGAAAACTATGAAAGTGTTAAAATTTTACTCGAAGCTTTAAAATATCAAGAGTATAAGTGGCAGTTCATTGGAGATTTTAAGATGGGAGGATTTTTAATGGGACTACAGGGTGGATATACAAAATATCCGTGTTATCTCTGTTTGTGGGATAGTAGAGCGGATGCTCAACACTATGTTCAACGATCATGGCCACTAAGAACGGAATTTTGTGTTGGAAAACAAAACGTTAAATGTGAACCTATTGCTGAATCTGAAAATGTATTAATGCAGCCTTTATACATCAAGTTAGGGCTTATAAAACAATTCGAAAAAAAGCTAGATGAAAAATTTGAAGCTTCTACATTTTTAAAAAACTTTTTTCCAAAGTTGTCGGAAGTAAAGGTTAAAGCTGGAATTTTTGTCGGTCCACAAATTAAAAAAATCTTTGCCAGTGAAGAATTTCCAAAATTACTTACTAGTGCTCAAAAAAAAAGTTGGAATAGTTTCAAAGCAGTAGTCTCTGGATTTTTAGGGAATAACAAAGTTGAAAATTACTAAGAGCTAGTTGAAAAGATGTTAGACAACTTTAAAACCATGGGTTGCAGAATGTAAAAGTACATATGGTGCATACTCATTTACGAGGCTGGTTTGAAAAGTCCGTGCAAAGTCCGAGAGATGGCACCACCGGCGCGTATCGAGGTCATGTTTAGTTAGTAGCATCTCTTGAATGAACGCACACCAAGTTTCAGTCATATTGGTCTATTTCTTTGTGTTTGGCATTCGTGTGGATCAAGGAAGTCGAGTGATTTTCAAGAAATGGACGAAAAAGAATTTCGTGTGGTGATTAGACATTACTTTATGAAAGGCAAAACGCGTCAGGAGACTAAAGAGAAGCTTGATAAACATTATGGTGACTCTGCACCTTCGATTAGAACAGTTTATAAGTGGTTTCAAAATTTTCGGACTGGCCATATGGGCACAAGTGACGCTGAACGTTCTGGACGGCCTGTGGAGGTTACGACTCCAGAAATCATTGATCAAATCCATGATATGGTGATGGATGACAGAAGAGTTAAGGTGCGTGAGATTGCTAGTGCTGTGGGCATCTCGACTGAACGGGTACATAATATTTTGCATAAACATTTGGACATGAGAAAGCTATCCGCAAGATGGGTGCCGCGATTGCTCACGCTTGACCAAAAACGGAATCGTGTGAAGTGTTGCAAGGATGGTTTGCAGCTGATCCAGAAAAATCCGGAGGACTTTAAGCGTCGTTTCGTCACTGTGGATGAAACATGGATACATTACTATACTCCTGAGACCAAACAATAATCTAAACAATGGGTTACCAAGGGGGAATCTGCACCAAAAAAAGGCGAAGACCGTTCCTTCGGCCGGAAAGGTTATGGCGACTGTCTTTTGGGATTCGCAAGGGATAATCCTCATCGACTATCTGGAAAAGGGTAAAACTATTACAGGTGAATATTATTCATCGTTATTGGACCGTTTGACAACCGAGCTGCAAGAAAAACGCCCGCGATTGGCCCACAAGAAAGTCCTTTTCCATCACGACAACGCACCAGCACACACCTCAGCAGTTGTGGTCGCAAAATTAATGGAAATAGGATTCCAACTCGTTTCACATCCCCCCTGTTCTCCAGACTTGGCTCCCTCGGACTACTATTTGTTCCCCAATTTGAAGAAATGGCTGGCGGGACAAAGATTTTATTCAAACGAGGAGGTGATTGCAGACACTAATGGATATTTTGCAGACTTGGACAAATCCTATTATTCGGAAGGGATCAACAAACTAGAACATCGTTGGACGAAGTGTATAAGCCTAAAAGGAGACTATGTCGAAAAATAAAAAAGGTTTACCCCAAACACATAAGTAGTTTTTATTTTTGCACGGACTTTTCAAACCAGCCTCGTAGATAAATTTGAAAACAACATGGGGGCGTACTCGGAAGAACAAGGAGAACGTTTTCATCAAGATATTATGAACTTCGAACAACGTTATCAGGGCCAATACAACGAAAATATGATGGGGGATTACATTTGGGGTTTAGTGAGAGAAAGTATTTATGAACATGAAAGAAAAAGTAATAGGGTTCACTTTTAAACTTTTTTCCACTATTTTGTAATTTGATATGATAGTAAAAGTTGATAAAAATCATATATAAATATATTTGTTTCGGTTTATCAATAAATAAAAAATTTAAACTATAGATTTTCTAAAATACTGTTCAACGGTTCTCCTGGATACAAAAGCAAATTTTTTCAGGCCATATATATTTTTTTCGTCTAACTGTCGATAAATCTATCGAAATTTCATACCCTCTTATCAAAGTCAAAATTCATGTTGACCTGTTATCGCGGATACGTTCTTACTTGGCAGACTGTAGTCGGTAAAGGAAATTCCTTTTTTTTAGGTTCTTGTTGGCACCCCTGCAAACAATACTTTGTGGACAGAGATTCATTTCTAACCTTATTTATGGTTAAATAGTACGTTATCGAACTTGAGTGCTTCGATATTTAATCACCCAAAAGGTTCGAAACCTGACGCCTACAGCGGTTGTTAAATATATGGGCAAATCGAGGGCATTCGTTAGCGAGTTGGTGAAACGATATTCTGTTAAAAAATGTTGAAGATCTACTAGAACGTGATTAAAGAGGAAAAGTGACGGACAAGGAGGAAAAAATGATTATTAACAAGATTTCCCGAAATCCTCAATCAACTTTGCGCCAAGGGACGCGAAAACCAAAGCAGAAAGGTTTGGATATATCGTATGAAACGATTCGAAGTGCCGGAGTACAATTAAGAAACCATTGCTGAGCGAAAAACAGAGAGAAACGACTCGCGAGGGCAGAGTAAAACATAGATCGAGACTGGAACAATGTAATTTTTTTCCGACGAAGTTTCATTTTGAGGTTATGTTATCACTCCATGACCCTGGTCAATTTCCACTAACCAATTGGTTCAGCGTACCGTGAAACACTCTGTGAAGATCCATGTTTGGGGATGTTTTTCGGAAAAACGTTTTGAGAGATTCATCTTTATCTACAATTTGAATGTTAACAAAATGCTTTAGATTCACAAGAAAGCATTAGTACCGACTACTAAACGGTGGTTTATAGATAAAAATGAGGAGTGGATTCTTCAAGAGGATAACGACCCCAAACATTGAATTAAAACGTGTAGCCATCCCAGTCGCCCAATCGCCGAAGATAAATAATTTTTTAAAGAACAATGCGTGACACCTTTTTTACTTGACTGGCTGTAAATTACATATTTTACATTACCAAGTCTATTGTATATTATATTAGAAAAAATAGACGATTTCTTTTAATGTTATCTTAAATCATACAACTTATGTCAAAACTGTTCATAAATGTTAAACAGACAATTTTTAAAGCTCCTCTCAGTAATTATAAAAGATCATTACTAACTTTTGGTGCCGTGACACCATGGTTGCTGATTCGAATCCGGCTCTAGCGGCTGGGTATTGTGACGTTCCAGATTTTAATGATATACAAATACAAGATAATACGCTAAGTTCGTGAGGCTAATAACACAGAAAAAAATTTTGGTCGCCTCAAATGATCCATATGGCACTATTTTGCAGAAGTTTTCTTTTTTATGAAACCATCTACTTAAAAAATAATTATTTTTAGAGTTATTTGCGAAAAACTGACATATTTACTAAGTACTTAATCTACTTTAAACAACTTGAATAATTCATAGTAATGACGTCAGAAGTATAAGATGTAATACGTTAGGATGCGTGAGATGGAAAGTCAGAATTTCGATGTTAGATTTTAGTGAAATTGGCAGATGTCAGACTTTTATTTTTATTCGTAATCATCAATCCGGTTTTTTATGGCATTCTTCACCTTCCGGTTTCCAGTTTCCATCTTCTTCGATCTTCCCAATTTCCGGGTCTTAGATGTCTCTTTGACACTGCCCTCTAAACACCTCCAAACCATGTCGCTCTTAGCCTCCCTCCTCGCTTGGTACCCACTTTAGAACTATCTTTGGTATTCGGTGATTTCCATTCTTTCCACGTGTCCGTTATTGAATTTCCTCATTAGCCGTAGTTTTTACTTTTATTACATCCCCTATTCTTTTATTTTTAACTCTGTCCTTTCTTAACACTCCAGTCGACCTTCGCCAGTGCTATTAGTTTCTGTTCCAATCGTTTCGTCAGCTGCGAAGTTTCACAACTGCATAACACTCTTAAATTCTGCATTGTAAATGAGGTGCTTTCTTTGTGATATTATGTACGACCACAGAACAGAGTTTAGGTGTCTTCCTTTACTTATTCTACTCTCCATTTCTTTTTCGGTTCTACTGTCTTTACTTATGTTAGTTCCGAGATATATTTACTACAAGCATTATTGACCTCACTGACATTTAAAGTAAGGGTTCCGTTTTCCTCTTATACAAAAATATTTGGTTTTCTTGCAGTTAACTGTTAAACCCCAGTTTTTATAATCTTCAAACTTTCTTGTCATAAATGTAAGGTTTTCCTTGTCCTAAGCAATAACCACCTGATCATCGGCAAAATGTAGTGTCCAACGTGCTCTTCGTCATCTCTCTAATGCCTCATTCAGGTAAATTTTGAATAACGTAGGAGACAGAGAGCAGCCCTGTCTGACACCCTTTGTTACAGAAAAATATTCAGGAACGTGACTGATCGTACACCTATTTTACTGCGGCGATTGTTGTACTGTTTATAGTTGATCGTTCTAATATTTGCCATAGTTTTTTTTTAACAACACACAACATAATAACATATAAATTCAAAAGTTTCTTTTGTTTGATTCAAGTGAATTGTGCTAATAAATTAAGAGTATTAAGTTATAACCGACAGGTTACACGATGATTTATTTCGATGAAAAAAAAAAAAAAACAAATTTCTTGTAATTAATAAAGGTTAGTAGACATTGTAAAAGTCTAGTATGTAAATTTAATGAAATTATAACAAAAACAGGTTAAATGATGTAATTTATAAATCGGCAAAAATGTGTGTATGCATTTTATTGTAATACTAGTCCAACATTTATAATGCGTCAAGGTTAACTTTACTTGGAACATAAAAATCGCAATCTACAACATTTAATTATATAAACGAAGTATCATTTTAAACAAGTTTAGTTGAATCACGTCTGAAAATATATCAATTAAATTTACACTCACAAAAGTGGTTTATCATAAAACACACACATCTTCATTACACTCTATCGATCCACCCAGTATATGCTAATATGTTTTTAAAGGGGATCAAAACAGAGTTAAAAAAAATCTATTTTTCTTAATAATTCGAAAAACACATCTTCAAGAACATTGTCCTAAAATTTTATGTTAAAATTCGTTAAAATATCCAAGTTACAGAGCTTTTTCTATTGACTTGTCTGAGGCGGAACTCCCCTCTTGGAGTATCTGGTCGGGTGCGACATTGTCGGCAGTTATAAACAGGTTTCTAAAAAGGAACATTATTTGAAAGATTAAACAGAATTGTAAACTGGTCCTTTATTAAGTGGGCAACCGTAAACATGCGATTTTAGGCTAGTTTTTGTTCTGTCGTGAGTTTTACAATTCCAAACTTAATCCGTTTTTCCGTTTCTTCCGTTTGTTCAAATCGGAACGCTTTTTTCTAAACATATTTAAACTTCATAAAATTTTCGTCAGTTAACCGTATGGAGAATTTTCCACGTAATGTTCACGATATTTTGGATCTTTCGAAAAAGATTTTTTACGAGATTTTTGTGTTTTAAAAATTTTGTCTTTTTAATGTTCCGTACGGAACACTTACGGGATCAGTTCGATTTCTGTCTGTCCGTCTGTCACACCCGATTTCCTCCGAAACTGTTTGACATAGAAGATTGAAATTTGGCACAAATACAGGAATTGATTGCTCAGTCTGAGCCGTGTAGGTTTGGAAGTCAAATTTTGACTTAAGGGGTTAATTTTGAGGGTTGAAATCGAAAGGGAAAAAAATTACCAGGTCATCGAGTGGGGTGTCAAATGAAAGCTTGTAAAAACACGAGTTCAAAAATATCTATAATGTAATACTTGCGCACCCTTTCCCTTGTACTGTTTTAAAAAATGGCCAAAAGCCGTATCCACCTACCCTATCTCGAAAAGAACTGACCAGAAAACTTATGCTATAGAATGAACGAAAATTAACAAGAGTGCATTACCTTTCTAAATTTATCTGGTATACAAAAAAAAAATAAAAATTTCAAGCTTATCAGTTTTCAACAAAGATCGGAAACAAACTTTGTTGAAAACTCATTTAAGGCGTGTTTTGTGAAGTCATCATTTTAGACCTCTGCATCAAAAATTTTTACTTTAAAGGCAATACGGAACACTAATTGCGCTTGACCGTTTTTAGTGTTCCGTACGGAACACTTATAAGATCACTTCGGTGTCTGTCTGTCTGTCTGTCTGTCTGTCTGTCTGTCTGTCTGGCACACACCCGATTTTTCTCCGAAACTATTTGACATAGAAAGGTGAAATTTGGTAATAATATAAGAATTGATGGCCTCATCAGAGCCATGTAGTTTTGAGAATTAAATTTTGACTTAAGGGGTTAGTTTTGGGGGGTGAAGTCGGAAGCGAAAAAAAAATTTTTTTACTAGGTCATCGAGTGTGGTGTCAAATGAAAGCTTGTGAAAACACGAGTAAAAAATATATATATCTAATATTATACTTGCGCGCACTTTTCTTTGTATTATTTTTAAAAATTCGCGAAAAATCGCTGTCCCGGGCCTTATCTCGAAAAGTACTTATCAAAAAATTTCGAAAAAATTCTGGAATATTCTCCACGGGGTGTAGATTGAACGAAAATTATCACGAGTGCATTACCTTTAATAATTTATATGGTATATAAAAAAAACAAAAATTTCAAGGTCATCAGATTTCAGTAAAGATTGGAAACAAACTTTCTTGAAAACTCATTTGGGGTGTGTTTTGTGAAGTCACTGATCATTTTATACCACCGTAACATAATTTTGATTTAAGGGGTTCGTTTTGAGGGGTGAAATCGGAAGTGAAAAAAATTTTTTTTTACTAGGTCATCGAGTGTGATGTCCAATGAAAGCTTGTGAAAACACGAGTAAATATATATATATATATATATATATATATATATATATATATATATATATATATATATATATATATATATATATATATATATATACTCGTATATAATGTAATACTTGCGCACACTTTTCTTCGTATTACTTTTAAAAAATCGCTGTCCCCTACCTTATCTCGAAAAGTACTGATCAAAAAATTTTGAAAAAATTCTGGAATATTCTCCACGGGGTATAGATTGAACGAAAATTATCACGAGTGCATTACCTTTAATAATTTATTTGGTATATAAAAAAAAAACAAAATTTCAAGGTCACCAGTTTTCAGTAAAGATTGGAAACTACCTTTGTTGAAAACTCCTTTGAGGTGTGTTTTGTGAAGTCACTGATCATTTTATACCACCCTAACAAAATTTTTTATTTTAAAAACAATCAACGTACGGAACACTAATTGTGCAAGTTCAACTTGCACTTGACCGGTTTTTTTTTAAATAAGTTACGCTTAACGAAAGTGACTATAATATACTTTTAAATTTTGCTTTTTTGTTTCCTAACTTCCAAAATTAGCTGGGAGGAGGAGTTTTCGTAGAATGAAAAAGTTATTTGTGCTGTAAACGAGTAATATACAGAATTCCAAACAAATTTTTTTCTGAGGAAATAAAAAAAATGGAATATTGCTGAACCAAATGTATCGAGCTCAACGGATATTACCAGGTGTAGAAGTATGAAATGCGGAGTTCAGACAACAGATGGTACACCAATGCAGGTTGTGCTATAAAGATTTGACACTGCACCATTTTGTTGTGTCATCAACAAGTGTCAGACGCGCACGAGTGATAAATTGGAAAAGTGTGTGCATAGTGTTGTGTTGTTGTATTCAATATGTTGAAATTTATACCGAACAAAGAACATTCGCGGACAGCATTAATTTTTTGTTTTCATTTGAAGAAAACTGCTGTTGAATCACACCGATTACTTCGAGAAGCTTATGGTGAATATGCTCCATCACAACGATGGTTTCGGCGTTTCAAAAGTGGTGACTTCGATGTTGCAGACAAGGAACGTGGAAAACCGCCAAAAAATACGAAGATGTAGAATTGCAAGCATTGTTGGACGAAGATGATTCGCAAACACAAAAACAACTCGCCGAGCAATTGGGCGTTAGTCAACGAGCTGTTTCCAATCGGCTACTAGAGATGGGAAAGATTCAGAAGCCGGTAGATGGGTACCACATGGGTTGAATGACAGGCAAATGGAAAAGCGCAAAAACACGTGTGACATTTTGCTCGCTAGGTACAAAAGGAAATCGTTTTTGCATCGTATAGTTACAGGGGATGAAAAGTGGATTTATTTTGAGAATCTCAAGAGCAAAAAATCATGGATAGACCCAGGCGCACCATCCACATCGACCGCAAGACCGAATCGCTTTGGCAGAAAGACACCTGGTATACTGAGAAATAAATTTTTGTTTTTGAAAAAAAATATTATTTATTTTGTTTTAATCTACTCTCGTATTCTAATTATTGAAATATTAAAAAGGCAATTAGTTTAATTTCTACTTTTAAATATTTCAACAATGTTTCAAAAGAAACCAATTTCTGAATCCATGAAAGTTACATGATATCATATTCATATATTTATTATTACTTAGTCAGAAAATGGCAAATTGAAATATGTACACAAAATTACACACATCGGTAATTAAATCGATAACACAATATCAGTATTTAATTTGAATGCATATCAGAGGCTATAAATATATTGATAAATTGATGCGGCGAAATATCAGAAGTATAATATCCGAAGCAAAAGTGATGTTACGCTATTTTTGAAAAATGAAAAAATTTTACATCAAAATATTTATACTTAAATCAGCGTTTCTCAACCTTTCAGTAATTGCGACCCAATTTTCAAACATAATTTTCATCGCGCCTCCCCCCCTCTCATACAATAACAATGCATGAAATAATAATGTATTTTCAGTATTTTGATGCTAAAGCTACACTATAACCTTAATTACAAACCTTACAAACTACCAAGAATAAGTAAATTTATTCATATTTGGTAACACATATCTGCTGCGTTGACAAAACTAGAATCGATGCCTCTCTATTGCTCTCTGTTACGTCCACCATATCGGTAGCGGCTTCGCGAGAAGTTCCGAGTTGCCTCGAACATTCGGAAAGTCTGCCCAAAAGTGTATAAATGCTGCACCTTGTTCAATTACAGCCCGTCTCAGTCGAGCTGATCGTTTTACTGCTGTCGGATTTATCGTGAATGTGTATGTTACAATTTACGTGTTAATTGAAATTCAAGGTATTAAGTATTCACGGCAGTAAATTTATACAGAATCATGAATAAATTTTTAAGTGGGCGTAAGCGAGCATTAGACGATAGTCAAGCATCAACAAGTGCACAGACGAGCGTGGTTCCGAAAATAAAACCAAAAAAAATATTCTCAATAATTTTTTATTTAGAATATACCAGTACTGAAGTAAATGAAGAAGGAAGGCCCCTGTGTGTTATTTGCTCAAAAATCTTGGCAGCAGACAGCATGAAACCAAATAAACTTTGGACATTTGGAAACCCCGAGAATTCTTCGAAATAAAATTAAAATCATATGTAAAGCAGTAATCGTTTTTTAAAAAAACTTTGTCTGTGAATTAAAAAGCATTACTTGCCTCTTACAAAGTTTCATATAAAATAGCCAGATGTAAAAGGCCTCACACCACTGGTGAAGAGCTTGTTTTTGCCAGCAGCAATTGAGATTGTAGAAACTATGTTTTGAGATAATTTTGCCAAACAATTGCTATCCATACCTACATCAAATGGTACGATTGCCCGTCGACTTGGTTATATAGCTGAAGATGTACAGCGTCAGCTTTTCGGGAAGTTGCGTGACAAATTGTTTTTAATTCAGCTTGATGAGGCAACGATTTTGTGATGGTATGGCAACAGCAGAACTATGTTTCTGCAAACCAATAGAACTCAAAGCAACATCACTCGCATTATCTGCTATCTTAAATGATTTCATAAACGAGGCAAATATGGCGTGGAAAAATTGCGTCGGAATATGTACCGATGGTGCTCATTCAATGTCTGGAGATTTCAAAGTGCACAAACACAAAAATCTCCACTGTGTGTGTGTGGACACATTGTATGATCCACAGAAAAGCTCTGGCTTCCAAAGAAATGAGTCCGGTTCTGAATATTACGCTCACTACAGTTGTAACCGTAGTAAATTATATTGAAATGAGACCCCTAAAATCTGGAATTTTTTCTGCACTTTGTAAAGACATGGGTGCTGAACATTCAGCGTTACTATTTTATTGCGAGGCAAGATGGTTATCACCTGGGAAATGTTTGCAACATGTTTACGATTTAAAAAATGAAATCGACATTTTTCTAGAAGAGGAAAACCGACCGGAAACCGAGAAGTTTCGAGATAGTTTATTTGTAACGAAATTGAGCTACTTGGTCGATATATTCGAGAAACTAAATACCTTAAATCTTCAATTCCAAGGAGCAAATACACATATATTCGATATAAGTGATAAAATTAATGCTTTTTGTAGAAAATTAGAATTGTGGAGCAGAAATGTAAAGTAAAAAAACCTAGAAATGTTTGCAAATGTGGGTGTTAAAACATACAAGGCTGAAGAACAACATGTGAAAGTTGTTTTAGTAACCACTGAAAATCATCCAGCCATGTTGACAAAGAATTTTAAAAATTATTTTCTTACTGACGACAACTTGGTAGCAAGTTACGAGTGGGTTAGGGATCCATTTCAAAATACTCCCGAAGGGTTCTCAACTTCCGAAGCAGAAATCTTCATAGACTTCACGGCAAGTGGCGAAATCAAAAGACAATTTAATAATAAATCACTCTTTGAATTTTCTACACTGAAAACAAGAGCATTTCGTATACTATTACTATTTTCAACATCCTTCCTTTGCGAAACCGGATTTTCTGCGGTGGCTGCTTTGAAAACAAAATATACATCCCAACTAAATGTAGAAAAAGAACTCAGAGTGTCAATTTGTAATATTAAACCATCCTTCGAAAATCTTTGCTCTGCAAAACAGGCCCAAGGGAGTCACTGATAATTATTAAACTTTATTTTTAATTAGTACTGATATGTTAATTATTAGGTAAATGCATTGTGCAGTACTAATACAATCCTATTTATAGGTGTATTATATCAGTGCAAATGTGTATTTCCTTTCAATAAATTATATTAAATGTTTTTTAATAATTTTTTTTCGATACGCTCGCGCCCCCCCCCCCCCCCCCCCCCCCCCCCCCCCCCCCCCCCCCCCCCCCCCCAATACTATAATCACGCCCTCTAGTGGGGCGTGCCCCACAGGTTGAGAAACGCTGACATAAATAGAAGACGATACTCTCTCTTAAATCTTGTAAGTATATCTCGATAAGGTGACCTTTATGTGTCACTTCTCTAACTGGCTTACATCCCGATAAAGGTATAAAAGGATTTTTTTGTAATATTTCCGAGCCGTTCTCAATTGTAATTATCTCTTCACAGCATAAAGATACCTGTCAGAGGCAGACTACAGTCAATACTAAACGAATGAGAAAAAAGGTAAACAACATGATTACCAAATCGGCTCAACGCGGCTGAAAGCTAAAGGTCAACCTTTAGCTCTAGGTTCGTAAGTAAGATTACATTCATCTTTCCCAAAAACGTCAATGAATAGAGTTAGAAATGGATGAACAAAAAACTCCCGTGAATTATGAAGTATTTTGTCGTAAAGTGGGGCATGCAATGTGAAATTGAATATACACTAATAAAATTTCATGCATTAGAAAAATATTACTTATAAAGCAATACGAATTTGCAATATTAATTTCAAAGGTTTGAATCTAGAACTACACTATTTGTGAAAAAAACGAACATTAAAGTTGTAAATATTTTCTCAGCATTACATTAAAGGCGCTGAACTAGTAAACCAGAATTAATAATTAAAAAATTTGCTTAAAATAATTATTCAAGGAAAATTAATAATTAGGTAAAATTATTGAAATTGTAACCTTATTTTTGACTTCTTTAAAGTTAGAGCAATATATATATATATATATATATATATATATATATATATATATATATATATATATATATATATATATATATATATACACATATATATATATATATATATATATATATATATATATATATATATATATATATATATATATACAGGGGATAAACAAAATAATATGAACACCTGACATATACACAAAACTTATTTATTAATAAGGTGTTGGGCTACCATTTGCTTGTAGAACAGCTGCAATTCTTCGCGGAATAGATTCGTAGAGTGCCTGAATAGTTTTCAATGGAATGTTGTCCCATTCATGTGCCAAAACTTCCGCCAATTGCTTCAATGATGTTGGAGATGGAAATCTGCTCCTCACTCTCTGCTCTAAAACTCCCCATAACGGTTCAATTATGTTGAGGTCTGGCGATTGTGCTGGCCAGGGAAGATGTTTGATGATATTCTGATACTCGTCAAATCAAGACTGAACCTTTTTGGCTGTGTGTATGGGCGCATTATAATCCTGGAATATGACAGTGTTTGGCAGTAATATGCTAGTCATAGTAAGAACTTCATCATTAAGGATGTCGAAATATCCATTCGCAGTAATCCGGCGAGTGACGTGAATGAGAGGACCGGCTGGATACCACGATATAGCCGCCCAAATCATAACGGAACCTCCCCCATGCTTGACTGTAGGAAGCAGGCAGTCCGGATCTCGTAGGCTTGTTTTGGGGTTCTCCATTCATAAACCCGGCCGTTTGTAGGAAACAATGTGAACGATGATTCATCGGACCATATCACATTCTTCCAATCATCAAGTGTCCAGGTTTTATAATCGTGGCATCACTTCTTTCGCAGCTTAGCGTTGGTTCCGTTATAAAGGGTTTCGTAATTGCAGCCCTTCCATGAATGTTAGTTTTGTGGAGCTGCCGCCATACTGTTTTTGTCGAAACAGTATTACTCAAGTGAGTGTTGACTTCTGCTGTCACTTTTGCCGCGGTAGTTTTATGTTGTCTGGCCACAATCCTTTTTAATGTTTGTCGGTCTGTCAGTTAACTTCAGGTTTAGCCCACTATTCCTCTTCGCCGATGATGTTTTACCATGTTTTGTGTATGCTGTCATTACCGTGGATACTGTCGCTCGTGAAACGTTAAACAATTCAGATGTTTTCGTCACAGACGCTTCCGTTAACCGAGCACCAACGATCTGCCCTCTTTCGAAATCTGAGAGATCACACATTTCACCGATCGCACCATATACACTGAAATATAACCTACAAGACTTGGCACGTAAACTGCGCAATACATACGCGTCGCATTATTTACACGGAAGCAGTGTTGCCAACGTGCAATAAGATATACAATATTGCATGGTGTTCATATATACAGTCCACACTGTTTATAGTGAAACTCTATATAGTGAAAAACTCTTTATAGTGCAATTTTTTCAAGACCTATATAAAATACATACATAGCAATATATACGGATTTTTTCTTTATATAGTGAAAAACTTTCTATCGTGAAATTTCGGTCAACATTTTGGTCTTTCACTATATAGAGTTTCGACTGTATATATATATATATATATATATATATATATATATATATATATATATATATATATATATATATATATATATATGTATATATGTATATATATATGTATATATGTATATATATATATATATATATATATATATATATATATATATATATATATATATTATGTGGTCTATCAGGAAACTAATAACACCACGTCGATTAAAAAAAAAAAATATTGACCAGATCGGTATAATACATTAAAATTCTTCAAAATAGTCTCCTCCTGAGTCGACACATTTTTGCCAGCGCGATTTCCCTGTTGCGAAGGCGTCCTGAAAGGCCTGTTCAGGAACTGCTTTTAAAGCCGTTGTAAAAGCTGCTTTCACGTCGTTATTGTTCTAAAATGATGACCTTTCAGGGGGATTTCAAGCGGGGAAACAAAAAGAAGTCTAGGGCGCCACGTCGGGACTGTAGGGTGTCTGGGGCAGTGCTGCCACGTTAAATCTGGCCAGGTAGCTAGTCACGACGAAGGCGGTGTGGGCTGGCGCATTGTCATCGTGAAGTTTCCAATCGCTGCTGACGTCTGATGACGATAGTTTTTGGAATATTTAACATGTCGGTCACTAAACGAACACTCATTCGACGGCCTGTTTACAAAAGTTTTTTCACACGAGACACATTATCTTCGTTTGAGGAGGTTGACAGGCATCCAGCGCGGGCTTCATCGTCGACCTCTTCACAGCCTTCTAAAAACGCCTTGTGCCATCTGTAGACTTGCCCTTGTGATAAACACTAATCTCCGAAGGCCTGCTGAATCACTGGTCACGTTTCCATTGCGGACTTGCCGAGTTTCGCACAAAACTTTATAGCGTATCAAGTATAATTATAAATAAAAATAAAAAAGGTACCGCACTTAAAAACAAAATATATGTTTTTTTTATCTTTACTGTATATAATGGCATGCTCTACTTACAAATAAAAAATTGATTTTTCGAAACATATCACCATGGGCGCAGATATACTTAAGTAAAAAAACATTTTTGCATTTTTTTTTAAATTTTTTAAACTTTTGTACAACAAACGGTTTTGCAAATATGTTTACCACTGCTGAAACATGCGAGGTACCAAATGAACAACCCTTTGAAGAAAACCGGGCCGGATTTCCAAAAACGGCTTAATGGGCGTGTATAGGAGGCTCGCTAGTGCAGCAAAAACCAAAAATAGTTAAAAACTTGTATTTCAAGTTGAACTGTCTTCTTAAACGATAAAAAAACCATGCCGACCATCTCTTTTAGTATCGAGAAATATAGTTTGTTCGTTGGTCTTTGCTGTACATAACGAAAGAGAAAAAAATTGAAAGTAGAACAAAATCTTTGTTAGTAATATACTGTGTGTGTATAAAAAAGGGCACTTTGAAAACAAATAGAGCAAAAGTAAGCAAATAAAAGAGAAGAAAAACAAATAAAATAAGCGAAGGAAACCATAAACGGCTTACCTTTTCTTTGAGGGTACTCCTTGTTCTTATTTAGAACGGTGTTCTCATAATTAAATAAGTAAAGTCTTAACGAGATAATAAGCGTATTAGAGTGCATTCTTGATAATGACTTGACGTAAAAATATTTATGTACAGGTAAATCTTCGCACTTACAACCAAAAACCTCTTATATTATAAAACACAGTCAGAATGCACACGCAGAATTGTTTTACGTCAAAAATGACAAAAAAGCAGCATATTTTTAAATATTTATAACTTCAAACCGGTTTAACCGATTTTAATGAGCTTTTTAACATTTTAAAAACTTATTTAGTAGATTTTTGCAATTTTACTATACAATTATACAACTTATGCTGTTATCTAAGTATTTTTCTCGATATACGACGAACGAATTTAGTAGTTCAGAGTAATAACATATCTGTTTTGCCTTGTAAATGCGTTATAACCAAAAATATTCTATATTTTTTCACAAGTTTTATTTGGCAATATGAATTAAATATTGATATTTGAGATGCCAACTGCCTGCAATGCACAAAGGCACGTTTCTGTTTATTGTTAGAAAATTCTTAACCAGAAGGAAGTCTAGTAATTTGTTAAAATGAAACATTTTATTGGCATTCATAAATATTACGATTTTTCACAAAATTATATTTTCTAACTTCTTTTAAAAATTTTTTAATAACACTTTTAAAATGACAAATCTATAAAAAGCTTGGGACCATTCGAGAACTCTGATACATTTGAAATTACGCTTCATAAATATTACTGAAATAGGGATATTTTTTTAAAAGATTTTTTTTATAGAAATGAGATTTAAAAAAATTAAAATGCCTCTACCAAATTCAGTCGTTGCCTATTGTGAAAATAAATTATTAACAAAGTCAATTATTATCTTTTAGACTCTGTTTAATTTTCAAAAGTTTTTACAGAGACAACGGGATTTAGTGTGTAAGAATCTAAAAAAACCGAGCTTTGCAAATCTCATTAATATCGATTAGGCTAATTTGTAATTACAAACATTTCAAAAATTATGTTTAAAATGCATTAAATAATTTTTTATGACCATATCGAAAACTAAATCTCTTATTAATAATCATTCCTTACGTCCCCTTCCTTAGTGATCATCGGCTAACTTATTTGCGTCAAAAAATGAACGATCTTTATTATTATTTAAAAAGAAAAATTCAACGTGACAAATTCTGCCGTTCTAACAGAGGTATATGTATGGTATATGGCCAATGAATTATAATCATAAATCAATACCGTTCGCCTGGTGATTACCAAAAAAAGAATACACTAAGAAAACCAAAACTAACTGCTCTCTGAAACTTTATTTTAAGATTTTGATTGTTACTGAATGTCGTGGGAATTGAACACAAACTTGGTGCAGACATTTGTATTTAAAACGTCTCTTCTCCTCGTTAACTGTCATTGTTTTAGCACATGCTAAACACATTAAAAAATATTTTTCCTTCTGTTATCAGATAATACTGTATCGGTTTGTTCGGTTGTAGATGCCTTCTGGTTAAAAAAGTCATTTGCCAGAACTGACTAGGTTTGGGCACTTCATCAATATCTATAACGGAATATCTATAACGATAACACAGGACACGCAACAATGCATTGTGACAGAGGATGAACGATGGTACAGTGTAAACTCAGCAGACTGAGAACAAATGCATGGTGGTGCTGGTTCTTTGCTGCATGCCATACAAATGTCCGACATGTTAGTAAATCAACTACAGTGCAATTAGGTATATACTTTAACCTAAGGCCTGCAGCAGTAAATAACTGTAGTGAATCGATTTTTTGTAGAGTACTCTTTATTGAAGTTTTCTGTACGGTATCTATAAAGCTGCTGAGGTTTTTAAGCAATTCTAAACACAGAACGATAACTCCACTAAAGCTTATAGTCAAACCAAGATTTTCAACTGTATCTTCTACCGCCCTAAACAGAAAGACATACCATTTTATTCACGGTCGCAGAGCCTTTCCAGGAATTCTTTGCAACTTTACAACGGTAGTCTTACAACAAATCGATTATGTGGACACTTTAAGGTCCATCTTGATAATATACTATTAAAGGTATATTTGAGAAACATTTGAGATCATAATTTAATAATAAATTGAGTAACAATCAGTAATCCTAAGAAAATAATGGGGAAAATTAATTTTTTAAGACGGCACAGACAGCAATTAAATGGTTGAAAGTCAACACTTACCTTATTTAACTTGGGGTCCCTCATATGATCAATACCCGTCATTATACTCATCATTCTTACCTTGTTTAACCTGGGGTCCCTAAGATGATCAATACCCATAACTTGGCACGGAGTAATGACGTCTCCGACAACTGAGTACCCCCTTTTTGATTCATCATTGAGGCTCAGAAATTTCAATGACTCGGTAAGCAGGACCTTTTGACCAGGCGGTGTTCGGGACAGGCCCGCTCTGAAAACAAAATAAATTTGTTTAGAGAAGTTTGTTAGTGCGATTTCAATTTAATTAAAAAACTGACCCAACCCTCAAATTCAACGGAAATTTGAAATGAAAAAGAAATATGACATTGCAAAAAAGTAAACCAGTGGTGTGTCCATCGAAGCATCCTACGAAGTTAATTGAAAAAATGTCTATATAACTTCTTACCCTCAAAATAAGAAAATTCCTAGTGTAGAGAGAACTATTCAAGCATCACTCAATAAATTCATTGAGTAGTTGAGGCTTTATAGAAGATTAAAAACGTTTGATTTGCTTGTTTTGACCTCCTCTATACTTTTTCCTTACACAAGTAATATTGAAACCTTCGTGAAGTTCTTCAATTTGTTACCTGACTTGATAGATTTAGAATTATCTTGATTTTCATGTTGCATCTCGCAGCCGCTCAACAAAATTTTTTAAGTTGTTTAGGAGCTTGTTTGAGCACCCTGTATATATTTTCTTATACGACTCAATATAAGAATCTTCGTAAAAAGTCCATCCTGAGGTTTTAAGAGTTTTTATTTCTTTTTTCATGTTGGGAAAAACGTTATATGCTCTTTGCTATAATGAATTTGTAGTTATACAGCCAGTGTCGCCAATCATGGAATCATAAAGGAACTTCTGAGACTTTATTCATTAAAATCCATCCACTAGTTTAAGCTCAAAAAATATACATGTATAGTAGTAAAAAAAAACATTACCACGTAGACTGGGACAACCGGAGCCTTCTTGTCTGGACAGCTAGTTAACATAGGTAAACCTAGTGCAGAGCTATGGAGAGAAAATCCCCACAGGTCTAGGGGGATTAAATTTATAGACTCCTGTCAAAAACTTCCCCCTATAATGGAACTCGGAAAGGATGACAAGGAGCATAGCTTTTTCAAAAAAATCCCTCCTATAATGCATTTCACCAAAAAGAGCCCTCCGTTATACTAAAATTTTATCACCATCTCAAAGTGATGACCTGAAGGAGATTTCCACAAAAAAGATCGCTCAATTATTTGATAAGGAATCCTCCTTTACACAGTTTTACCACCTACCCAAAATGATGACCAGGGAGCACTAGGGCTCTTATATACTACAAACTAATAAAAACTGTTTTCGGGAAAATTGGGCTCCCTAAACAGGCAAGTTGAACTTGCGCAATTAGTGTTCCGTACGTTGACTGCTATTAAAATAAAAATTTTTGTTCCGAAGTATAAAATCATCAGTGACTTTACAAAACACACCCCAAATGAGTTTTTCAACAAAGTTTGTTTCCAATCGTTAATGAAAACTGATGACCTTGAAATTTTTTTTTTTTTTTTTATATACCAGATAAATTATTAAAGGTAATGCACTCGTGATAATTTTCGTTAAATCTACACCCTGTAGAGAATATTCCAGAATTTTTTAAAAATTTTTTGATCGGTACTTTTCGAGATAAGGGTGGGAAACGATTTTTTAAAAATAATACAAAGAAAAGTGTGCGCAAGTATTATATTATATAAATATTTTCAGAAGCTTTCATTTGACACCACACTCGATGACCAAGTAAAAATTTTTTGTTCACTTCCGATTTCAACCCTCAAAACTAACCCCTTAAGTCAAAATTTAACTTTCAAAACTACATGGCTCTGATGAGGCCATCAATTCCTATATTATTACCAAATTTCAACTTTCTATGACAAACAATTTCGGAGAAAATCGGGTGTGACAGACAGACAGACACCTAAGTCACCTTATAAGTGTTCCGTACGGAACACTAAAAAAGAAGTAGAGGACGCCCACAAACCCGATGGTTTGACGATATCAAAAGATTAGCCGAATACAACTGGATAAACAAGGCCCAAGATCGAAGAAGATGGACGTACTTAGGGGAGGCTTAGGACCGACAATGAACTACATGCCTGAAGGAATGAGTGATGAATGTTAGTCAAATGGAACTCTGAGACCCAAACTACTTAATCTGCAAATCATACTTTCAGCCTAGTTTTACGTTTCCCGCGTACCACGAGCTCCAACAGGTGCCAGTCTACTAGCTATCGACGTCCCTAGACCCTTCCAGTCTGACTTTAGATCTACATTTCATTTGAGAAAAAGAAGGATATTGTCTTCATCTTCAATTTTTATCGTCCAAGTAGTCTTGCACCAGCAACATGCCGTCGCAGTTTCCGGTAGTGTAGGCCATCAATCTAGCCAAGTTCAACTGCGAATATGTGTTCCACCAGAGAGCAGAGCGGGAAGAACACTAGATGAAGATAAGTATCAGGGTCTTTGACATTTGGATATAGCATCTATTTCATTATATAACATAATTTTTCCTAGTGTAAAATAAAAATGGAATTTAAATGTTTCAAATTTATTAGAGGATTATCCTACATGTTATGACTTATTAGGCCTGTTTCGAGAGAATGATGGAAAACGCCTAATAAGTCGTAACATGTAGATTAATCCTCTAATAAATTTGAAACATTCAAACAAGTATTTTCATTTTACACTATTCTTAAGATGTTTCAAAAAAAAACAATCGCAGATTCAGTCCAGTATCAATTTTTCCTTTCAAATTTAATTCCATACTTGTTTTTTAAAGGTACCAATAATTACATCATAAAATAGAAGACAAAATTTACCTTAGCATGACTGTACCAATTATTATTATTTTAGATTATGGTTGTATACACTTAAAACAAACTATAAATAAATTTTATACCGGAATTTTATAATACCTATTTAATTAGCTAAACTAGATGTTATTCTAAAAAACCCAATGTCAAATGTGCCGACTTAACACTTCGTCACTTCAATACTTATCTGCTGAGTGATTAAGTGACATTTAGAACTGTGGTAACATGAAACTTTTACTGAGTAAATATTACAATCCGGTGCCAACCACTAGGTACTAAGGTGCCAATATTACAATAAAAAGGTGCCAACATAGACTTGTTTATTTCATTACGATCTTTTTTATTTATGAAAAAATACTACTTAAACGTGGTTCATTGTTATCTATGTTAGTTCAGGAAAAGGCATATTTCTTATTACCAATAAAGTGCTCAATTTAATACTTTTAGGTACGGTTGGTACCAATGGTTCACTTTACCTGATTTTATGTTTATTTTTAATTTCTAGTATTTACATGTGGCTCTTTAAAACAATGAAATTGTGAAGATTTTATGCTTGTGAATAAGTTCACATCCTTGTGAATTACGTCACGAATTATTTATCGTTTAAACAAAAAGTAAATATTAGAATTATGAAATTTTCGCGCTTTAAAATCAATATCAAAGGCCGAGATCAAGAATTACAAAAATATTCGTAAAATATATTCTAACTTTCTTTTTACTACGAGATATAATAAGTTCTTACCGGATCATTAGCAAATTTCTTTTTTAACATTTTAAGTATCGATTTATGAACCTACGAATACATAGAGGTCAGAGTAAGGTCACGGGAATGCAAGGACAAACTTCGTTAAGAAACCGTTCTGTTGCCGTCCTTAAGATTAAAACAATATGTAAGAAAATATATATAAATAATAAAAAAATCAGTTGAGGTTTTTGCTTATGTATTTTGTCTTTTTAAGAGGTAACTAAACCTGTTGCTACTGCACATTATTGGCAACACAATCTTGGCTTTGCACCAAGAATCATTTGACGAGCTGAAAATTAAAATTATATTTTTAAAGACCGAAAGTTTAGTAACACCGCATGTTTCTATTTTTTCTTGAATTTGGGAAAATATATATATATATATATATATATATATATATATATATATATATATATATATATATATATAATTATTCTTAAGATTTGTTCATTATCCAACCAAGAGGCAAGAAAAATTATCATAATAAATAATATTGAAAATCACCTCTTTCCCGACCCCTTTAATTGTGCACAGTGACGTAGCAGCAGTGACGTCATTTAAAATATAATCCTGTAGGTGTACGAAAGTTATTTTTATGACAGAAAGTGTTCCCATTTAAAAATTGTCAGCCAAAGAAAACGTAAAAAATTACCGAGTTTATCAGTTTGTGGTAAAAATACTCGGGGTCATTGTTTTCCAATAAAAATAATTTTCCTATACTCTCACATCCATATAGAATCAAAATCAAAAAACTATGTTTTAATTTAAATCCTAAATATGATCACGATTCACTTTAAAAAGTTATAATGCAGTAGAATATTGGTGATTCCTAAAATTCAATAAAACTACTTTTTTTAACTTCCTCGTGGGAAGTATTGTATTTATGAAAAAATCCCAGATTTTTACATTTCTTTATGCTTCACGGTTCCTAAATCAGAAAAAAAAATAGCCGATCAAGAGTAAGTGGAACTTGCGCAATTAGTATTCCCTATGTTGACCGCTATTAAAATAAAAAAATTTTGTTACAGAGGTATAAAATCATCAATAACTTCACAAAACCCACCCCAACTGAGTTTTCAACCAAGTCTGTTTCCGATCTTTACTGAAAACTGATGACCTTGAAATTTTTTTTTTTTTTTTTTTTTTTATATACCAGATAAATTATTCAAAGTGCACTCTCGTTCAATCTACATCCCATGGAGAATATTTCCGAATTTTTTCAAAATTTTTTGATCAGTACCTTTCGAGATAAAATGGGGGGACAACGATTTTTCGCGGTTTTTTAAAAATAATACAACGAAAAGTGTGCGCAAGTATTACATTATATATATTTTTGAACTCGTGTTTTTACAAGCTTTCATTTAACACTCCACACTATGACCTAGTAAAAAATTTTCTTTTTCAATTCCGATTTCACATCTCAAAACTAACACCTTAAGTCAAAGTTTAACTTTCAGAACTACACGGCTCTGAAGAGACCATCTACGCTAAATAATTTCGGAGAAAATCGGCTATGACTGACGGAGAGATACCGAAGTGATAAGTGTTCCGTACGGAACATTAAAAACATAGCCTCAAATTTCCCTTGGTTTGCCTATCTAGGTTGCTCGAGTGGTCTGTATGTCTGTTGGTACGATAACTTTCGAATGAAATGAGAAATCGATTTCAAATCTGGGACATATAAAATACTTAAAGAGGGAAAAGAGGCCTGTACTTTTGGAGAGACATCACTTCGAGGAAGGGGGTAAAAGGGGTGGAAGTCGAGAAATTTTGTTTAATTTTTGTGATTATTATATCACTTAAAACTGTTTGTTTTTCATTTATGCACATTTCAATCCTTTATATTTATATATATATATATATATATATATATATATATATATATATATATATATATATATATATATATATATACATATATATGTTACAATAGAGGTTTTTACGGATGGTGGAATGTAATACATTAAAATTCCGGGTTTCAATCTGTTCGTCTAACAATGAATGTGCACGACGTTTCGTCAAAATCTCATTTGGCATTTTCAAGTGCTCTTACTGCTGCTGCTACTCGATACTGTGATCTTGCTGCTGCTGCCGCTCAAAGCTAACTCACTCAGCTCGAAGCTAACTCATTCAGTTAGCTTCGAGAGGCAGCAGCAGCAATATCACAGTATCGAGTAGCAGCAAGAGCACTTGAAAAATGCCAAATGAGATTTTGGCGAAACGTCGTGTAAATTCATTGTTAGACGAAGGGATTCAAACCGGAAATTTTAATGTATATATATATATATATATATATATATATATATATATATATATATATATATATATATTCCAATTTTTTTTACAACCCCTCCCTTACATGTTCCAACGATTAATAATGCCTAGAATTATTTGCTTGTGTTAATAAAAATAAAAAAGTTAAAGACCATTAATAAAAGACATCGATCTCCAACATTTTATTTCCTTTTCTAGGGTAACATAGCTCAAAAACTATGAATTTCTTTCTTATTTCAAGTACACCAAATTTAAAGTCGGTATCTCATTTCGTTCAAAGCTATAACAGCAACACACTGAGGGAGAGACCTATAGACCGACGGAAATGAGTTTTTTTTTTTATGTTTTAAAGGACCCGAAACATCACGGTAATTTAAAACTACTCGATTCCCTAAAAATGTTTAACTTTAAAGCTGGTTAAGGGTTTAAATTCAAAAGAACATGTTTAAACCAGCTAAAGTGATGACAGTGAGCAATATAAAATCATTAAATTCAATTTCATTTATGATAAAACCGATACAAATGAAACATTGCTTTAAAATTTTAAAAATTGTTGTACCTCCTATATGCTCCAAGGTCTTCACTCTCGACTTTTGTATTTAATTTTCTTACGAAAAACGTATATTTGGTAATGGTTAACAACATAAAATATTATTTTCTCAAAACTAAATGTCGACTGGACAGGTTTTAGATACCATCGCAAATAGACTGGACCTGATATTTAGACTCCTTTAGTGAATCTGGCAGTTAGTGTTGCCACTATATAAAGAAAGAAAAAAATATCAATTTTTATGAATAATATGATAATATGAACTCTTGTCCTCAATATGATTAGTACAAAAAACCTTTTAACTAAACTAGTATTTTTTCCTGTTAAATAAACCCCTATAAATTTTTGGATTATTTGAAATTTCGCATTGGGTTTGAAAAAAATCACAAAAATTATTGAATTTAGCATCTCTACAATCTTACAATAAAATAAACAATATTAATGATATAAAATGTATGTATTTATGCCCCTATATTATTTAATTTAAAAGCTGTTAGATAATTTAAAAGCAGGAAGTCCAGCTTTAACCTTGACAACACACTATGGGAGATCAAATTACTTGAACAATTCCACTAATCTTGTCTACTGTTATTCCCCAATCTTTAATTTGGCGGTTAAAGAACTGTTATGATCTATTGATTAAAAAGTGCAAAACGAATTTTTAGCTTCTATCTTACAGAGATTATGCTGAATTTATTTCAGATATAATGTTAAAATAATGT
The DNA here is from genome assembly GCA_019049505.1 of Pachyrhynchus sulphureomaculatus. Lineage (NCBI taxonomy): Eukaryota > Metazoa > Arthropoda > Insecta > Coleoptera > Curculionidae > Pachyrhynchus > Pachyrhynchus sulphureomaculatus. The sequence continues at coordinate 166,673,946 of CM032454.1, read as the reverse complement.
AACATAATTATGTTATTTTTACTTTTTTTTTGAGTACTCGGTGGGAAACACAGCTCTGGGCAAATTATTCCAAAGGGATGATATTCTCCATATAAAAGACTGCTTGAAAAGCGTTGTACGCGGAGTAACAAGCTGAACCTCATACGGATAAGAAGCACCAGCGCGACGTGTATTTCTAACATGCACCGCTTTAGGAGGAATTAAGCGGGCTACATCCCTCGAACACTTTCCATGAAAATACTACCGACTCAAATCGCCAACCGTTCTTCGATGTTCCAGCGAATCAAGGCCGCCGGTCAGTTCCGGGTCTCCAATCAGACGAACAGCTCTTCTCTGAACAGAATCCAACAAATGCAATGTATATTTAGGAGCGAAGCCCCAAACGTGGGAGCAGTATTCCATAGTTGGTCGAATTTGAGCTTTGTAAAGAATTAACTGTTGCTGTGGAGCGTAAAGCTTTCTGGTTCGAAATAATATTCCCAACTTTTGAGAATCTCCTTGCTATGCCTGCAACATGTTCATGCCAGGACATATTTGCTACCAAACTAACGCCCAACAAATTGAGCGACGATGCTGGGTTTTTGTAGCGTTAAATTCCACTTGGTTACTGTCACCCCAAGATGGAATTTCTTCGAGGTCTTTGTTAAGTAGAACGACCTCCTGCTATCTGCGGATCTTCGCCTGAGCAGCCGATGTCCGAGCGTTCAAAGTGAATGAAGAGACAAACGTACTGTCGTCTGCAAAGCTGTAGATTGGATTCCCGGTCTTTTCCAGCAGATCGTTAATGTAAATGAGAAAGAGAGTAGGAGACAGTATGGAGCCTTGGGACACACCGGCGTTGATTGTAAAGGTGTCAGAAAGAAATCCGTGAACCGCCACTCGCAAGGAACGCCCTCTGAGGAAACATGAGAGCCACAAACAGAACTTTTCAGACATACCACAAGAGCGTAGCTTAGCCAACAGTCCATCGTGGCAAACACGGTCGAATGCCCTGGATATGTCAAGAGCAACCGCTCGAGATTCTCCAAAGTGTTCAATTGCGTTGTTCCAAACATGTGTTACATAAGTCAGAAAATCTCCTGTTGGTCTACGTTTACGAAAGCCATATTGGTGATCGCTAATAATATTGAATTGTTCAAGATATTTTAGAAGATGCTGATTGATAACCTTTTCCATGACTTTCGATACTATTGAATGCAGTGCGACTGGTTGGTAGTTATTTGGCAAGGTCTTCTTGCCTTTTTTAGGTATCGGCTGAACCGTGGCACATTTCCAGAAGGACGAAAACATTCCCTTTCTGTAGGATAGGTTAAAAATTTTACAGTAAACTGGTATTAGTTCTCTTGCACAGTTTTTTGAGAACTATGGCAGGTATTCCGTCAGCCTTTTTGGTGTCTAGCTTCATTAAAATACGCTTTTATGATACGCTGTCTGAAGACAACATCGGGCATCCCTGACCGCAATATGGGAATAGTAGGTGGTGTTTTTCCTTGGAAATCGACAGTAGAATGTGAAGCAAAGAGTTCAGCCAACAAGCTTTAAGATAATTTGTTATAATAACTTTTACAATACACGGTCATATGTTACTTTTTTATATTAAAACAAGGATAGAAATGTATATACCATAAATGGCAAACGCACAGTTTTAAGTGATATAATTACAAGAAAAAATTAGGCACAAAAAGGTTTTCAGATATATTTACAAATAAGAACTGACATTATTGTCTTTAGTAAGACTGCAAAAATAAAAATTACCATAATTTTCAGATAACCCGATTCCAACACTTTTGACAATGACGTACAGTATGAATTATTCGAAATATACCTCTTTTCGCCCCCCCTTAAACTCTTAATAAATAATCATGCATAAAATTTGTTCATTACTTTGACCAAAAAGTACGAAAAATTCTCGTAATACTATTGAAATTAAATAAAATTTCCCGACTTCCACCCCTTTTACCCCCTTCCTTGAAGTGATGTCTCTCCAAAAGTATAGACCTCCTTTCCCACTTTAAGTATTTTATGTGTCCCAAATTTGACATCGATATCCCATTTGATTCGAAAGTTATCGTACCAACAGACATACACACCACTCGACCAACCTAGACAGGCAAACCAAGGGAAATTTGGGACTATATTTTTTTTTCTGATTTAGGAACCGTGAAGCGTAAAGAAATATAAAAATCTGGAATTTTTTCATACACAATACAATACAATACTTCCCACCAAGAAGTTAAAAGAAATATTTTTAAACAAAATCGCAAATATTCTACTGCATTGCAACGTTTTAAAGTGAATCGTGATCATATTTAGGATTTAAATTAAATCATAGTTTTTTAATTTTGATTCTATATGGATGTGGGAGTATAAGAAAATTATTTTTATTGGAAAACAATGACCCCGAGTATTTTTACCACAAACTGATAAACTCGGTAATTTTTTACGTTTTCTTTGGCTGACAATTTTTAAATGGGAACACTTTCTGTCGTAAAAATAACTTTCGTAGACCCACAGGATTTTATTTTAAATGACGTCACCATTCTGATTTTTTTTAATTTCATTTTTAAAAGTCGTTCCACACTGTCGGACACAAAATTTTAAACAGGCTCTATCAAATTTTGTTTTAAAAAAGCCTGTAAACTTTTTTATTCGTAAAAATTTCGTAAATCACACTCATTTTTGCATTTCATGACGTTTCATAGTCCCTATATAACGAAAAACATAGTCTCCCATTTCCATCAGTACGGCTATCGGTTGGTACAATAACTTTTGAACGCAGTGAGAGATCCGGTGCAAATTTAAAAGACAATTAACACCGGAAATAACAACTTGTAGTTTTTGGCAAAATAGCTTAAATGAAAGGGGTGGGGTAAGAGGTGATTTTCAATATTATTTATTATGAAAATTTTTCTTGCTTTTTGACTGGATAATGAACAATCTTAAAATTTTAAGATCGACATTATATTTCTTATCATTATTTTCAATAATAACAAACTAATATCTTAAACCAGGTACCAAAATCGTGAACAAATAGGTATAGGTCAATTAGCTCTACAATTTAAAACACTCAAAAAAACAATTTAAACATTTGTAATGAATTAGACATAAATTATTGTACGAAGTACTTATAAAAATTCAGATGAAAAAAATTAACAAGCATAATAAAACGCCCGGTAACATACCAATATATAGTTGGTATTGTAGGAAAAAATAATATAGGGGTTTTTTCCAAGAATATAGCAGTATAATGTATGGATTAATTCCTTATGAAGATATAAATATATGAACTGGTTCAATGCTGGCAGAACTAAGTAAAAAGCTAGTTTAAAATACCTTGGACCAGTTTCTCAGGTTTAAAAACTTAAATCAATTGGGGTATGTCTCCCTTTCATGTCTGTAACCTTAACAAATTTACATTCCTATGACTGAAACTACCTACATAAAAGGTTTCGATAGACATAATCCCCAACAGAAAAACAGTACATAAATATTTTTTTTAAATAAATCTTTTGAAAATTGAAACCTTTCTGTATAGAATAATATGCTGTTTTTTCTAGAATATTACGTTGGGATTTTGGAATCCTTAGTACAATGAACTAAACAACAGTTTATTTTTAAACTCAATAAGCGCCTTGTAGATTATGTCAGCATCATCATGAGCGATGACTGACAGCCAATTTAAATTTTAGAACGCATGTCAAAAACTTTATAATATGCCTTAACAGAGCGTAGCCGAATTCAAGGGACGGGCGAGGGGCATATGGACACAATGTTCTTTAATGGAAAAAAGAGAAAGCTAAAAGCAGAGTTGCTCATAGTTGAGGGCGCCCATCAAATGACAACCTGGGTCCGAAACCCCTTGATGAAAAACAATCATCTTGCATGCTCTATATCCTTCCCGACCCAATACAGTCAAACGAATGACCTGGGACTGGCACTTTCACAAAAAAGAACTCTTTCATACAGTGGAATTTTAAACACCTACACTCAATTTAAAAATCGATGACCGGGGGGGGAGGGGGGTTCCCAAAAAAGAACCTTCACCTACAGTGGAACTCTGAAATGGTGCACCCATCTCAAAATCTATGACTGGAGGGTAAACATTTTTTACAAAATAGGACCGCGAATAAAAAAAGGTCCGTTTCTATGGATCGTTATTTCCTTCATTCACAGAGCGCCTGTTTCCACTTCGGCTAGGCCACAAGCTTAAAAGTCGCTAGGATTCACCGATTTTGTTTTCGTTAAATTTTGTATATTTTTAATATTATGAGAATTTTCTTGGTTTTTGGTTGCAATAATAAATAAATTTTAAATATAAGTCAAACATAAAGGAGTTAAAGGGATGGCAGGAATGCTAGAGGGGTTGCTTTATATATACATATTATATTTTATGTCCTTAGGGTTCTTAGTGTGAATGTTTCTGAAAATATTTTTTTATTATTATTTATGTAGGCTTTAACGAGATGGGGAGGGGTTTTGAAGGGTTATTCATATATATCATGATATATGAAATTCTCAGGGTTAAGAATTCTGAAAATTGAGTTATTAGTGTTCCGTACAGAACACTTATAAGATGACTTCGGTGTCTGTCTGTCTGTCTGTCCGTCTGTCACACCCGATTTTCTCCGAAACTATTTGTCATAGAAAGTTGAAATTTGGTAATAATATAGGAATTGATGGCCTCATCACAGTCGGAAGTGAAAAAAAAATTTTTTTACTAGGTCATCGAGTGTGGTGTCAAATATATATAAATATATATATATATATATATATATATATATATATATATATATATATATATAATGTAATCTTTGCACACACTTTTCTTTGTTTTATTTTTAAAAAAATCGCGAAAATCGCTGTCCCCCCCACCTTATCTCGACAAGTACTGATCAAAAAATTTTGAAAAAATTCTGGAATATTCTCCACGGGGTATAGATTGAACGAAAATTATCACGAGTGCATTACCTTTAATAATTTATCTGGTATATAAAAAAAACAAAAATTTCAAGGTCATTAGTTTTCAGTAAAGATTGGAAATAAACTTTGTTGAAAACTCATTTGGGGTGTGTTTTGTGAAGTCACTGATCATTTTATATCACCTTAACAAATTTTTTTATTTTAAAAGCAATCAACGTATGGAACACTAATTGTGCAAGTTCAACTTGCACTTGACCGGTTATTTTTTTATAATTTTCGAATTTACCAGAGATGGTATGTTGTGAAAAATGTTAGGTTTCAATTTCACACATCTGTGAGAAAGTGGAATTCAGTACCTATTTTAGAACTACATGTTTATAAGAAAACTACTGGGCAAAGCACTTTATCAATTTTTGTTAAATGGAACCTAATTTATCTGAAAATTCTAAACCATGAAGCATTTATTTTTTTTATATGATCCTGAACTTACCTAGTGAGATTAAAAATCGCATTTTAAATTGATATAATTTCTTATAATTTTATGATATATTAACTGAAAATCAAAATAAAAAAAATTCTACCTATGTATTTAGTATTTAAAGGGAATTTAGGTTGATTATTTAAAATTTTGTGTCTAACCATGATCAAGTTGATTCATATGTGTAAATGTAACCTTGGCAATTTCATACTAACACACTTACGAAATGTTTTGTACACAATTAGACACACGGACTACAGCTTGCACTGCAACTGCAGCTCAATAGCATACTAAATAGTTAGACAGCGAGTCTAATTTTATCCTGCTTCTTTATATATTTTTCTGTAATTTATTACAGATAATAAAGAACAAAAAAATAGAAAACAATAAGAAGTTTATTTAACATTCTAGTTTTAATTTTTAGAAAATTTAAAGAGAGAAAAGATTCCCCATTTTAAAAAATATTACTCCACATTGTTAAAAAAAATATTTTCAATGTATCTACATATAATGGTTGCCTATAATTTTTAGATCTTATCAAAAGCAAATGAATTATTACCTACAGGAAAGACCCAAGTTTGATTAAAACACACACCAATATAGATAACTAGCTTGTGAAGTTCTCTGACTCTCAAAACTAGGTAGGTAACAATAATAAGCATCAAATTAGGTCTACCGGGTTTATTTCAAACCTTTAAAAAACCTATTAAAAAAAGAAGGTTGATGTTACTATGTCAAGTTTAAGTACAACACATACTTTAAATCTTAAAGAAGTATAGAAAAGAATAGTAGATAGGCTAATCAAAATCTCATCACACCCAACAGACTACTACTTTCCTATTAATTAGAATTATGAGTCACTCTTCTTATAATCTCACAAGCAAAATAAGTAAAAACGGGTATATTACTACTAAATTTAATTTATGGTAACCGTATGTGGTAAGTAGTGATTTAAGTTTGTGTAAAATTTGTTACAATTACCATATCAGAAATCACTCCATAATACTAGTAAAAGTAAAAAATAACTGCCTAAACTACTTTACACTGAGTTTTTAGTTATACATCACATAAAGATTAGTAAGGTCTTACTAATATATATATGATTGCTATATTAAATAAAAGGAAAATAAAATAATTTAATTTTCTTGATGAGTAGTACACCCACTGGGTGTCTATAACAGTTATTTAGGGGTGTAAAACTAACATAAAATTTATGTATAATATAATAGTGTTATCTTAAATCAACATGCCATTTTTTTTTCTTTCAATTTATCCAATATTAAATATTTACTGGGAAGTTCTTTTACAATGACCTGACCGGGGATTTTCTGATATTGATCCACGAACTTCCGCAAAAAAATTAAAGCGTATCCTTTTATATCAAGAATATAAACGAAACAAAAATCAAAATTTGACAAAGGATATGAGTTAAATTTTATATTAAAAAAAATGGGATACTCACATAAGGGACCGTGGTATAAGAGCGAACATTTTTAGACTCTGCAGTCACACAGAGACAGCTGACCCAGTAGCTGTTTCTCTTGTAAGAAAACCAAGGGTGTACTAAAATTAATACTAAAATACATGCGGCTGCGTGAAATTTTTGGCTAATTTTTCTTGGAAATTACACAACACGCAGGTCTATACATAATTCAAAAATTATGAGGTTATGTTTGTCAGGGTTGTCCAGCTCGAGATTTTTGTACATAATAGGGCTGCTATTCCATTTCAGATTAATCGAATCGAGGAAATACTATATTTCCACATATTTTGTATTCCATTATCCGATCGCATTTCCCGTTTCGTCTTCATGAAAAATGAAAGGAAAATTGAAAGCTGTAGGAAATAACCTAACCTAGTTTTTTCAGTATCGGTTTATTAAAGAAATAATTTTGCTGTTCTTGTTGTTTTGATCATTGGCTTGGTTCCATAAGATCATTCGCCAGCACAATTCATGTTAGCAACCAACTATCTAGTTTGTCACCATGTGGCTACTAAAAATTAACAGTGGGGAGAGTGTTAATTAAAATATGAGGAAGACGCCCACACACAAGGATAGGAATAATTTTACTATTGCTGTAAGGATATTCAAATGCAAAAATTGTTAGTATGACGTATTACCATATTCATACTTTTGTTATTGTTAATATCACGTACTTCCTAATATATCTATTGAGTTACTACATAATAGTGTAATGTTTGACCTGCGGTAATTTATGAGTTATACCATATTTATTGGTTTTATTCCCTGCTGATCAATTATATTTATACGAAAAAGTTATCAATTAACCGAGAGGCGTTAATTCTTCCATAAGTACGCCGACAAATTAGAGCCTCAATTTATAAAAATTTGAAAATAGGGAAGTATATTATGTACTCTTAGGTCTAACCTAGAAAGTGTCGCACCTATAGTTCGAGGACCATAATATTATAGTAAATAATACAGAGTGCCGCCTACACACAAGGGTCAAAGCAATATTTTTCACATACATACAAATTCTTATATTCAGCGGTGGCTACCTTTTAAATAAGAAAAGTATGCTCGCCGGTAGAGTTACCTCTGAATATAAGAATTCTACAATTTGCGTTTATAATTAGCGAGGACGGTCATTTTACAGTACTGTAAACAAAAGAGCCATCAGAAGATGTTTATAGCAACTAGAATTTGGTGCGATTAATTCTCTGTTTTAATCGGTGTGGTTAATTCAACCAAATCTGGTTGTGATTCGCATTTGTAAGAAGGACCATATCTCACAAGACTGTGAATAAAAGACCACATGAAATATATTTAAAATAACTAGAATTTGGCTTGATTAACAATACAGAAAATTAATTCTGCCAAATCATGGTTTCTATGAACATCTCTGCGCTCTCATGCTTGCTTGATTACAAACGGGAATAGCTTGTATAAAAGTCATTGTTATAAAAGCAAGTGACATAAATCCCTACGTGTAAAAAAATAAGTTTTATAATAGTTAAATTTCTCTAGTAGCAACTTGTAAGCTCAAATTTATAAAAGTTCTTGCTTACACGTGATTGTTTATATTAGCTGCTTCTATAACAATGGGTGCATTCAGCGGATAGTAGCTGCTACGTAGTTGGATTTTCATTGATTGCAGCTTTCTAGCTATGTCTCATACTGATGAAGAGAGAAACTTGGTCGCTTCTATATAGTAGCTACGTTCTTCGATAATAACCAGTGACTGATATGCAAACTACTTTTATCATCTCATTACAAGTAAGGATAAACTAATATAATCGACGGAAACTCTGACGTCAAGGATCTTGATTTTTTTAAAAAATCGTGTTTCGATTTTATATAGTTTTGAAATTTTAATTCAATAATTTACCCTGAGAAAATGTTTCATCGTTTTAAACATACCTTATATCTAATTACCAGTAGCATTAAAATATATTTTTTCATGTTTCTTCTTTTCCAGAATTTTCTTCCTTACCAGCAGTTTTTCGTCGAGCATTTTTCATATTGTTTCACTAGTGACTAATGTCACAGCCGATGGCGTGGTAAGATTCTTTGACAAGTGAGCAAAGAACATGGAAAAAACATTAATGCTGCTAATAAAGGGAAATACAGTATTTTAACTACAAAATTGATTTATTTAATTTTCTAAGTGAGAAGTAGTGGGGAAAGAGGAACTATTAGTAGAATGTGGGAAGGTGATTTAGATCGATACGATTTTTCGTTCGTTATCGACAAAAACCTCACTTTATGATTTGTTTTTCTCCGAAAATTTAAAACACGTTAGTTCAAGTTCGGTTGTTCCCCTTATTATTATTTCTTCATCTGGAGATTTTTTAAAATTAAATAAAGAGTAATACAGGATGTCTGACACAGAGGAAGAAAGAATTTTCGAAATTGAAACGGCAAAAAATGGTAGGGCAGGTTGTAAAAAGTGTAAGCAAAAGTGTTTACAGGGAGAACTTAGAATAGCAAAAGTTGTTCCGAACCCTTTCAGTGATGGTAAAATGAAGAACTGGCACCATATAGACTGCCTTTTTGAAATGTTTAAGAAACAGAGAGCTACTACTAAACGAATAGAAAGTGAAGATGATATAATTGGTTTTGATTTACTTTCAAGTGATGAACAGAATGTGATTAATGAAAAAATTATAGAAATAAGGAAGTTTTTTGGAAATGATAAAACTCCTCCCAAAAAGGCCAAAAAACCTGTAAAAGCAACTGATAATAAACCTAAAACTGTAGATAACACAGTTAATAAAGGTTCAATTAATTCTCCAGAAGACAAGACTGAGGATAATTTATTTAGGACTTTTCAAGATATGGTCGATAAGGTTGCAAATCATCCCAGTTATTTAGATAAAACGGGGATTATAAAAACTTTTTTTGAAAAAGGTACTAACAGTAAAGGTTTTAAAGGGGATATTGAGATTTGGTGCAGATTATTGTTACCAGGAAGTGTTAAAAGAATATATAATCTACAGAGCAAACAACTTGTTAAATTATTTAGCAAAATCTTTCATGAGGATCAAGATGAAATGTTAGAACATTTAGAACAAGGTAAGAAAGGATAATTACTATGGAGTATAAAAACTTAATTACTTAATATTTGTTATTTATTATTCTTAGGCGATATTAGTGAAACTATAAGTCATTTCTACAAAAGAATTGGGAAATATAAAAGCCTTCCAGCACAATCCACTATAACAGTTCAAAGAGTTGATGCTTTTCTTGAACACCTATCAAAATTAACCAGAGAAGATGACCAAATTGACCACTTTCAAAAAATGTTGAAATTATTAACTTCTGATGATTTGAAGACTATTATACGATTAATTAAACATGATTTAAGAATGGGAGCTGGTCCAAAGCATATTTTGGAAGGAATTCATCCTGATGCTTATGATGTTTATAAAGCTTCAAAGGATATAGATGGAGTAATAGAGAGGTATTAAAATGGGTTGAGTAAATATGAATTGAAAATAATAATAATTTAAAAAAGCTAAACTTTGATTTTATGCAGTGTTTATTAGAAGAAATTTAGATAAAACTTCTAGATTCAAATATATAAAAAGTTTTTATGATATGAGTCCCTTAATGCTTGGTTTTTGAGATATGATATATATATTTTACAGCGATATATTGGCATTGTGTTTCAAGTTAAAATGAGTAAAGGATCTCCTAAACCATTTTTACAGTATAAGAAAATTGCAAGTAACTAAAAAGTTAGAGAACATTACAGCAAATAGAATCAAATATAATTATAATATTAAAAAAAACTTCCTGCATGTATTTTTCTTTGAATGGTAGCCTTTTTCTAATAGTGATATTACAATTATGTCAGTTATCAATTCTTTCAATTTTAGTCATGACATGAATTAAATTGAATAACTAGTTCTTAGGAATGTCTTCATGGTTACCCTGATTTTCATGTGTGTAGATAAACAGAGCTTACTTTTTCTTGTGTTTGTTTCAGATTAGTATAAATTACTATTATGTTGTAATTGTAGATTACTCTTGGAAAAAGCATAATAAAGATATTCCCTAGGTGTGTATGTGAAAGATACGAGTTCTGGCCAAACCACTGGTTGATCAGTAAAATATGTCCAGTATTTAAAAAGGGGAAAATATATCTGAATTATAGACTGGTCTCGTTAATCTCATTTTCAAAATTTTGAAAATGTTATATGACTACCTAATAAGTAGAATGGAACCACTTTATACTCTAAAACCTGGTTTTTTAAGGAGTCGGTTGACTGCCACCAACCTGTGCATGTTTTGCACAACTTTTATCAAGTTTTATTGACAATAAGAGTCAAATTGTTTTTACTGACAGATGCATTTTCCCAATCATTTCTGATACAATGATCTCGATATGTTCAATATCCTTTTACATCTCCTACTTTTGGAGCCCTACTTTTTTATTTTTATAAATGATATCTCTGAAGTTAAGTAAATTGGAATATGGTTTCTTGAAACAGGCACCAATTTATAGGAAATATGTACTAACTTTGGAGCTAGAGCAAAAAATATTTAAGAAAGATGATGGAGTGTGTACACAAAGAGGAACTGATAATGCAATATTATTGCAGCAGTTTAATTTTGACCGCCTTCAGAAATGCCGTGAATTTCATTCAATAATATTTCTGTTTAAATTCATTATTTGTAGTGTTGTTTGTCCTTTGTTGGAAGAAGTCAAATTTGTTGCACCCAGAGGTCCTGGTAGATCAAGGACCTATTTCTAGCTGCCAAGAACTACTACAGATGTTATGTTAGGATCACCAGTATACAAAATATGTTCAGTTTATAACCGAATAGCATATCAACATGAATTTGACTTGCCCTTATATACAATTTGTTTCAACCTGAACTTGGCTTGCCCTTTAGATGAGTCATTTCTGATCTCATGGATTCATTATAGTTTTATGAACTTATACTGTATTGTTTTGAGCGCCAGCGCCATATACATATGTGTTTATTGTGCTGTTTTTAGCTTCATTATTAAGTATAGAGTTATTGCTTTACACAGCGTTATTAATTAGTTTGTGTTGGCCTCAGTTATAAATAAAAAGGTACTTTTTGTATCAAATTTGAATAAATTATCATTTAAAAAAAAATCTCAAATAAATTTAAAAAAAAAAAACCTAATTGCACTGTTAAAACTTTGGAATAGTATTTTTTCGTATTTTTTTTACATATTCTAAAAGTCCACTTAAATATTACCCTCCATATGTGTTGTATTTAATTTTAGGTGTTTTGGAAATAAAAAAGTTCAAAGTGCTGAAATAAAAGTTATGACACCTGTATTTCCTATGCTAGCAGAGGCTTGTAAATCTGTGGAATATGCAATGAAAAAATGTCCGAATGGAATGTTTTCTGAAATTAAATATGATGGAGAAAGGTAAAAATATATAATAAATTTATAATTCCTATATTTTAGTGTTAGCATGATTATGACTTGAGTAGTATAAACAAGGTAATGACTAAAAGAGTTACAGATGATTTGATTTTATCCAAAATTTTAAGCAGAGTCTTTAATGATTATACACAGTTTTTCATATAACTTTCTAGGGATTTTTTTTACTTTATATGTATTATCTGATATACAGTGAGGTTATGTATAATAGGAGTACCAAGGAGTTATGAAATTACACATAGTACATAGCGTCTGTTACAACTGGACTCAAGTTGCCATATTCTTGAAAATATTTAGATTTATTTATAGCAAGAAAATAATTTAGTTGGTACATTTCTCGTCAGAAAACTGGCTTAAGTTGTTTTAATTAAATTGAGGCTTACATTTTTAAATTGCAAAATATTGTTTATTTCCTAATCAAAATAAGGACAAAATCATCCAATAATATTGAAATTCTACAAAACTTATTTACTTCCACCTCTGTCACCCCTCTTGCCATAAACGATGGGTATCTTTCCCGCTTCAGATACTACTCTGTACCGTTTTCGCAATCAGTATCGTATTTTATTTGTGAGTCATCGTGGCAACAGACCATTCTTGCAGGGTTTTTTTTACAAGTCAGTAATAATAAAATGAATTATTTGTTTAACAATTAACATAGTTTATGCATCATCATACTTCCCTTAGCAAGAAAAGCAAAAAAGCATTAATAATTTCATTTTAAAAGAAAGTTTATATTTTAGGGTCCAAGTACATAAACATGGTAATGATTTTAAATATTTCTCACGTTCCCTCAAACCAGTAATGCCTCACAAAGTAGCTCATTTTAAAGATTACATTCCAAAAGCCTTCCCTCACGCCAAAGATTTAATTCTGGACTGTGAAATACTAATGATGGACACAAGAACCGGAAAGCCATTACCATTTGGCACACTTGGTGTTCATAAGAAGGCACAATTTCAAGATGCTACGGTCTGTCTGTTTGTTTTTGACTGTATTTATTATAATGGTGAGAGTCTGACGAATAAACCTTTGAAGGAACGAAAGGAAATATTGAATGACAATATGACCGAAGTTCCAAATCATATTGTTTTTTTCTCCGAGATGCAAGAAATTGATGAACCAAAGAAATTGGCTCAGATGATTGCCAAAGTTTTAAAATTAGGTAGGTAATTAGTTCTGGCAATAATAAGATGCTCTGTTTTCAGAAACATCATTTTGTGATGTGTCAAAATAGTGTGAGATAAAACGATACAGACCTATTATTGCTACTACCGAATAAAACGAAGAGTTTTTAAGCAAAATTCATTCCGAAACTTTTATTTAACGGAAAATTTTATGCCATTTAAGATTTAAATAAGCTATCGCTCAAATGGCCGCCGCGGCTCTTTTTGCAGACACGAATCCGCTTACACCAATTTTCCATGACTCGCTCCAGCATTTTCGGCCTTACGCCAGCTATGGCACGACGAATGTTGGCTTCAAGTGCATCAAGAGTTGTTGGTTTATTGTTGTAAATTTGTAATTTAACGTGGCCCCAAAGAAAATAGTCCAAAGGCAGTAAATCGCACGATCACGGCGGCCAAGGGGCAGGCCCATTTCATGAAATTAATGACTCGCCGAACTTGGCGCGCAATAAAGGCATGTTTGGGCCGGAAATATGAAACGGTGCGCCATCCTATTGGAAATAAAAATCGTCCGCGTTCATTTCGTCAAATTCTGGGAAGAAATATTCCTGCAGAATCGAGATATTTTGGAGTAATCGAGTAATTTTGGACAATTTCCAAGCATTCTTTTAACGTGAAACGATTCATAATGGAATGGTAAACCTTACTAAACACAATTGACATCAAATGTCAAACATCTGCCAGCCAACATGGCTGTTATTAGCTGTCAAAAGTCGGACAACCCGATATATATATATATATATATATATATATATATATATATATATATATATATATATATATATATATATATATATATATTACACACTGGTGAGCAAAAAAATCTACTCAAACAATTTTGTTTCCTTTAACACCGATCCTTGAATTTAATTCTCAAACAGTGGTATTATTTTTGGTATTATTAGAATGCTGTTTTTCTACTCTTCCCAATAATGCCAAAAACATTTGGATTTCCAAAAAGTTTTACTGGTTAAAACGGTTTTACTCAATAGAACCGTTTTTTGCTCTCTCAGCAACATACCCGTTGTGCACTATTCATCCAAATAAAAACAGATGCAACTGTATTTTCTTATCATTTTTTTATCGGAACTGGAACCGTTAACATCTCTGTTATACTTGCTGACTAATTACGTCATCGGAAAATAGATATCACCCTGGAAAAAACGGCACAAGTCATTGCCCTATTGCAAGAAGGGCATAGCCAATGTGTAGTCGCTGCGCAACTGCACCTCAGCCAGTCAGCTGTCTACAGACATTACCAAGAGATTGGCGCCTTTACACGGAGTCAGGAAGAAGAAGGTGTACCTCGGAGCGAGACGATCTCTTCACTGTCAACACAACTTTAAGAAATCGTCACTTAAGTGGCGTTGAGGTCCAGCAAGAGCTCCGACAAGTTCGTGGTCGAGCTGTCAGTCATTGGAAAATCAGAAGAAGACTTAAAAAAGACCTAACTCCGAAGAGATCAGCTAACGGACCTAAATTGACAGCAGCCCATCGATAAGCGCGACTCAGATTTGCCCGAGTCGACTGGTCCTTAGAGTAATGGAGCTCCGTTTTATTCTCCGACGAGTCCTGGATGTGTCTACATGGCATTGATGGAAGAAGACGAGTTTATAGGAGGCCTGGGGAGAGCTGCATGCAAATGAAGCTAAATAGTTTGAGTCTATTTTTTTGCTCACTAGTGTATGTATGTACATATATATGGAGAACTGAAAAATATCATATTGTACCATTTAGATAAGTATAATAAATAAATTTGAGAATAGAAACGCCACTATACTGGATTTCTTTAAAATGATATCTCCAAAACAATATAAGTGTTTTTTAAGTATATTCATGTTTCTTTGGCGAGGTAAAATTACCAGTTTTTATTTTTTATGTTCAAAATGTATAAAAAAAAGAAAATAAATCCAAAATTCTTTATAATTTTCTTACAGGGTTGGAAGGATTAGTTTTAAAAGATTCTATGAGCAAATACGAACCTGGCAAAAGGCACTGGCTTAAAGTAAAAAAAGACTATCTTTTTGGAGGTGCCATGGCAGACAGTGCCGACTTAATCGTCTTGGGGGCCTGGTATGGTACTGGTCAAAAGGGAGGAATGATGTCAGTATTTTTAATGGGTTGTTATGATTCAAAGACTAAAAAGTTCTGTACAGTGACAAAAGTTCACACAGGTAATGTTTTCTATTTACATTTACCATTTACAGGGCAAATAATATGAATTAACAATTCTTGCAGTTCAGCTTCTCTTACTTAAAAATAAAAAAACACTCCAAGTGCAAGTCGGACTTGCGCAATTAGTGTTCCGTACGGTTATTGTTTTTAAAAGAAAATAAAATCCTTACTCGGGCTAGGTTAATTAGGTCTCTGACATGTATATATCTTAAGATCCAATATGTATTTTCACGTTTTTTCTTAGTCAATAATTTATAATGGTTATAGCATCTTATCTACCTAATACCCAATAAATCAATCCAGCTCAGTCTAGACTCTAGTAATAGAAGTGTAAAACAAATATTTACTACCTAAATATTTGTTTAATTATGCACAAATTGTTGTCAAGCCATATGGTTTTTGTTTTTATTCCAGATAAGTTATCAAACGTAAGGCACTCATAATAATTTTGGCCCAATTTACACTTTATGAAGGCTATTCCAAATGTTTTCAAAATTTTTTGATCAGTACTTTTCGAGAAAGTGTGTGCAAGCTTTACATCATATATATTTTTGATCTCGTGTTTTCACAGACTTTCATTTGACACTCCACTCGATGACTTGGTAATTTTTTTTTCACTTCCGATATCACCTCCCAAAACTAACCCCTTAAGTCTAAATTTAACTGTCAAAACTAGACGGCTCTGATTGAGCCATCAATTCCTATTTTTGGGGCCGAATTATATGTCTGGTCTGTCTATATAGTTTTGGAGAAACTCGGGTGTGGCAGACAGACACTGAAATGATCCCATAAGTGTTCCTTAGGAACACTTAAAAATGTTTATTGCAAAAAAAAGGCACACCAGAAAAGGGGTAGACGGAACCCCCCCTAAATTTCCACTGGGACGATATCCAAGCTACCACAGGAGATTTTTGGAAGATTCTTGATTCTTAAGACTTCATAACAAGTATAGTATACTCAGTGTGGAGGGGATTATTATTAAACCTTATGCCTTATACAGGAAAAAACCAAAGTATGTTCCAGACTCGATTGTTTGAAACGCTTAGTCGACTGTCAAGGTCTTAGTGAGTTACCACCACAAAGCTGATGCTGTGTGGTATTTATGTATGTGTTTGTATATATATATATATATATATATATATATATATATATATATATATATATATATATATATATATATATATATGAGGTGTTTAAAACTCTGTATTTCGACAATCTTTTTCGGCTTCATCAGGAGTATTACAACTAGAATGAAATGTTTTTTGGGTTGCCAATTATGGATATTATAATTATTTTGTTCCATTTCACTCCTATTTTCGAATATTTGACATTTTGGCTATTTACAGTCTTTTTTTGACTTAATTCACCTAGAACATATTTTGGCGAAAAATTCTTACGGAATTTTATGTTTTTTGAGTTAATAATTACATATATAATAATTCGAATAGCGTTTACTTTTGGCCATATAACTTTCACCATTCTTTCTTAACAATTTTCTTAGAGTTGTTGAAAATAAAGTATAACTTTTATATGTTCTAGTCTAATTAAATCAAGGAAAAGGCCAAAAGTTGGGCAAAAATAAACGCTATTGGACAGTAAGATCAAATTGGTTCAAAATAATTATTATATTCGTAATTATTAACTCAAAAACATAAAATTCCCTTAGAATTTTGGTCGGGCCTACTTTATACACATATTTAAACACATATTTGACTCGTAAACGGTTCTAGATTATTCGCTTACTTTGGCACATTGGTTGATAGCAGCAAGAATTTGAGTTATTCAGCGAACAACTTTATGATTTATTTTTGTAATTAAAATTTTACGCAATTTAGTTAAAACTCGCAGGTCACGACGATAAAACGCTCGATAGGTTGCAAAAGGAATTAAAAATGGTTAAAATTAGCGGTGATCCAGACAAAGTTCCAAGTTGGTTAAACTGTACCAGATCTATGGTCCCAGACTTTGTGGCGGAAGATCCAAAGAAGCAGCCCGTGTGGGAAATTACAGGAGCTGAGTTTTCTCAGCAGCATGATGTTCATACTGCAGCCGGTATTTCTATAAGGTAAGTACTCGTCTTAAAGTTGAAGAAATAACCGGCTAAGTACAAGTCGGACTTGCACAATTAGTGTCCCTTAACGTGATTGCTTTAACAGAATTTTTGCGAGAATTTTTAGTACTCCTGGAGATAGGGTGGGAAGACAGCAATTTTTGGCAATTTTTTCAAAAAATATAAACAAAAGTTTGCTCGAGTATTACATCATACACTCTATCAAGTAAGAACGTGACCGCTCGAATTCTTTGAAAAAATGTTTCGAGAACATTTTTTGCCTTCAATGGTGTGCTAACAACTGCGCAATTGCCTTAGTAAGTTGTCCAATCGCCTCCTGCTTCAGTAATCGCCTGGCATCTTCGAGGTATGCTGTCGACGAAATTTTCTGCATACTCTGCAAATTTTTCGAATCTTGCGAGACAACTGATTCAAAGTCCACGTAGTCTTTTCCTTTAAGCTTTCTCTTTACAGAGGACCAAATGTTTTCAATAGGGTTGGCGTCTGGCGAGTGTGAGGGCCACTCTAGTATCTTATCGTTGGCCCAAGTGAGCCGCTTCGCGACGTGTTTTTTTGAATGATCTCACGGGACACATTGACGCAGCGTCAATTTCGGGTCCCGTTATAACAAAGACACGATTCGTTTTTCGACTTTCGGAGTGACTGCCTACCAAGCTACGTTTTAGCAAGTCGTCAACATTTTTCGTCTCGTTAAAACGATTTACCCACCTCTTCACAAACGATACCGACTTTTTAATATATTTAGCCACCCTTTGAATGGAACAAAGAAAGACTACCTTGAACCGACCGACGCACAAACATGTGACCTATATTGGATTTTACGTGATTTCGACGAAAGGTCGGAACCGACTGGTACTTTTACTAAAATTCGTCGTAGACAACGGTTAAATCTACCGATTTTTTGTTGAATCGCTAGAATCGCATTCACCAAAAATCAATTATCGCGTTCTTAGTTGACTGGGTGTATATATTTTTGAACTCGTGTTTGAATTTTTTTTTTCACCCCTTAAGTAAGAATTTAACTTCCAAAACTACACGGTTTTGATTTGGCCAATTCCTATATTTGTGATAAATTTCTACTTTCTACGCAAATAGTTTTAGAGAAAACCGGCTATGACAGACAAACACCAAAGTGATTCCGTAAGTGTTCCGTTTTTTCCATTTTGATACGGAACACTAAAAATTAGTAAATGCGTGAAACGGAATATAATAATAGTGTAGTAAGGTTTGTTTTTTAAATTGAAATAAAATATAAACATGTAAAAAGTTGCATCTAAATACACTATGTATGTGTATGCAACATATTTCCCACTTCCCGGTGATGAAATACGTGATGCGAAGGATTAACACTATAAAATCTGAAATAGTTACTTTTATCTTCGGGACTCCCGTCACCTTCAGAGTAGTACCTCTACACGCGATACACTAATCTCGCCGTTTTTTCCCCTTATCGAATTTTTTTTGAAACTTCGGGGGTCAGTTATGGAATTCTTCGCCAAAAACTGTTGCGTACAGAACAAACTGTGGGCTGGTGCTTCGCCGCCATTCGTGCATACCTAAATTCTTCCGGTAAAGTTCGCTGACATGTTCTATAAATCCACTAGAAAGTTCATCAGAGATGCGCAGAATCGTCCGATGACGGTCTTTTTGGGAGCGCCCCCTATTATCACTGTTCTTGGTTCGTGAAAATTCACGCTAATTATTCTCCTTTTCTAGATTTCCAAGAGTAACCAAAATAAGAGATGACAAATCATGGGAAACAGCAACCAGTGTGGAAGAACTGAGGGTCCTCTATAAAAAATCGAAAGAAGATACAGACGTTAGTTTATTATTAAAAGATTACAAGGGCGATATTGGTGATTTGAAGGACGATTCTTCTACAAAAAGTAGTGATACAAATGCAAGTACTCCAAAGAAAAGAAAGTTATTACTGGATGACAGTAATAACACCTCAGATTCATCATCGACTAAAGATTCACCAAAGAAAAATAAGAATAAAGAAATTAAACATGAGAATAAAAAGGAAAAACGCAATTCCAGTTCTTCTGAAAAAAAGAATAAAAAATATACACCATCCACCTCTAGAGATTCGCTTTCTGATGATTCGAGAAACTCATCTGAAGGAAAAGAAACTAAAAAGTTAAAAAGACGTAAAGAAACTGAAGAAGAAAGTGAAAGGAAGAAAGTTAAAATTGAAAATCCGCTGCCAGATTTGTTTAATGACATTAAAGGAGTGTTTGTAACTTCAGAAAGATTTGCTGATATTGAAAGGTAATGTTATTACCTTAAAATTTTATTTTATATAATTTGGACAAGATCATAATGATATTAAAGTCCATTTGGTTTCTTCGGGAACATGACATCACTAAGGAGTATAATTAAAATTGCCTAACTGATCACTAAAATAAATCAGCATCGGCTATTTATCGGGCGGCTGACTTTCGATTAAATTATCCTCCGACCTTGCAGAACTTATTACAGGGGACACACAATAAATTAGGAGTCAAGGCACATTCTAGCTACTAACTGTTGGTTCTTCTTCTTCTTAAAGTACTATATCCGATACGGACGCAGGCGACTTTCTCGCCCTTGTCTGTGATTGGTGCATTTTTAAGTGTTTTGATAGATAAAGGAGACCTACAGTTTAGTACGGGCGGTTTCATATTCCCTTCCCGAGTTGCCCATATGTTCCCTGAACAGTAAACGCCACAGGTAAAAGAAATACCTGTTTAAAATCAAGGAAGTTACAACTATATTGACGGTCTCATGTTTGACAGCGATGAAAGGTAACGTGAACAACCTTAAAGTGAAAGCGAAAGAGTGAAGAGATTTTTGAGAACTCAAACGACTATTTGTACGACAGGTGGTAAGTGATGACGGTATAGGAAAACGGCAAATGATTGCGTCAATTATGGCAAGTGGTAACTCCAACTATGACGGCGGACGGTAACGCTACTACGGCAACGGTAACTGGCGACGGTTAACTGTAACGCTAGCAGATGACAGTAGACGGTCAGAGCAAGGCAACGGCTGAGTTGACGGCAACTCGATATTCCTAGTTTCCTAGCATACTAAAAAAATGATGTAAACTTCATTACACCTTATGTAATATTAGGGCGGGTTGATAATTCTCGTAAATTTTTCGAAATGGCTGGAAATGTGGTTAAGCGGCATGACACTTTATAAGCGCAGTTCTTGTAACGATTGTGTTCAAAGTTTCAAACAGATTTAACGCGCAGTCGCATTAAGTTTCGTGAGATTGCTGAGATGGTAGATAGAAACGAGGACTAGGTGCCACGTGTGTTGACTCCAAACTAAAAACGCACGAGAAAGCACATTTCAAAATATGGTTTGGAAAAATTGCAACGTAATCCGAAGGACTTCTGGCGTTATTTGTAGACTCGAGACACAACCCCAGAGACAAAACGGCAGTCAAAACAGGGGGTTGGCAAAGGCGAAAGTGCACCGAAAAATGCGAGAACAATTGTATTGACGGAAAAAGTGATGACTCCCAGGATATCATCATGTTTGACTATTTGGAAAAGGGTAAAACAATAACTGGCTGTTATTACGCAACGTTATTGGACGGTTTGCATAGTGAGTTGAAGCAAAAAAGTGCTCCTTCATCAGAACAATGCGCCTGCTCACACATCGACGTTTGCAATGACAGCAGTACACGAGCTGGGCATCGAAATAATTTCACATCCACCCTATTCCCCAGATTTGGCACCAAGTGACCTTTTTGTTTCCTAACCTCAAAAATTAGCCTGGAGGGGAAGACATTTTCGTCGAATTAAGAGAGAATCTGTGCTGTAAACCAGTATTACGCGTAGTTCAAAACATTTTCTGAAGGAATAAAAAGATTAGAATCTCGCTGGACAAAATGAATTGAGCTGAATGGAGATTATGCTGAGAAATAAATTTTAGTTTTTGCAAAAAATATTATTTACTTTGTTTTTACAAGACCTTTCAATTCACTCTCGTAAGTTTTTTTTATTCATTTCTGTAATTATAGTATTATCTTAAGCCTTGTGATTTCTCTTGATTCATTTTCTCTCAAATATTTTAGTTTTTGTTAAACTCTGCCATATTACCGAGTTAGTAATCATGTTTTAGATATTTATTATCTATGGAGGAACTGTAGTAAAACCTGACCAATATAGAGAAGCAACGCATATTTTTCACTTTAATGATACAGTAAAAGACTTATGTAAAGAGTGGCCCAAAGCAGCGCGGCATATACATGTAAGTTGGATAGCAGATTCAGGAAAAAAAGATGAAATTACAAAATGACGAAGAATATGTAGTTAAATGGGAACCGGAATCTACTAAAGGTGATAGGGATACTTTTGAGGAGATATGTAAACGATAATAGATTAAAAAATTATATGGCTGTTTTACTCTATTGATTTTATATTGTAATTTATTTACTTGATATTGTCGATATTGATTTAATTATAAAAATGAGATATATTATTAAATTGTATTTTTACTAAAGATATTCAGTATTTATTAAATTAAATAGAGATTTTATCAAAGCATATTTTTTTTTTCCATGAGCACCACACGCCCGGCTGGGAAATCCCGAAATCTTTTCAAGAGAGGTGCGTGCGCGGACGTAACGATTCATGGTAGTATTGTCGATATTGAGTTAATTATAAAAATGAGATATATTATTAAATTGTATTTTTACTAAAGATATTCAATATTTATTAAATTAAATAGAGATTTTATCGAAGCATATTTTTTTTCCATGAGCACCACACGCCTGGCTGGGAAATACCGAAAACTTTTCAAGAGAGGCGCGTGCGCGGATATAACGATTCATGGTAGGAAAGACCATCCTGGACGTTCATTCCAATGAGACTGCCTGCATAAAAGATTTCTTGAACAGTGTGGTATGAGACGTGACGTGAGTTGAACCTCGGTCGATTGTGATGTATTAGCGCGAATTTCACACAAAAATAGAGTCAAGTCCCCAAGTTATTTTGATGTTTGAAAAAACTAAATTTCCTCCTGGGTTTCAGGTCCCCAATCCGGGAAAGAATTTGATAATTATAGAGTGTATTTGGAGCAAGGCAAACAAATTTGTGCTCTGTACTTCTACGTCTTCTATTATTGGGGATTCGCCTTGCTCGTGTGGTTGCCGGGCAGAGCGTAAGTAAGTGAAGAGCTCTCCTCCAAGCATCGTCGACACTCTGGATCACTTTTAACCCCGACACGAGTTAGGTACCCGTTCAAGTGGCAGCGGGCTATAAGGATCTCTGTCATCATCTTGAAGTACCTTATGATACTCCTCGATTATCTCATCCTTTTTCTTCTTCGTTATTTTAGGGCTTTGTCCTGTTACTTCTGCTACTAGCCTTCAGCTATGGCGGATGTCTAGCTGGATGTCTACTACTGTGAGGCATATGATCTTTAGCCCAGTTGGTGATTCTTTTCTGATCCATCCTATCGACGTGATCTCTCCATTGTCGTTTTCTGGATCTGGCCCATACGTCTATGTCTTCTGCTTGCAGTTCTTCTCTTATGGAACTATTTCTTATTTGATCTCGCAGTGTTACTCCTTTTATTGTTCTTAGAACCTTCATTTCAGTACTTCACATTAGTTGTTTGGTTTTGTACGTTTCTACTGTGGTTTCTGCTGCTTTGTCAAGATTGGTCTCACACAAACTTGTATATCTTCACCTTACTGTCGGTCGATATGTGTCTATTGTTCCAAATGACGTCCCTTTCCGAGATTCTCGAAGCTTTCAACGTGTTCACTCTCGTTTCTTCAATTAAGTTTCTATTACTTGAAATTTGTGATCTGAAGTAGTCGAATTTCATCACTTTCTCTATCATATTTGGTGGTTTTTGTGAATGACCATGTTATATTTTTCCGCTATTCTTTTAAATCTAAATAATAGACGTGGTAAATCAGCCTAATTTTCTGCTGTTAATGTGGCGTCATCCGCATAACATAGTATCTTTAGTGATTTGTTGGGCATTCTTTTTTAACGTCTTTAATTATTTCGTTCATCACCATATTGAAGAGTGTAGGGCTGTTTATGTTTATTTCATCCGTTAGTTTTTGGTTGACTTTGATGTGTGTTTTATTGTTGTTATTAAGGTCTTTTATTATTCTCATATACTCGTTTTAAGTCCATCATACAAATAAAGATGAGTGTGTTAAATTCGATTCGCTTCTTTACCGCTTATCGCATAATGAAGATCGCATCGGTTGTGCATCCATTCTGACGGAAGCCCCGCTGTTCCTTACTCATTGTATCATCCTCGGTGCCTCATTCCAGCCTCTAGTGGATTTGTTGTTCAGCAGATCTGCAATCGTGGTGCCTCTCATATTGCACGAGATTTCCAAAATGAGTTCAGGTCCCGAGAGCCTATCTAGAGCTCTTTTTTTTAGCCAGTATGTCTACAATCTTATTACCCTGGACGCCCGTATGACCAGGTTTCCAGGGAGAAGCATGTTGTTTCGGTCCGTTACATTGGCTAGCAAGTTTTCACACTCGCTTATCAGTTGCGAGCTCGCCCTGGCTCGTTTCAATGATAACAGGGCGACTCTACTTTCAGAACAAATGTATACGATCTTCCACGTTCTGTTACATTTGATCACCTCCCAGCTACACATGAGGATGCCCAAGATTTGTCCCTGTCTATTAGCAGTATGCCCCGATTTACGCACCATCTTTCTGTTTAGATCCATCTGTGTACCAGACGAATCCCTTCTTTAGAAAGAGAGTTTCGTTAATCCAGGCTGTCTGGGCTTTTGTAGCCTAAAATTTTAATTGGGCATAATTTGTTCCAGGTGTTTGATAAGTTGTGTAACTTCGCGGTGCCTGATAGTATTCGCTTGAGCACTTAATGTTTCAGCGTTTACGGTAAATGAAGAAACGAGCGTGATAGTCAGCAGGTTGTTATTTAGAAGTAGAGAGTACGATACATTATGGAGCACTGGGATACTCGGAGTTGCTGATATTTAAAAATATGCTGATTGATAGCGTTTTTCATAAACCGCGATATTACTAAAAGCTCTGCAACAACTCGCTTGTTATTGGATATGAGCTTTTTTACCTCTTTTAGGTAGGTAAAAAGTCTGGGGTTAGTTCGCATACTGTTTGAGAACGATGGTGAGTATTCCCTCAGTCAGAAGCTTTATTGTGCCTAGTTCCATTAAGATACGTTTTAAATACGCTGTCAAATAATATGAGGTATTTTTTACTGCACATAATGGGTGGTGTTTTTTTTTTTTCAAGAAATTGGCAATAGAACCTAAAGCAAAGATTTCACATAGTAGGTTAACTTGCTTAACATATGTTATTGCAATAGTATAACTGTCTTTTATTCTTTCGGTACCGACTAAGTCGGTTCACTAGAGTAATCAGGGATTTAAATATGTTGACTCTTATGGCTTTGTTTTTAAAATTGTATTTATTTCATTCTGCTATTAAAATCTTGGATCAAGAACTAACGTACTGACACTGGTTTTCTTCTGAAGTTCTAATTTACACAGAATTATTAAAAATGCCTTTATAAATAATGGTTTTCTTTAACGTGTATTTAAAGCAAGTGCCGTCATTAGCTTATATTACGTCATTGAGGTAACCTTAGATGACTGAAAGCACGCAGCCGATCAAACATAGTTTCTAGTTAATAGTGGCTATACATAATCCTAAAATTGGTTCTATTACGTATTGTACTTTTTGCATGACGGTTTTAGCATAAAATTTTGAACTGCACAAACTTTTTGAAATACTCGAGGCACCGCCAGATAATTCAAAATTTTATTTTAATGTTTTTATTAGACTGTTTTCTTCGATTAGAGTTATTGAATAAAGTTTTTTTTCTTAGTTGTCTGACTACTAATTTCTAAATCTATTTATAGCTGTTTAATTCATTGAGGTCAAATTATTTATATTGATTAACAATGTATTTTGATTTATTGAAATAAAATAAAAATTGGTTTTTAACTTATTTTAAACAGCGACATGGCTGCTGCCAATCGTAAATTTGTAATTATTATTACTATTTCCCACGCATTTCATTTAATTAGAACATCCCATTTTATCATCATCATCAGCTTATACTGTCCACTGCTGGGCGAAAGCCTGCCTCAAGTCTTGCCACCTTTTTCTGTTCTGGGCCACATGTAGCCGATTTCCAGCCACTCTCTTCAAATCGTCAGTCCGCCGACTTGGTAATCTACCTCTACTTCGATAGGCTTCGAACCTTGGTCGCCAAAAAGTTCTTCTTTCTCACATTTGGTCAATGTGGTTCCATATTTGGCTGATGGGCCCAAGCCAAGTCAACACAAACTCTATTACCATTGTGCGTTAAGGAATAACCGGACAATGTTACATGTTTTCAAAATTACTGACTTCTAAATGTTTCTGTGTATATTTTGTGTGGAGTCTCAATTTTGTTAAGCGTGGTGTGAATTTTATTAGTGTAAAGCCTGTGGCTGATATGATGAGGGGGACAATGATGATTTTTTGTTTCCATAGCCTTTTTATTTCTGTTGCAAGGTCTGTGTATTTGGAGATTTTTTTTGTGTATTTCGTTTGTGTCGTTGGGGACAGCTATGTCAATTAGATAGGTGACTTTTCTTTTTTTGCACTGAAAAGTAATATCGGGTCTAATGGTGGGGACTGGTTTATTTGTATGAATACTGATGTTCCAATAGAGCTTGTAATCTTTATTTTCAAGTATGAATGTTGGTGTGTATTTGTAGTAGGGATCTGTGTTTTCTATGAGTTTGTATGTTGTGGCTAGTGCTTGGTGAACTACTTTTGCAGCTGAGTCATGTCTGGCTGTGTATTCCATTCCCGCCAATATTTTACATCCGCTTGTTATGTATTCGATCGTTTCTTTCAGCTGGTGGCATTTCCTGCATCTGCCTTCTGTAATAGTTGGGTCTTTAATGATATGCTTTTGGTTGTTTCTGGTTAATATGACTTTATCCTGAATGGCAAGTAAGAAGCCTTCTGTTCCAGGGAATAGCTGCCCATCGTGTAACCAGGTGTATGATTGTTTCTTATTTACGTGGTCTTTTTCTTTGTGGTATATGTGTTTTCCATGGAGTGTTTTTCTGACAACGTTCTCATATTTTTCTGTTGTAATTAGGTGTGACTATGTGTGTCTGCTGGATGGTTTGCTTGGAATAAGTCGAGAGGTGTGTAGTTTTTGTCTGCTTTCACTATTGCTGTGTGGAGGCTGGTTTGCTCGGTGTGAAAGAAATTCCTAAGAGCTCGTATTTGTTTTGTATGTAGTGATCTGATGACTATGATTCCTCTTCCTCCTGCCTGCCTCTCGATGGTCTTTCTTTGCATGCGTTGGGGTGTAATTTCCTGTATTTGGTGATTTGAGAACGTATAAGGATGTGAATGTTTTGTATGTCTGTGCGTGAACATTTGCTGATGCCAAATGAATATCTGAGTAAAGGTATAGCGAACGTGTTGATGGCTTTAGTGAGATTCCTGGAGTTGAGTTTTGTTTGTAAAAGTT
This sequence comes from Pachyrhynchus sulphureomaculatus, assembly GCA_019049505.1. Classification (NCBI taxonomy): domain Eukaryota; kingdom Metazoa; phylum Arthropoda; class Insecta; order Coleoptera; family Curculionidae; genus Pachyrhynchus; species Pachyrhynchus sulphureomaculatus. Next base: position 166,646,718 of record CM032454.1, on the reverse strand, counting down.
TCGTGAGTCTGTTTTTGAATTCGGTTCTGAGCTCTGCTTTGATGTGAGTGTGGTTGAGTTTGGTGCTTTGGTGGAAGCCTAGATATTTGTATGTTTCTTTGTCGAGTATGTTATCGAGTGTTTCGTTGTTGAAGGTTTCTGTTTCTGGTGGCCTTTCCATTGGCCTTTCTTGATGTGGAGCATTAATCATTTACTTATACCAAATTCCATATTGATATCTAAGGTGAATATTTCTGTGATTTTGAGGAGTTCTTTCAACTGTGTTGTTGTGGCAGCGTAGAGTTTTATGTCATCCATATATAGGAGGTGGTTTATTTTATGTTGGTTTACTTTTTGGTGTCTGATGTTGAAGCCATGGTCTGTTCTGTTTAGTGTAGAGTGGATTGAGACAGAGGCAAAACCATAGAACGCCGAGCGAGTCTCCCTGAAATATACCCCGTCTGATGTATAGCTCTTCTGTTTGGATGCGTTCGGTTTGTGTTTTTAGGTGGATTTTGGTTTTCCATGTTTTCATAATTTGTGCGAGAAATTGCCTGAGATTTTGGTTGATTTTGTAGATTTCTAGAGCTCTGATTAACCAGCTGTGGGATATGGGGTCGAAGGCTTTTTTATAGTCTATGTAACAGATGTGAAGGTTTCTGTGTTCCTTTCTGGTTTTTCCCATGTTCACGCTATCACGCTCTTTGCATCCTCGGCTATTTTTCCTGTATCCCTTCTCTTCTTCTGTGAGAATACCGTTGTCTGTTAGGTGTTCTATTTTCTTGGAAATTATGGCTGTGATGATCTTGTATAGGTTGGAAGACAGGTGATAGGTCGGTAATTTGACGGGTTTGTGGTGTCTGAGCTTTTTGGTTTGACTTATGTTATTCCTTGTGCATGGAAAGTGGGGAATGTGTGTGGTTGTAGAATGGCTGTGTTGATTTGGTGTGTAAGTGCTTCGTGTGTGGTGGCAAACTATTTGTATCAGAAGTTTTGTATATTGTCTACTCCAAGGTATTTCCAGTTGTGTGTGTGTTTGATTGCTTCTGTAATTTCTTGTGTAGTTAATGCGGAATTTTCTTGTTCTGTTACATGTTTATGTTTGTCTTCTTCGGCTTTGATCCAGGGGGTGTTATTATTGTGTAGTTTGGGTTCTGACCAGATACTTTTCCAATAATTTGTGAGATCTTGTTTGTTTGGTGGTTCAGTCACTGCTGTCTGTTCGTTGTACATAGTTTTTCGGTTGAACTGTTTTTCGCTTCTTCGGAAGAGGTTGTTGGTGTCTTTCCTCTGGACTGCGTTTCCCATCGAGTACAATTTACAGCGATTCAAGAACAACGTGAATCGTTTTTTCCTCACACGTCTCGCTCCTATAGCGCTTTAGGAACTTCCCTGCAGCAGGTGTGCTAGACCCATAAAAAAAAATAATATATTTTTTTTCTCTCGTCCATCCTTAAACTCAGCGACATGTCCAGCCCAGTTCCTTAAATAGATGTAGAATGAATTTGACTGCGTCTTGTACCCCCGTTCTTTTTCTTATAATGTGATTTAGGATGTGATCTCTAAGATTAACGTCTAACATTGACTTCTCCATCTTAGTGTGCATGACACATACTTTGTTGATGTTTTTCTTCGTCAACGTGATAGTATCGGCTCTGTACGTAAGGGCGGATAGACTGCATCTGTCAAAAATTTTTCTTTTTAAACACATCGGAAGATTAGATTTAAATATATAGCCCAGTTTACCATTTTCCGTCTAGGAGATGTGTTTGGTTGTCTCATCCTATGCTGACTTCATGTCCTAGGTATTTATATCGGTGTATTTGCTCGATCTTCACGTTATTCAGTTTTATAGTGTTGTTTAATACATGTCATAAATTGAGTCTCGAATAAATTGATTTTTAAACCCTTCCTGAAGCATATACATTATAGTTTGTGCTTCTTGCATATTGTCTGTTATTAAGACGATGTCGTCGGCAAAACAAAGGTGATTTAACTTTTCAGCATCAACGTTAAGCCCCACTATTTTCCCAGTTTATTGATTGTAGCATACTTTCTAGAAGTGTTACGAGAAGCCTGGGAGAGAGCGTATCACCCTGACACAGTCCTCTTTCGATTTGAAATTTGTTGATGGATTGATTAGTTTGTGTTTTAACATTAGCGGTGGCTTTTTCATATATGTTGTAAGGTGTTAACTTGCCCGCACTTTTGTACCCTGTGAAAAGTTGTTATTCCCACGCTTGGGCGCAATTTTCTTGCAACCTCTTTTTAATTTCTGATAATGAATTGAGTGGATCCTGATTTTAAAAGAACTAAAGAAATTAAACACACACTAGCTCAGTTTTCCTTGGTAGAGAGATATGGGTAAGAGATAATTTTTGTACGTCTTTTTGGAATTTTTTCTATTTTTTTAAAAAGCTTTAGCTGTACAAATTTTGGGCACCATTCATTTTAAAATAGAAAGGATCTAACTTCAGCTAAAAAAATGAAAAAATACTGAAAGGGTGTACAGTTGTTGAAAATAAAAAACAGTTTGGTACAGCCGTCATTATCCTGAAAAGTAAGATAGGTATTCAGTGAGACACTAGCTTTAATCAACAAAAAGAAAATTTATTCATGTTTTTTAAAAATAAAAAGTTCTAACCTTTGCAGTTTTACAGGATTATTAAAAAATTTTAGCCTAACAGGTAGTTATGACATTTAAATTCTAAACTCTGACTACTCCCGAGGACGAAAAATAGTGCTTTTCACTTCACTTTTTAGTCAGTTCGAATTGCTGTTAAGGCACTACTCGGGGATAAGTCTATGGAAGGATGTTTTGGTAACTTACTGTTTTGATTTCTGCTTCGATGGAACACGACCGATTTCACACTTTTCTAGTAAACACTTAGAGAGCCCACTACGGCTTTTCGTTAAAAAAACTTGTGCTTTATTTAGCTCTCATGATTGTAGTTATGAGCCTTTACTGCAGCTCTGTCGAAGGAAGCCTACTTGGCGGCTCCGATGAAAATTAGCCTGGCTGCGGCTTGATGGTACTCAGCCTCGATCCCTGTCCTACCGGACCCTTAAATAAGCCGTGGGCCTTCCTTCGGTCATATCGCGACGCCGGAACCAAAAATCCGGATACACATTTTCAACCAATCCCGGCGTGCCGATAGATTCGGTCAGAAACCCGCACAGCACACTAATATACCGAACGGCTTGGAATCTCTTGTTAATATACCGTTCGATACAAAAATGAAAATAAGTACAATTTGAAGTGAAAAATCAGTAACATTACATGGTCTTAAAATCTAGGAAAAAATGAATGTTACATTTACCCCCTTCCAAAAAGAAATAGACTACACTAGTCTATTAAACTTAGGCTACTTATGAAAAGGTACAAAGTGGTACACTATCACTTAATACTAAGGTCAGAACTTAAAACAAAAGTACAAACTTCGGACCCTACTACTAGACTTAACTCAATTAAGCACTAATATTAAGTACAATGAGAACCAAATGAAAATCTTTGCATGATCACAAGAATCTTATAACTAGACTTAACTTAATTAGACACTAAGGATAAGTACATCAAAAAGCAAATAAAAATCCTTGCATGAACATAAGAAATACCTTTCCAAAATAACAATCGCAGTCTTCTTATATAGAAGAATCAGCTCTGTTATTGTTACCAAAACAAAAAATATAACTTTGTCTAGACTCTTGTCTAAATCAAAAAAGGTGAACTGAAATAAAAATATGAACACCCCCCCTTAAAATATTTTAAGGATTGTCTGAAAATTTTCTATTTCAGCAAAAGAAATTTATAAAAATTCTTAAATAAAAAAAAAAAAAATGATTCTAGTGCAAACACTTACACTAAAAAGAGAAAAGTCTTGTCAGGCCATTTAGCACTAGGCCAAAAAAAAACATCTGGATAAATATCCAGACAAACGCTCGGGAAAAATCGCCATCCATGCTCTAGCTCATCACTAAGAGAACATTCTAAATCTAGTATCACTACTAGTCGCACTCGGAAAATAATCGCACCCCATCGCGCAATGTCGACGTAAGACATCTAGACCTGCTAAAATCGCCAGGGAAAACGCTCTGGTTGCTCGCCAGAAAACACGTCAGCTTATCGCCAACAAAACACTCTGGTATATCGCCAGAAAAAACTCGGCTCCTCGCCAAGAAAACATACGGTAAATAGTCCTCGACTACACAAAGCCTGCGTTCTAAAAGAACAATCTCGCCATTAACATAGTGAGCAGCTATAAAAGCTAACAATACCACTATAGGCACAGTGAATAGCTATAAAAGCTAAAATTCACTCTAAACACAGTGAATAGCTATAAAAGCTAAAATTCACCAAACTGAATGATCCTGCTTCAAAAAGCAATGTTCACTAAGAACAGAATGATTAGTCTGCGCACAACTAACATTCAATGAAACATTCCCAACATAACTATATGAGACAGCAAGTCTCGAAATAGGACCTCCCTAAAGTCATAATCCTAAATATAGGAGTCCATATGCAAAACGACTCAAAATTTCGCATTTTGAGCACATGCCCTCAGGCAACCAACATACACCGAAATATATACAGAAATATGTACAAAAATATATACAGAAATACATACAGAAATACATACAGGAGTTTAAATCCCAAACTCTTGGTTATGATAACTCCATACTGAGCTTGGTGAAAGCTCTTAGCAAAAGCTAATCAAATCTTCGGCACATCGCACCAAAGTGACAAATCTGCCTAGAAACATGAGCCGGAAAAAAACGCCCTCCGTCATTCTTCAGGGTGGTTACACAGAGATATAAAACTTAACCAGCATTGCGCTTCTCCAAGTTGCATGAAGAACCCTCGTGTACTGGTCTCGCCCTAGAACAACAACGAAAAACATTCAATCCATCCCACATAACAGGAGACAAACACCTCACCACGATATACTGAATGGTGGAGACAATAAAATACAGAATTGGTGACCCTGGTGTCCACCAACAAAAGGGAGTAGATTATAGCATCCACTAAACTAAAACGGTGTCTACCACACCACCATAAGTCAAAAAAAAATTTAATCAATAGGGTGTTCCGAAACACACTACTGCCAACAGCCTGTCACCACTAATAGGCTAATTGGAGCTGAGGTCGACTACAGTAGCTAGGCTCTCCTTTGGTTCAAATAGAAATAACCATTGGGTAACAAAACCTCTAAAGGTCCCAAAGGTCAAACGTTCGCCCCCCATAGACTACCCTTCCAATCAGTCTGTTCCTCAGGAAGACTAACTCCCTGCCAAACGTCGTAACGGCATCTGTTAGCACCCGGTGCATCACAGCCTGTAAAAACAAATAACTCATGGGATACAACCTAAAAGGTTTACAAGGTTGACTTAACCAAGCTTCTAACGGAAATTTCCAAACTACGAAAATGAGCCTAAAAGGCTACATGAAGTAAAAATTTCTCTATTTTTCGGTGGCAACGCAACAAAACTTTTGAAGACGACAAGAGCTTTTCCAGCCTAATCAGAAACAAGAAGAAAACATCGTTGACAGCTAGAATATTCGATCATGGTGTTAATCGTCTTCCTAGACAATAGCCTCTAGAAGAAACTGCTACAGATATCAGGCATAACCGTTTTCTGTCAGCCCAAGCTTCTAGATTATCTGGTGAAAATCTAAAAATTCGGTTAGGAATCTTCCTTCACTGCGCTTAGCCTCTCTTGACAAGGTTCTCATGTCGGTATCAGATTTTGATCATTTCTTTGTGAAACGACTGTCTTACTCTGCTCTCATCTCTTGTAAATGATCAGCCTTTAGTTCTCCTGCAGGACTTCAATTTCCTATCTATCTGATAGTATACCGAAAAAAACGCAACATACGCCTATGAGTCCATGCAAAAAAATTTAAAAAAGTTAGTGACTCAAAGGTAACGTTTAAACGGCCCTGAAAAAAAATAGAAAATACCCTCAGTTTGCAATTCAGAAGAAGATCTAAATCAAATTAATCCAAGTCCTAGACTTACTGGATAACCAAAATCAATTTACTCTTAATTGCACCCAACATATACCACTAAGGTAATAGAAATCCACCCACTCGGGTAACAAACTTTGAAATTGCTCATAAAAATTTTGACTCTACATCACCCTACACGAGCTACATCTTGCGCTTGTCCTAACTCAAGATCACCTTGGATTGCCTCTAATCAAAATTTCGCTTCCAAGTGTCAAGAACTGGATATTATTTGGGGTCATAAGCAAATCAAATCCCGCGACCACCGACATACCAGTTTTATGATATATCCTGAGTGTGACTCCTTCGCAAGCTCGCAACAGCTGAGTCGATGCTAAACATCAACTACAATCAACCTAAGTTTGGATATGATCAGTACCCAAAACCTTAGCAAAAATAATAAAAGTAAGCTATACTCTGCTCAACTTTTATAACAGTCAAAAAAAACGAGGTCGTCACCTCTACAGAGCAACATCAAAAAAAAATTTAAGCAATTAAGATAATGTAAATATAAATTATTCTTCTCCTGACAAACTTTCACTAGGGTTAGGTCCGTTGAATGGTTTTAAGTCTTTAATATGCCATCGTCCTATTTTAGTCCCATCTAAATTAACTAAACCATAAACTAAATCTGAAATCTTCTCTCTAATCACGCAATGCACATACTTAGGTACCAACTTAGATGTGAATTTATCAGCTGCACTGGAAAGAATTTTATTTTTTCGCCAAACGTGATCACCTATCTTAAAGGAAAAATCTCTTTTTCTAAGGTTGTAAGACTTACTGTTCCGTTCATAAGCCTTATGTATCCTACTACGCACGTCGGTGAAAATATCTTTTAAACCCTTTAAATTTTCGGCATACTCACCCCTGTTACCCGGAATTATTTCGCTGTCAACATTGACATCCAAATCTAAATTTTTATAATACGATCCAGATAGAGGTATATGTCTGCCGTAAACTAAGAAAGACGGTGTGAACCCTGTTACTTCGTGTTTTGCGGTATTTATTGCTTGTTGGATTTTGGAAATATTGCCATCCCAAGTGTCATGTGAATCCACGTAACTTCTTAAAGCGGTCCCGACTGTTCGATTATTACGTTCCACAAAATTACATTGTGGAGAGTACACGGGATTAAAACGGATATTAAAACTATAAGTTTCACTTAGGCTCTTAAAACTCTTAGAGGTAAACTGAGTACCGTTATCGCATATTAAGAGCGATGGAACACCGTGGATTAGAAAGACATTATTTTCCAAAATTCTCTCTATATGTCCAGCTTTAGAGCTTTTCAAAGGAAATAGCATGGTATACTTTGTAAACCAGCAAGAAACCACGAGAAGCCATTTATTTCCCTTTTTTGAACGTGGGAATGGGCCTACTAGATCAGCTGCTATGACTTGAAAAGGGTAATTAACCGTTTTCTCTTTTCCCATCAGTCCCATAGGTAGTGCATTTGGAGATTTCTGCGCTCCACATACTTCACAAGTCCTCACAAACTTTAAGATATCAAAACGCATTTTTGGCCATTAATACTGTTCCTGAACCCTGTGAAGAGTTTTATAAAAACCAAAATGACCAGAAGTAGGAGGAGTGTGACACAAGTCTATAATTTCCCCTCTCTGCGGTTTAGGAACTAGAATTTTCCACTCAGGTACATTAACTTTTAAAGGCAACTGGTTTGGGATAAACTTGTACACGAAATCATTTTCCACCTTCCACTGCGGAAAATTTTGAGGAAATTCTTTAATTTGCTGCCGCAAATTATCGTACCATGGATCAATGCGATCTATATCAACTGTATCTATTCTTACGTCAATTTGTGCATTAAGACTGTTTTCGTCCACTGTATGATCTGGGATTCTTGACAAAGCGTCAGGAATAACATTGTGGACTCCTTTTCTATGAATTAAATTAAACGTATGTTGTCTCAACCTAATCGCCCAACGCGCTAGTTTGCCACTAGGGTTTTTAATAGAATTAAGCCACAATAGACTATAATGATCTGTTATGACCGTGAAAGGAACACCTTCTATGTAAGGTCGAAACTTTTCGATGTTAAAGAGTACTGCTAAACATTCTTTTTCAACAACCGAATAGTTACGTTCAGCCTTTGATAAAGTTCTACTGGCATACGCTATCACTCTTTCCTCACCATTGATTTTCTGTGTTAGGACGCCCCCTAAACCGGTATTAGAAGCATCACTAGAAATATAAAACTGTTGGGAAAAATCTGGTTGGGATAAAATGGGAGCTGAAACCAATAGCTCTTTAATCTTTATAAAAGATTCTTCGGCTGCCTTTGTCCAATCTATCGATTGTCCTTTTTTCCGTCCTTTCAAAAGATCATTAATAGGCGACAACAAGGTAGAAAAATTCTCGATAAAACGTCTGTACCATGAACACATTCCTACGAAGCGCTTAACTTCCGTAGTATTAGTAGGTCTCGCATAATTAACCATGCTTGCTACTTTATCCGGATCGGTACGCAAGGAATTTGAGCCTACAATATAGCCTAAAAACTTTAGAGAAGTTTTGAAAAAATCACATTTGCTCAAATTTATCGTCAGTCCGGCCTCTTTCAATTTATTTTTTACTTCTTTAAGTAAGCGTATATGCGATTCGAAGTCTTCCGATGTTACTAAAATATCATCGAGATAGGTAAAGATATGTGGCTCATATTTCGGACCAAATATAGCGTCTACTAAACGTTGCTGAGTTTGAGCAGCGTTCTTTAGACCAAACGGCATAGTGACGAACTGAAATAGACCTCGGCCTACTACTGCAAGAGCGGTCTTTTCCTTAGAGGATTTGTCTAAAGGAATTTGCCAGAATGCCTTTCTAAGATCTATCGAGGATACATACTTAGCATTCCTGAGTGATGTCAAAATTCTGTCGATGTTCGGTAATGGATAGTTATCAAATTTGCTGACCTCGTTGAGCTTTCTTCCGTCAAAGCATAGACGATATCACTCCGAGTTTCAACATTTCGTCTAACTCCTTATTTAATACTTTTGACATGTACGGAGACATGGCGAAGGGCCTTGTCTTTACAGGACTGGCATCAGCCGTATCTATAGACATGTTGATTTTATTCGTTCGGCCTAACCTATCTTTACTACTTATTTCATTGAAAGAGCTTATTACGTTTTCTGCGTTTAAGCGTTCCGTCCGCGAGAGATCATCTAGGGTACATAGACGCGAGAAAAGGTTTTCTAAAGAACTTTCTGAATAACAATCTTTAAGACTTGTATGAGAATTGACTTCTAGGGACTGTGGATACCACGAATTATCTTTAAAGTTTACTAGAATTCCGAATTTTTGTGCAAAATCACATCCTAAAACCAAAGTATGTGATAGAGAAGGTACTACTAGAGCAGAGATTACTAAACAATGACCATTGCAGACTAGCGGCAACTCAACCGTACCTAAAACTTTTAGACGGCTGCCATCTGCAGTGGTAACACTTCTATTTTTGACATGGCATATTTTTATACTTAAACGACTTAAAATTTTAATACCATTCTGACCTACAACGGAGGCATTTGCACCAGAGTCAAATAAAGCCGAGAAATGGGCACCTAATAGATTTATCTTGATATGCGGTCTGTTATCTGAATATTTATGCACGAATAAAGGAGACATGTGACCATTTGGAGAAGCAGGAGTTTTAACTTGAGAAGGAGAATTTTTATTAGACTTAAAAAAATCAGAAACTTTTTGTAACTATTTAGTCCAATCTGATCTATTGGAATATTTCTTTACTTAAGATCCTCGTTAGAATCTTTCTTTTATCCGCGACCGGACGTTCTGAGAAAGTACGACGGATTTTCAGTTCATAGTCTAATTCATATTCCAGTAGGTGATTGACTTTAAAATTGAAAGCTTCCATGATAAATGAATACAATTTAAAAGAATTGTTTAAAAGGTCGTGAAAATATTTCTCCTGTGCTCCCAATAGTCAAAATAAAAAATATGTAAAGGCACTTAAAAGATTTAAACTTCTTTACCAAACATTTAAAAAATCTTCAACAATTTTAAAAAAAATTTCTAAGTATCGCCTTGTATTAACATTCCTTTACTAAATATCTTAAGAATTTCAACAAAAAAAATCTCCAAATACCGTTTCGTATCAGCAAAGTATTTTTTAATATTCATGCAAAACATCGATGAGAAAAAAGTACAGTTTTTTCTTCGGTTTCGCAAAATAAATCTAACACTGCAAAAATTAAAGTAAACCAGCACATCTGCTAATCTGAACTATAAAAGTAGCTTTTAAGAAAAAAGTAGGAATCTCTTATCTTAGAGTCGATTAACAAAATTCAAATATCTATACCACCATCAGATAAATTGAAATAAATAATTCTACAAATTTCCTGCTTTTGTCTTATTGCTATAGTGTAGTTTCGTTTAATAAATATTATGAAATAAAAATATCTGCAAAGTTAGAGCTTTTACTTTGTTCGAAAGCTAGTACACTGAACCCTTTTTAAAAAAAAATAAAATTCCAAAAGCCCCACGTTGGGCGCCATTTTGTAAGGTGTTAACTTGCCCGCACTTTTGTACCCTGTGAAAAGTTGTTATTCCCACGCTTGGGCGCAATTTTCTTGCAACCTCTTTTTAATTTCTGATAATGAATTGAGTGGATCCTGATTTTAAAAGAACTAAAGAAATTAAACACACACTAGCTCAGTTTTCCTTGGTAGAGAGATATGGGTAAGAGATAATTTTTGTACGTCTTTTTTGGAATTTTTTTCTATTTTTTTAAAAAGCTTTAGCTGTACAAATTTTGGGCACCATTCATTTTAAAATAGAAAGGATCTAACTTCAGCTAAAAAAATGAAAAAATACTGAAAGGGTGTACAGTTGTTGAAAATAAAAAACAGTTTGGTACAGCCGTCATTATCCTGAAAAGTAAGATAGGTATTCAGTGAGACACTAGCTTTAATCAACAAAAAGAAAATTTATTCATGTTTTTTAAAAATAAAAAGTTCTAACCTTTGCAGTTTTACAGGATTATTAAAAAATTTTAGCCTAACAGGTAGTTATGACATTTAAATTCTAAACTCTGACTACTCCCGAGGACGAAAAATAGTGCTTTTCACTTCACTTTTTAGTCAGTTCGAATTGCTGTTAAGGCACTACTCAGGGATAAGTCTATGGAAGGATGTTTTGGTAACTTACTGTTTTGATTTCGGCTTCGATGGAACACGACCGATTTCACACTTTTCTAGTAAACACTTAGAGAGCCCACTACGGCTTTTCGTTAAAAAAACTTGTGCTTTATTTAGCTCTCATGATTGTAGTTATGAGCCTTTACTGCAGCTCTGTCGAAGGAAGCTTACTTGGCGGCTCCGATGAAAATTAGCCTGGCTGCGGCTTGATGGTACTCAGCCTTGATCCCTGTCCTACCGGACCCTTAAATAAGCCGTGGGCCTTCCTTCGGTCATATCGCGACGCCGGACCCAAAAATCCGGATACACATTTTCAACCAATCCCGGCGTGCCGATAGATTCGGTCAGAAACCCGCACAGCACACTAATATACCGAACGGCTTGGAATCTCTTGTTAATATACCGTTCGATACAAAAATGAAAATAAGTACAATTTGAAGTGAAAAATCAGTAACATTACATGGTCTTAAAATCTAGGAAAAAATGAATGTTACAATGTATTTAATTACACTGGAGTATCCGTGATCAGTACGATATTTAGCAAGCGCTTTCAACTCTGCTGGTTTACAGAATCAAAAGCATTTTTGAAGTTCACGAATATGAGCGTCGGAGGCTTATTATATTCTACACATTTTTCGATGAGGACTTTAACAGTAACCAGATGGTCGTTTGTTCCATACCCTGTGCAGAAACCTGCCTGCTCTTTTGAAAGAAATCCCATTTTATGCATATATTACAAAAATTATGTCTGAAGATTTTCGGATCCTCACATATCAATATATACGCCAAGTTTTACGGCACGCATACAATTTTACAGTTGGTCAAGTAAGAGCGTGTCGCCTATAACTTGTAATCGGTAAAAAAATCCTTTTTTGAGGTTATTGTTGGAAGCCCTGCAAGCAATACTTTGTGGAAAGAGACTCATTTGTAACCTTATATATGTTTAGTAGTAGCAGTAGTAAGAAGAGTGGGTGGTACCTTAAGTTCCTAATGTCACCTAGATCTAAAAGTTCTTCTGTGACTCCCCACTGTCGAATCAGGGTCGCAGACCTAGTCCGGCATTTTCTGCCAAAAGACATAGGCTACTCACCCTGACCTCTTGTAAATCTTTGGGTTCACAGACTAGTTGACCCCTGTATCTGTATCTTTTAACCATTAGTGCAGGACATTCGCACAAAATGTGAATGCTGTCCTCGCTTTCTCCCTCGCACAGCTGACATGTTTTCAACTCAGCCAGTTTGAGGTTATATTAATGGGCTTGTAATGCCACATGTCCCGTAAGGAGTCCTATACTCAGGCGTAGCCTTTGTTTTGACATCGACATGAGTTCCTTTGTTCTGCCTGTCGTAGCTTGTTTCATAAGGAGTTTGACTTGACTGTCGTCCAAGAGCTTTGGTGTTCCTTGTCCAACCATTCCCCGATCTTGTTTTTTTTGCCGAAAGCGAATGGAACTCCTGTTCAGGCGGGTCTCTAAGATGCATCTTTTGGCGAGTTCGTTCGCTATTTCATTTCCAGATATGCCTTGGTGGCCTGGTACCCACATTAGGGTAACCTCGTTGTTACCTCCGAACGTGTTTAGTTCTTGCACGCATTCCCTGATCAGTGTCCGTGGTGTATTTGGCAAGAGCTTGTATAGCTACCTTACTGTCGCACCAGATTAATAAACTTGCGCGCATAGAAATCGGCCCATTGTAAACTTTTAACTTTAACTATATTTTTTTAAAAAAATTATTCATCAGATCAAAAAAAGAAATATGCTGTTTGAAAGACAATTTAATATGCTTTAATGTGAGTATAAATTTACGAAAACTTATTTCGACTTCCTATGTTTAACATAGTGAAATTAATGCATTAAGCAAATTAAGCTTTTTTATTATTAACATAAATAGGGTTATTGACAATTTAAAACTTAAAACTTAATTTTTTAATAATGGGTATGACCTCCTCTTGCCCTAATAACATCTCTCATACGATTAGGCAAAGATCTAATCAAGTTTGCTATTGTTTCTTGAGACATGTTAAACCACTCTTCTTCTACTGCAACAATAAGCTCTGCGATCGAGTTTGGGGTATGAAGTCTAGCTCGAATTCTTCGTTTTAACTCATCCCATAAATGTTCGATCGGATTTAGATCAGGACTGTATGCTGGCCACTCCATAACCCGAAAACCGACTTCTGCAATGTAATCTTGCACGATTCTTGCGGTGTGCGGCCTTGCATTGTCATGCATAAAGGTAAATTCGTCTCCAATGTAGTCGACGTAAGGTACCACATAAATTGCTAAAATCTCCTCGATATATCTAGCAGCCGTTAAACCTCTTCTTCCGTGAACACGGTCGCCCCTATGAATGAACTCAGGGTCGGGTCGTGATCCTATAGAAATTGCACCCCAGATCATACAGGAACCACCTCCATAAGCACTCCGCTCTTCAAAGCAGCAATCTGCAAATCGCTCTCTTGGTCTTCGGTACACTTTCCTTCTTCGGTCGCTACCATGGAGGCATATTCTGGTCTCATCTGAGAACAGAACAGATTCCCATTGTTCCAACGTCCAATTCAGATGATCCCGTGCAAAACGCAGGCGGGCTTGCCGATGAGCTGGAGTAAGTTTTGGACCAATCGCAGGTGTTTTAGGGGTCAGGTTATTTTCCTGCAATCTTCGTCTTACTGTCCACTGACTAATAGCCACTCCTCGCACCTCACGGAGCTGTCGTTGCACTTGATCGGCATTAAGGTGACGATTTCTTAATGTTGTTGACACAATAAAGCGGTCATCACGAGCGGTTGTAAATCGCCTTCTGCCTGTTCCAGGTCGCCTATGAAAGGATCCAGTCTCCTCATAACGTTTGCACACTCTTCGAACCGCTGCGCGTGTCATATTTAATTGTCTAGCAACAGCTCGCTGACTAAGTCCATTTTCGATTAAAGCAAGAACTTGGGCGGCTTTTGTGGTGTAGCATGCATTAAACTAACACACTTAAACACTACTGAGATTATGAAAAACGAATTAATATGCAAATTTCAGTTGCAAACGCAATAATTTTAATATTTGACAAATTTGTTATTTTCGTTACAATCACCACATAAACACGTTTCATTTGTTTTACCGGTTGCTACGCATATAAACGATAAGCCTTCTTGATAAATTTATACTTACATTAAATTGTCTTTCAAACAGCATATTTCTTTTTTTGATCTGATGAATAATTTAAAAAAAAAATATAGTTAAAGTCAAAAGTTTACAGCGGGCCGATTTCTATGCACGTTAGTGTATATATATATATATATATATATATATATATATATATATATATATATATATATATATATATATATATATATATATATATCTATATATATATATATATATATATATATATATATATATAATATATATATATATATATATATATATTTAAATAGTACATTATATATATGTTTAGATAGTACATTATTGAACATGAGTGTTGCATACACTTCGTACTTCGAGGCAATGTTACGATGCATGTAACCATCCAAAAGGTCCGAAAATGATACCTACAGGGCTGCTAAGTATGGTGAAATAGTACTCTCAGTTAAAAAATGTTGATCTACCAGACCTTGGTTCGAAAGGAAATGTGTCGGATAAGGGCTAGAAAATGATTATTAACATGTTTGCCCGGAATCCTTAATTAACTTTGGGCCAAAGGGCGCAAAAACTAAAGCAGAAACGATGATGATGATTAGGGTGATTGGGCGAGTCGACATGTTTCGACCATTTGGCGCCCCAAGTTTAGTTATATTTTCTTGATTATATTCTGATTTCTAATTCTTTAAGATAGTTAAATATGTTCTCTTTGTTCAGTTGAAAAGAGTTGATTACTTTTATAAGGGTGGAGGGTGTTTTAATCTAATATTGGTTCAATGTTCAACTTCAAAGATGTGCTTAATGGATAGGGGGGAGTTACACACTGGGCAGACCGGAGAGGGTTCGCCTTTTAGCAGATAAGAATGAGTGTGAAATGAATGTCCTGCGGCTAATCTTCTTAAGGTGACGTTTTCAAATCTAGTTAAATTCTGATAGTGGAGAGGGGGATATATAATTGATTTGATTTCAGAGTTTGTCTTCTAAATCCCACTCTATTTGGAATAGTTCTCTGCTAATGTTGGTTAGAACCCTTTTGAAGTCTTTAATACGGTTTTCTTCAGTTGTTGGGAAGTCATTTGTAGTGGCTTTTTTCGCTTCTTGGTCAGCCTTGTCATTGCCCTTTATACCGCTGTGTCTTGGAATCCATATGCATGCAATTTTTTTATTTCTTATTTTGGCTATGTACTGAAGATCCAAGAGCTGTCTCAGGTATGATTGATTGAAGTTATAGAGGATAAGGACTTTAATGCACTTAATGAGTCGGAAATTATAAGGAATTTGCCTTTCTATTTGTGATGGCAAATTTGGTTGCCTTCTTGATTGCTAGGAGTTGTGCAGTGTATACTGTATTATACTGTGGGAGTTTGAAGGATTTTGAGACATTTTTGAGAACTATAGCAGCTCCAACTCCATTTTCAGATTTAGAGCCATCCGTATAAATAATTGTAAAGTTGGGGTAGTGAGAGTGTAATCTTTCCAGAAAAATTTGTTTTATTTCAGTTTAACTCAGGTTTTTTAAATTTGAGATGTGAAGAAAGAAATCAACTAGTGGGTTTGGAGAGAGCCATGGAGGGAAAGAGTGCCAAAACGGGTAGTTCAAAATGGGTGGTGAGAGATTGTGTAATGTGAGGTATTTGTTGATTCGGTCAGGGATGAACTTGGGCGGGAATGTTAGATTGGATTGTTGCACGTTGGTTAGATTTAGAGATGCTTTTAGATGCTTTCTTTGTATGGGTGGAGTGTAATATTTCGTTAATGAAAGTTGTCTGTCTCGGTAGGCAGGGAGGGATGGAGGCTAGGCATTGAAGGTTGGGAGGTGAAGGTTCCAGTCATTATTCTCAGTGCACTATGTTGAATTGTGTTTAGAGGTCTCTTAGTGCTAGGGCTGGCGAAATCATAAATGAAATTTCCGTATCTGAGTTTGGGGAGGATTAGGGATTTATAGTGAAGGAAGGTCAGCACCCCATTTTATGCTGGTAATGGCTCTGAGAACAATTATGTCTTTATTTGTACTGAACTTGAGTCGTTTGATATGAGTAGACCAGTTTAATTTGTTATCAAATGTTAAGCCCAAGATTCTAGGTCATGAGGAGATGGGATGGGTTTATTATCGACATTCAGTGGGTTGATCTTTGCAAAAATGAGTGATGTTTGACTTGGATGGAGGAAGAGATAAACCATTGGCTTTGATCCAGTTATTCAAAGCTGAGATTGAAGCCTGAAGAATGTTGGTGTTCTCATTGGAGGATGTATTCATGTTGTAGATAATTATGTCATCGGCGAATTTGAATTTTATGGAAGGTTGAAGAGTTTTGGTTAATGATCACATTGCTATGTTGAATATGGTTAGGCTTAATACCGATCCCTGAGGGACGCCTGAGATTAGTCGACCAGTATTGGATAGTGTGTTGTTAAACCTTATTGGAAAAGTTCGGGAGATAAGAAATTTTTTATAAATTTAGGAAGTGCTCCCATAAAGTTCAAATCCTTCATTTGGTTTAAGATTATGGAGTTGTCCAATGAGTCAAATGCTTCGTGAAGATGGAGGAATACCAGATTGGTATGTTGTTTTCTATGGATAGCTGTTCTGATTTCCGTATCCAGAGAGGAAAGATGATCCATGGTTGATTTGCCCCTTCTAAAACTAAACAATTGGTTTGGTAAAAGGTTGCTGGATTCCAAATACCAGGTTAAATGTTGATGGACCATTCTCTCCTTGATCTTGCAGAGGTGATTTGTCAGAGTAATGGGTCTGTAGCTTTCTAAGGAAGATCGCGGTTTGCCCGTCTTATGGATAGGAATGATGATGCAAGCCCGCCAGGATTTAGGGAATTTAGCATCCAGTCAAAGGTGATTGTAAAATTCCAGAAGAAGACTCTGGGCCGGGGGCTCCGTTTTTGGATGATTTGATGGAAGAGTGCAATTCGCTCATGGAGAATGGAACATTGTATGCTTGTAAGTTGTCTGAGATGAAGTGAGGTGCATCAGGTGCATGAGATAAAGGGGGAGTTGAATTTCGCTGATAAAAAGTGGCTAATGCGTCTAATTTTCTTTTCAGGTCAGTTATGTAATTATTATTGATGTGGAGGGTTGGGATGGAATTTAAATTGACATCTTTCATTCTTCTTACTAAGTTCCATATGTGCCTGTTGTGGAGGAATTGAGTGAAGAAGTGAGGCTTTTCCAGGAGTTTTGTTTGGCAATTTTGCAATGATTGCTTTTAAGATAAAGCAGAAAGGTTTGAATACATCGTATAAAACGACTTAGCGGTCGCTTTAGACGTCATTTTCAACCCTTTTGGATGATTACATAGGAATACAGCATCGAAACACAAAGCGTATGCACAATTTAATATACACTCCTGGACAAAATTAACGCAACAATATATTAAATCATACAAATCTCTATAATGAATTAATTTTAATAATTTTTTATGAACATTGGTTACACTAAAAGTTAGAAAAAACTTATTCGGATACTTTAAAAGTGAATTAGCTACCAAATTTCTCTATAAGATTCGAATTAAAATTATTCTTAAGACCTAATAACCAAATCGTTGAAATTATGTAATAATGAAAAAAATAAACTGGGACACTAGTAGCAAAATTAATGGTGTAACTGGGACACTAGTAGCGTGTGTTGCCTCCTCTACTTTGGATGACAGCGTTTATGCGCCTAGGCATGCTTCTATTTAAATTTTGGATAAAATCTTGAGGAATTTGCTTCCATTCCGTGATAACTGCATTTTCAAGCTCCCTCGGGTTTCTAGGTGCAGGTATATGACGTTTCACATTTTTCTTAAGGTGATCCTATACATGTTCTATCGGATTCAGATCCGGGCCTTTTGGTGGTCATTGCATAATCGGTATATCAATTTGATTAAGACAATCGAGTACCTCCCTAGCCACGTGAGGTCGAGCGTTGTCTTGCATAAACAGGAAATTGGGCCCCACAAAATGACCGAAAGGCATCACATGTTTCTATTACAATATTCTCAAGATAGTAGTCAGCATTCATGGATCTCGTACGGACAGGAACTAACTCTGTGCGAGCATCAAAGCAGATGCCACCCCAGAACATAACAGAGCCACCGCCGAATGGAATCCTTGCAGAGATATTGCAAGGAGCAAACCTCTCTCCTGGTCTTCGCCATACTCGCTCACGACCATCTGGATGTTTTAGACAGGGGTGCTCAAACGGTCGATCGCGATCGACAAGTCGATCGCGAGTGCTTTTTGAGTCGATCTCGAGAAAAAAATTCCGATATAGAACTATTCACAGATTTTGTTTTAGGTAACTAAAACAAAATGTAATGAATAAACTACTAAAATTTATTCGATCCACAATTAGGCCAGAATAACCCCCTCATCACTTTCTTTTATCGTAATAACCCCCTGCTAGCGGCAAAAGGCGGCTTTATCAAAGGAACGCGCGGTACTTGTCAAAGAAAAACCGCGTTTTTGATTCCCGATTTTTCTAGAAACTTCTGGCGGCGTGTTTGACGGGAACATCCGAGACTTCGTCCGCGCCGATATAAATGTTGCGCCTGCAGGAATAGGAGTTAGTCTAAGTTGTAACTTGAAGACTATACATCGATACAAAGTTTATTAATAAATAGTCCAAAATGAGTGCGGCGAAGAAAAGTAAAACTTATCATTTTAATAACGATTGGGAGGAAGATTTTTTCTTTTGTATGGTAAAGGATAAGTGCATTTGTCTCATTTGCCGTGCATCAGTTGCAATACCTAAGCGTGGGAACTTAGAGAGGCATCATAAAACGGTTCATAAAAACTATGATAAGGA
This sequence comes from Pachyrhynchus sulphureomaculatus, assembly GCA_019049505.1. Taxonomy (NCBI): domain Eukaryota; kingdom Metazoa; phylum Arthropoda; class Insecta; order Coleoptera; family Curculionidae; genus Pachyrhynchus; species Pachyrhynchus sulphureomaculatus. Next base: position 166,627,631 of record CM032454.1, on the reverse strand, counting down.
TTTTCCGTCACAGAGTGAATTAAGAAAACGAAAAGTACGTGATTTGATAACTTGTTTGAAAAAAGAACAAACCATGTTCACAAGACCAGCCAAACAATCAAAAGCTGCAACGATCGCGTCATTTAAAATATCTCATATATTGGCGAAACACAAGAAACCATTTGATGATGGATTGGTTGTGAAGGAAGCATTTATTGAAGCGGGTGAGACTTTATTTGAAGATTTTAAAAATAAAACAGAGATTATGTCTGGTATTAGAGAACTTCAGTTATCTCGTCCGACTGTCACAAGGCGTGTTGAAGTCATGAGTCAGGACATGGTAGATAAACTAAAACATGATATCATGGAATGTACATACTTTTCTTTACAGTTCGACGAATCCACTGATATGACATACACTGCCCAGCTGTGTATTTTTATTCGAATGGTATTCAATGACATGTCGGCTAAGGAAGAGTTTTTGACAATGATTCCTCTGAAAGGACAGACCCGTGGCGAAGTTATATATGACTTTTTCTTCAATTTTGTAACAAACTCCAAGCTACCAATATATAAACTAGTGTGCATTACAACCGATGGAGCACCAGCAATGACTGGAAACAAAAACGGTTTTGTGGCATTGTGTCGAGCTAATGATGATTTCCCTTCATTTTTCTCCTTCCATTGCATTATACATCAACAAGTTTTGTGTTCAAAAGTTCTAAACATGGAGGAGATTATGGGCATTGCAATAAAAATTGTGAATTCTATCCGTGCACGTAGTTTGCAACGACGGCTCTTTAAATTGCAGTTGGAAGATAGTGAGTCAGCTGAACACACTGATTTAGTTCTTCACACGGACGTCAGGTGGTTGAGTCGCGGAAAATTCCTAGAAAGGTTTCAAGAATTATTGCCCGAAATAACAGCTTTTCTGGACGAAAGAGGTGATGACACTCAGATGCTGAAAGACGGAAAATGGCTGACCGATTTGGCATTTTTGACAGACATCACAATGCATTTAAACACCATTAATTTGGAGCTTCAAGATAAAGGAAAAACTATTATTGAGATGATTAGCGCAATAAACGCATTCAAAAGTAAATTGCAACTTATGAAAGATCAACTGAAAAGAAAGGATCTGAAAAATTTTCCGTCTTTGAAAGCAAGGATTCCTCAGTTGAATTATGATATTTATGAGGCAGAATTATCAAATATTTTGGGCCAATTCGAAATACGTTTTTATGATTTCAGTAAATTGGCAAATATCGCATCATTCATGAGTTATCCTTTTTCGTGTAAAAACATTAAGGAATTAGCTACTGAAATAGCAAGTCAGTTTAACATGGACTGATGTTCTGTTGAAAATGAGTTAGTGCAGATTATATCAGATATACATCTCAAAGCCACAGCATCTGATACAAAGTTCTGGTGTTTTATACCTGAAGATAAATATCCGAATCTAAGGCAAATCGCCCTTCAACTGACGGCAATGTTTGGGTCAACTTACTTGTGCGAGTCTGCATTTTCTGAAATGAAGATAATTAAGTCAAAATATCGCAATCGACTAACTGACGAACATATGTCATCATGCTTGCGATTAGCACTCGGTAATTACGTACCATCTTATCAAAAGTATGCTGAGGACATGCAGCGCCACCCTTAAACATCCAAAGTCTCTCTTTAGTTAAGTTTAGACACTAGAACTCGTTTGTTTTGTAAGAACCAATAAACTCGCAATTTTGAATAATAATGAGTTTTTTTTTTTTCATTGACATTTTAGAGCAGACCTACACTTACCTTGACTAAAAAGATGCATATTGTGCGGAAAACTAATATCTATGCCACGATACACCCTACCTAGACGACAATCCTGCATCACACTTACTTGCAGCCTCTCAGAGTCGATCGATCGTAGTCTAACAATATTGAGGTAGATCGCCAGCAGTTCAAGTTTGAGCACCCCTGTTTTAGACTAACCCTAGTTTCATCATCTGTGAAGAAAACTTGTTTCCAATCATCCACAGACCAGTTTTCGTGATTTCGAGCAAAACGTAACCTGGCAACTCTGTTCTCTCTAGTAAGCAAGGGCGCAGTGGCTGGTCTCCTACTGTTTAATCCAGCTTCATTTAACCGTCTTCTAACTGTTTTAGAAGAAATTGTGACATTGCGAACAGCTGCGAGTTCGTTTCTTATTTTAGAACTAGTGACAGTCTTGTTTCTTAAAGCATATTGTCTTATAAAACGTTCATCTAGGTCGCTAGTGCATCGTTTTTGCCCTTGCCCTAGCCTTTTAGAATAAGTTCCTACTTCATTCAAGCGTCTTACCACACGACTTATTGTGGAACGATGTTTGCCTAACAAATTGGCAACATAACTCTGACACTATCCCTTGTCCAATAAAACTGAGGCTCGCACTACGTCGTGTTCAGTTAAATTCCTTGTTCGGTTCATTTATCTAATTCTTCGGGGTCAAAAATTAAACAGTCTACCACAAAAATGTATTACTTTGAAAAAGGGAACAATTTATAAGCTTACTTTTAAAGAAATCTATCGCATTATTACAGAAAATTGTTTATCTTCTAAAAAATTCTTTAAAACTGTAAATCTAAACGAATTGTTTTGATTTCTGTCACGAACAACGAAACAAAATATGCATAGCCTACTATTCAAATACTCGATAAACTTTAAAACTGACATAAGAAAAAGATAAATTAATTTTCAGGTTGTTGCGTTAATTTTATCCAGGAGTTTATGTTCGATAATGTACTATTTACCCATAAGTAAGGTTAGAAATGAACCCCTTTCCACAAAGCATAGTATGCAGGGCTGCCAACAATAACTTAAAAAAAAAGAAATTTTTTTACTTGACCCATTGTACTGTCATAATCGCTTTACCGTTCGTGTCATCCAGTTTGTTGCCTTTCACTGCATGACAAAAATTGATACGACTGAAAAAACTCTGTGACGTAATAGTAGAACACTATTAGACAAAGCGTACCCACTATTATTCTTTAATCGTAAATATAATGGTTGTTCTATTGTTTTATGGCCGATTAATTTTTACCATTGTCTTAATTTTATTGCCGCCCATGTAATTTTTAGTAATTGCATTTGTTATTTATGGGTATTATTACTTCATTTACTCCTTGATAGGCGAGACAGACAATTTTGTGCTGTTTATTTTTGATTGGAATCCATTTACCAATCTATCCCAAATATAGAGAGAGGGAGGTCTCTACGATTCCAATATACAAAGTCCTGACCACAGTAAATCAAACACAGTAACGAAACTCAAGGGTAACTGTATGGGAAAATCAGGTCTCAGTTTTCAAGAGGTCACGTGGCAGTCTGCCATGTTACAAAGGGGACCAGCGGAAGATTTTAAATAGAAATGATGTTACTGTGCAAAGTTTTATCATTCAAAATCATAGATAATATACAAATTTCTGAAAATTTTTGCCAGAAGCAAATCTTTACTCTATAATCAAAAAAATGTTATGAGAGAAATAGCTTCTCAGGATTATTCAATTTATCCACGTTTTCTTACGCAATTAATTAAATCACTTACCTTTCAGCATATTTGGGGATGAAGAAGAAACTCACTTCCGGTGTACTTTTTGAATTATTTTTGCAATTGTCCACGGCACAACAATAACCTCCTTTCCCCATGATTATATAAAATTGTTTGTCAGTCTTTTCGATTCTCTTCACTTACAACCATTTTTAATTCTCTTTTTATATAAACCTTCTCTTCCTACTGTCTTTAAATTCATATAAACTGCAGTCACATCAAGAAACGATTGTCAATAAATTTCAAAAGACACACTCCGAGATCAGATGTAAACATTGAGCGGGTATTTTGAAAGAGGGTCCCGTCGACGCACACGCCGCCGTCAAAACTCGTCACCAACTTGGGCACACTTTCCCTATTGTATTGGGTTTACTGTATCCTGACATTACAATACTTTAACTAACTGTTTACAAAGACTAGCTTATTATTGCCGTGTGCTACGTGGATCAAAGAGTCGTTTTTAGTCTTCCGTATGGAACACTTCGGGGTCTATCCGTCTGTCTGTCTGTCTGTCTGCCACACTCGATTTTCTCCGAAACTATTTGACACAGAAAGTTGAAATTTGGCATAAATATAGGAATTGATGGCCTAATCAGAACGGTGTAGTTTTGAAAGTTAAATTTTGACTTGAGGTGGTCGTTTTGGGGCTAAAATCGGAAGTGAAATTTTTTTTTCAAGATCATTGACTGTGGTGTTAAATGAAAGTTTGTGAAAACACGAGTTCAAAATATATATGATTTAATATTCGCGCAAACTTTTCTTTATATTATTTTTAAAAAATTGTCAAAAACCTTTGTCCCCGCCCTCTATCTCTAAAAGTATTAATCGAAAAAATTCTGGAATATTCTCCATAAGATGTAGATTGAATGAAAATTATCACGAGTGCATTATCCCTGATAATTTATCTGGTATATATAAAAAAAAAAATTTTCAAGGTCATCAATCAGCTTTCAATAACAATCAGAAACAAACTTTCTTTGAAACTCATTTAGGGTATGTTGTGTGAAATCAGTGATCATTTTACAATAAGAATCGACTGTAGCAATACAGATGGTGGCCGAATTAACGCTACATATATTTTGTAACTCAAATGATGTGACCAAAATGACAAAATAATAACACATTTTTAGCTCTAAAGAACGGGAACTGTTTCATCCAGTGTTTTAAGTAGTGGAAGGCACGATTGAAGCAAGAAGAGTTATAGAGCTCAGGAAACTCATGAATGTACCCCTGCTACTATTATTATAGAAAATAGCGCCTTCTTAGAAAACGGAAATCTGCAAAGTTTCGCTGAATGAAAGGGTTCAATTGTATTACAGTAGAATCTCGATTATCCGAAATACTATGGACCAAAGTGATTTTAGATAATCGAAATTTCGGTTAATCCGAGTTTTTTGATAAAATAGAAGTTTAGAATGAATACAACATTGCAGATTGACTAAAAAGCATTTATACGATATGCTATTACGTACATAGGTATTTATTAAAACAAAGAATAGAACAATTAGTTTACTTATTTTATGTATGTGTACGGCAAATCGAAAATAAAACAGTTTCATTCTTAACTTTAATGTCTTAAAAATGAGGTAATTTTTAACTGCACTCGTTTTCCGTTAGTTCTGTTTTTGGCTGCAATATCTCTCCAACGTTTTTGATAAGCAAAACGTCCGCGGCGGTTGCATTTTCTTATTGTTCTACATAAGTTAACGCTTTTTCTAGGGCATCTAGTCCTTCTAAATGTGACATTGTCTATTTTATTAGCATTTTTGCATACACTTTTAATTAATTCTTGGTCAGTCATTTCATCTTCCACACTATCACTGTTTAACCATTCACAAACATCGGTTCCGTAACAGTTTCACATCCTGATATTCTTGTAATAATTTGACGTAAACTTTCATTATCTTCTGTTTCTCCTGTCTCTCCTCTTGTGGAATCCATTTTGACCAAGATTTTTCCAGAGTACTACTCTTTACTTGATTCCAGGCTGAAGCTATTCAATATATAACATTTTTCAAATTTATTTTTTATAGACCATCAGTAAGATTGCCACCTTCATCTAGTTCTTCTAAAATATGCTCCAATAACAAACGCCTGTAATTACGTTTTAAATTTTCCAGTACACCTTGATCCATAGGCTGAATGAGAGAAGTTACAGAAGGAGGCAAAAACATTGCTCTTATTTCCCCACTTTCAAGTTGCTCCGCACTTGAGTGAGTGGGGGCGTTATCTAGTAACAGAATACATTTTCTAGGATATCCATGTTCTTTTAAAAGAGGTTTCACTTTGGGAACAAAATCTCCAAAAAACCAGTCTTTAAATAGAGTCGCGTTTATCCAGGCATTATTTTGATTTTTATACAAAACAGGAAAAGCATTGCGACGATTATTCTTAAAGGTTCGTGGATTTGCTGATTTACCAATACATAATAATGGGAGTTTGTGTCTTCCAGAATCATTACTGCATGCAAGAACAGTAATACGTTTTTTGCTACGTTTGTAGACAGGTGCTCCAGCTTCCGTTTTTGAAGCTAAGGTATTTGACGGCAACATTTTGTAGTTCAAGCCCGTTTCATCACAATTATAGATTTGGTCTGGTTGTAAACCATGTTCTTTCATAAGCGGCTCAAAATTCTCTGCAAATTTTTTTGTAGCAGATACATCAGCCGACAATCTTTCTCCACAAACTTTCAGTTGACGTACACCATGTGTTTTTTTCCACCTGTCTAGCCATCCATCACTTGCAGAAAAATTTACAGGCGCTTCAATAACCGGCAACTCTTCGCTTAAACTCACTGCCTTATATTTTAAAATTGTTCCTGAAATTGGTATTCCGTGTTCTCGATTCTGTGTAAACCATAAAAATAAAGAATCATCCACTTTTTGGTATTCACCGCTTTTCATACTTTTTCGTGCCTGTGTGGGCGATGACAAAACACTACACCATTTTTCAAGTTTTTCGCAATTTTTTCTCCACTCTGAAACAGTACTCACGGCTACACCTAAATCCTTCGCTATATTTTTAAGATGTTCACCATTATCTAAACGTTGAATTGCTTCAAGTTTCTCTTTTAAGGTAATAACAACACGTTTACGCTTATTATTATGACGCTCCATTTTGTAAAATATCTATTAAAACGAAACTATTGCCTCTGTGATAATAATAGACGTAATGAGTAACTTATAACACTCGTCGACTAACCAAAACATAGACAGCGGTGAAATTCTAGATCCAGGACGTCATCGGATTTCCATTGGTCCAAAGTTCTATAATTTGTTTAGCAGAATGTTTAGGGTTGTCATGCTGAAAAATAAATTTCCCCTGAAAAAATATCTCTTCCAGAAGGAAGCATTAGAGTTAACAAAATTTTTTGATACTGTTCTTTTTGCATGATTCCTTCTTTTCTAAAGATTTTTCCAAATTTACTGTTGCCAAAACAACCCCAAACCACTATTGAACCTCCACCATGTTTTACTGTAGGCTTCCAACATCCTCTCTCCAGCTAACCGCCGCATGTAAACTCGTCGATTTGAACCGAAAATTTCGAATTTAGATTCGTCGCTCCAAAGGACGGAATTCCATTGTTCTGATGTCCAATTTTCATGTTCTCAACCCCATTCTAATCATTTACGTTTATTCACTTGCCTAAGAAGTGGTTTCCTCACTGCAACTCTCCCGTGTAGTCCACCTTCTGCTAACCTGTTCTTCACGGTTGTCACGCTAAAGGGGTTGGGCCGCTCCAGGTTTACTTGAGCCGTGATTTCTGGTGCGGGTAGGCGGCATCTGCTGGACATTGTTATAGCTCTGTCTTCAGCGGGAGTCGTTTTTCGAGGCTTTCCTGAACGTTTGTGGTTGGGAATTCCATGTCCCTCAGAAAAAAATTTTAACGATGCAGACCACCGTTCTCCTTGGCATCCGTATATCACTCGCGATTTGTCGACTCGAGTGTCCATTTTGATGTCTCGCAATTATCAGAGCCCAATTTTCAACAGAAACTTCTTTTATTTTTGTCATTTTCACAAAACAATTGAGCCTGTATCAATGACAAAATACTTTTTGCGAATGGTTAATTTACAAAAGGGCAATGGTATTTATAGCATAATTTTAACCATAAAATGTCACTTCAACTGGAATTCCCAGAAATCGCCTCAGAACGATTATCATGCAAACCTTGGAAATTTGTTCTAATTGGTTCTTAATTTGTGATTTCACCAAAAAGCTTATCTAAACAATTTTATGATGAACACTTGTTAAGAACAAATAAATTTACCTAATATAATAAAAGGATTTAAATAGGTATTAAATTATGGCAGTTACATTGAAATGTCTAGGTGGGCAAATACTTTCTGACGGTAGTGTATATAATAAGCATTCATTCCATTACTTGTAATTACGAGCAAAAAGTGTCTGCCTCTTTACAATAAATTTGAAAACTTATTGGTTTGATAAGCTTGCTGTAAATATTTAATAATAAATGTAATTACACATTATTTTCCCTAATAGGAAAAATGACTCAAATAACCTATTTGTGTACGTACACATTTCTTCGTACTATCCCCATTAAATAAAATAAAAAAGGTTTGTGGGCGACGTATTCTATCGACAGAATAGTTTAAATCGATTTATAAATGGGTTTACTAGCTTAAGCGGGTTGATGTTTTGTTACAGAATTTCATATTATTGCATAAATAATGCATATCAAATTTACAAAGCACAGAATATAAAAGTTTTTACATAATTTCCTCGTATTTTGAAAGTTCATGAGAATGAGTGAATATGAGTTAAAAAATATATAAGTTTCGGTTCACGGGCTTTTCAGAAAAAGAGAGGTTTCTTTTTTGGAATAGGCCTAAAATGGCCTAGTTTTGAATGATTTAAAAGAAAAAATCGGCGGGAGGCCATTTTGGTAACCTGAACTAACCTCAACTAACTTGGTCTCCAGTCACTAATATAGCACGTACATCATTTTTTCACATTAAGATAGGACATTCCTTTTCAATATTTAATGTATTTTGTACTTACTGATTGTTTAGTTCAAGTTAGTTCTGGTTAGTTCAGGTTAGTAAAAACGGCCTCCCCCAATTTTTTTCGTAAGTTTTTCAAAATTAGATCATTTTAAGTCTATTTCAAAGAAAACCTCCCTTTATCTGAAAAGCCCGCGTACTGAAATTTTACCAAAAATATATATGATGTAATACTTCTGCACATTTCTTTGTATTATTTTTAAAAATAACCAAAAATCTATGTCCTCTCATCCTATTTCGAAAAGTACTGATCAAAAAATTTTGAAAAAATTCTGGAAGAGTCTCCATAAATTGTAAATTGAGCGAAAATTATTAGGAGTGCATTACGTTTATTAATTTATCTGGTTTAAAAAAAAAAACTGTTTGACCGACAAAATGGTGAAAGTTTATTTCATCGAAAGTTGTGATTTTAACCGGGACGCTTTAAGCATTAGGTACCGCGACAAAATTATTTTATTTTATTTGTTTATAATTAAACAAATATTTAGGTAGTAAATATTTGTTTTAAACTTTTACTCGAGTCTAGATTGATTTATTGGCTATTAGGTAACTAAGATGCCATAAAAATTAAACTTTAACTAAGAAAAACGTGAAAATGCAGGATCTTAAGATATATACATGTCAGGAACTTTTTGTTTTATCTGGTTGGTCTGATTGCCCTATTGAGTCAGTATCTGACTAGCCATGTTAGTAATCTGGACTGGAATTCTTTTACTGAAAACTCATTTGGAGTGTGCTTTGTGAAGTCACTGATCATATTATACCTCCGTAACAATTTTCTTTTATTTTAGAGGCAATCGCGGTACGTAACATTAATTGTGCAAGTCCAACTTGTACTTGACCGGTTTATTACTAGTACTTATACATAGTACTCACTAAAATATTCAAGTATTATTTTTTAAAGATAAATAATATCACAGACGAGATTTTTATCATTCGGTAACAAAATTGAAAAACGGAACACTTTTGAAATCACTTCGGTGTCTGTCTGTTACAGCCGATTTTCTCCGAAATTATTTGACATACAAAGTTGAAATTTTTCACAAATATAGGAATATGCGTGATGACAGTAACAATGAATCACCGAAATTATGACTCTAAATAATGAAATAGAATAAAAAGTGTCTAAAAAAATGTTTTTATTTTTATATTAAAAGTGAGATTAATATTATTTTTGCTAAAATAAAAATGCAAAATACAGCAATCCGTCATGTTATGTGGAACACCAATCAGAGCCAATGACGTCACGCCTAAGTAAACATTATTTCGGTTGAACTTCTCTTGTGTTAACGATAATCTCCGCACCGTTTATCAGTTAATTTGTGGTTTCAAACTATCGAGTTTTGTGTTACAAAAACTAGAACCAAAAAATGTTAACGATAGAAGACGGATTTATCAAGGCAAATAGCTCTAATTTACCTAGAATTGATTTGTTGATGCTCGGAAAGTTTCTTGTGTCAAACAAAGACTTTTGCTCAGCAGAATTTAGAAAAATCGAAACTTCTATGTAAGTATATAAGAAATTAAAACTACAATTTAAAACTCAAAAACCCATAAAAACCGCACTTTATTTCTACGTCATTGTTTTATTAGTTTTAGGTTAGGTTATGATTGTTATGGCAATGATATATACTGAATGTAATTCTCCATATCATTTAGCAACTGGAACAAGATTAAAGTATCTATTAAATAAACAGTAGTGGATGATAACATTAAAGAAATAAAACCTAACCTCAATAGTGTTGTGACTATCTAAAGGTATTATTTAGATAATTAACAATTTCTCAAACAAGATTATTACGACACGCCTCATTTATAATAATAAAATATTAAGTTAAAACTTACATCAAAATGGTCTTCACAGAAATAAATTGAAGAATTTGAAGAAATAACTGCTGAGTCTCGCCGTGCAAGAGTTTGCTACTTATTTCTTATTGCTTTCTTGTATGAAACGTAAACAAATAACTTGTTAGGAGTTTTTAACGAGGTGTTTTTTACACTGAGGGACCGCACACCACTTATGCACTTTAGAATTCATTTTAAACACACAAAATAACAAAATTATTGTATAGGCACTGTATACTACACTGTTGTTGACATGGAGTTTACAAAGGCGTGACGTCACGAGCAGACGCCTGTGAGCATTTTGGCGTGAAATTCAAAACTAGTTTAAAAAAGGCCAATTTTATGCTAGGAATCCAGTAATTTTTCCAGAAATATATATTTTTTGGAAATAGTAGTTCCGTAAGAACATCGTGGAATAGTTTTTCAAAATTAGTCATCATGCCTATTGATGGCCTAATCGCAGCCGTGTAGCTTTGAAAGTTAAATTTTGACTTAAGGAGTTACACATACTCTGGCGCTGCAGAAAGTATGTCTATTTAAGAAATATATTTTATAGGTTATTAAGTGAAAATACAAAAGAATGGCGATTATATATTGTTATCGTACACTACCGTCAGAAAGCATTTGCCCACCTAGAAATTTCAATGTAACTGCCATAATTTAATACCTAATTAAACTCTTTTATTATATTAGGTAAATTTAATTGTTCTTAACAAGTGTCCATCATAAAATTGTTTAGATAAGCCTTTTTGGTGAAATCACAAATCAAAAACCTATTAGAACAAATTTCCAAGTTTTTCACGATAATCGTTTTGAGGCGATTTCTGAGAATTCCAGTTAAAGTAAGAACTCATTTCAAGTTTCCAGGGATTATGGAAATTCCTAGTGACATTTTATGATAAAAACTATGCTATAAATACCATTGCCCTTTTAGAAATTAACCATTCGCAAACAGTACTTTGACATTGATACAGGCCCAATTGTTTCGTGAAAATGCCAAAAACGAAAGAAGTTTCCGTTGAAAACCGGGTTCTGATAATCGCGAGATATCAAAATGGTCACTCGAGTCGACAAATCGCGAGTGATATGCGGATGCCATGGAGAACGGTGGACTACATCGTAAAAAAAATATCTGCGTGACATGGAATTCCAAACCAAAAACGTTCAAGAAAGTCTCGAAAAACAAACTCCCGCTGAAGACAGAGCTATAACAATGTCCAGCTGACGTAATTGCCGCCTAACCGCACCAGAAATCACGGTTCAAGTAAACCTGCAGCGGCCCGTTCCCATCAGCGTGACAACCGTGAAGAACAGGTTAGCAGAAGGTGGACTACACGGGAGAGTTGCAGTCAGGAAACCACTTCTTAGGCAAGTGAATAAACGTAAACAATTAGAATGGGCCCGAGAATATGAAAATTGGACATCAGAACCATGGAATTCCGTCCTTTGGAGCGACGAATCTAAATTCGAAATTTTCGGTTCAAATTGATGAGTTTACGTGCGGCGGTCAGCTGGCGAGAGGATGTTGGAAGCCTGTCAGTTGCCTACAGTAAAATATGGTGGAGGTTCAGTAATGCTTTGGAATTGTTTTGGCAACAACAAATCTTTAGAATAGAAGGAATCATGCGAAAAGAACAGGATCAAGAAATTTTGCTAACTCAAACGCTTCCTTCTGGAAGAGATATTTTTCACGAGAAATTTATTTTTGAGCATGACAACGACCCTAAACATTCTGTTAAACAAATTAGAGAACTTTTGGACCAATGGAAATCCGATGACGTCCTGGAAGTGATGACTTGGTCTCCACAATCACCCGACTTGAACTCCATTGAATTGCTGCGGGACCATTTGGACAGGTGTATTCGAAAACTCAACCCAACATCAGAAAATCACTGGTGGGAATTTTAACAAGCAGAATGGGTTAAAATAACTGAAGAAACTCTAAAGAAACTACTGGACGGAATGCCGAAACTTTGTAAAGCGGTAATTAAAACAAACGAGGTCACATAGATGAGAAAAATCCTGGAAAACCATGAATATTTTTCTGATTTTACAGACTGTAAATAATGTGAAAATAAAAAATAATTCATTGAAATTAAAAAAAATATATTATCTGGGTTTTTGTTGTCTTGGGACTGAAATAACTAGGTGGGCAAATACTTTCTGATATAATACTTTAAATTATAAGAATTTTTTGTTAAAATATGTTTTAAATGTTAACAAAATTTTTATCGACTTCATTGGACCATTGATGAAAACTATGGCGCCTCCTTGTCTCCAGGATAACTTCACAAAAAATAATCCAATGTGCAAAAATAAAAATTAATCTTGTAAAATAATGTAGTAGTTAAAAATTGTGGAAGTTTTTTTTTCAAAAATAAAAAATTTAGGGAATTTCAAACTTTAGTACGCAATTTTCAATCAAAAAAATTATGTTTAATTATCTATTAGAAAAATTTAAAAAACCTCTCGAAAGTTCGTAGAAAAAGTAATTATTGAGATTTAAAAAAAAAGTTAAAAAAATCTTAAAAATTGACAGTAATATTGCAGACAGTGTCTGAAGCCAGTTAGCGGTCCCAATCCGACGTCAGGTCACATTTAATGCTACACTTTTGTAATGGAATGGAATTTTCTTAAATTTTTTTTTTAATAATTCTTAGAAGTATAGAAAATATAAATCTTTAAAAAAAATCGTGTTTTTGAAAATTCGAGGTATATGTAACCCCTTAAGCTACTAGTTTTGGGGAGAGGAAATCGGAAGTGAAAAAAAATTGTAAGGTCATCGAGTGGGGTGTCGAATGAAAGCTTGTAAAAATAACAAAACAACAAACTTTTCTTTATATTATTTTTAAGAATTTGTGAAAAATCTCTATCCCCCCAGTTTATTTAAGAGTACTAATCAAAGAATTTCGAAAAACTTCTGGAATATTCTTCATAACGTGTAGATTGAATGAAAATTATCACGAGTGCATTATCTAAAGCAAAGTGTCCACTTGAGACAAAATGGTCTCGAGAGCAGTCTCGACATGTTCATTCTTGCTCATGAGACTTAGTCACCAGTCTTCCGTCATTGTTTGAAGAGCTGAGACCCCGACTGGAGACTTTTTATTTAAAACATTTGTTTAATTTAAATAACCAATTAATTTTTTAAAAATGAAGGATAATCGCGAGTGGACTGACGAGGAAGTGTTCAAATTAGTTAAACTTTATAAGGAGAAAGAGTTTTTATGGAACGTGAAACATAAACTTTATAGAAATCGCGAAAAAAAAATGGCAATGTACGAAGAATTTGCTTCGAAATTTGAAAATTGCAGTGGAAATGAAATTCAGCGGAAGATCCATAACTTACGCAATCAGGTATGTATAATCCTCTAAAATTATTATTAACATTACTATTTAAATTGACTTTTTAGTCAATAGTCAAATATATTATTTTCAGGTTTCTCATGAACTGCAAAAGATAAAAAAATTGAAGAGTGGTGATGGTGCTGATGACAGGTATGACAGTAAATGGAAGTTTTTCACTGCATTACAGTTCATTTTACCCAACTTCACACCCACAACATCGACTTCAAACATGGTAAGTTAATATAATTATTGCTATGTTTCATAATGAAATTTTATTTATCATAAAATTACAAATAAAAAAAATTCAAATTAAACAAAGTGATTAGGTACTAAATTTAAGCAATTAAACGATATTGCCACTGAACTTCACCTGTAGTTGTCATGAAGTATTCTTTAAACTCATCTCTCACATCTTTTTGAGAGATTGCATAATTTCGCTGCTGGCCTCTCTCTAGTGGAAAAAACGATCCTTGTGGTGGGGGTTCATTCCGCCATTCGCCATTTACAATTTCATGTGTATTAGGATCTTCAAAATCAACTGAACAAGGGTTCAAATAATTTTTTGAAGTACATATTAAAAAGTTATGCAATGCACATATTGCCAGAGTAACATCTATTACTTTATTAGGTGCTAAAGTTATTGGTTTTCGGATAACTCTGAATTTACTTGACATAATGCCAAATACATTTTCTATTATACGACGAGCTCTGCTTAATCTGTAGTTGAAAATTCTGTTTGGTGCAGGTTGATTTCGGTAGGGCTTTAATATATACGATGTCATAGCAAAAGCATCGTCAGCTACCATTATGTATGGCATTGGCAAACATCTTTGGGGCAATGCTTCTGGTTCGGGAAGTGAAAATTGCTTGCTTTTCAAAGCATCGTGCAGGGAGCAGTTTGTAAAGACACCTCCATCAGAAATTCTACCATTGCAACCAACATCAACGTAAATTAATTTATAATTGGCATCTGCGACTCCCATCAAAACTATGCTGTGTGTACCCTTATAGTTATAGTAAAGGCTTCCACAGTTCTCAGGTGGCACCATTGTAATATGCTTTCCGTCAATAGCTCCGAAACAATGTGGAAATTGCCATTTTAATTCAAATTGATCTGCATATTTCTTCAACTCTTCAGCACTTGAAGGATACTGAAATAAAAAAATTTTACTTGTATTTTTCTATTTTTCTATGCATAAAAGTTGATACAACATAGTATATTAATTGCGCTTTTAACTTTTCAGAATAATATTCCCGAAAACATGAACATCTCACAGGATGAGTCCATACAAAATGAGCCCACACAAGATCAAAAAAGAAAACGTATTAGCAAAGCAACATCAAGAACTCAAGAAGATGATAACATTCTAAAGGAAGCAATAGAAATTATGAAGAAGCCAAAAGACGATTTCGATCGCTTTGGAGAATACGTAGCGTTGGAGCTAAAAAGTCTAAAATCGGATTATTACAGAGGAGTATTAAAAAGTGAGATTCGTAAAGCGATATTAAATATTTCTGATATGGATGAAAAATGCTACTGGTCCACTGCATCCTCTTCAAGTGCAAGTACTTCATGCAGTACGCCAATTACATCACCACCCATTGTTGTTGTCAACTTTTCTCAACAAAATATTGAGACTCAAACAACCCAAGATTTTTACAATAGTTCATATTCACTAATTAACATGCCTTAATTTGTAAAGTTTCTGTTATTATACTTCTATAATTAAAGTTGTTTTTTAATTTATACATACCCTTAAATATTCTTCCTTTAAATGTTGATAGATGGCTTTACACACTTCGGGAACTATTCTTCCTATTGTACAAGGTGGAATGCGAAAAAGGTATTGCAAACTACAATAAGCATCTCCTGAAAGTTCATTTCAATATAAAAATGTAATGTTCTAGAGAAAAATATTTGTACATTCGCTTGAAAGGCTTACCTGAAGCCAGAAAACGAAGTGTGGCCATTAATCTATCATGGACTGGAATCGCATCACGTAACTTTGTATCTTGCTTTACAATATCGTGTTTTACCAAATTTAAAACCAATTCAAATTGAACTGCAGACATCCTAATGAAATTTTTAAACTGTTCTGCATCTTCCAACCGCAACTCGTTCACAAGTGTTGAAGAAGCTCCCAATGCATTTCGTCGATCCACCCATTTTCTTACCCAACACGCCTTTTTTTTTCACTTCCCGTTTTTTCATAATTTTATGCACAATTAGAAAGGCTAGGATTTGGCGTGAATCCATTTTGAAAAAAATAAATCTCAAACTAGCAACCAAGTCACAGAATCGACTGAGACTTGAGAGTAAGCTCTCAAGTGTACACAAAATTTCCTGATCTCGAGACTGCAGTGACTGTCGAGTCTCCAACTGCTGTCTCGAGAGCGCAAGTGATCTCAAATGGACAACACTTCGGAACTAATCTCGAGACTTTCTCTCGAGACTTTGTCTCAAGTGGACACTTAGCTTTAGGTAATTTATCCGGTATATAAAAACAAAGATTAGAAACAAACTTTGTTTGATATATGTTTCGTACTTGTATACATCCTGTTTAATAAAAAAATGTTATTCGCTGTGTAGATAAAAGTATAAACACACATGCACAGCGAGCATCTAATATAATTACTGTGGAAGATTTAAACATAAATTTTTTGGAACGTGTTAATGATAGTCTCTCCACCTGTTTGAATAGCGTTGGGCTTATACAAATGATAAAAATACTAGTTTTACTGGCGACAGAACCTTGATTCTAAAATGTGTTTTGCAATTTTCCTAGTGATATAAAAGTTCACGTAGCAAAAAATTTTTTTAGCCATCACAAACAAGTTTGTGTCCGAATCCTAGATATTGATTTTTGAAAACTCATTTGGGGTGTGTTTTGTGAAGTCACTAATCATTTTATATCTCTAATAAAATTTTTTATTTTAAAATCAATCACGGTACGGAACACTAAGTGCTCTTCCTCAAGTCCAACTTGCACTTGACTGTTTTTTTTTTTTTTTTTAAAATTAAGGACACAGACCGTACTGCAAGGAATTCCCTAAAACGCAGCACTGGACGATTGATTCCGAAGGAATGAGGTTCCCCATAGAAAGGAATTCATAAGGAGGGTGATGCGAGAAGTGACAAGTTGAATCTCATACGAATGTTTTTTTTTATGAGCCTAGCATATGGGCTACAGGGAAATCCCTAAAGCACTACAGGAGCGACACGTGTGCGGATTCCAAAGGGATGAGCTTCTCCATATAAAAAACTGCTTGAACCGGGTTGAACGAGTAGTAACAAGCTAAACTTCATATGGATGTGAAGTATTAGCGCGATGTGTATTTCTATCATGCACCGTTCTGGGAGGAATTAGGCGGGTTACATTCATCGAACACTTTCCATGAAAATCCTTGTAGATTAGACTCTAGTCGCCAACTGTTTTTCCAACGAATCAAAGTTGCAGGCCAGTTTCGGGTCTCCAATCAGGCGAACAACTTTCTTCTGAATAGAGTCCAACAAATGCAGTGTATGTTTGGGAGCAGAGCCCCAAACACGGGAACAGTATTCCATCGTTGGTCGAATTTGAGCTTTGAACAGAATTACCAGTTGTGGAGTGTAAAGCTTTCTAGTTCGAAATAATATTCCCAGCTTTTGGGAAGCCCTCATTGCTATGCTTGCAACATGTTCATGCCAAGACATATTTGCTCCCAAATTAACGCCCAGCAAATTGAGTGACGATGCTAGAGGAATGGAGTACCTCGACATAACGATGATTCATCAGCGTTACATTTTTTAGAAAAAACTGCCGCTTGGGTTTTTGTAGCGATAAATTCTATTTGATTACTGTCACCCCAAGGTAGACTTTCTTCCAGGTCTTTGTTAAGTTGAACGACCTCCTGCTGTCTGCGGATATTTGCATGAGTAGCCGATGTTCGAGCGTTCAGAGTGAATGATGAGAGAATGTGATGTATAAGCGCGGTGTATATTCCAAGCATGCACCGATCTGGAAGAGATTAAGGGGGCTACATAGATCGAGCAGTTCACATGAAACCTAATCTTGGTATCTTGTAACAAACCTTTATGCAGAAAATTCCTTTGGAAAACCTTTAATGACACTGGGGCGTAAATATTAGAAAAATCAACTTTTAAATTAATAATTTTATACGGATTGAGTATGTAAGTAAGTGACTGTTTACATCTCAAAGACAAAATTCTATAATGTGATCTCAACATAGAGTAATCACCACACGGAAGGTTCTCTTCAATCCCCCAATATTTTAGGACCCAGTTTTTGAACAGATCTAACCGCCCTCTACATATTACACATAGAATTCTTGACCGTGGTTGCATAATTAAGAGGACTAGATACGAGGGTGGATTGAGTTCAGTAAATTTCGACAAAATGGCGGGAAATTTTTTTAAGCTGCGAAAAGCGGAAAAAACCAATTAAGAATGTGAGAAATAATATTTACTTGAATCGATTCAGCCGATACTTGGTGGAAATCCATAACTAGAAGTTTTGCAAGAAGTAAAACACTACTTAAATTTCCACTAAATTTTTTATTTTAATACCATCACATGTCTCGCTGTACGACAGCTTCTTCAGATGTTAAAAAAAAATGTTTTTTTTGTAACAAATGTTTTTTTTTTTGTAACAAACCATCTGAAGAAGCTGTCGTACAGCGAAACATGTCATGATGTTAAAAATAAAAAATTTAGTGGAAATTTAAGTAGTGTTTTACTTCTTGCAAAACTTCTAAATAATATTTACATACGAGGATCGCCTTTTAAATTTTTACAAACGACCAGTAGATGGCGCTATTGAGATGTGACATTACCATTGTTGTAATATTTGACATTTGTAGTTTGTTTACAGTGAGCATTTAAAAAACACAGTTTTGTGAACAAATGGAAATTTTACGTGGATGTGTTCGTTGGATAATTTTTTACAATTTTAGTAAAGGCCTAACTCAACAACAATGCTTCGAATCGCTTCGTTCAACTTTTGGTATTGAATAACCATCAGAAAAGAATGTTTACAAGTGGTTTGCAGAATTCTGTCATGGTCGTGCTTCCATCAGGGATAAATTTCGTAAAGGTTGACCAAAATCGGTTGTTTTTCCAAAAAACATCGATGCTGTGCGCAACATGATTAGAGAGGATCGGCATGTGACTCATCGTGAGGTAGGGGCATTCTTAGGCATTTGAAGACTGCAGTATATTCGATTTTGCATGAAGATTTAGCTGTGAAAAAGATATTTTCCCAATGGATTTCGTATAATTTGTATATATGTATATAATCTTAAAGGCGAATATTGTGAAAAACAGTAACAAAGTTTTTTTTTTTGCTTCATTGTTTTTGTAAAAAACTTAAAAGGTAACCCTCGTAATAAGAAGTAATATTGGTTCTAGATGACTGCCCTGAGCTACACTCGATGTTGAAGTAAAAACATCTGATCTAGTCCCACAACCTCAATAAGCTACTCCCTATTCATCGAATAAGACTTGGGCCAGTGCATCAATTTTTCGAAACCGTCCAGCAGAAATTATTTTATTATTTTTGGGGCACACTCGGACCTAATCTTGTCTACTTTATCTTCATGCCAGATTTTGTTATCAGTCGTTTTCATGTGATGCTGAGACAGATAAAAAAATCTATAAATGGTTGTTTTGGGCTCTACATTCGTTCAATAAAACCTTTCGAGTACTTTTCCGAAAACAATATAGAAATATATAGTAGTTTCTGTTACGGTTTTGTTACATGTGTGGAAATAGGTATACCATTTTAAGCAAACAGGACAACAATCAGAAATTCAGATTATCAACCCTATTAACCCCAAGACTCAAAGAGAGCTCGTATAGCCCATGCGCGTTGCTATGCATGAAGCGTGCCATCACGGCCTCGACGGTGTTTAAAACCCGCCTCGAGAGCACCAGGAAACCATCCGAATCGCTGGTGTCGCATCGCTGACATCGAGTGACTTTCTCAGTCCTGCTATTCTGTTTTCACTAGGTCTCCGTCCGATCCCCGTATTCTTCGTGAGTTCGCGTGTTTAGTTTCAACGAACCGGCAAAATGGTAAGTAAAGATTTTTTTTTTAAATTATTTTTCATGACTTTTTACAATTTTTTTGGAGTTAAGCAGAGTTTTAGAAAACTAAATAGATAATCAGTATTGTTGTTCTGACTTTCTTTGGGGAATTAAATAATAGTTTGATAAATTTATTATGCATTTTATTTCGTTATGAAAGGATTTTTTAAAATTAAATTGTACTGCATTTTGTTCTTTTTTTGTTATAGAAAGTTTTCCAGGGTAAAATTCTATTTTCCTTTTTGATAAATAAAAATACACATATAAATAAAAATATGTAAAAATTGTTCAGTTAAATTAAACCCTTAAATATACATTGTTTTAAAATATAAATAATATAAAAATACGTACACATTTTAGTATGCTGCATACGCTATAGATATATATATATATATATATATATATATATATATATATATATATATATATATATATATATATATATATATATACGTATATATAAATATATATATATATATATATATATATATATATATATATATATATATATATATATATATATACGTATATAAATATATATATATATATATATATATATATATATATATATATATATATATATACCATTCTTATGAGGATATCAATAAATGTGTTGATTCGGGGATAGCCTCAAAAGTTGAGTCATTCATATGCTTCCACAAAGATGGGAGAAAGTAGTGGCTAGCGATGGACAATACTTTGAATAATCAATTTGTAACTTTTTTTTACACTAAAGCTATATTATATATATATATATATATATATATATATATATATATATATATATATATATATATATATATATATATATATATATTAACGCTGTTCAAACAGGCCGTGCGTTATCGATCGGAACAAGTCATAATCAGAAGGATCAATGTCTGGTGAGTTCTCCGGATGAGGTAGGATATCCCATCCAAGTGCTTCTAGCGTTTCCTTGACGCATTTTGTAATTGGGGTCGTTTTTCCTTCAACGCTTGGCTCAATTGTATCAGTTGTTGTCGGTAACGTTCCCTAGTAATAGTTTCGTTAGGTTGGGCCAGCTCATAATACACTACACCCAGCTGATTCCACCAGATACACAGCATAAGTTTGGAGCCATGAATATTCGGCTTTGCCGAGGATGTTGATGGTTCACCGGGCTTGTATGTATTTATACATTGGCTTTTTTAATTTACGGCCATTTCTGACCAGAAAGTAGCTAAATTCTGACCATAACTTGGAAACGATATCCTAATATCTACAAGGTACATAAAAATTCGAAGTCAGCGGGTCAAAGAATATAAGAAAAGTGTACCTGGACGTTAATTTGACGAAAGATATAAAATGGGCCAAAAATAGGCAAAAATGGCCAATATATAAAAGAGGAGAAGGTTATCAGGATTAACGATAAATAATTTCGATAAATCCCAGCGCATGATGATGTTTAACGCTTTTTAGGGCAATTTAGCCAGTTTTTCCATTTTTTTCCGCAAAAATTTACATATTGAGCTGTAAAGAAAGGGTTGTTAAAAAAGTCGTGTTCAGCCGTAAATAATTATTTCTGGAGGTCCAAGGAACGACTGAAATCGAGTTTAATAAGTGTTACTTTCAAAAATTTTTAATATACACTATACAATAGTAATATTTCCAGTACATCATATATTTAAACCTAGAACCAAGCTAATAGTAAACAAGGTGTATAGAGACACCTGTATGCGCAGGGCTAAAATACAATTTAAATTATGCTAAGATTTGTAGAAGGTAAATAATAATACACAAGCAAATTAAGAAAAAGAAAAAACATACATATAAACATGCAGACAATCGCAGTTATGACTCATAACAATCCACATAATAGTTCAGAATTTTCTGTAATGAACAGTTTAATTTTTTTTTCAAACAGTTTATAATTATTTATATTTCTGATATTCTATGGCAACTTATGGAAAACTTTAGGTCCCAAAACTGACAAAGACCTCTGGTTTCGGTCATATTTTCTAAAGGGTACAACTAATATCGCATTTTCTCTGTTTTTAGTTTTATATTGATGATTCACATTTTTTTAGTCTGTAGCAAAATAGAGAAATGTTTAAAAGATATAAATTTCTTATATTCATTATATTTTCATTATATAATCTCTTGGTTGGAAAAAGTCTATCACGAAAGAAAATTACTCTAACAATATAGTTTTGTATCAAGCTCAGTTGACTCAGTGCATTATTGTAAAGTCCACACAATGATGCCATATCTCAACAGTGACTCGACCAATGCCTTATAGACAGTAACCCGTAGTTTGAGGGGTAGTATTTTTCTTATTAGGTAAAACTTATATATGAGTCTTCTCAGGTTATTAGACAAATCTTGGACATGTTCAGTCCATCTGAGATGTTTATCAATCGTAATTCCAAGATATTTTGTGTGTGATTTCTTTCATGACCATGTTCATATCGTTTACCTATATATATATATATATATATATATATATATATATATATATATATATATATATATATATATATATAGGTCGGTGGTGTAGGAATGCTATGAGTTATATCCTATATTAATAGAGATTCTAGAATAATTTTTAATTTATGTTTAGTTTCAGAAAGTATTTTTATTCTCATAATCATTAATTTTAATATTAATATATTATTCAATGAGCACTAATAATGGCTGTTACTGACCAGGAGTGATACCAATACCTGAATTGAAAATAAAAAAAAATCAATAATCTCTACATAACAGCTGACAGGTTCAAAATTCTGAATCACAGTTGGTTTAAGAGACAGCTGACGGAAATTAATTGTAGGCAGTACATATATTTAAATGAAATTCATCCGAAAAATAATCTGGCGGAGTAACCAGACGGTTGGGTAACAAAAGGACCAGAAACTTATCGCAACAAAAACAGTTTTATAAGCAATTTTAATAAGTCATTATCCTAACCCAAACAGTGGCCAATATTATTCTTAGAAAATTGCATAATATTAAATCCACTGTTAAGTAATTATGGACAAAATAAAATTAACCGTTGCACTTCGGTATATTTGCAAAATAAATATATTAATAAAGAACTTTGTGCCCATTACAACGATAAATATCGGAATAAACACACACACACATGAGCATTCCCGTAAATTGTTAGTATGTTAGCGGTTCAAAAAAGAGAAAATTTTTGAAAGTGACACTCATTAGACTCGATTTAAATCGTTCCTTGAACCCCCAGACACAACTGAACACGACTTTTTTAAGAACCTTTTTTTACAGCTCAATATGCACATTTTTGCGGAAAAAATGGAAAAATTCGTTAAATTGCCGTAAAAAGCGTCTAAAATCAATATATAATGTACCGTATTATAAATTTATCCATGCGATTTATTGAAATTATTCATTGTGACGTCTGATAACGTTTTCCTCTTTCATATAATGGTTATTTTTTTATGTATATATACATTCACTCTAAGGTTAATATCTTTAAATACACCATTTTTAATTTACGGCCATTTCTGACCAAAACGTGGCTAAAATCTGATCATAATTTGGAAACGATTTCCTAATATTAACAAGGTACAGAAAAATTCGAAGTCAGCAGGTCAAAGAACATAAGAAAATTGTACCTGGGTGTTAAATAAAGAGACTAATATTATGAAAATTTTACACGCATCTTCTGATAGTTGACACTAATTCAAAGTCATATGTTTTTATTGTTCGTGCTCCCATCTCTCGGAATGTCTTGGGAATCTTCAGCCCATGTAGTATGTAATTACATTCCTGGTGGTGTTTTGCAGACATTTCGCTTACCATTTTCAAAGCTGACTTGTCGGAGTTAAATGGATTAAGTTGTGCATTATGCATTTGTAATATTAATTTCAGTGTTTTCTATCGTTGTTGCGCCAAAAATATTTTTCTTATTTCTACATGTTTTAAATAGTCTTTTCCCTATTGATATCGAGCATATTGTCGTAAAACCATGTTTGTAATTTTAAGAGCTGCGTTCGGAATAATTCAATATTTTTGTGTTGTTGGCATAAGTGCAAGTCGGACTTGCGCAATTACTGTTCCGTACGCTGATTGTTTTTAAAATATTTTTTTTTTTAAGGAGGTATAAAATGATCAATGACTTCACAAAACAAACCTCAAATGAGTTTTCATCAAAGAGTGTTCCCGATCTTTGTTGAAAAATCATGACCTTAAATTTTTTTTTATATATTAGGTAAATTGTTAAAGATAATGCACTGGTGATAATTTTCGTGCAATCTACACCCTGTGGAGAATATTTCAGAATTTTTTAAAAAATTTTTGGTAAGTACTTTTCGCTATACGGGGGGAGGACAGCGATTTTTGGCAATTTTTTAAAAATGATACAAGGAAAAGTGTGTGCAAGTATTACATTATATATATATATATATATATATATATATATATATATATATATATATATATATATATATATTTGAACTTGTATTTTCATAAGCTTTTATTTGTCACCCCACTCGATGACCTGGTAAGAAAAAATCATTTCCGATTTCACCCCCCAAAACGAACTCTTTGAGCCAAAATTTAACTTTCAAAATTACATGGCTCTGATGAGCCATCGTTTCCTCTAATAGTGCCAAATTTCAACTTTCTATGTTAAATAGTCTCGGAGAAAAACGGACAGACAGACGGACAGATGCCGAATCCGAAATTTCAACTTTCTGGGTCAGTTAGTTTTGGAGAAAATCGGGTGTGACAGACGGGCAGGCAGACAACGAAGTGATCTTATAAGTGTCCCGTACGGAACACTAATAGTAGTTAGTGTCGTAAATAATAAAAACCATAGGCCCAGGAATGCTTTTCTGTTACAAACTAAGTAAACAGTTTCTCGGAAACAAAACCAAAATCATTACTTTTACAAGATTTTTTTGGGTCCTATCATTGAGAATGGTTTTTATTCACGATAATACAAACCTCCGTACTCCACACATAGATAACTTAGGAAGCATATCCACATGAGAATGGTAGTCGAAAATATTGCGGAGCTTTAGAAGAGGTCACATGCAAATAAACCCCACTACCGACATTTTCACCATAAAATTAAAAAGTCCACGTATTCCCTTATTCTCTGGTTGTTTCATAATTATACATTTTAGAAATTTCCCATGGGAAAAGATAATAAAACAATAAATACAAGAATCTTCAAGCCACACCTAAAAAAAATGCATACAAATTGTAATAATTTTATTTTTATTTCCGATCGTGATCTTGACCAAGTTGATTTTTATATCTAGAAATATCTAATTTGTTATGGTAACTTATTTTGCGCAATGTCAATAAACTTAATCTATAATCTAATGACTAATGATTTATTATTAAATAATTACAACTTAAGTTTAATTATCACTGGTAATAATTAGATATAATTTTGCCTCAATTATTGTTTCCTATTTTTCTTAATGTAGAACCACGGGAAACTGCGATTCTATGTATGTATAGAAGGCTATAAAGTTTTTTTTAATGATCCGTACGGAACACTTCAATCTCCGTCTATCACACCCAATTATCTCCTAAACTATTTGCGAGAGAAAATAGAAATTTGGCACAAATGTAGGAATTGATGGCCCAATTAGAGCTGTATAGTTTTGAGAGTTAAATTTTGACTTAACATACACCTCGAATTTTCAAAAATTCGATTTTTTTCTTGCAGATTTTTATTCTCTATCCTTCTAAGAATTATTGGAAAAATTTTTTTTAAGAAAATTCCATTCCATCACGAAGTTAGAGCATTAAATGTGACCTGGTGCCGAATTGAGACCGCTATCTGTTTTCAGACACTGTCTGCAATATTACTCAGTCAATTTTTAATATTTTTTAACTTTTTTTAAAAAAAATCTTAATAATTACTTTTTCTACAAAATGCCCTAATTTTCTAATTAGAGGTTTTCTTAATCTTTCCAATAGACAACTTTTTATAAATAATTAAACATAAATTTTTTGAGCGAACATTGCATATTAAAGTTTGAAACACCGTAATTTTTTTTATTTTTGAAAAAAAATCCTTCGACAATTTTTAACTACCCTATTATTTTACAAGATTAGTTTTTATTTTGGACACTGAACAAGGAGGTGCCATAGTTTTGTTCTGTGGTCCATTTAAGCTGATAAAAAATAATGTTAACATTTAAAACATATTTAAAAAAAATTTTTTCTTATAATTTAAAGTACAATAAAAATATATATAATCGCCATCCTTTTGTATTATTCACTTAATAACTTTTAAAATATTTTTTTTTAATATAAATACTTTTTGCAGCGTCCAGGTGTATGTAACCCCTTAAGGGGTTAATTTTGTTAATTTTGGAGGGTGAAATCGAAAGTGAAAAAAAAAAAATTTACCAGGTCATCGAGTGGAGTGTCAAATGAAAGTTTGTGAAAACACGAGTTCAAAAATATATATGATGTAATACCTGCGCACATTTTTCTTTGTATTACATAAAAAAATGCCAAAAATCGCTGCTCATCCCCTTTCTCGAAAAGTACTGATCAAAAAAGTTTTGAAGAAATTCTGGAATATTTTGCATAAAATGTAGATTGAGCGAAATTTATCACGAGTGCATTAAGTTTGATAACTTATCTGGTATAAAAAAATATGGAAACTATGTGTCTTGATGTATGGTGAAGGTTTTTGTAATAATTACTGTAACACAGCGGTGAGTCGCTCTTGTCCGAGATATAATATTATTTTATTTGTTTATAATTAAACAAATATTTAAGTAGTGAATATTTATTTTAAACTTTTATTACTAGATTCTAAATTGAACTACATTGATTTATTGGCTATTAGATAGCTAAGCAGCTATAACTATCATACATTATTGACTAAGGAAAAACGTGAAAATACATATTGAATCTTAAGATGTCAGGGACCTAATTAACGTCGCCTAGGTAAGGATTTTATTTTAATTTAAAAGCAACCACGGTACGGAACACTAATTGCGAAAATTCATCTTGCACTTGATCGGTTTTTTAAACGGGCATCAGTCTTAGCGGGTCTTGGTTGAAGTGGAAGAGATTCTGATTTCGTACCGATACAGTTATCGACACCTATTTGCGACCCTTAAATAGCATTTATAAACAAAAATATACACTCTGTGTCTATAAAAGCAATAGTTTATTAGAAATTGAAGTACAGCTAAATTTAATTAATTTACTATTTAATTTTATAATATTCGTTTAGTAAATCCAATTATTTCAGTGGATATATCTTCGACCCTGCTTTTGAAAAAGACAGTCCACTAAGTGAGTTTTTATATCAGTTTTTGGGCTACTGTGGTGTATTGTGATTACTGCCGCTTGAATTTAAATTTCAGTACAGTTTTCAGTTACAAAATAAATAAACATCTCTTTTTCAAATCGATACGAGATTTAGTATGATTTTGTCTAAAAAAATCTATTCTACAGTCTGTCAAGTAAGAACGTGTCCGCGATAATTCATTTTTAGTAGATGCCATTCTAGCGATTTAATAAAAAATCGGTAGAAGGAACCTTTTTCTACGACACATTTTAGTAGAAGTATCAGTCGATTCTGGACTTTCGTCGAAATCACGTAAAATCCAAAATAAGTCACTTGTTTGCGCATGGGTTTAAGGCAGTCTTTTTTTGTTCCCATCCAAAGGAGCTTAAAATGACACATTTTGCTGCCGCTAAATATATTAAAGAGTCGGTATCGTTTGTGAAGAAGTGGGTAAATCATTTGTTTGCGCGTCCGTTCGAGGCAGCCGTTCTTTGTTCCCATCCGAAGGAGTCTAAAATGACACATTCCGCTGCCATTAAATATATTGAAAAGTCGTTATCGTTCGTGAAGTAGTTGATAAATCATTTTAACGAGACGAAAAATGTCGACGACAAAATCACTCCGAAAGTCGAAAAACGAATCGTCTCGTTGTTTTCACCAGGCCCGAAATTGATGCTGCGTTAAAGAGTGGCAAAATTAAGGAAATCGGGTTTGAGTGTGTCCCATGGGACCACTCGATAACATCTTCGTGTTCACGATGTCAAATTCCAAAGCACGTTGAAAAAACCTTTGCTGGGCGAAAATCACGTCACGAAGCGGCTCGCTTGGGCCCACAATAAGATACTAGAGTGGCCCTCATAATCACCGGACGCTAACTCTAAACCCCAAACGTTTGGTCCTTGTAAAGAGAAAGCTCAGAGGAAAGACTCTGAGGACGTTGGCTCAGTTGTCTCACGAGATTCGAAAAATTTGGAGAATACGCAGAAAATCTCGTCGGCAGCATGCCTCGAAGATACCAAGCAATTATTAATGCAGGAGGCGATTGGATAACTTACTAAGGTAATTTCGTCGTTGTTAGCACAGCAGAGAATACATGTATGGCAAGAAGTGTTCTCGAAACACAGGTTTTCGAGAATACTAGCGGCCACGTTCTTATTTGACAGCCTGTATGTCTTCATTCAAATACAAGTCTAACATTTTCCTTTTTTTTCCACGAAACAACAGCTGCAGGCTCTATTAACAAGTGCAAATACCTTAAGTTAATATGGCTTATACCTATATGAACTTAAAATATAACTTATATTGTGTTCACTCTAATAATAACAAGTTTCCTTTATACTGATTCTTCAAGATAAACGATACACACATGTATATATATATATATATATATATATATATATATATATATATATATATATATATATATATATATATATATATATATGTATACATTATATAGTTCAACACAAAATTTAAATTTTCAATTAACTGTACAACAATAATAAATAAATGAACAACACTCTTCTGGTTATTCCTATTGGTACATTTAATTAACTTAGTATAAACCAACATTTTTAGTGTCTATAAGTTATCATTAAAACTACCTGTACACTGACAGCTGCAAAATCTTTATATGCCTTTTCTTGATACCTCAATGGTTTTTAATTAATTTCAGCACGCATTCTTTTGAAACAGGTACTAAGCCAATTATTTTGAGCAAAAAAAAATCAGTTAGTAACAATACTGTTTTCGTAATTTCACTTAAAGTCTTTTAGAAGTAAAATACTTCTAAGGAACATAGACCTAGCTTTAGTTTCAACTGAAAACGGAAAAATTCATATATCTTATATTATTAGTGTTCTGTACGGAACGATGATCACTTCGGTGTCTGTCTGTCACACCCGATTTTCTCCGAAACTATTTGATACAGAAAATTGAAAGTTGGCAATAATATAGAAATTAATGGGCTCATTAGAGCCGTATAGTTTTATTAACCTTCATTTCAATAACAACCTAGTTTTTTCCAGAATTATCGCCCATCTACGTATTAATCCTAGTTTGCTACTAGAAATTTATGTCACAAATCCAAATGAAGCTCGTTCTGTGTGCATTCCCACATGATGTGGTTTATTTGTAAAAAGGTCAACTGCATTTGTCTACTATATAAACATTTACGACCTGCATTACTAAATACTTCCCACCATTTTTATGTGTGGAAATATCAGTCTTAAAGAAGCAAAATCACCATTTTGTGTGTTTCTGTTATCCCCATAACCTTAAAAATAGAGTCTCGAAAGCGATGTCGATCATTTGAGACGCTGTATTTTAAAAGTAAAAAAAATGTGCCTGAAGCTGCGCATATGATTTGTTTAATTTTAGTGTAAGGTGCTGTGATGTACAAAAGGGGAAAATGTGGTACCGAGGGTGACTTTGATATTTCGCATCGGAACGTTTTGGATAATATCAAACCACACTGCAAAAACGACGCAGAATTTAATATTTTCTTAGTGATAGGAAGTTCTTCCTTACTCGGCGTAGTCTCCGTATATGATACCGTCTGATTACTATTTATTTTAGTCCCTGCAACATCATCTCGCCGATATGCTTTTCACTCCATTGGAGGACGTCAAAAAAGTATAATCGATTTCATCGAGCAGAAAACACCATGTCTTGTATGAAAAACCGTCTGAAAATTGGACAATATACACTAGTCACAAAAATTAAGGGATATTAAAAAAAATCCCAAATTTTTGGATGATTTTCAAAGAGATGTAACTAAGGAAACTGAAGCTTCAAGTTTCTAGTTTTCAGAACTGAAGCTTAAAATTTTTTAGCGTCAGCGGTTTTTGAGTAATCATACCAACGAAAAAAAAATTGTCCAAATTTTCACTTTTTTTTAAATTGGTCAATGGACTTCAATAATTTTTTTTTGGTATTTTCACCGTAAAATTCTCTTGGATAATTTCATTTCCTTCAATTTGAGCGGTTCCGGAGCCCTGTACGATGATTTGCCGCTGAGTCTTCGTCGATCAAAGCAAAAAAGTCATTTTTAATTTTGGCAATCAATTACTCGGGAAATAATGATCGTACAGAAAATCCAAGTAGGGTTTTGAAAACTGCAAATTATTCTCTACAAGTCACAATTATTGGTTTATGATAAAAGAAAATTTTTCGAAGTGAAAATGTTGGTTGGAAAAAAAGTAAAAAATTGCATTATTAGGGATATTTGAATAACTTGGTATAATTTTGCAAATAATGGATAAACTAAGGATATTGACTGTAACTTTTCAACTTCAAAGTGTCCCAAAGAAACCCTGATAGTTTCAAAGTGCTGCGATTTTTTTTCCTAGTGCCCGGAATGTTTAAATTTGTCGTTTTTGCTGAAAATCAATGTAACGAGTAATTTTTCACTTTTTATTCATTTTTTTAAGTTGAAAGTGTTTTTTTTTTTAAAATAATCCATATTTTCTTCATCAAAAAACGTTAATTATTGTAAAGAAAAAAGCAAAAAAAAATCTTTTTTTTTCCAAAAAAAATTTTTTTAACACATCTGCAATGCTTCATAAACGTCAAAAAAAATTTGGTTGATTTTTTTGACCGTTGTAACTGCCCCTATTAAATTGTGATCTGCAACCCTCCTCTTCCCCCCAAGCAGATAAACAAACAAACACATATACACAATTTAAGGATATTTAATGAGTTTAGAGTCGTTTAAATATTGCGGAAGTGACGAGCCGTAGGGTCTCATTTCCTTAAAACGCGCACAAACACATATACAGACTTTAAGGATATCTAATGAGTTTGGAGTCGTTTAAATATTGTGGAAGTGACGAGCCGTAGGGTTTCATTACCTTAAAATACACACACACACACACACACACACACACACACACACACACAAAAAAGCGTAAATCCACCGTGCAACCTTCACGTAGTACGCCTTGGATAACGCTAATGCTGATGGTGAAAGAAAACAGTGCCGCTGAAAAATCAACCAAATTTTTTTTGACGATTGTGAAGCATTGGGGATACGTTCAAAAAAAAAATTTGAAAAAAAAATTTTGAAAAAAAAAAATTATTTTTGAAAAAAAAAATTGTTTTCATTTTTTTTACAATAATTAACGTTTTATACCAATAATTACAGCTTATAGAGAATACTTTACAGTTTTCAAAGCCCTACTTGGATTTTCTGAACGATAATTATTTCCCGAGTAATTGATAGCCAAACTTAAAAATGACTTTTTTGCTTTGATCGATGAGAACTCGGCGACAAATCATCGTACATGGCTCCGGAGCAATTCATATTGAAGAGAATTAAATTGCCAAAAAAATTATTGAAGTCCATAGACCTTTTTAAAGACAAGCAAAAATTTGGATTTTTTTTTTCGTTGGTTTTCTTATGATTACTCAAAAACCGCTAACGCTATAAAATTTTAAGCTCCAGATCCGAAAACTAGAAACTTAAAGCTTCAATTTCCCTTTTTCAGTTCTCTCTATGACCATTTTCCTCCAAGTTACAGCTCTTTGAAAATCACCCAAAAATTTGAGATTTTTTTAATATCCCTTAATTTTTGTGACTAGTGTATATGGAGACTAATGGAGAATATTTTCCTTAGTCTGGTTGTATTCTGCTCGTAAATAAATAAACATTTTGTTGATTCAAAAGCAGTATCGAAATAATTTGTCACCTAAATCTGCTAAATAAAATGGAGTAACTTTTATTAATGTCCTCAAACGTTTATTTTTTACCAATTAAGAGCTGTTTTTTAGTTAGTAAATAAATACTTGGAGTAAGAATATTAAGCGTATTTTTTTTCCCGTATAGCATTATTTTTTAACATCTTCAGTGGGCTGCCAAACCTTAAAAGAAGTATTTTTTGCATAATGTATATTCTGTCAAATAGGAACGTGTCCGCGATAATTCATTTTTGGTAGATGCGATTTTAACGATTCAACAAAAAATCGGTAAAGGAAACCTTTGTCTAGGACGCATTTTAGTAAGAGTATCAGTCGATTCCTAACTTTTGTCGAAATCACGTAAAATCCAAAATAAGTCACTTGTTTGGGCAGTCTTTTTTGTTCCCATCCAAAGGAGGTTAAAATGACACATTTTGCTGCCGCTAAATATATTAAAGAGTCGGTGTCGTTTGTGAAGAAGTGAGTAAATCATTTTAACTAGACGAAAAGTGTCGAAGATTTGCCAAAACATAGCTCGGTAAGTAAAGTCACTCCGAAAGTCGAAAAACGAATCGTGTCTTTTTTTCCCGAGACCTGAAATTGACGCTGCGTCAAAGAGCGGCAAAATTAAGAGAATCAGGTTTGAATGTGTCCCATGCGACCATTCGACAGCATCTTCGTGCTCGAAACAAATTTTTTCAAGAATACGAGCGGTCACGTCCTTAGTTGACAGACTGTATTCTGGATCTTCTTTTATGGTAATGTAATTTTAAGTTAGTCAGGTTCAATTCAATAAAGAAGTAAGTAAATATTTCCCAAGACTTCTTAACAGTAACAAAGAATGTGTTTACTTCCGATGAATCACGACTTTAAAAAAGTTATGTACTCTGCTTTTAGCAGTGGATTAACAGCCTATTTTTACACAACACAGAATAGGCATCATTTGTCGTGTTAAGCTCTTTTTTGAACGGATTCTATAAGTGTTTTAATATTAATAGACTCAAGTAGGTTCATTCACCGCAAATTGCAGCCAGTTTGCATCAGTTTTCTGAAATAAAATAAAACTTCTTAAGAAACGGTGACTGTATTTATTTAAAAGAATATAACGGAATTATTGTAACAGTTGAAATAGGATGTGACAAAATGCAAGTAATAATATGTTAAAAGTAATGGATCTTCTAAATGAACTATATACTTGAATGCATTTTAATAAAGTGGTACTGAATATCATTAAAATGTCATTGAACATTTAAATTTAATTAACTGGTATGAACATAGTAACAAACAATGGTTGCACATAGAAATCATTCAATTCAAGAAGCAATTTGTAGATTCCACACTATTTTTTGACTAATTATTACATGTTTGTTACTACTCAGTATAACTTTTGGTTCCTTGTAAGAAAAAAGCGTGTGATGGAATTAGGAGGTAATTACAGAAATTATTAACTACAAAGGCTGTCTGAAAGGCTCTCGGCCTGATACATAGATGGCGTTAGAAACTGTGAAACCATAATTGCATAGGAAAGTTCCATCCTTTATATAAACACGTGTAACATTTTATTTCGATCTGTCAATTCATTCGAGTAGTAGCAGCTGTTTAATATTGACGTGTCATTGATTTTTTGAAAAAGGAAAAAATTGAATATCAAGCAGTCATTAAATTCTTTATTTTGGATGGTTTAATAGCAACAGAAATTCAATCGAAATTGTAAAAAGTGTAAAAGGATGCATTACCTTCATTTTCCACTGTGAAAAAATGGACTGCTCTTGTTAAATCTGGTCGTACAAGCCTCGAAGATGATCCACGCGAAGGTCATCCAAAAACTGCTGCAACACCATAAATCATTCAACAAGTCCATGATATGGTGTTAGCTGAACGACGAGTGAAAATAGCCGAGGCCATAGGTATCTCAAAAGAACGAATTGGAAATATTTTGCATGAAGAATTACATATGAAAAGAATTTGTGCAAGATGGGTGCTGATGCATTCGAATGCGTATTTCTCAAGCGTGTTTGGATCCAGTGAAAAGAACAGTCAAAACAATGGATTAAAGCCGGTGGAAGTGCACCAAAGAAGGCAAAGACGGTTCCATCAGCAGAGAAGGTTATGGCAACAGTTTTTGGGATTAAAAGTCGATTGATTATCTTCAGAAAGGTAAAACAATTAGCTCTAAAAATTATTGTTGAATGCAAAAATTCGTGAGAAAAGACCTGCTTTAAAGAAAAAAAGAATCATTTTTCATCAAGACAATGCACGTGTTTACACAAGTGTTTTACTTACTTACTTACTTAATCCTTATGCCTTTCTACCCCTTTTTTAGGAATGTAAGGCTTGTGGAGTTGAGTTATTCTATATTTGTCTTTTCGACATTTCCTTCTATATCTTTCCATCCTGTTTAAATTGCCGATTGCCTCTTTTGCTTCTTCTGTTTGTGTGAGTTCTGTATCTTGTTCCGGTATTATGTCTCTATGTTGATTTTTGTATGCTATGTCATTCCCATCTGATAGTTCTTTATAGTATTCCCTCCATCTTTCCATAATTTTGTCTTCTTCTTTTATGACATTTCCTTCTAATTTTTTGATATTCTATTTTCACTCTTTTTCCATTTTTTCTCTCGTTCTCTGCTATATGCTTCAATTTCTTTTGAATTTCCCGTTCATCTTTTTTAAAACGTTGTCTATGTAAACCCTCTTAGATTTCTCAATTTGTTTTTATTTCTCATCACAGCTTCTTTATCTCCCGTGTTTCCAAGTTCTATCTTGTATATAGTCGCTCTTATTTTTTTCACATCTTCAATCTGTACTTTTGTGTTCATACTCCTCTCCATAAAATGTGCTACACCTATTTTCAGATCTGGTTGGTTATTCGCTTCAAATCTCATTCCCTATATTACAATATTACTCTTTACGTTGTGTTTTTCCAGCCTACTCCTCTTCAAATCCATACTTCTTATGTTTTCTCTAATTATCTTATTTTCCTCTTTCAATACTTCATTCTTCTTTCTTAGTTCCTTCAACTCTTGTTGGTATCTATTCTGATCTTGTTTTATTTCCTTTATATCTGACATTAACTCTCTGATCATTTCGATCAAATTGTCTATCTTATCTATTCTTTCGTTTTTCTCTTTCTGTGGTGTTCTTATCACCTTTCTACTCTTCTTGAATAATCCCATTGGCTCTTCTTTTTCTTCGACTCTTCCTCTTTTCAAGTTGCCTGATGTATAATCATCGCTAACCATTGTCCTTTCTGTTATAAACACTTTACGTGTACTCCTCGCAAATTCCATTTTCAAACATGGAAGAAAAAGAAAAAAACTGTTGTTTATACTTCTTATCACCGTTCTCCGGTGGTTCGTTCACCTTAAACGCAGTAAAACGGTCAAGGTCATCGCTTATCGTTTCGTTAGCTTTATACAATTTCACAGAATTCTTCTCATAAACCTCTAAATTTTTTACTAATTGTCTTAATTCTAACACTCTGCTTTATTTCTAGTCCCTCTCGTTTGCAATCGACAAAATAATTAAATAGATCAAAACACTACCGTAATAATGCTCGCTGAACGAGTTGACTATTGTCGGGCGTTCAATTCACATGTACACACTTCGCGATCCGAAACTCAACTCCATACAAGTCTTTTAATGTGGCAAAATTCAGCGAATTAAAGAACGAATTGCTTGAACATCCAGTATATTCATCAGATTTGGCTCCCTCTAACTATTATCCAGACTTGAAAAAATTCCTGGTTGGAAAGCATTTTACATCAAATGACGAAGTTATTGCAGCCGTGGATGGATATTTTACAGACCTTTCGGAATCACATTTTAATGATGGTATTGAATTATAGGAATAACGTTGGAATAAATGTATAAAATATCTTTCATCTCAAAAAAAAATTCTTTCATTGTTATACCGCTAATTATATACGATCGTTATTAAACTTTTTGGTTGCACGTACAATTTTTAACGTTATTATATTGAGAGCGAACCAAAAAAGAAGCGATTCATCTCGAAAATGAAACATCTGATTAAATTAATAGCACGAGAGAAGTTACACGCCTTGTTTTTAATGTGCAACTAATCTCTTTAAATGTCAAAATAATTTTGTTTAATATTCACTCTTACGAAAAAAATTGCTCGTAAGTAGGACTGTTTGTCATTACAACCAAAGTGGGGTTACTGGCACAAATAATTAGGTTACTTGTTTTTTTTATAAGCAGCATTGTTTTTATATTTTTTATGAGATTTTTCTTTTTACTACTTCGCAAGCTCCAAAGGGTGGGCGCATGCTTTAAATAAAGATAAACACAATGGCCTACCAAAATAAGTGTTGCAAAATCTCTTTCATATCTTTAACCATTCTGTTAATTTAACCACCATGATTTCACTAGAATGATTTTTCATGTATTATTAATCGCTTACGAATATGTCCATCTGGATTATTAAATTAAAAAATTGTCCTCAATCAAGCCAGACCCAACCTCAGTGCCAATCCTAAAAAACTATAATTTTTCAATTTGCCAAGGGGCAGAATTAATTTAAAGAATGGGAAATTAAATTTATGTCATTATTTTCTATTTGAGTGGAGAGAAATTATTTTACAATGAAGACTGATGGCCGTCATAATTGCTTAAAAATAAAACAATAAAATTAGTTCGAGCATGGTAAGACTGTTCTGGGTTTAACAGTTAATGTTTGTTGAAAATAGTTGGAAGGATAGTTATAAGGTGTGTGATATACCATGCTATAAAATAAGTGTCTCAAACCTTAAGGGTTTGTAATATCTATTAAATTTTAAAAGTCCTTTCCTATAGGGTTGAAGATACACATGAGTATCTGGTTGCAGGTGTTTGTTTAAAACCACACTCCGGCGATTTTGTAGTTTATTTTCAGGATTAAATTAAACATCATTTATATATAATTTATATTCATCTCATGGATGTAGAGAATAACGCCCTCTAAGATATTTTTAAAGTATGAAAGGATTCTTTTTGGTGAAAAATCTTCGCCTTCTAGTCATCGATTTTTAAATTGAGTTTAAGTTCGGAAAGTTTTACTATATGAAAAGGTTATTTTTGTTGGAAAATATCTCCCCCCGGTCACTGATTTTTAAATTAGGTCTAAGGTTTGAAAGTTCCAGTGTCTGAATGTATCTTTTTTTGTGAAACGGTTTTTGACAACCATTGATTTGATTTTTAACTTACTGCGTTGAGAAGGGTCTAAGCTTTTAGAGTTCCAGGGCAAAAGTGGTGCATCAAGCGGTTTCGTCCTCAGTTGCCGACTGGCGCCCTCAGTTTCACGATTGCCACCTCCGTTAAGCTTAGTATTTTCTTTTTTTTCTTTCAAGAATGGAATTTTGTTACGACACTACACAGAATAATATTTCAAAATTCTTATATTCCTGTTTGAGTACTTAATAAATTATTCCTTCCGTTTGTAATATTTCAAAAAGCCTTAAATATGTTAAGACATAAATTGTAATAAAGAAGCTAAATAAATTTCAATATTACCGTATTTAATGTTTATCCCTGTATTAATTTTAATATGTCGCAAGCTTTTTTCCCCAAGATAAGTAAGTAGATATAACAACAATACATGCAAGAAGCGTGTGTACTTGTAACTCATGAGTCCACATCGTATGTCATGTTGTCTTCCACACCTTCTGTTTTGTATAACAATGAACCTTGCATGTTTTTACTCTGGTTTATATAGGGTCTTATAAATAAAACTAACAAAGAACAGTCCTTTTTTACTTTTAATACGCCATTGTCATGAATTATTATATTCATAACATATGGTATGTGCACGGCTTTGCACGCATAGCCTACAGGATCTGCATCATATCAGTACATTAAAAATAAAAAAACCGTCCAAGGGCAAGTCGGACTTGCGTAATTAGTGCTCTATACGTTGATTGCTTTTACAATAAAAATTTTTGTCACAGAGGTAAAAAATGATCACTAACTTCATAAAACACACCCCAAATGAGTTTTCAATAAAGTTTGTTGTTGATCTTTGTTGAAAACTGATGACTTTTAAATTTTTGTTTTTTATATACCAGATAAATTATTAAAGATAATGCACTCGTGATAATTTTCGTTCAATCTACATCCTGTGGAGAATATTCCAGAATTTTTTCAAAATTTTTTGATTAGTACTTTTCGAGATTAAGGGGTAGCGATTTTTGGCGATTTTTTTAAAATTATATAAAGAGAAATGTGCGCAAGTATTAAATTATATATATTTTTGAACTCGTGTTTTCACAAGCTTTCATTTGACACCTTGCTCGATAACTTGGTATTTTTTGTCACTTTTAATTTCCCCTCCAAAACTAACCCAAGTCAAAATTTAACTTTCAAAACTACACAGCTCTGATGGGGCCGTCAATTCCTATATTAGTGCCAAATTTCAACTTTCTATGTCAAATATCGAGCAACCTTTCAGGATAACTCGCGTACATGTGAACAAAACTGCACAAAAATTGGATCAGTCGGTTTAGAGTTATAACGGTGATATATACATACGTACATACCAGGTGTACAAGTATGAAATGCGGATTTTTTTTCTAAAAAAAACATGTTAAATTCGGAAGAATGATAAAAAGTGCTTTGTTCAAAGTATGCTCCATCGCTTGTTTTACATTTTTCCCATCTTTCGGGCAATTTGTGAATACCACGCCAGTAAAAATCTTCCCTTTTTGCTGCGAACCACTCATCGAGCCATTTTTTCACATCTTCGTACGAACCAAAGCGCTGCTCAGCAAGTGCGTAACCCATCGATGCAAACAAGTGGTAATCGGAAGGAGCCAAGTCTGGTGAGTAAGCCGCGTGGGGTAGAACTTCCCAGCTGAGTGCTTCCAACGTGTCGCGAACTGGTTTTACTGTATGTGATGGAGCATTGTCATGAAGAAAAATGATTTTGTGTTGTCTCTTTCGGTATTCCGGCCTTTTTTCAAGCAGCGAACGGTTCAAATCGGTCAATTGTTGTTGGTAACGTTTAGTATTAACCGTTTCCCCAGGTTTTAACAGCTCATAATAGACCACGCCCCTCCGGTCCCACCAAACACAGAGCATCGTCTTTCTGCCAAAGCGATTCGGTCTTGCGGTCGATGTGGATGGTGCGCCTGGGTTTACCCATTATTTTTTGCGCTTTGGATTCTCAGAATAAATCCACTTTTCATCCCATGTAACTATACGATGCAAAAACGACCTCCTTTTGTACCGAGCGAGCAAAATGTCACACGTGTTTTTGCGCTTTTCCATTTGCCTGTCGTTCAACTCATGTGGTACCCATCTACCGGTCTTCTGAATCTTTCCGATCTCTCGTAGCCGATTGGAAACAGCTTGTTGATTAACGCCCAATTGCTCGGCGAGTTGTTTTTGTGTTTGCGAATCATCTTCGTCCAACAATGCTTGCAATTCCACATCTTCGTATTTTTTTGGCGGTTACCCAAGTTCCTTGTCTGCAACATCGAAGTCACCACTTTTGAAACACCGAAACCATCGTTCACACGTATCTTGCGATGGAACATGTTCACCATAAGCTTCTCGAAGTAATCGGTATGATTCCACAGCAGTTTTCTTTAAATGATAACAAAAAATTAATGCTGCCCGCAAATGCTCTTTGTTCGATATAAATTTCGACATATTGAACACAATACTATGCACACACTTTTCCAATTTATCACTCGTGCGCATCTGACACTTGTTGATGACACAACAAAATGACACAGTGTCAAATCTTTATAGCTGAAACTGTATTGGTGCACCATCTGTTGTCTGAAACCCGCATTTCATACTTGTACACCTGGTACATACATATGCAAACGTTAAATGTAATAAATGAAGTATGTGTTTAACGTATTTGAAAAATTACTATAAGTTTATTTGCTACTAATACCTCTTAACATATAGTTCCTAAATCTTTGCTGCTGTCGTGATGATGTTTGTGCGATGCCAAACATTGTCATCTTCACCTGGACTAACCGACGAGTTCCGAAATTGAACAAAACGAGGCATGTTTGGTGACTGTTAGACGGCACACCCCGTTTTCTATTTATTTTTTTTTTAACCACTTGTATTTCTAATACAAGAACCAAACTTACTGACGGCCTTCGTCGGATAAGCTACTCAATTGCATACATAAAGATATACCTTAAGTAAGAGATCAAGCCAAAATGGAGTGACTTTTCCAAGTTTCGCCCTGAAAATGCACCATACAATCATAGGTCAAACCTTCAAGATTCACTAGAAATTAATGCGAACGATAATATCTCTTCTAACCCAAGTTCTCAATAGAAATAGAATCTCTAGAACGCTTAAGAAGTTTAAGGTTCATGCGGGCTGATCGTGAAGCACATGCTAGTTTTTGTTTTAATAATACGGTACTTACGTTGACAAATAATAATAGAGAGATTTTGCAACGCTTATTTTTCACATGTCTTTGTCCTTATCGTTATCTCAAGCATGTGCAGTTTTAACACGAAGGAATTGCAAAGTTAGGTTAGTATTCATCTTCTATAAACTTACGGGATTTTTTTTCATTTATTTCATTGTTAAGCATTCCGGTTATTTGATGGGTTAATCCAAGTTTCTAAATTAAAGTTGTATCTAGCAGGTTTCTACCACTTCCTTCAATATTTCCAAGGTAATATAAATGTGAGATAAATAAAATTTCATTTTAAATTAGCACTACACACACTGTAATGCCGTTGTGCCAAAGATTGCAAAATCCATACATAATCCCACATTAATTACTTATTGTCAGCGTTATTTGTTGTTAAAGATTAAACCGGTCAACAGTAAAATTTTTTCCTGGAATTTTATATGTATTATAGGGTATACCTATAGGGTATACTAGTTCAATGCTATCAGCTCTATTTTTTTATTTATATGAAATTACAATTTTCTTCAAAAATACAACATTTTTTCTTTGTTTAATAGACTATGAAAAGTTCTTTTATACAATTTTCTTGAATGTACGGCTTGAGGATCATCTCTTTGCAAACTCCAACAGTAACCGGCCATCATATGGATGTCCTACCTTCCTTGATAACGCTCTGCGTACATCTTGGTGAAATCTTTCACTCTGCTCTTTACTGAAATCGCCAAGATTTTCTGGGAATCGATCTAAATGATAATGTAAGTAATGAATCTTGATACTCATGTTGTAGCCCAGATCTTTCAAATTGGATAACATGCACCCAACTAACTCAGAATAGTTGTCGGACTTATTGTTTCCAAGAAAATTTTTAATCACAATAAACGATTCCCAAGCTTCAGACTCGACTTCATTCATTGAATTCACAAATTTTGGGTCTGGGTTGTCTGATTTGTGGCCCATCAAAAATACCCACTTTCAGTTTTTCTGTGCTTAGTCCTGGAAACTTGAAACGTGAAAGAAAAGAAAAACATTCGCCGTTTTTGTCAAGGGCTATTACAAACTGTTTCATAATGCCCAGTTTGATATGAAGTGGTGGCAGTATAATGCGATCTCGATTTACTAAGGGCAAATTAATAACATTTTTGGTACCAACCATCAGTTCCTCTCGTATTGGATACTTTTTTTGAGACCAATGACGTTGTTTGTCGCGGCTATCAGACACATAAAACATGGGTATTTCGTGTATCCACCCTGCTGTCCGAGAAGAAAGTTAACCGTCTTTAAGTCTACACAAATGAGCCAGTTGTAGTCTCGATACTTAATTTTTTCCATTACTGAAGAAATAGTTGTTTAGTGGAGTAGAGTGTGCAATAGGTATAGAACCATACTTGTTACCGTTATGAAGTAGCTCTCTATAAAAAGACGCCAGTCATTTGGTTGATATCATTGTGAACTTATCTTCTCCAAAGTACCTCTGACCTCATTACAAAAAATTAAATCATTTTCTTTAGAAGAATATGGTAACAAATTCTTTTCCCCGGTCTGATATAAAGTAATTCTGGTTCCTGGTGCAAGTAAATTCTTTTCGTTTAAACGAGATGCCAAAATTTCAGAAGTTTCTTTTGACAAATTACAAAGTCATTTAATTCCTTTTGATTAAAACGTTGAGGATCTGATGACTGATTACGTGTGAAATTAGTATTGCCCATTGTGTTGTCTTCATTTTT
The DNA here is from genome assembly GCA_019049505.1 of Pachyrhynchus sulphureomaculatus. Lineage (NCBI taxonomy): Eukaryota > Metazoa > Arthropoda > Insecta > Coleoptera > Curculionidae > Pachyrhynchus > Pachyrhynchus sulphureomaculatus. Next base: position 166,585,738 of record CM032454.1, on the reverse strand, counting down.
CATAAGATCTGGTTCTTCAGAGCATTTAGATGATGCTCTTTGTATCTCATCAGGAGGGTAAGTTAGGATGTGACCATTTATTTCGATTTCCAGAATTTATGCCGTTAATATTTACGACGCAAATATAGCAGTGGTCATGGTGATTTTGAGGTTCCTGCCAATTCATCGGTGTTTTAAATTTGATAGCATTTCTTTTTCCATTTGACCATTGCCGCAGACACACAATACAGTTCTGGCACACAGTATGAGGTATCCATTGCTTGTCTTGATTGCGCAATGTTATTTGACAGTGGTTAAAATACGTAGTTTTAACGAAGTCCGAGACAGCTTTTCGATATTTTTCAAAGCCACAATATAGCAAAAACAATCTGGATTGTGTAAACAACGTTTACGTGTCGAAGCCATATCTGAAATTAAAAAAATAATTATTCTCAGTCGGGTAAATCTTAAAAAACTGCAAGTGTCGTCTAAGTTAGGGTAGACCGAAAATATTAAAAAACATGAGCTGTCAGAGAAGAACTAATATCAGATTCGAAATCAGGATACTACAATAAGCCCAAAACTGAAAAAAAATTAGAGGAAAAAATAAAAAAAAAATTACTTGTTGACCAGTGTTATCATTTCAATTTTACTGTATTTTGTATAGTGGTTTGTATATGTAAGTAAGAAAAAAAACAGGCTCTATCATAATAGCGATAAGAATAACGAACTTCAAATAACCTGTCTTATAAGTTCCTAAATAAGGGAAATCGTCATCCTTAATAAAGGTTTCTCTTATTTTGTTTCAATGCTGCGCAAGCTCTAAACTGTGGGCGCATGCTTCATATAAAGGCCAGTCGCCTACCAAAATAAGCGTTGCGAAATCTATCTATTAACTAGCAATATGACGTTATATACTCATAATTCATGCTTTATTACAGTATGAGTCATTAAAATGACAGTAATTCTATAATATATTATTTTTAAGCAACCAAGTATAAAATTTCTTTGTTTTTCTCAATCAATCATCACCTTAAAAGTTACATGTTAAGCAATTGACTTGTATGTTTATTCTATTCGTTTATCTGTATACAGTCGGCCAACTAAGTGTCGCGTATTGTTCATTAAAATAGTATTTCTTTAAAAGTTTTTACATCATTCGACTGGAAAGGATTGCCCTTAAAATGCCAATGATTTAGTAGTTCGTCCGTCCAGTTCACATCAGCATCAGTGATCACCCCTGGACATACTTTCGACGAGATTTTCTACGTATTTTTGGGGCAAAGTTTTCCAAATTTGCCAGAATTTGCCGTGTTTCACTGCGTACACGCTTTTACTACAAAACTTCTGCTTGATACATTCTCAGTTGAATTTTCATCAAGCGAGTGGAATGGCTAATCTAGTGTTGTTCTCCGAAGTTTGGGGTCGTTACCCTTTTAAAGAATCCACTCTTCATTTTTATTGAGAAACGAGCAGTCGGTACTAATGCCTTTTTGTGAATCTGGAGCATTTTTTCAGCGTTCAAATTGGAGTTAAAGATGAAGAATTTCCCAAAACCTTTCTCTGAAAAACATCCCCAAACATACATCTTCACAGGGTGTTTCAGGGTGCGCTGAACCAATCGGTTAGTGGAAATGGACTAAGCTCGTGAGATGATACATAACCCTAAAATGGTGCTTCATTGGAAAAAATTACATTGCTCGTCTCGATCTATGTTTTCCCTCGGCCCATACGAGTCGTTTCTCTGTGTGTTCTTCGCTCAGCAATGGTTTCTTGATTGTTCCCTGCCACTACAAGTCGTTTGTCCGGAGATAAGTGCGAATTGTTTCATACGACATACGGTCAGTCCAAAAAATCTCCATACACTACCTGCTTTGTATAGTATTTTTCTGTTATGTTTAAATAATTAATTGGAACTATGAGAAAACATATTTAAATTAATATTTGAAACTTAACCAACGAGGATTAGTATTAAAAACAACTTCGGAATATTTTATTTAAAAGTTACATCATTGTTATAAAAATGTAAACAAAATTAATGTCAAAAAAGTCTCCATACACTTAACAATTACCAATAATAGTTTGACGGAGTTTAACGGAAAATAACAACTTCGTTTAAACTAATATTTAGTGGGACCGCCGTTGGACTTGATAATCTCCTGTAACCTTTTTGTCATGCTTGCAGCTTTATATTAACTTCCGCTGGCATGTTCTCCCATTCGTTTAATATTCTGTTTTTTAATTCTTCTCTATTCGAAAAATTATGTTTGCGAACACGCCGTTTGAGTTCTTGCCATAAATGCTCCATGGGGTTAACATCGGGTGATTGCGAGGTGTATGAAGCTGCTGTCGTACATTAGGGATCATCCATTCTTGTACAAAGTATGTTTCGGATCATTGTCCTGTTGGAAAATGTATCTTTTTTCTAGGGCTAATTTTTGGACACTTTCTCTTAAATGTTCAGATAAATATGCTGATCCATGATACCGTTAATAAAAATGTAAATTTCCAACCCCTCCAGCGGACATGCATCTCCAAAGCAAAACACTGCGACCCCCTTGTCTCAGTGTGGAATAAATGTTTTTAATATCGAATCCGGTGTTCTTCTTTCTCCAAACTTTAATTCTGCTATCAAACCCAAAAAGGCTAATTTTAGTTTCATCACTAAAGATTACGGATTCCCAAAATTCAGAAGATTTAGTAACGTATTCCCTAGCAAAAGCTAACCGCGTTTTGTGATTAGCTTCCGAAATTAACGGGTTCTTCCTGGCTGCACACCCCTGTGTAAACAATTTCTCACTGTTTGTGAACAAACATTTTTCGAAAATAGTTCCCGTACTTCTTCTTTTAATTTTGGTGCACTTTTCTAGAGATCTATAATTATTTGTCTAATAATACTGGCCTCTTCACGTGGAATCGGTTTCTTGGAACGACCGGAACATGGTCGAATTTTATAGGAACCCGTTGATTTATACTGGTTTACAATGTACTGAACAGTAGCATGCGACTTTTTAACAATTTTTCCTATATTTCTGTACGATTTTCCATCTTTCCACAAATCAATTATGATCTTTCGAACTTGAAATGGAATTTCAGAATTTCCTTCGCTCATTTTTAATACTACTTTGAAAACCCACTGCAAAATTACTAGTACCAAGTGACAAATTATTCATTTGTTGTCAGTTTAGCGAGCACTAGATAGCTTGATAAAATGCAGGTGATTATAACGTGTTTTTTTTCAATGCAGTTCTTGAGTGTATGGAGGCTTTTTTGACATTAATTTTGTTTACAATGATGTAACTTCTAAATAAAATGTTCCGTAGTTGTTTTTAATACTAATCCTCGTTGGTTAAGTTTCGAATATTAATTTAAATATGTTTTCTCATAGTTCCAATTAATTAGTTAAACATAACAGAAAAATAATATAAAAAGCAGGTGGTGTATGGAGACTTTTTGTACTGACTGTATATCCAAACCTTTCTGCTTTAGTTTTTGCGCCTCTTGGCATAAAGTTAATTAGGAATTTCGGGAAAATATGTTAATAATCATTTTTTCGTCCTTGTCTGACACTTTTTCTCTCGAACTACGTTCGGGTAGATCATCAACATTTTTAAACTGAGACTATCATCTCATCCACTTACTTATAAATGCCCTCGACTTGCCCAAATACTAAACAGCCACAATAGGCATAATTTTCAGACGTTTTGGATGATTACATAGGAACAATGCCTCGAAGCCTATGCAGCCCTTATGTTCGATAATGTTCTATTTCACCAGAAATAAGGTAAGAAATGAATCACCACAAAGCATTGTTTGTAGGGGTGCCAACAATAACCTCAAAAAAAAAGGAATTTCCTTTACTGACTGCAAATTATAGGCGACTCGTTCTTGACCGACTGTATTTGTACTGTTTTCCGCCTTTTACTTAAGTATCTTTTTTAATTTTCAAATTTTAAGAGGTCTATTTTATATTTTCCAAAGTTCCATAAAAATGCACCCGATATCTCTGTAATTCTAATACCTAAAACTCGTCTTTGTATCACAGAACATGTCTTCTTGTTGTCTGTAATAAATTAAGGTAAAGAATCCCAGATCACTTCTGGCTTTTTACTTGTTACAGATAGAAACATCTGGAAGACTTCAAGTGGTGTTAATTTTGGACATTTTAGAACTTCCTTTCCACTGTTGTTCTGTACTAAGTTTCGTTGTTTGTTTTCAGTGATAATACACATTAGAGTGTACTTATGCTAAACGTATTTAAAAAGTAAGATAGGCAGAAGAGAATTAGTATGTTTTAAATAAGTCATACAAGATTAAATTATCTTTGTTTAGAAAATCTTTTTAATTTAAGGAGTAACAATTCCGTAAATATACAGTAATAAACATATGAAACGATTCAAGTGGTGTGTGGTGACATTTTAGAACTACATTTTCATTAAGGATTGGTCGTTCGATACCAAGTTTCTTTGTTTTTAACTCTACCATTATTTTATTATATAAAAACCGGCCAAGTGCAAGTCGGAGTTGCGCAATTAGTATTCCGTAGGCTTTTAAAATAAAAAATTTTTTTACGGGGGTATAAAATGATCCATGACTTTACAAAACACACCCCAAATAAGTTTTCAACAAAGTTTGTTTCCGATCTTTGTTGAAAACCGATAACCTTGAAATTTTTGTTTTTTTTTATATGCCAGATAATTTGCGTTCAATCTACACCCTATGGAGAATATTCTATAATTTTTTTCCAAATTTTTTGATCAGTACTTTTCGAGATAAGGGGATAGCGATTTCTCTCAATTTTTTTAAAATAATACAAAGTATTACATTACATATATTTTTAAACTCGTGTTTTCAACAATCTTTCATTTGACACCCCACTCGATGACCTAGTAAATTTTTTTTATTCGCCTCCGATTTCACTCCACAAAACTAACACTTTAAGTCAAAATTTAACTTTCAAAATTGCACGGCTTTGATCAATTCCTACATTAGTGCCAAATTTCAATTTTCTTTATCAATTAGTTTTAGAGAAAATCAGGTGTGACAGACAGACAGACGGATAGACAGACAGACACCAAAATGATCTTATAAGTGTTCCGTATGGAACATTAAAAAGAGATGCATTTTATATGTTCGTTTATTTCATGCTAATATTAAAGTAACTATTTTTAATATTTTTATTACGCATGCCTGCATCTAACCAGAATTATGTAATCATGTATTAATCTAAAATATAAAAATACTGCAGCGTGCTTTGCAAAACGGCACTGCAACCCTCTTACAGTTGCTACAAGCCCCTGCGTGCGTGTTTTCCCAAACCCTTTATGCTAAGTAAACCCTTATGCTTCCTTGCCGAGTGTGCTGCATAATTATGTTCAACGTCAAACTAATTTTCTTCTACAGCCTCTACGAAAAGTCAAGTATGTTTAAGTGGTTTTGGAATGAGCCCCAGCGCCCGTTGAAATGTGTACTAGCAACTCTTTCCAAGAAACTTAAGCTAGCTTCGAGCGGCAGCAGCAGCAAGTTCACAATATCCAGTAACAGCAATAGCAAGAGCCCTTGAAAATGCCAAATGAGATTCTGTCGAAACGTCATGCAAATTTATTGTTAGACGAACGGATTGAAACCCGGAATTTTAATGTATCACATTCCACCCTCAGTGAAAACCTCTACTGTAACACATAACATCCTTATTAATAAGTAAAATTATTTATTGACAGTGACCGGTCAAACAGTAAAAGCAGCTACAAGGAAATCGAAAAACATTTGAAAGATGACGAGTAAAAACGATCAGAGTCCATTTTTTTTTTTCGAAAATAAGTTTTAGTGCTGCCTATACAGCTGGAAACAGGTAGAATACAAAGCACGATTTTATTTGACAAGAAAGATACTAGTTATCTTGTAAATACAAGGAAAAGATAGGTGGTAACAGTCAATAACGATCAGAGTCCACACGGGGACTAGCAAAACTGATAAGGGTCCGTTCCTCCTAATCTAAGAAGTTCGTAGAAATTGAAGCAGTAAGAATGGACTTTCAAAAAAACCTTCAGACTCCTAATATAACAACATTTGATCAACTATCTACGTCAACTGAATTTTATGTCATTCAATATTCATGTTTTATCGGACGCCAAATCTATATTTTACACCTACGACGAAAACATTGCTCGAAAGGGGGCTGATGATGTTTGCTCGATGCCGGAACATTTTGTTAACAATGAATTCGGTCCAGAAGTGAGGAACTTAGTCATTTCTTGTGCAGGCCAAAATAAGAATTGCACGGCATTGTGGTTCCTGCGTTACTTAGTTCCCGAAAAACACCATTTAGATAGTGTGAAAGTTGTTTTCCCAATATGAGTCATTCGTAGAGGGGGACAAAGACATAAGCCTTGTTAATCCGAAATCCTACACTGAAACACCACTGAGGGATGTTCTTAAGAATAGTAGAATCAAACCATCTCAATTCAAAGTGATAAACTGCACCACGAAGTTAACTTTCAAACTTGGATAGAGTTTTTCTCAAAGTTGTACAATCCCAAGTGTCCTATGCCAACAAGACCTATCAGGGTTATGAAAGTTGATAAGGATCATCCAATGATGTTTTTATACAAGAATAATAATTATTTTGGAAGTTACCTAAAAGCTCCTGTGGTACCTAAGCAAGATAAGAAAAAATACAACATAAGGAGGACGGAGGCCCCTAAACTAAAAAGAACTATATAATGCACCATTGCCCATAAAACCTACTAAGTTGAAGGACTTAATACATCCTACTCAGTTCTTGACGAATCCCGAAGTTCAGGCATTTTACAAAGGATTAGTACCGGAGAAAACGCCCATTGAAGATGACAATGCAGTTGAATTTGTTGACGACCCACTCATTGATGACGGCTCTTATCTGGGAATGCATTTTTAATCTTCACCTCAAGTCTTCAACTCAAACTTATATAATCGACTCTAAACCTAAAAATTTGAATTGTGAACATTTAAGGGAAATGGACTCTGATCATTTTTGCTCGTCACCCTTTATTTATTTTTAGATTTTTAGAATACAAATTAGGAAAAATTGAAAATACTTATGCTAATTCAAGCATTAATTAGTTGTAAATAAAATATTTTATAACAGACGGTTTGCAGCTTTTCCTGACCCATAATATACATTTTCGTCTAAATGCAACAGAAATAAATCAAACGATTTCTCACAATGTTTGGACAACTCTACATTAATTACCATTTGCCATACAAAATTTAATAGTCCCGTTTACTTATTTAGCACCTAATTACTTATTATGGTAAAATTTCCTAAAACAGAACATAAAAGCTAATAAACTTTAACTGCTCTGGTTTTTAGTACAGGGTTGGAGCGGAACGGCTTCGAAAATTTGCGCATATGAAAGCCGACTACCGGCAAACTTGACACATGAGGATATGGGCTTTTTTAGTATTGCCGTTTTTGTATATCCTTCCCGTCACACGTTTTAATGGTTATTATAAAATATAGCTATTATATGAAGATGATGAGCTACAAAAAACAAATTATTGTGACTGCGGGGGATAAGTGCTAAAAAATAATGTCAAAGTAAAAAAAAAAAAAGGAAAAAATCACCCTTCGAATTGTTTGCATTTTGTCACGTTTTAAAGCCTCTGGATCACGAAGTACTTACAATCTGTCAAGTAAGAACGTGTCCACGATAATTTATTTTAGAAAGTAGATGCTGTTCAACAAAAAAATCGGCTAAGGGAACCTTTGTCTAAGATGCATTTTAGTTAAAGTATATCAGTTTTTCCAATAAATATTTTCTATTATTTTGATGATTTTCTAACTCATCTTGTATATTGTTTCACAATTAGCATGAAAGGTCTGTTATTTCTCTTAAATACTCGGTCCAAAACAATCAATAGCACACCACCTGATTATTACCCTTAATATCATAATTGAGTAGAATTCTGTACATTGTGTTAGTATATCTAAAGCTGAGCAAACAGAAAAATATCAGAGCATACGAAAATGGTAAGGAAGTTTAGGTGCGGGAACTCTTCTGTCTTCTGTATATAGGTCAGTCAATACGTTTTGAAAGCGACACCTATGGAGCATCACCAACCAAATACTGAATACCGTTTTGAAGCTCGGTTTAAGGCAGTCTTTCTTTGCTCCCATCCAAAGGGACCTAAAAAAATAACACATTCCTCGGCCCCTAAATATATTAAAAAGTCGGTATCGCTTGTGAAGAAGTGGGTAAATCATTTTAACGAGACAAAAAATGTCGACGACTTGCCAAAACGTGGCTCGGTAGGAAAAGTCAATCCGAAAGTCGAAAAAACGAATCGCGTCTTTGTTTTCACGGGACTGGAAGTTGACGCTGCGTCAAGGAGCGGCAAGATTAAGAAAATCTGGTTTGAATGTGTCCCATGAGAGCATTCGACATCACCTTCGTGCTCATGATGTTAAGTTCCGAAATGCGTTGATAAAACCTTTGCTGGGTGAAAATCAGGCCGTGAAGCGGCTCACTTCGGCCCACGATAAGATACTAGAGTGGCCCTCACATTCGCTGGACGCCAACCTTATTGAAAACGTTTAGTCCCTAGTAAAGAGAAAGCTCAGAAGAAAGACTCTGAGGACTTTGACTGAGTTGTCTCGCGATATTCGAAAAATTTGCAGAGTATGCAGAAAATCTCACTGACAGCATGCCTCGAAGATGTCAGGCGATTATTGATGCAGGAGGCGATTGGGCAACTTACTAAGTTAATTACGCCATTGTTAACACACCAAAGAATACGTTGATGGCAAAAAATGGTCACGTTCTTACTTGACAGACTGTAGTTTTCAATTTAAATGTGTCTATTGTCACGAAGATATGGTAATAGTTGTGATTTGTTTTAGTTTATTTTTTCTTGTCCTTCACTTGCTAAAGAAAGGTAGTGTATGCGTGAAAATAAATCACTCTTCCAGGTTTTTGCATGTCTTCACGTTTCAGGATCATAGATCATCAAAATTTTAGAAGACTTTCCATAATAAAAGTTTTTTTCTGTGTTTAGTTGAGAGAGTTGCCGAATTTTAAGCATAATTGGTGGTAGTCAAACATGGACGAGAGATGGGAAGAGAATAGATTTAAATATATCATATTTTATAGTATTTTTCTTTTTAATATTTCTAAAAAATTTAATAGCATAACTTTACTTTTTCCGTAGTTTTTGTTATAAAAATTATTTTTAATTAATCATATGCCGGATACCTGGATTTACGCTTTATAGCACGATCCTAGATAGTACTGAGTCTCGCCTAGAGGTGGCGGTAAGTTCATGGTATTTCTTAAAAGCCTTGTTTAGGGCTCTCCCTTTTCCTCAGAGAGCGTTCTTTACGAGTGGCGGGCAACTGATTTCTTTCTAGTATCTTTACTATCAACGTCGGTGTGCCCCAAAGCTTCTCTAATAATGACTTATAGTTCTTTCTTAGTTAACTTTGTGTTAGTCAGCTAATTTTTTTCAAATAAAAATTGTTGTAACTGTTCTTCGAAGCCCGACTTATGAGTGAGTTTGTCTCTGCTTTTCGAATATTTTGTTACCCGTTTTGCACATCTCGACTTCGAACGGTTTAAATATTTTAAGCTTAAAGAAAACGAATAACTTCATCTGACCATTTAGGTGAAACCAAGTGCATCGTTCTGGAGAATGAGACCTATAATTATTGCTCCGTAAAAGGAATATAATATAATAAATTACGCTATTTTTGCGTCTTAACGCATAAACAATATGATTAAGTGACAGTGGTACGGGATTTATTTTACCGTGGTCGAATATTCTATTGATTGATTTAAGGTTGCGTTCTCAGCGGAAATTATATTTTTTTATAGAATGTAATAAAATAATTTTACACTGCTTAACTGTAAATAAGAAGGGTTAGTTAAATCATGGCAAAATTTGGACTAAAAGCGTGCTTGTCTGATCGTATTATCACCAGCTTTAAAACCAAATTTCTTCCCGCGGGTCAAATAAAAACAGTACTTTATTTAGTTGTTTTGTCACTGTGTACTTTAGAGTCAGTGACTGTTTGGACTTAAAAAAAAATCTAGGTTAACCACTATCTAAAGTATGGGCTATCTGCTTATTGATAATCTAATCCAGCCATACTCAAACTGCGGCCCGCCAAGCTTTTGTAAGTGGCCCACCCGATGTAGCTTTTTCTTAGAAGTTGTTTTTAAAGAAAAGAGAGAGAAGAAAGAATACGCTGAATTTTGGACAATAGTGCCCGAGCAATACAAGACTGTTCAAAAATGTGCCCAAATTCTGCTTACGTTGTTTGCATCAACATATGTTTGTGAATTATCCTATTCTAAAATGAAATATGCAAAGAATGTATACAGAAACCGCCTTACAGATTCCCGTCTCGATGACGTATTAAGAGTAACGTGCAGCAATTACAAGCTAGATCTAGATAAAATTGTTAAAAAATGTTCCCAATATCATCGTTCTCACTAAAATGTAAATAAACTATTAAACTGTAATATGTTTTTTCATAAGCACCTAAATAACAGTTGCTGCGATTTATGTTGCGGCTCGTGCGACACAGCTAAACGAGGCTGGTTTGAAAAGTCCGTGCAAAAATAAAAACTACTTATGTGTTTGGGGTAAACCTTTTTTATTTTTCGACATAATCTCCTTTTAGGCTTATACACTTCATCTAACGATGTTCTAGTTTGTTGATCCCTTCCGAATAATAGGATTTGTTCAAGTCTGCAAAATATCCATTAGTGTCTGCAATCACCTCCTCGTTTGAATAAAATCTTTATCCCGCCAGCAATTTCTTCAAATTGGGGAACAAATAGTAGTCCGAGGGAGCCAAGTCTGGAGAATAGGGGGGATGTGAAACGAGTTGGAATCCTATTTCCATTAATTTTGCGACCACAACTGCTGAGGTGTGTTCTGGTGCGTTGTCGTGATGGAAAAGGACTTTCTTGTGGGCCAATCGCGGGCGTTTTTCTTGCAGCTCGGTTTTCAAACGGTCCAATAACGATAATAATATTCACCTGTAATAGTTTTACCCTTTTCCAGATAGTCGATGAGGATTATCCCTTGCGATCCCCAAAAGACAGTCGCCATAACCTTTCCGGCCGAAGGAACGGTCTTCGCCTTTTTTGGTGCAGATTCCCCCTTGGTAACCCATTGTTTAGATTGTTGTTTGGTCTCAGGAGTATAGTAATGTATCCATGTTTCATCCACAGTGACGAAAAGACGCTTAAAGTCCTCCGGATTCTTCTGGAACAGCTGCAAACCATCCTTGCAACACTTCACACGATTCCGTTTTTGGTCAAGCGTGAGCAATCGCGGCACCCATCTTGCGGATAGCTTTCTCATGTCCAAATGTTTATGCAAAATATTATGTACCCGTTCAGTCGAGATGCCCACAGCACTAGCAATCTCACACACCTTAACTCTTCTGTCATCCATCACCATATCATGGATTTGATCAATGATTTCTGGAGTCGTAACCTCCACAGGCCGTCCAGAACGTTCAGCGTCACTTGTGCCCATATGGCCAGTCCGAAAATTTTGAAACCACTTTATAAACTGTTCTAATCGAAGGTGCAGAGTCACCATAATGTTTATCAAGCTTCTCTTTAGTCTCCTGAGGCGTTTTGCCTTTCACCACACGAAATTCTTTTTCGTCCATTTCTTGAAAATCACTCGACGTCCTTGATTCACACGAATGCCAAACACAAAGAAATAGACCAATATGGCTGAAACTTGGTGTGCGTTCATTCAAGAGATGCTACTAACTAAACATGACCTCGATACGCGCCGGTGGTGCCATCTCTCGAACTTTGCACGGACTTTTCAAACCAGCCTCGTAAATGTGTAAGTGGCCCAAGACAAAAATGTTTGAGTATGGCTGATCTAACCTATCCTTGTAATCGTCCAGTGCGCTCAGACACAAATCTTGCTGCTGTTACCAAACTGAATATCAGTCGCACTTCTCTGAGGAGAATTTTGCATAAAGATCTGAGATTAGTTGCTTATAAGGTTCAACTCGCTCAAGAATTGAAGCAAAATAACCAACTGCTTTATTATCGCTTCTCTGTGTGGACTTCAAATGAGTTTAAAAATGACGTCGATTTTTCTCACGAAATTATCTTTTCGGACGAAGCTCATCTTTATTTCGGAAGTTATGTAAACAAGCACAACTGTAGAATTTTGGGTTCGATAAACCTACAGGTTAGAAAAACCAATGCAACCTTAAACAGTAGCTGTTTGGTGTAGTTTTTGGAGTGGTGGCATTATTGTTGGTCTTTTCTTCTTTGAAGCTGAACAACGTTCCGGTGAACGGAGTGCGTTACACAAATATGATAAGTAACTTTTTGTGATCGTAATTAGACGATTTGGAGTTAGAAGAGCTTTGATTTCAGCAGGATGTCGCAACATGCTACGCCAATTTTATTTGATAATTCTTGTTTAAGAGCTTCAACCTGGCTTTTAATACCTTCCAATAGAACATCTTCTTCTCTGAATAACTTGTCATCTATGCTCGCTTTAAAATCATTTTCACTACTTTCTAACTGGGTGAAAATCTTATCCACTTTTTCAGTATTTTTTGCAATTTTAGTAGCTACATTTTCCTTTGTTGGTTTTTCTACTATAAATAGATCTTAGTTCTTCATTTAAAGATATTATCCCTTTCAATAATTTATCATCTACATTAGTTTGGTATTTTAATTCTAGATTATAGAATTGTATCCAAACCTCTTCAATTTTTCACTGTTTCTTGTGATATTGACATATTAATTGTTTTTTGAACCTTCTTCTATGGTTTTAATTTTTTCTGTTATTAACTCTATTTCTTTTGAGAAACAAACATCAGCTTTGTCACTAACCTCCTTAATTTTCTTCTTATACTGTTATTTTTGTGTACTAAAATATGAAGTTTCATAGACCTCTCATTGGTCTCAATATTTTTATTCATATTTTCAACTTCTGCAACTCTGTTGTTAAGCTTATCTGTAAAAGTTTGAAACTTTAACACTGCATCCCTAGAAACATCATCTTTCACTTTATCGATTTTTACCTCACATGTTTAACTTTTTATATCTTTTTATTCATCACTTCGAATTTCCGTCAAGTATATTACAATTTGCCAATACAACCCATATTTATTCCAACAGAATTTAAGTCCAACACAACAGCATATTGTTTAACAGTACACGATAAAATATTTAGCTAGAAACAATCCTTTGACGAAAATAGTAAAATAACTTTAAATTTCATCCCCACCCGGGAGATTTAATATATTTATTATACATGTTTAAGAAACGAACAGTCCTAATTATGTTTTGGATTTAAAAAGATAATTATATTGTCTAGAAGTTACTATCACTATAAGTTAGTTCTATCCAATGCTGGATGCCTTCCCCCTGAATTTCCATCTCAATTTAATTACAGCTGTTATCATCCATCCAATGCGCGCAACCCTCTGTATGTCATCCCGTCATCTTGTTTTGGGACGTTCTACGCTTCTTTCTGATCTCGTGTTCTCCATTCTAATGTTCGCATCGATCATCGGTCGTGCGTGCTACATGTGCAGTCCATTGCCACTATCTTTCTGCTACGTGCTCTATTATATCCTTTAATTTCATTTGTTCACGTATCCACTTATTTTTTTTCTATCTTTAAGTTTTATTCCGATCATCTACCTTTCGTGTGCTCTCGAGGTCCGAGCTAGTTTTTGTATATCGGCCTTATTTAGTGTCCAAGTTTCAGCGCCAAATGTAATTACGGGTATTATACACTGATGGTAAACTTTGGCCTTTAATTTATTTGGGATTAGTTTTTAGATTTCATCCGCTATCTCATCGTAGAATTTTTTTGCCCCAGATATACATAATTCTTAAGAATCTCGAGAGCTGTTCCTTCTAAATTTATATCTATGTTGTTGTTAGTGTTGGTTAATATTTGTGTCTTACTTTTATTCATCTTAGACAAAAATACTAGGTGTACAAGTATGAAATGTGGATTTTTTTTCTAGAAAAACATGTTAAATTCGGTAGAATGATAAAAAGTGCTTTATTCAAAGTAACGGTACCAAATAAACAAGAAAAAAGTGCTCTTTCATCAAGACAATGCACTGTGTCACAAGTCAATGGTTACGATGGTGGAATTGCATAAAGCAAAGTTCGAATTGTTTCCTCATCGACCGCATTCTCCAAATTTGGTCCCCAGCGACTATTATCTATTCGCAGACCTCAAAAAATGCTCGCGGGAAAGAGATTTGGCTATAATAATTTTTCTTTAATTCCTTACAAATGTTTATTGTTTCAAAATAACGCGCTCACAAGATTCTACGCCATCTATAGTATATATAAATTTGCCAAATCATTGTAATAATTGACCCAATCTGATCTAACATACTATTCAAAGAATAATAAAACTGTTCGTCAATTAATTCACAAAAAGTTTTCTGCAATTTATTAATTTGTTGGTACAAATCACTAATAGATGGGTTCGATGTTGACATTATATGTTACTGAATACACATAACAGTTCGGCGAATCTCTTTGTAACCCTTACTCCCCTCCCCTATTCTTCACATGGATAAGATTTAAGGTTATTTTCTTGGGAGGAGTCTCTGTTATATATATATATATATATATATATATATATATATATATATATATATATATCTCAATCGGTTTTATAACGTCTTCCGTCTTCCGATGCCTAATTTCCACTCCTCCCGGTTTCTCCATCCCTCCTCCTCCAGATCTCTCTCTAGTACTTCCTTGTTGATTCCTGCTCTCCAGCTTTGGCGTGGTCTTCCTCGCTTTCTTTTTCTATGAGGGTTCCAATTTAAAATCTTTTTAGGTAGTCGGTCTTGTGACATTCTCTGTACATGTCCGTACCATACCAACTGTTGGGTTCTGATTTCGTCCACTATATCGTGCTTTATTTCTAAAGCTCGTCTTATCGTGTCATTTGGTATGCGGTCTTTTCTGGATTTTCCGGCTGCTTGTCTCCAGAAATCCATTTCTGTAGCCCATAGTATTTTTTCTGTTCTTTCCTTCAATGGCCACACCTGGGAGCTGTAAGTTATTATACTTTTCACTGTTGAGTTGTAAATTCTCTTCTTATTTTCAGTGGTTATGTTTTTGTCCCATAGTACACTATTAAGCATTGCAATTGCTTTTCTTCCTTGGATATTCCTCTCGAATATTGCTTCTTCCAGTGTTCCGTCCATAGATATTCTCGTTCCCAAATACTTATAACTGGCACAGTGTTTAATGGTGTGTCCTGTGGCCAGTTTCAAGTCCTGCTGTTGTCCTCCGACGCACATGTACTCGGTCTTTTTAATATTGACTTCTAGGCCCCATTTTTCATATTCCTCCATAAGTTTTCGTGTCATGTATTCCATATCATCGATGTCCTGAGCGACTACTACCTGGTCGTCTGCGAATGATAGCGTGTACAATGTAGTATCGTCATCCAGTGGTAATCCCATACTGCGGCATTTCCTTTTCCAGTTCTTCAGTGCACTCTCCAAATAGATTTTAAATAGCGTTGGGGATATACAGCAGCCCTGTTTGAGACCCTTTGTGACCTGGAACCCTGTTGTTATACCATATTTGGTTTTTCACACTACTTCTTGCGTCTTGGTATAAGGATTTTACGGCTTTAATTATTTCGGTGCTTACATTACTCTGTTGTAGTGTTTCCCACAATCTCATTAGGGGCACGCTGTCGTAGGCCTTTTTTAAATCAACAAACAAGACATGGACTTCCTGATCAAATGCGGTTTTCTTTTCTAGGATTTGTGTCAGTGAGAAGAGATGGTCTATTGTGGATCTTCCTGCTCTAAAGCCTGCCTGTTCTTCAACTTCTACTTCCGCGTATTCCGTTTCTATTCTATTTTTAAGTATTTTTCCGTATATTCTGCTAATAGATCCGGTAACCGTTATTCCCCTATAGTTATCGCAATTATTTTTGTCTCCTTTCTTATGAATTGTTGATAAGTATGATATTTTCCATTCCTCGGGTACTTCTGGTGTGTTAATGCATCTTTGGAATAAGTTCCTCAAAGCGCTAAATAGCTTTTCAGTTCCGTATTTGACTATCTCTCCTGGGATGTTTCCTGGTCCTGGAGCTCTACCATTTTTTAGCGTTTTACATACTTGTTTAACTTCTGATGTTGTTATCCTTATTGGGGATCCTCGTATAACTATATTTGGGTTTCCATGTTGGGTACTTTTGAACTCTGGTCTATCTTCTGTTAGCATATTTGTAAAATATTGGTTCCATTTTTCTGGTGTTATTGGTGAGAAGATTTCTCTTTTCCGTTCTGTTCTCATATTTTTAAGAAGTCTCCAGCTTTCTGTGCTTCTTCTTCCTAATATGTAAGTGTTTAGTCTTGAGCATGTCTTTTCCCATTGGTTGTTCTTTTTGTCACTAATCATTTTGCGTACTCTAGCTTGGGATTCTTTGTATTTTACTTTGTCGTTTGTGCTCTTCGAACTTAAGTATTTGTGATAGCTTTTCCGTTTTTCTTCAATTTCGTATTTAATTTCTTCATCCCACCAATATGGTTTTTGCTATTTTCCCCTTTTCTCTTGGTACCCTAATGCTTCCAGTGCGGCTGCGTGTAGGCATTCCTTTATATACTTATATTCTTCTTCTATATTAACAAATCCCGTCCGTTGTATCTTTTGTTCCAGTCTACTCTTATATAGATTTCTGAGACTTTCATTTTGTAAGCTGTCTGTATTATATCTTATTGTTGTTTCACTTGTTGTGTGCTGTGTACTTGTATTGTCCAGTTTGCTTTCCCGTGTTGTTCGTGAGGTTATCTTTCCTTTCACAAGGTAGTGGTCGCTGCCACATGACGCCCCTCTTGGGACTCTTACATCTAGGAAGTTTAATCTAGATCTCTGTCGTATTATCATATAGTCGATAATACTTTTTAAATCTCTTGTTGTTTGGGAGTCTCTGTTATATTTCATAAATAATTGGAAGGTTTACTCTTTGAAAAGTATTAAACGCTTTTTTTGTTTTAACAATTTTAAAAAACTGACTGCCTACTGTTTTTATCTTCCTCAGTTCCGCGATTTTTAATTTGTTCAACGCTAAAGTACATTAGGTTCATTTGGGTCTACTTAGAGCTGCTTAGCAGTAAGTAATTTACCTAGTTCTTCCCACAGAAGCACACAGTTTGACTTTCTCACACTAAAGAATAAATTAGATCAAGCATTAAAAAACTCGATATTTTGTTTAATGCATCAAGGAAGCTTATTTTATAGTGATATATTATTTACAAGAAATGGACTTCAGAAAGATATTTACAACTGAAATCTAACATTTCTCGCTACACACTATTTCTGTTTAAATTGAAACTAATGAAAAAGTCGGCTTAAAAAACTAATAAAATACGATATATACCAATAGAAACATAGAAGTATATTCATATTATTATTGAAACTGTACAAAATTTTTTATCTCCACTTTTTTCACTTCTTTTCCCCGAAGCTATGTTGCTTCATTGTTCCTTTTTACTTCAATTATTATTGATACTAAATTTCGGTCAAAAACTATCGTGTGAACTGTTTTACAGTTTACAACTTTTCATATAATGTTTTGTGGGAAATGAATAAATTTAAATTATTGTTCAAGCAGAAAAGGTAACTCAAACACCATTATAATTTTGCTTTTCAAATAGGAAAGAATGTTGAGCCTTATTTCTATGAATAAGCTATATCTGGCCAATAAAAAAAACAAAGATTAAAAGTATTTTATATATTACACAACTCATGGCATGAAGAAAATTTATTAATTTTGAATGGTGACTGGCACAGGACGAATTTCCTAATAAAATGGCAGTGCCCGTACCGATTAGATTGAAAATTATTGATGATTTATTTGTTCTTTTCAAAAATAAAAATACATGCTGATTTCTTTTTATCGTGAATAAGTTCAACGGCATTTATTTAGGGGATGTTTTTTTTATTAATGATCTATCGTTATTTTAATGAAAAGACTTGATATTATCTATTTTATTCAAGAAGGAAACAATAGTATTTTTTAAAAATTAATTAACTGAAATGTTAAATAAAAGCTTATGTTAAACAAATTATGTTACGATTATAAGTACCTTTAACTAAAAAGGATTTTGTTTTACTCGTATTATTGAATTTCGGAGTTTGCTCGTATTGGTCCCAACCTATATACTTTGTCTAAGTCTGTTATAATCTGGGCACTACCTTTTATCTAAATTCTCTTCTTATAGTGCCATCTCCATTACTCAAGTTGGGCTGTAATCACGGCGAATTCTTCTCTATCTAGAGCAATTTTTAGCAAGGTATGACTGTTGAGACCTGTCCAGTCTCGTATATTTTTCCGCCAGGCTCATTTTCGGACGTCTCTGCCCTTCCAGCAACAACCGGAGAAGCGAGTATCTTGGATCCCTGTAGATATGTCTTTTAACAAATGACAGCAATTCTCTCTCTTTACTTATTCATATTATCTTATTCTTTAGTGTGAGTTAAATTTAGTGTTTATTTCAGACAAGCATGTTTGCAAGGAAAGTACTAGTAAATTATTTTACTTATTTTTTTAAAGCTATTTCTAAGAACAATTTCTAAGCAGCAGTTTAAAAGGAGGTCTTCTACACTTCAAAGTACAATGACTTTGAGTATTCCCAGTATACGCAGTTATTTATAAATTTAATAATACATTAATGTACCGCTAAATTAATATGGACAAGGTTTAACATAGAACTAAAGAAATAATCTATTAAATCTCAGGGAAATAAAGTAGTAAGTAATCTTGACGAGCAGAATTCAGTCTGAAAGCAATCTAAGGTACTATTAACCGAGGTAGGCTTTAAATTAAAATAAAGAAACAAACACCTACATAAAACAAAAAACGAAGGAGAATGAGAAAATATTAAAATCTTAATAAATCACTGGGATAATAACAAGATATATATATATATATATATATATATATATATATATATATATATATATGTGATATATAAAGGGTCTTTCACATTGAGCGGTTTTTTTAATTCTTGAATAAAACAAGATGGCGTTGATTTAAAAAACCTTTTTATTGGTAATTGGAGTACGTAATGTATGACATTTAAACACGAATAACAATATCCTCCAAATTTCCACCTCTGGCAGCTTCACAGATGTCCACTCCTTTGTCAAATTTTCGATGACATTTTGGCATAATTGCGGTTCTAACTCACCAATATTCGAGTAATTTCGTCCTTTAGCTCAGGAATCGATTGTGGGTTACTCTTATAGACTTGGCTTTTCACGTGACCCCAGAGAAAATAGTCCAACGGAGTCAGATCACATGATCTTGGTGGCCAATTACCATCACCGTTTTTGGAGATTACACATACGGGAATTTTTTCCTGCTACAACTCAAGTGTTTCACGAGCAGTGTGACAAGTTGCGCCATTCTGTTGAAACCAAACGTCCTCCAGAGTATTATTATTCAATTCAGGCCACAAGAGATCAGTTATCTCACGGTTTCGAAGACCACTCACAGTTACAACTTCACCAGCATTATTTTCTAAGGAGTATGGACCAATGACACTTCTCGACCGTAGTGCACACCAAACAGTGATTCGTTTAGGATGAGTGATTTTCCTCACTCCAAATACGGCAATTTAGTTTATTAACGTAGACACCAATTTGAAATGCTTCATCGGAAAGGATGGTTTTTTGAGAAAAGTGAGTTAGCTTCGAGCAACAGCGGCAGCAAGATCACAGTATCGAGTAGCAGTAGCAGCAAGAGCACTTGAAAATACCAAATTTGGTCAAACGTCGTGCAAATCCATTGTTAGACGAATGGATTGAAATCCGGAATTTTAATGTAAAAACATTCCACTATCCGTGAAAACCTCCATGGTAACACACACACATATATTTATATATATATATATATATATATATATATATATATATATATATATATATATATATATATATATATATATATATATATATATACATACATATATATATATATATATATATATATATATATATATATATATATATATATATATATATATATATATATATATATATATATATATATATATATATATATATATATATATATATATATATATATATAACACTTTCTGAAAACTGTTCCTTTAAATCAAACCTGATTCTATATAGAACTTAGTAACAAACAATACCATGTTTCTCCACTGTCTCTATAGTACTATCACTAGTCGTTTCATCAACCATTTCTTGTGTTTCTAGGATTCTTTGCCAAGAGCATTCCCAGAGGCTGATGCCAAATGGTTGTTAAATCCGTCATTAGCTAGAGATTTTTTTGATTCATATTTTGAGACAAGTTTCTCGAGTATTAGACACATCAAGTAAAGAAACTTTATTTAATAGTTTGAAAATACTTAAAAACATCCCTCTATTATTAGACATATAATTCCCAACGTACCATGTAGATACTGCGTGGAAAGAGCACTTTTATCACGCAATAAGCTTACTACATTATGTAAAAAAGCGGTCGCCTAATTATATGGTGTGACATACTTGGTCTAGACAGGAATCATTAAAATTCGGTAAATACTTCTGTCTCTTGTAATTGTTCTTTATTTTCGTGTTGTAAATTATTTTGTAACAGCGGAAAGCTTTCTTAATATAAATATTATGCACCATGTCGTTGTCATCGTGTTAAATTAAAATAATTTGTCCTCGTTTCACCTACGATTGCCGGAAAGGCTTTGAGGTATACCATACTACAAGAACGAAAGATTTCATAAAAACGTCAAGTTTATAAAGGAATCATGTCTTGTGGTAGTCTTAGCTGAAGCATTTTTCAAACTTCGTACATATGTAGAGCAAAACTAGCTCACATTGTTAGAAACTAGTAAAATGTTTTTGGTTAAAAACATACCGTTACCTGCTTATCACCTGCACCGCATTTAAGCACCTAAAGCATCTACACGCGAGTTGTCCTTCTTCTGTTTATTTATAAACAAATAAAATAGAATCATTTTGTCTCGATACCTATCCGTTGGTCTCCAGTCATCATGGAAATTTGTTTTATCTGTAATCGGTCAAATCCAGCAGTAATGTACTGAAACGGATAGAGTATATACTGATTGCACCGAATACGTATTAATACTTCTTAGCTCTTAGTCCCGGTTAAATTCACAACTTCCACAAAAAAAATCTCCACCATATTGTTTTTTATACCAGATAAATTATCAAACGGAATGCACTCGTGAGAATTTTCGCTCAATCTACACATTATGAAGAATATTTCAGAATTTGTTTGAAATTTTTTAATCAACACCTTTAGAGATAGGGTGTGGGGGGAGAGCAATTTTTGGTCATTTTTTTAAAATAATATAAAAAGAAGTTTGCGCGAGTATTACATAATAAATATTGTTAAACTCCTGTTTTTACAAGCTTTTATTTGACACCCCACTCGATTAACTTACAAAGAAATTTTTTTCACTTCCGATTTCATCCCCAAAAACTAACCCCCTAAGTCAAAATTTAAATTTCAAAACTACACGGTTCTAGTTGAGCCAATATTTGTGCCAAATTCCAACTTTCTATATCAAATAGTTCCGGAAAAAAATCGGGTGTGACAGACAGACACCGAAATGATCCCTTACGGCATACTAAAACGGAAGTATATGTATATATATATATATATATATATATATACATATCTATATATATATATATATATATATACATATCTATATATATATATATATATATATATATATATATATATATACATATCTATATATATATATATATATATATATATATATATATATATATATATATATATATATATATATATATATACATATCTATATATATATATATATATATATATATATATATATATATATATATATATATATATATATATATATATATATATATATAAATATATATAAATATATATAAATATATATATAAATATATATATATATATATATATATATATATATATATATTTATATATATATATATATATATATATATATTTAAATTTTGAGGAATAAATAAATAAAACCATACTTGAAATTATCTTTTTTGTTTCAGAGGGAATGCATCTCAGTCCACATCGGTCAAGCTGGTGTACAAATTGGTAACGCCTGTTGGGAACTTTACTGTCTAGAACATGGCATTCAACCCGATGGTCAGATGCCTTCAGATAAAACTATTGGCGGAGGGGATGATAGTTTTAACACATTCTTTTCAGAAACGGGAGCTGGAAAGCATGTTCCCAGAGCAGTGTTTGTAGATTTAGAGCCTACCGTAGTTGGTAAGTGAAAAATAATAAGAACAGTATAACGGAGTATTTTATGTGTCAGAAAATACATAGCGTACCATAAATAAGTTCAGATTTATTGGGCCAAATTTAACCGAAGAGAGCAGCAAGGAGAAGGCATAGAGCGTTATTGCGATCTCTTGAAATTTATTTTCTCTGAATGGCTTGATCGCAGCGGAGCGTGCCTCGGCGAGAATTTAACAAAATTTGGCGTTTAATAACATTCATACAGTATAAGTGAAGCCCAGAGTTAACATTAAAAAGAGATGTAGTAGTTTGAAGAAATTGGTTTGATTTTAAGTACATCTATGGTAGGGCGACTACAAACGTAGAGGGCATTCGAGTCAGCTCGCGAGAATTCCGACATCTCAGTATACAAAAGAATTAGATGCCGGAACTTAAACAACGGTTTGTTCACAAAGACCCCTACAGGATACATCGCATGCAAGAATTAAAGCCAGTACTACTCAAAGGTCAACTTAATCAAATGCTTTTCATCATTTATCTGCTTCTTATTCCTGAATAAGACACATGTTCATCTTAATTGCAGCTTCTGTCTGACTGACATTACTTAAACGTTAAACAGGGTGTAAGCTATTAGTCTGCGGTATACCATATTCAATCAAGTCAATCCATTAGAGGATTAATTTTATTAAAATAAAGTAAATATTGAAGTAACGGTAACTTTCAACGTGCACCTGTTGGTAATTAATAAGTAAATGAGTGTAATTACTCTTATAGAAGTTATTATGCAGAGTTAGATATGGGTTGGTTTTATCTAAAACCCACATCCGCTAAAATTTTAAATTCCGTCTTAAGTAAACAATCAGATAAACCTAAATACTGTCTTCCGGGTGATTTCTACCAAAAAAGTGAAAATAACGATTTCCGTTATTGTTGGGACTAAACGTCCTCCATTAAAATTTTTATCTTCGTAGAATTTATGAACGTCAGTCACGCAATGACACTTACGTAGACATAACTTCATCATAATACTGCCACAAATACGACCATAAATTGCAGGGATATTGACAAAATTTTCAAATTACTTGCGCAAAATAAATACGTTTTTTCAATATTACTCTTTTTATGAGCACAGTACACGTGCTACAAGGAGATCCCTAAAGAGCTACAGGAGCGGCGCGTGGGCAAAAAAGGCGATTCACGTTGGTGTTGACTTGCTGCAAATTGTAGTTAGTGGGAAACACGGTCCTGGACAATGTATTCGAAAGGGATGAGGTCCTCCATATAAAAGAAGTCTTGAGAAGTACTCATGTACTCGGATGTGTTATATTAGTGCGACCTATATTCCTAGTTAATAATTAGCAGGTAAAACTTTATGACACTAAATTAGTGTTAGGGTATACAAGAGGTTGTAATTCCGATTAACAAGCCATAGAAAGGACAGGCTGAAAATCTTATAAGACTCCTCGAACCTCCTAACATAAGTAGAATTTTTTTAAAATATAATTAACAGTACAACTTTTGCAAAAGGTATGCTATTAGCTTTATATATATATATATATATATATATATATATATATATATATATATATATATATATATATATATATATATTTATATCTCACACCACCTTTTTAAGGTTTATACATATTTTAAAATAATAAAATTAAAAAATAAATAAAAAAATGTGTTTCGCGAACATTTTTTGCCATCAATGTGTTCTTTGGTGTGTTAACAACGGCGCAATTACCTTAGTAAGTTGTCCAATCGCCTCCTGCCGATAATCGCCTGAAATCTTCGAGACGTTCTGCATATTCTACAAATTTTTCGAATCTCGCGAGACAACGGAGTCAAAATCCTCAGAGTCTTTCCTCTGAGCTTTATCTTTACAGGGAACCAAACATTTTCAATAGGGTTGGCGTCCGGCGATTATGAGGACCAATCTAGTATCTTAACGTGGGCCGAAGCGAACCGCTTCGCGATGTAATTTTCGCCCAGCAAAGGTTTCTTCAACGTGCTTCAGAATTTGAAGATGCTGTTGAGTGGTCTCAGGGGCACATTTAAGCCCGTTCCTTGACGCAGCGTCAATTTCGGGTCCCGTGAAAACAAAGACACCATTCGTTTTTTCGACTTTCGGAGTACCGAGCCACGTTTTGGCAAGTCGTCGAGATTTTTCGTCTCGTTAAAATGATTTACCCACTTCTTCACAAACGATACCGACTTTTTAATATATTTAACGGCCGAGGAATGTGTTATTTTAGGCCCCTTTGGATGGGAACAAAGAAAGAGTGCCTCCAATCGACGCGCAAGCAAGTGTCTCATTTTGAATTTTACGTGATTTCGACGAACGTTCAGAATCGACTCATACTTTTACTATCGTTTTTTGTTGAATCTCTAGAATTACCCCTATAGTCCAGTGTAATTTTGGGTTTCTAATGCCATAAACTACAAAGTTTACCCATTGAAAATTACCGCAATTTTAAAAATCCATTAATTTAAAAAAAAATATATATATTTTTTTTTAAATACAATTCTCGGAATTTTTAAATATTTCTTTTAAGAAAATAATGAATATTATAATTTTCGAGGTTGTTTAGAAGTTCCAAAAAGCCAAATAAATAAAAGAAACGTTAAATATACAAATATGTCAATTTTTTTATATAAAATATTTTATTTACAACTTATACTAAATAATAATTATTCAAAATTTTAATGACATATAAATAATTATTAATTAAATTAAAAGAATAAGCATACAACTAATTTTCCCCGACCTTTTTGTTTTCGACGTTATTCATTAATATTATTAGTGGAGCATTTAAACAGCTAACTCCTTTACATTATAAACATGCTATAGAATAATCTGAACCAGTTTTCCTGCATCCACAACCAGAGCCACACCCAGTTTTACATGAACAAAAAATCATTTTCAACAAATTTTCACGAGCTGGTGGTTAGTTCATTGTAACTAGTACTAGTGAGTTATCTTTGTTTTTCTATCCCCATTTTTCAGGCAACTTATCATGTCCCATCCACAACTGTACTTGTAAATACTCTCTTTTTATATACTCTAAACTAGCATCGCGTGTAGGTATCAATGAAGCCAAGTTGCATTGCTATTTTTACTTGTAGCTGTGAAAGACGACTGATTTTCGAAAATTATTTATACTTTAACGATTTTTAGTAGCACCTTATAATACTAAAATGCATAAAATACCCGATTGCAAAATATTAGTGACGTCAGCATTTTCATCCGTAAAGATAATAACATCTTGTAAATCTCTACGATCGACATGATGTATGAGTATATTCAACTTCACACGTATTTAAATATTGTAACGATCCATCGTTTCTCTCTTCAGAAGTTTGTCTTAAAAGTTCCTAATCCTCTTTTAATTTCAACAATAGGACCTACATCAGCATTACTCTGAGATCCAAGTTATTCACAAAGAAAACAAGCATTTTCTTCAATATCTGTTGAATCACTATTCTTACTGTAACTATCCATAATTAATAATAATCTGCAACAAGAAATATTTAAAAAATTGATAAATTAATTAATTTTTTTATTATATTTATTTATTTTTAGATTTATATAATTTATATAGTTATTACAGAAAGTCGAAAATGGAAAAGTTGAAGCAAATAAAAATGTACAAATAAAATGTAAAGTTGTAAAAAAAACAATTATTTTCGATTAAAATAATATAATATATTATCACTGTAGCGACACACTTTCCACGTAGATGTAGGTACAATAATAATCTGTTTTCGAAGCAGAGGAACATCTGCTATTCACTACCTCCACTATCCCTGCTTCCTCACCCTACTCCCTTTTCTATACCTGCAATACCTACTTTTCTAGGACGTTTGCTGTGCCTTTGTATACTTTATATAGAAGTTAAATAACTCTCGAAAGAAAAAAATAATTGTAGGTGTACAAAGAATTTATTATATTAGAAGTAATGTCATTTCCATGGGAATATTCTTATAAAAAAATAAAAAAATATTTGTGGAAACTTTCAAAGGGTAAACTTTTTACATTTTAGTATAAGAAATTTTAAATATCCTGAAACATTCAAATCCATTCACTATAGCTGGATTCCGAGGTATAAATTTAATTACGCTGGACTATTGCACAATTAGTGATCCGTACGTTGATTGTTTTTAAAATAAAAAATTTTGTTAGGGTGGTATAAAATGATCAGTGACTTCACAAAACACACCCCAAATGAGTTTTCAACAAAGTTTGTTTTCAATCTTTACTGAAAACTGGTGACCTTGAAATTTTGTTTTTTTTTATATACCAGATAGATTATTAAAGGTAATGATAATTTTCGTTCAATCTATACTCCGTGGAGAATATTCCAGAATTTTTCAAAATTTTTTGATCAGTACTTTTCGAGATAAGGTAGGGGACAGCGATTTTTCACGATTTTTTAAAAGTAATACGAAGAAAAGTGTGCGCAAGTATTACATTATATATATATATATATATATATATATATATATATATATATATATATATATATATATATATATATATATATATTTTACTCGTGTTTTCACAACCTTTCATTTGACACCACACTCGATGACCTAGTAAAAAAATTTTTTTTTTCCACTTCCGATTTCACCCCTTAAAACGAATCCCTTAAGTCAAAATTTATGTTACGGTGATATAAAATGATCAGTGACTTCACAAAACACCCCAAATAAGTTTTCAACAACGTTTATTTCCAATCTTTACTGAAAATTGATGACCTTGAAATTTCTGTTTTTTTATATACCAGATAAATTATTACAGGTAATGCACTCGTGATAATTTTCATTCAATCTACACCCCGTGGAGAATATTCCAGAATTTTTTCAAAATTTTTCGATAAGTACTTTCCGAGATAAGGCGGGTGGACAGCGATTTTTTTTTTTCGCGATTTTTTAAAAATAATACAAAGAAAAGTGCGCACATTATATATATATTTTTTACTCGTGTTTTCACAAGCTTTCATTTGACACCACACTCGATTACCTAGTAAAAAAATTTTTTTTTCACTCCGATTTCACCCCTCAAAACGAATCCCTGTAGTCAAAATTTATGTTACGGTGAAATCCCCCCAAAACTAACCCCTTAAGTCAAAATTTAACTTTCAAAACTACATGGCTCTGATGAGGCCATCAATTCCTATATTACTACCAAATTTCAACTTTCTGTGACAAATAGTTTCGGAGAAAATCGGGTGTGACAGACGGACAGACAGACAGACAGACGGACCGACAGACACCGAAGTGATCTTATAAGTGTTCCGTACGGAACACTAAAAATGAATTATCGCGTACATGTTTTAATTTAAAAGACTGTAATTTCATTAAATTAAACCTTAACTTTATGAATAGCTTGGATGCTGTTATATTTTTAATTTTAGATTGATTGCACTATTTTTAAATAACAAACTTGATCATTTTTAGTGTTCCGTACGGAACACTTATAAGATTAATTCGGTGTCTGTCTGTCTGTCTGTCTATCTGTCTGTCTGTCTGTCTGTCACACCCGATTTTCTCCGAAACTATTTGACATAGAAGGGTGAAATTTGGTAGTAATATAGGAATTGATGGTCTCCTTAGAGCCATGTAGTTTTGAGAATTAAATTTTGACTTAAGGGGTTAGTTTTGGGGGGTGAAGTCGGAAGTGAAAAAAAAAATTTTTTACTAGGTCATCGAGTGTGGTGTCAAATGAAAGCTTGTGAAAACACGAGTAAAAAAAAATATATATATAATATTATACTTGCGCGCACTTTTCTTTGTATTATTTTTAAAAATTCGCGAAAAATCGCTGTCTCGCGCCTTATCTCGAAAAGTACTTAACAAAAAATTTCGAAAAAATTCTGGAATATTCTCCACGGGGTGTAGATTGAACGAAAATTATCACGAGGGCATTACCTTTAATAATTTATCTGGTATATAAAAAAAAATTCAAGGTCATCAGATTTCAGTAAAGATTGGAAACAAACTTTGTTGAAAACTCATTTGGGGTGTATTTTGTGAAGTCACTGATCATTTTATATCTCTGTAACAAATTTTTTTATTTTAAAAGCAATCAACGTACGGAACACTAATCGCGCAAGTTCAACTTGCACTTGACCGGTTATTAATATCTACACAACAAGCAATTAAAAATAGAAAATTCATAATATTTTAAAGAACTGTTTTTTCTAGTAAATTCCACTAATAAATAAACGTAAATACTACTAAAATAGTCCTTAAAAGCCCAAAATGCCAATTTTTATAAAATTATTTGAGCCTATTAAGTAGCCTTTGTTCTAATTACAAAGCAAAAAATCAAAATTTCAATTTATATTTTAATTACGTTAAAAAATGTTATACAAAATAATTGAATATAAATAGTGAACACGCTCAAAAAACCTTGTACTGCGTCCATCATTTGGTACATATGACCATCTAGCGATAATTTTTAACGCTGCAAATACATTACCATTAAACTTTATATAATCTTCCGTTTCTTGCACTCTTTGTCAGTATTTTATTGTATTTGTTTTGTTTTTTTTTTTTTTAATATTTTTCTTCTCCCTTTAAATGACATCTCTACCCGTGTCAGCTCAAAAGTTAGTGTGCATCTGCATGAAATTGTAACCACGACTTACGAGGCTGGCTTAAAAAGTCCGTGCAAAGTCCGAGAGATGGCACCACCGGCGCGTATCTAGGTCATGTTTAGTTAGTAGCATCTCTTGAATGAACGCACGCCAAGTTTCAGCCATATTGGTCTATTTCTTTGTGTTTGGCATTCGTGTGAATCAAGGAAGTCGAGTGATTTTCAAGAAATGGACGAAAAAGAATTTCGTGTGGTGATTAAACATTACTTTATGAAAGGCAAAACGCCTCAGGAGACTAAAGAGCAGCTTGATAAACATTATGGTGACTCTGCACCTTCGATTAGAATAGTTTATAAGTGGTTTCAAAATTTTCGAACTGGCCATATGGGCACAAGTGACGCTGAACGTTCTGGACGGCCTGTGGAGGTTACGACTCCAGAAATCATTGATCAAATCCATGATATGGTGATGGATGACAGAAGAGTTAAGGTGCGTGAGATTGCTAGTGTTGTGGGCATCTCGACTGAACGGGTACATAATATTTTGCATAAACATTTGGACATGAGAAAGCTATCCGCAAGATGGGTGCCGCGATTGCTCACGCTTGTCCAAAAACGGAATCGTGTGAAGTGTTGTAAGGATGGTTTGCAGCTGTTCCAGAAGAATCCGGAGGACTTTAAGCGTCGTTTCGTCACTGTGGATGAAACATGGATACATTACTATACTCCTGAGACCAAACAACAATCTAAACAATGCGTTACCAAGGGGGAATCTGCACCAAAAACGGCGAAGACCGTTCCTTCGGCCGGAAAGGTTATGGCGACTGTCTTTTGGGATTCGCAAGGGATAATCCTCATCGATTATCTGGAAAAGGGTAAAACTATTACAGGTGAATATTATTCATCGTTATTGGACCGTTTAAAAACCGAGCTGCAAGAAAAACGCCCGCGATTGGCCCACAAGAAAGTCCTTTTCCATCACGAAAACGCACCAGCACACACCAGTTGTGGTCGCAAAATTAATGGAAACAGGATTTCAACTCGTTTCACATCCCTCCTATTCTCCAGACTTGGCTCCCTCGGACTACTATTTGTTCCCCAATTTGAAGAAATGGCTGGCGGGACAAAGATTTTATTCAAACGAGGAGGTGATTGCAGACACTAATGGATATTTTGCAGACTTGGACAAATCCTATTATTCGGAAGGGATCAACAAACTAGAACATCGTTGGACGAAGTGTATAAGCCTAAAAGGAGACTATGTCGAAAAATAAAAAAGGTTTACCCCAAACACCTAAGTAGTTTTTATTTTTGCACGGACTTTTGAAACCAGCCTCGTATCAATATCGATATTTCTGTATGACCTCGCCATGATAAATCTACTCTCTTTTCTTCTGTCCATCGTCCTTTTCCTCCTTGGTTTTTTTACTTTTTTAGTGTACCGTACAGAGCACTTATGGGAACACTTCGGTGTCCGTCGGTCTGTCCGTCTGTTATACCCGGTTTTTTCTCCGAAACTATTTGACATAAAAAGTTGAAATTTGGCACAAATATAGGAATTGATGGCCCAATCAGAGCCGTGTAGTTTTAAAAGTATATATGTTGTAATACTCGGGCAAATTTTTCTTCATATTGTTTTAAAAGAACCGCCAAAAATCGCTGTCCAGCCCCTTTATCTCGAAAAGTACTGAACAAAACATTTAAAAAAATTCTTAAATATTCTCTATAAAGTATAAATTGAATGGAAATTATCACGAGTACGTTACCTTTGATAATTTAGCTGGTATACATAAAAAAAAAAACAATTTTTCAAGGTCATCAGTTTTCAACAAATATCGGAAACAAACTTTGTTGAAAACTCATTTAGTGTATGTTATGTGAAGTAACTGATCATTTTATACCTCCGTAACAAAATGCTTGTATTTTAAAAGCAATCACCGTACGGAACACTAACTGCGCAAGTCCGACTTACATTTGGTCGGTTTTTTTTATTTCAAATCTTGCCCATCCACTATATCTTTGATACCATATTTAGGAAATTTTGAAGGGCAAAAAGTGAGGGACAGGTTTTTGACTATCAATCAATCAAAAGTAATATGTCAGGGTTTGTCAGATCAACTGTAGTTGAATTACAGGACCTACGAATCCAGGGGGAGGTGCACAGTATTGCGTCTCCAAAAATTCTTAAACACTGTCATATATAAGTGGACTGGGTCCAAAAGTTAACAAGTTAAGTACTCTGATTGGAATACCCAAGTTGTTAAATTTAGTTTATTGTAAAACAAAAAACAAATTTATTTTAGTGGTATCACAAATTAGTCTATTCAAGTAATGTTCACTACTTCTCAACCAATCAGAGGGTAAGCGTGAATGTTTACGTTGTCGATGGCGATGAACTAAACTTTAATTACACGCTATTAAATGACAGTTAGTAGTAAGATAACTTCAAACCTATACTTATCTATTCTTTACGACGTTTTTATTTTTATACTGTCCTTACTCTTTCTAATGATTACTGGTGTCTCCACATAATAATTTATTTTGTCTACTTAAACAAGTCATTTGTAACTGGCAACTGCTAGTCATTAATAAGATCATACTAAACATAGACCTTAACACATATGGAAGGAATTTTACAGTATTTTAAGACTCGAGGTTGTTTGCGAACATATTCTACATCTTGTTTTACTGTGTATCGTGCATAAACGAACGTAAACAATAAATTACTTCACACTGTTTAATTTACTCTATAATTCTGGACCTTTTCAAATAAATTACTGGACAAAATTAAGGTATCTGAAGTTTCTATGTTTAATTTTAATTTAATGAAGTAAAAAAAATAACCGGTCAAGTGCAAGTTGAACTTGCACAATTAGTGTTTTGTACGTTGATTGCTTTTAAAATAAAAAATGTTGTTACGGTGGTATAAAATGATCAGTGACTTCAGAAAACACACCCCAAATGAGTTTTCAACAAAGTTTTTTCCAATCTTTACTGAAAATTTATGACCTTGAAATTTTTTTTTTTTTTTTATATACCAGATAAATTATTAAAGGTAAGGCACTCGTGATAATTTTTATTCAATCTACACCCCCTGGAGAATATTCCAGAATTTTTTTTTAATTTATTGATCAGTACCTTTCGAGATAAGATGGTGGGACAGCGATTTTTCGCGATTTCTTAAACATAATACAAAGAAAAGTGTGCGCAAGTATTACATTATATATATTTTTTTTACTCGTGTTTTTCACAAGCATTTATTTGACACCACACTCGATGACCCACTAAAAAATTTTTTTTTTCACTTCCGATTTCACCCCCCCAAAACTAACGCCTTAAGTCAAAATTTAACTTTCAAAACTACATGGCTCTGATGAGGGCATCAATTCCTATATTATTACCAAATTTCAACTTTCTATGGCAAATAGTTTCGGAGAAAATCGGATGTGACAGACAGACAGACAGCAAAGTGATCTTATAAGTGTTCCGTACGGAACACTAAAAATGATAAAATTATTCCCCCGGTACTTTCCTTTCAAAAACGGAGTTCTAAAATAAACACTAAATGTGACTATCTGAAACTAAAGAATAACTAAATATTTTATGGTGAAATATTAATAAAAAAATAACCAGCCAAGTGCAAGTCGGACTTGCGCAATTAGTGTTCCTACGTTGATTGCTTTTAGAATAAACATTTTTGTTCCGGAGGTATTAAATGATCAACGACTTCACAAAACACACCCCAAATGAATTTTCAACAAAGCTTTTTTTTTATCTTTACGGAAAACTGAAATTTTTGTTTTTTTTTATATACCAGATAAATTATTAAAGACAATGCACTCGTGATAATTTGCATTCGATCTACACCCTGTGGAGAATATTCCATTTTTTTCAAAATTTTTTAATCAGTACTTTTCAAGATAAGGGTAGGACAGCGATTTTTCGAACTTTCTAAAAATAATGTGAAAGAAAAGTGTGCCTATGTATTACATTATATATTTTTGAACTCGTGTTTTTACAAGCTTTTATTTGACACCTCACTTGATGACCTGGTAAAAAAATTTTCCACTTCCGATTTTACCCCCCCAAAACTTATCTCTTAAGTCAAAATTTAACTTTCAAATTTAAACTTCCTATGTCAGATAGTTTCGGAGAAAATCGGTTGTGCCAGACGGACAGATATACGAACAGGCAGACAAACAGACGAACAGACACCGAAGTGATCTTATAAATGTTCCGTACCGAACACTAAAAACTAGAAATTGACCTTGTTTAAATGATCAAATAAACTGTTTAAAGATTAAAAAAAAAACAAATCGGACAAAATATAACATATGCTATCTAGCAACGAAATACGTGTGTACTTTAAAAAATAAAATTGAAATGTGGATTATATAGATAAAAAAAAACAGATATGCTAAGAAATACATTTTAATGTGGAAATAAAAATAAACCTTTGTTATAATGTGTGGCTAGATTATTATTTTTGCGATATTTAATATTATTTATTATGACGTTGGAAGGCAAAAAATAGGTTTTTGCTAATCTAAAGACCTGAAAACAAAAATTCCGGAGGGTATTTTTTTTACAAATACAACTTTTTTTATGGGTCTAACACGCGTGCTGCAGAGAAATCCCTAAAGCGCTACAGGAGCGACATGTGCGCGGAGAAAGCGATTCACGTTGTTGTTGAATCGCTGTAAATTGTACTAGGTGGGAAACACAGTCCTGGGCAAATTATTCCAAAGGGATGATGTTCTCCATGTAAAAGACTGCTTGAAAAGCTTTGTACGAGGAATGACAAACTGAAGCTCATACGGATGTGAAGTAGTAGCGTGTATTTCTAACATGCACCGCTCTGGGAGGAAATAAACGGGATACATCCTTCGAATACTTTCCATGAAAATACTTGTAGGATAGACTCACGTCCCTAACGGTTCTTCGATGTTCCAACTAATCAAGGCCGCCGGTCAGTTCCGCGTCTCTAATCAGACGAACAGCTCTTCTCTGAATAGAATTCAACAAATGCAGCGTATGTTTGGGAGTGGAGCCCCAAACATGGGAGCAGTATTCCATAGTTTGTCGAATTTGAGCTTTGTGAAGAATTAATAGTTGTTGTGGAGTGTAAAGCTTTCTGGTTCGAAATAATATTCTCAACTTTTGAGAAGCTCTTCTTGCTATGCCTGCAACATGTTTATGCCAGGACATATTTGTTCTCAAATTAACGCCCAACAAATTGAGGTACTATGTTAGAGGAATGGAGTGCCCCTACATAACTATGTCGGGTTCAGCTATGTTAACTTTTTTAGAAAAAACTGCAGCCTGGGTTTTTGTAGCGTTAAATTCCACTCGGTTACTGTCACTCAAGATAGAATTTCTTCCAGGTTTTTGTTAAGTTGAATAACTTCTTGCGGTCTGCGGATATTCGTCTGAGTAGCCTATGTCCGAGCGTTTAAAGTAAAGGAAGAGATAAGCGTACTGTCATCTGCAAAGATGTGGATTCCCGGTCTTTTCCAGCAGAGCGTAAATGTAAACGAGAAAGAGAGTAGAAGACAGTATGAAGACTTGGGGCACACCAGCGTTGATAGTGAAGGTCCGTCGACTAGTAAAGAACGCTCTCTGAGGAAACCCGAGAGCCACAAACAGAACCTCTCAGACATCCCAGAAGAGCGTAGCTTAGCCAACAATCTATTGTGCCAAACACGATCGATTGCCTTGGATGTATCAAGAGCAACTGCTCGAAACTCTCCAAAGGGTTCAATTGCGTTGTTCCAAACATGTGTTACATAAGTCAGAAGATCTCCTGTTGATCTATGTTTACGAAAGCCATATTGGTGGTCGCTAATGATGTTGAATCCTTCAAGTTATATTACTTCCCGTTACCAGGGAAACTAAATACAGGAATTTACCTAAGGTTCTACAAGTATATTTCCGCCAACTTAACCGTTTATGTTTCTAAAACTGATTCTATATTCAGTTTAGCATTTTTTAGGTTACTCTCCCTTTTATACACCCCCCTTTCACTTCGTCTGTATACTACTATAGAAAAATTATTTTATATTAAATATTTAATATTCCAATCAAAAGCCAGGCACAATTATCATAATACTTTTGAAGCGATACAATAACCCCCACTTCTTTCACCCTCTTCCCATGTTAATAATAAAAAAAAAATGAAATGTTTTGATTCCTTGACTGAAGAAACTACGAAAAAGACCTATAACAAGACAAATACGAAATCACTTCACCTCTCCACCTCGTTGGCACCTTATATGTTTTATTATAAATGATTATGCTAAAAATTTGTCCATTCTCCCATCCAAAAAACCTGGAAAAAATTGTTATATTACTATTAAAACTATAAAAAAATTCTCCCATCCTTTCACCTTTTCCTTTATTAAAATTGACAGTAATAAAAAATAATTTAATTCTCATGTTCCTACAGTCCTGGAACCCTGAAAAAGGCATATAGCATGATATATATGAAGCAACTCCTTCCTTACCCTACCCTATTAGCCTCTTATATATTTTATCATAAATAATATGTTTAAAATTTATCATTACATCAACCAAAAAATGGCAAAAATGCCTCCACTACTCCTTTCTCCCGTTTTATGTTTAAGTATAAATACTTATACAAAATATTTGTTTATTATTTCATATTACTATTAAAACCACACAAAATTTATCGACCTCCACTTCGTCACCCCTATCGTCTTAAGCGATATCGTTCAAAAATCATCCCCTCGTTAGATGTTATCTACGTGTTTCGGTCTCTGCAGAACACTCTGAATTGTGAATTAGAGTAGTTTCAAAAGAGGCCTATGAAAACCACAAGTCCTCGAATAAAATGGCACATATTTGTTTTAATAAAGTTGTTTAAAAATATAAAAAACATTTGTCCTCAATTTTGACTTTAAAAGACTCCATGCTTTTTCAGCAATATATATATATATATATATATATATATATATATATATATATATATATATATATATATATATATATATATATATATATATATATATACATTAAAGGCGGAGAATCCTATAGGGGGGCGTCAATTGACAAACAGGAGGGACGTCAACGACAACAGATCTTCTAACTTACGTAACACATGTTTGGGACAATGCAATTGAACACTTTGGAGAATCTCGAGCTGTTGCTCTGGACATATCCAAGGCATTCGACCGTGTTTGGCACGATGGACTGTTGGCTAAGCTACGCTCTTATGGTATGTCTGAAAAGTTCTTTTTCTGGCTCTCATGTTTCCTCAGAGAGCGTTCTTTACCAGTGACAGTCGACGGATTCCTTTCTAACACCTTCACTATCAATGCCGGTGTGCCCCAAGACTCCATACTGTCTCTTACTGTATTTCTCATTTACATTAACGATCTGCTGGAAAAGACCGGGAATCTAATCTACAGCGTTGCAGATGACAGTACGCTTATCTCTTCATTCACTTTGAACGCTCGGACAACAGCTACTCACACGAATATCCGCAGACAGCAGGAAGTCATTCAACTTAACAAAGACCTGGAAGAAATTCTATCTTGGGGTGACAGTAGCCAAGTGGAATTTAACGCTACAAAAACCCAGACGGCAATTTTTTCTAAAAAAGTTAACGTTGCTGAACCCCACATAGTTATATCGGGGCACTTCATTCCTCTAACATCGTCACTTAATTTGGGAGCAAATATGTTCTGGCATGAGTATGTTGCAGGCATAGCAAGGAGAGCTTCTCAAAAGTTGGGAAAATTATTTCGAAGCAGAAAGCTTTACATTCCACAACACCTGTTAATTCTTTACAAAGCTTAAATTCGACCCATGTTTGGGGCTCCGTTCCCAAACATACACTGCATTTGTTGGATTCTATTCAGAGAAGAGCTGTTCGTCTGACTGGAGACCCGGAACTGACTGACGGCCTTGATTCGCTGGAACATCGAAGAACGGTTGGCGACTTGAGTCTGTTCTACAAGTATCTCTTGATTCCTCCCACAGCGGTGCATGTTAGAAATACACGTCGCGCTAATACTTCATATCCGTATGAGGTTCAGTTTGTTACTCCTCGTACAACGCTTTTCAAGCAGTCTTTTATATGGAGAACATCATCCCTTTGGAATACTTTGCCCAAGACTGTGTTTCCCATCGAGTACAATTTACAGCGATTCAAGAACAACGTGAATTGCTTTTTCCGCACACATATCGCTTCTGTAACGCTTTAGGAACTTTCCTGCAGCACGTGTGCTAGACCCATAAAAAAAAACCGGTAGTGCGACTTCTTGAATGATCATCTTGCACTGAGATTCTAAAAGTTGGGACCCCTCCATTAGAGTAAATTAAAAGTCGATGACCGATAGGTGGGGATTTTTCACAAAAAAGCCTTTTCATACAATGGGAATTTAAAAACTTATATCCAATTTAAAAATGGGTGTGCGGGAGAGGTAAATATTTTTGACAAAAAAGAACCCCATGTAAAAAAGTCCTATTTCTAGGGAGAATTATTTTAACATCCGTAGGTGCATTTTTGCGACTAACTCTCGAATAATGAGTCATAATGGATTTTATATTATATTAAAAATCGCACATTAATAATTGCATTATTAGTCATACCAAAATTAATTTTCACGATTTCATGCCAACTTTGCGAGTTAATAGAAAAATAAATAACCGGCCAAGTGTAAGTCGGATTTGCGCTGTACAGTGATTGCTTTTACGAGTAAAATGACTTCCTAAAACACACCCCAAATGAGTTTTCAACAAAGTTTGTTTTCGATCCTTGTTGAAAACTAATGCTTTTGAAATTTTTGTTTTTTTTTTTATAATCCATAACTTTCGTTCAATCTACCTTATGAAGAATATTCCAGAATTTTTTGATCAGTACTTTTTGAGATAGACTCGGTGGACAGAGGTCATTGGCCATTCTTTTAAAAATAATACAAAAGAAAGTGTGCGCAAGTATTACATCATTTATATTTTTTAACTAGTATTTTCACAATCTTTCCTTTGACACCCCACTCTAAAACTTGGTAAACATTTTTTTTTCACTTCCGATTTCCTTTCCGAAACTAACACATTAGGCCAAAATTTAATTTTCAAAAGTACACGGTTCTGATTGGGTCATCAATACATATATTTGTTTTTTTTTTTTTATGGGTCTAGCACACGTGCTACAGGGAAGTCCCTAAAGCGCTACAGGAGCGACACGCGCGCGGAGAAAGCGATTCACGTTGTTCTTAAATCGCTGTAAATTGTACTCGGTGGGAAACACAGTCCTGGGCAAATTATTCCAAAGGGATGATGTTCTCCATATAAATGACTGCTTGAAAAGCGTTGTACGAGGAGTAACAAGCTGAACCTCATACGGATGTGAAGTATTAGCGTGACGTGTACTTCTAACATGCACCGCTCTGGGAGGAATTAAACGGGCCACATCCTTCGAACACTTTCCATGAAAATACTTGTAGAATAGGCTCAAGTCGCCAACCGTTCTTCGATGTTCCAGCGAATAAAGGCCACCTGTCAGTTCCGGGTCTCCAATCAGACGAACAGCTCTTCTCTGAATAGAATCCAACAAATGCAGTGTATGTTTGGGAGCGGAGCCCCAAACATGGGAGCAGTATTCCATAGTTGGTCGAATTTGAGCTTTTTAAAGAATTAACAGTTGTTGTGAAGTGTAAAGCTTTCTGGTTCGAAATAATATTCCCAACTTCTGAGAAGCTCTCCTTGCTATGCCTGCAACATGTTCATGCCAGGACATATTTGCTCCCAAATTAACGCCCAACAAATTGAGTGACGATGTTAGAGGAATGGAGTGCCCCGACATAACTATGTCGAATTCAGCAACGTTAACTTTTTTAGAAAAAACTGCCGCCTGGGTTTTTGTAGCGTTAAATTCCACTTGGTTACTGTCACCCCAAGATAGAATTTCTTCCAGGTCTTTGTTAAGTTGAATGACTTCTTGCTGTCTGCGGATATTCGTCTGAGTAGCCGATGTTCGAGCGTTCAAAGTGAATGAAGAGATAAGTGTACTGTCATCTGCAAAGCTGTAGATTGGATTCTCGGTCTTTTCCAGCAGATCGTTAATATAAATGAGAAAGAGAGTAGGAGACAGTATGCAGCCTTGGGGTACACCGGCGTTGATAGTGAAGGTGTTTGAAAGAAATCCGTCGACTGCCACTCGTAAAGAACGCTCTCTGAGGAAACATGAGAGCCACAAACAGAACTTTTCCGACATACCATAAGAACGTAGCTTAGCCAACAGCCCATCGTGCCAAACACGGTCGAATGCCTTGGATATGTCAAGAGCAACGGCTCGAGATTCTCCAAAGTGTTCAATTGCGTTGTTCCAAACATGTGTTACATAAGTCAGGAGATCTCCTGTTGATCTATTTTTACGAAAGCCATATTGGTGATCGCTAATAATGTTGAATCCTTCAAGATATTTTGTGCCAAATTTCAACTTTCTATGTCAAATAGTTTCGGAAAAAATCGGATATGACAGATGTACCGACGGACGGATACCGAAGTGATCCCCGTACGGAACACAAAAAGAAGCCCTATTTCTAGGGAGAGTTATTTTAACATCGATACGGGGCAGGAGCTTATCTTTTTGCAACTGATGGATAAAACTCTCAAATAATGAGTCACAATGGATTTTAATATTATATTAAAAATCGCATATTAATAATTGTGTTAATTAAATTAACTTTTACAATTTCATGTTAACTTTGCGAGTTAATAAAAAATAATATTAATAGGTTAATTTATTTCACAAGCTGTTATTGCAAGTACAACAAAGTTTATTAACCTTAAGGAGTTAAATATACTAAAACAGTTCTAAATCTCGTTAACTTTATTATAATAAAACTGCTAATACATAGGGTTTATCGTTAACCCCACTTTTAGTTGGCTTGATTCAGATTAAAATAACCGATGTATTTGTTTTCATTACAGTTCTTTAGTATGTTTTACTTGGTACGAAGCCTTAAACATCGTTTGCATATGTTTTGCATATTCTTGTATGAAATTACAGAGAATTGCAATAAGAGCATGTATTGTAGGGTGAATAACTGAGTTTACATGCATAGTTGGATTAACAGGCAAACTAATTTTAAATAGAGTCTCGGTATAAATACCCGCACAGTTTGGTCACGTCATAATCATCATGATACACGGAGAGCCAAAAGTATACAAGACGTATCGAGTAAATTTACAATTTTTAAACGTCGGGGTGGGGGGAAATATGCGTCCTCACTATGGTCACAGTAAACACACTATAGAGTAGCGAAACTCAAGGATAACCGCATAGGAAAATCAGGTTCGTTTTCAGAAGGTCACGTGGCAATCCGCCATGTTAAAAGTGGACCAGCGCGAGATTTGAAATACAAATAAAGTTGTGCAAAGTTTTATCATTCAAAATCATAGATATAGAAATATTTGAAAATTTTTGATTTTTTATTTAATACAGTATGAGTAATATAAAAGTTAATGCAGCACGCGTAATATAAAAAAAAAAAACAAAAAGAATGGAGCACTTTGTTAGAAAAGAAATGAATAGAGGTGAAAAACTTTATAGGAAGGTATTTGATGGAATTTTCATATTCAACTTCAGTTTTTAATAATCTTATCCAAAAATTCAAAAGTCTATCAAAGTTAAACGTCACTGTTTGAGGTTAAAGTTTATTTACATCATTTTTCAAGTAAATTTGTGGTTAAAGATGTTTTTTAAGGACTAAATTAATTTAATTTTAAGATACGTAATACCTAATGCTATTTTTCTTGTACCGTGAAATAAAGACATATTGTCATTACTAAGATGTCAACATCTTCTAAAATAAGAGCATTTTTTTCTAAGCAGTGTTGTGTTGTTTGGTGTAATAGATCTCTTGTTAATTAAAAAACACTGTATCTACTTTTTTGGTACTTATTTTTTCTCAAATTACAAAACTATATTGTGTAACTTCGAGAAAGGTTAATATAATATTATTAATGAATTATAAACGTATATGTATAGACCTCTATTTTCTATGTGAATGATTCTTAGAGGTTCTTTTTGTGTTCTGTTATCCGTATTGCTTTTTGATAACGTAATTAACGCTTGCTTTTTGATAACGTAATTAACGCTTGCTTTTATTTACAATGAATTAATATTTAGATCAAAGAGTCAATACAGTAATTTCCTAATTATATTTACATACAATATTTAGTTATGACCAAGCTGACTTGTCAGTTACAACTATGTTGGGAATGTGGAATCTTTGGCACAATGACACTACTCAGTATATATTACCACTACACCAAACACTTTATTTTTGCACTCAACGTGCGTTTCGCTAACCATATTAGCTTCATTAGGAGAAATGATTGACTCATATATACTGAGTATTGTCAATTACAGTTTAAAAGGAAAATAACTATATTTAATTTATAGTATAGGTATACAACAATAGAAATAAGTTCTTTATAGGAGGAATATTAATAACAGGTAACCAAATCTTCAAAATTTTACTAGTAACCATAATTACCATCAAAATGGACTTCGATTAAGTGTACTGTCCTTTAACGAAGTTATTTTGAGAATATTTTACCCTCTGGCACACATCGTCTGACAAAATCATATTATAAAAATTTCTTTGGAATCACATTAAAATTTTTCTTATTTTAATAGCATATTTGATTCAATAATCGATTTATATCAGTTATTTCAATAATCCCATTCCTCAGTGGTTTTGTGATCTCAACACGACACTTAATATTTAAACTTTCAAACCTAGCTTATAAGAAAATAAAATATATTGTCTAAAATTTGAAAATAATAAATATGTTGTTATAGGTTCTGTATTCCTTACAATATATTCACAGAAACTTTTGAAAGATTGGTATGAAAAAGGAGCAATGTAATTTATAGAGTATTAATTGTACTTGCAATTAAACAGTGTTAAATTTATCAGGTTTATTATTAGAAAAGGTGTGTCAAACAATTAATACAGATGAAGTTATTGAAAACTAGAAGCCTCTTGAGAATACACCTTTTAGAAAAAAATATGTTTTAATTATAATTTACACAAATATAAATAGTTTTAAATAACTGAATACTAGTTTACACAAAAATAAATCTTTCTAAAAACCAGAATTTGGAGGATTATTTATTAATCATAAAAAAATTACACAGGCACACACGTCTCATGAGCAAAAACGCCTAAAAAAATGTACATTAGTAATGATAATATAGTTTCATGCATATGTATTTTTTCAAAAATGCATTTAAGATAGTGAAAAGTTGTCTTGTGAAAGCAAGCAATAGAGGTTTATTAAAATAATCAAGAACTCCAGCAACTTTAATCGCATACCATGATTTCTATGAAATCATTGTTTCAACTAAAAACAGAGGAACTGCAAAAAAAATCATTAATGCAACAACTTAAACTTTGACGTTGATGAATACATGTGATGCAAATAAAGCACAATTAAATTTAGTTATGATTTAGAATAATAATCTTAGCCTGCCCTGATTGAGTTAGAAATTTCTTATTTGCAAATTTTAGAGCATAAAAAAGTGTGACTCGAGCAAATAATTTGCGAAAATAATTATATGGAATATTGCAATTCTCAACGGCACAACCTCCTTTTCCCGTGATTATATAAATTGTTTCTCAACCTTTCCGATTCTCTTCACTTACAAACGTTTTTTAATCCTCTTTTTCTACGAACTCTCTCTTCCTTCTGTCTTTATATTCATATAAACTGCAGTCACATCAAGAAACGATGGACAATACATTTCCAAAGACACATTCCGAGATCGGATGTAAACACTGAGCGGCCATTTTTAAAAAGGACCCGTCGACGCACGCGCCGTCAAAATCTCGTCACCAAATTGGAGCGCAGTTTCGCTACTGTATTATGTTTACTGTGCTATGGTTATAGTATTGTATGAAAGGTTTTTTCTTGCGAAAAATCACCACCCTTCCCTATAAAATTTTGTTTATTTTCTGTATTATTATAAAAATTGTTCTTGGTTGACATAATGAACAAGTTTTAAGGGGTTACATACACCTAGGCGCTGCAAAAAGTATGTATATTTAAAAAAAAAAATATATTTTAAAGGTTTTTAAGTGAATAATAGCAAAGAATTGCGATTATATACTTTTATTGTACTTTAAACTATAAGAGAATTTTTTTTTTTCAAATATGTTTTAAATATTAACATAAATAGACCACTGATGAAAAGTATAGCGCCTTCTTGTCTGCAGGATAAATCCACAAAAAATAATCCAATCTTCAAAAATAAAAATTAATCTTCTAAAATAATGTAGTAGTTAAACATTGTCGAAGGTTTTTTTTTCAAAAATAAAAAAATTACGGTGTTTCAAACTTTGGTTTACAATTTTCGTCCAAAAATTTATGCTTAATTATTTATAAAAAAATTGTCTATTAAAAAAATTAAAAAAACCTCCCGACATTTTCTAGAAAAAGTAATTATTAAGATTTATTAAAACAGTTAAAAATATTAAAAATTACCTGAGTAATATTGCGGACAGTGTCTGAAGACAGGTAGCGGCCCTCATATAACGCCACTTTGTAATGGAATGGAATTTTCTTAATTTTTTTTTTGTGAATAATTCTTAGAAGTATAGAGAATAAAAATCCGTAAAAAAATCGAATTTTTGAAGATTCGAGGTGTATGTAATCCCTTGGGCATAATTATTTATAGTCTAACATTTATGGGGTTAAAAGGGTAAAGTTAGGTGTTAGGTAGGTGGCTTCGGCTGCATCATATATATCCTGTTATATATCTTTTTAGGGTACTTGAAGACAAAGAGTCTGAAAATGGTGTTGTTTTTTCATTGTTTTCAATTATTTATAATCAAGAACATAACAGATTAATGATGTATGGAAGAGACTTAAGGAGGTTACTTCATATATATCCTATTATACATCCTTTTTAGAGGTTTTGGGCTTTAGAAATATAAAAAGTATGTTATCTCTTCAATATTTTCAATAGTTCAAACATGTGAGGAATAAATGATGTAGTTACATGTGTTGCTTCGTATACGAGTATATGTCATACTGCCTACAAGTCCTTGACAGGGTTTCTAGAGTTAAAGAATGTCAAAATTGTGATACTTCTTTTCAAATGGTCGAACACGTCAGAGAGGTTCCTTCGAATA
The DNA here is from genome assembly GCA_019049505.1 of Pachyrhynchus sulphureomaculatus. Classification (NCBI taxonomy): domain Eukaryota; kingdom Metazoa; phylum Arthropoda; class Insecta; order Coleoptera; family Curculionidae; genus Pachyrhynchus; species Pachyrhynchus sulphureomaculatus. Next base: position 166,541,695 of record CM032454.1, on the reverse strand, counting down.
TACCGTGTTATGCGTCCTTTTCATCTGAATGAATCTGTAGACTCTGTTAGTAGGGTTCCGTACGGAACACTTATGACACTTCGGTGTCTGTCTGTCACACCAGTTTTTCTTTGAACCTATTTGACATTGAAAGTTGAAATTTGGCAAAGTCGTCTTACTTTAAGAATTAAATTTTGACTAAAGGGTTAGTTTGTGTTGGGGAGTGAACATTTTTTTTTTCTAAGATCATCGAGTGGGGTGTTAAATGAAAGTTTGCGAAAAAGCGAGTTCAAAAAGACCTATAATATAATACTTGCGCACACTTTTCATTCAATTATTTTTAAAAAATGGCCAAAAATCGCTGTCACCCCCCTATCTCGAAAAGTATTGATCAAAAAATTTTGAAACAATTCTGGATTATTCTCCATAAAGTGTAAATTGAACGAAAATTATCACAAGTTTGATCATCTAGCTGATACAAAAAAAATACCATATTGGTAGGGGTTTTTTTTTTATTATACTTTTCGGTATACACACTTTTGGCAAAAGGGTAGATACCGAAACAACATAATTTTATTTTGTTTATAATTTAACAAATATTTAGGTAGTAAAATTTGTTCTACATTTTTTCTCCGAAACTATTTGTCATAGAAAGTTGAAATTTGGTAATAATATAGGAATTGATGGCCTCATCAGAGCCATGTAGTTTTGAAAGTTAAATTTTGACTTAAGGGGTTAGTTTTGGGGGGTGAAATCGGAAGTGAAAAAAAATTTTTTTACTAGGTAATCGAGTATGGTGTCAAATGAAAGCTTGTGAAAACACGAGTAAAAAATATATATATAATGTAATACTTGCGCGCACTCTTCTTTGTATTATTTTTTAAAAATCGCGAAAAATCGCTGTCCACCACCCGCCTTATCTCGAAAAGTACTGATCAAAAAATTTTGAAAAAATTCTGGAATATTCTCCAGGGGGGCAGATTGAACGAAAATTATCACGAGTGCATTACCTTTAATAATTTATCTGGTATACAAAAAAACAAAAATTTGAAGGTCATCAATTTTCAGTAAAGATTGGAAACAAACTTTGTTGAAAACTCATTTGGGGTGTGTTTTGTGAAGTCACTAATCATATACCACCGTAACAACATTTTTTATTTTGAAAGCAATCAACGTACGGAACACTAATTGTGCAAGTTCAACTTGCACTTGACCGGTTATTTTTGTTACTAGATTCTAGATTGAGCTAGATAGATATATTTGTTCTTAGGTAGCTAAGATGCTATAACTCAGGGGTGCTCAAACGGTCGATCGCGAGTGCTTTTTGAGTCGATCTCGAGAAAAAAATTCCGATATAGAACTATTCACAGATTTTGTTTTAGGTAACTAAAACAAAATGTAATGAATAAACTACTAAAATTTATTCGATCCACAATTAGGCCAGAATAACCCCCTCATCACTTTCTTTTATCGTAGTAACCCCCTGCTAGCGGCAAAAGGAGGCTTTATCAAAGGAACGGGCGGTACTTGTCAAAGAAAAGCCGCGTTTTTGATTCCGGCCGATTTTTGTAGAAACTTCGGGCGGCGTGTTTGACGGGAACATTCGAGACTTCGTTCGTGCCGATATAAATGTTGCGCCTGCAGGAATAGGAGTCAGTCTGAGTTGTAACTTGAAGGCGATACATCGATACAAAGTTTATTAATAAATAGTCCAAAATGAGTGCGGCGAAGAAAAGTAAAACTTATCATTTTAATAACGATTGGGAGGAAGAATTTTTCTTTTGTATGGTAAAGGATAAGTGCATTTGTCTCATTTGCCGTGCGTCAGTTGCAATATTTAAGCGTGGGAACTTAGAGAGGGATCATAAAACGGTTCATAAAAACTATGAAAAGGATTTTCCGTCACAGAGTGAATTAAGAAAACGAAAAGTACGTGATTTGATAACTTGTTTGAAAAAAGAACAAACCATGACCAGCCAAACAGTCAAAAGCTGCAACGATCGCGTCATTTAAAATATCTCATATATTGGCGAAACACAAGAAACCATTTGATGATGGATTGGTTGTGAAGGAAGCATTTATTGAAGCGGGTGAGACTTTATTTGGAGATTTTAAAAATAAAACAGAGATTATGTCTGCTATTAGAGAACTTCAGTTATCTCGTCCGACTGTCACAAGGCGTGTTGAAGTCATGAGTCAGGACATGGCAGATAAACTAAAACATGATATCATGGAATGTACATACTTTTTCTTTACAGTTCGACGAATCCATCGTTATGACAGACACTGCCCAGCTGTGTATTTTTATTCGAATGGTATTCAATGACATGTCGGCTAAGAAAAAGTTTTTGACGACGATTCCTCTGAAAGGAAAGGCCCGTGGCGAATATATATATATGACGTTTTCTTCAATTTTGTAACAAACTACAAGTTACAAATATATAAACTAGTGTGCATTACAACCGATGGAGCACCAGCAATGACTGGAAACAAAAACGGTTTTGTGGCATTGTGTCGAGCTAATGATAATTTCCCTTCATTTTTCTCCTTCCATTGCATTATACATCAACAAGTTTTGTGTTCAGAAGTTCTAAACATGGAGGAGATTATGGGCATTGCAATAAAAATTGTGAATTCTATCCGTGCACGTAGCTTGCAACGACGGCTCTTTAAATTGCAGTTGGAAGATAGTGACTCAGCTGAACACACTGATTTAGTTCTTCACATGGACGTCAGGTGGTTGAGTCGCTGAAAATTCCTAGAAAGGTTTCAAGAATTATTGCTCGAAATAACAGTTTTTCTGGACGAAAGAGGTGATGACACTCAGATGCTGAAAAACGGAAAATGGCTGAATGATTTGGCATTTTTGACAGACATCACAATGCATTTAAACACCATTAATTTGGAGCTTCAAGGTAAAGGAAAAACTATTATTGAGATGATTAGCGCAATAAACGCATTCAAAAGTAAATTGCAACTTATGATAGATCAACTGAAAAGAAAGGTTCTGAAAAATTTTCCGTCGTTGAAAGCAAGGATTCCTCAGTTGAATTATGATATTTATGAGGCAGAATTATCAAATATTTTGGGCCAATTCGAAATACGTTTTTATAATTTCAGTAAATTGGCAAATATCGCATCATTTATGAGTTATCCTTTTTCGTGTAAAAACATTGAGGAATTAGCTACTGAAATAGCAAGTTGAGTTAGTGCAGATTATATCAGATATACATCTCAAAGCCACCGCATCTGATACAAAATTCTGGTGTTTTATATCTGAAGATAAATATCCGAATCTAAGGCAAATCGCCCTTCAACTGACGGCAATGTTTGGGTCAACTTACTTGTGCGAGTCTACATTTTCTGAAATGAAGATAATTAAGTCAAAATATCGCAATCGACTAACTGACGAACATATGTCATCATGCTTGCGATTAGCACTCGGTAATTAAGTCCCATCTTATGAAAAGTATGCTGAGGACATGCAGTGCCACGCTTCAACATCCAAAGTCACTCTTTAGTTAAGTTTAGACACTAGAACTCGTTTGTTTTGTAAGAACCAATAAACTCGCAATTTTGAATAATTATGAGTTTTTTCATTGACATTTTAGAGCAGACCTACACTTACCTTGACTAAAAAAATGCATATTGTACGGAAAACTAATATCTATGCCACGATACACCCTACCTAGACGACAATCCTGCATCACACTTACTTACAGCCTCTCAGAGCCGATCGATCGTAGTCTAACAATATTGAGGTAGATCGCCAGCAGTTCAAGTTTGAGCACCCCTGCTATAACTATTATACTTTATTGACTAAGAAAAAAACGTGAAAATACATATTGGATCTTAAGTGTGTCAGGGCCCTAATTAACTTAGCCTAAGTAAGGATTTGATTTTATTTTAAAAGCAGTCACCGTAGAGAACACTAATTGCGACTTGCCCTTGGCTGTTTTTTTTTTTCATTATTTTCAACTGTGACAGAAATAGTATGTACAGGGAAATGTCAGATTTTATTTGTAAATATCTCTCTTTTTTTGTGTTTAATATCTTTTCATGAAGTGCCTACCATTTAAACTATCGGCTGGTAGATTAAGTTATTATTTAGTGTTAGAGTTAAATTTAGTACTTATTTTAACTACGGGTTGCAAGTGAGGAACTAGGTAAATCATTTTACCATTTTTTAAAATTTATCTCTTGTTTGTAATTCCACTTTTGCGTACTAAAGCAAATTCCAATAAGTTTTTGTCTATAATTAATTTATATCTTTTTCATAAAACGTTTCTTGCATTTTAAAAAAACACAGTGTAGTGTGATTTCGTTACGTGAGAAATTGACGTATTTAGTTGGACATTTTCTATGTCCAACTTTGATCTTAATTACAATATTACTAAATATGCAAATGTATAGATAGTGTATAAGCGCAGGAAATATAATTATCGGCACGGAAAGACAAAGATGTGGATTAAAATGTGGCCGCAAAACGAAACCGGCTGACTACCGCTGGGTCATTAAAATGTGACTCATCGAGCAAGTGGAAGTTATATTATATGCAAAAATAATGGGAAAAAATATGCGTGGCATCTCGGAGAAACTCGATGAAATACATTTCACTTGCCAGCTGTAGCCAGCCGGCTTCGTTTTGGGGCGATGTTTTGTTCCACGTATTTGCCTTGCTGTAGCAATAACTGTATTTTCTATGGTTATGCCTTTGTTGTTATGTCCTATTATATCTTCTTAATCCTTGAGCCAGTAGCAACAATCGGCGTTCTTACTCATTTATTAAGAATACCTTCCCAAGAAGTATAATCACCATATAAGTATCTAAACAAGAATTAAAACGCTATTAAAAGGTTCCTTAAATCACGTAACTTCATCACAAATAAGAAGATATTAAGTAGTTAAAATCGCGTGACGATAGGTCTGAAAGAAATTAAAGTTTTAACAGTGGACGTTCACCTCTGTAATAACGTGAACTATTTTGGGAGGAAATACCAAAAATACTGAAATTATGAAGTAAAAAAAGTGGGCAATAATTTATTTGCTTCTTATGTAAGACCTAATATTTAAAAAAATAGATGTGTTTTAACCAGAAATATATTGTAATCACAAGAAGAATAATAAAAAACCGGTCAAATGCAAGTTGAACTTGCACAATTAGTGTTCCGTACGTTGATTGCTTTTAAAATAAAAAATGTTGTTGCGGTGGTATAAAATAATCAGTGACTTCACAAAACACACCCCAAACGAGTTTTCAACAAAGTTTGTTTCCAATCTTTACTGAAAACTGATGACCTTGAAATTTTTGTTTTTTTATATACCAGATAAATTATCAAAGGTAATGCACTCGTGATAATTTTTGTTCAATCTACACCCCCTGGAGAATAGTCCAGAATTTTTTCAAAATTTTTTGATCAGTACTTTTCGAGATAAGGTGGGGGGACAGCGATTTTCCGCGATTTTTAAAAAATAATACAAAGAAAAGTATTACATTATATATATATATATATATATATATATATATATATATATATATATATATATATATATATATATATATTTTACTCGTGTTTTCACAAGCTTTCATTTGACACCACACTCGATGACCTACTAAAAAAAATTTTTTTTCACTTCCGATTTCACCCCCCAAAATTAACCCCTTAAGTCAAAATTTGTCTTTCAAAACTACACGGCTTTGATGAGTCCATCAATTCCTATATTATTACGAAATTTCAACTTTCTATGACCAATAGTTTCGGAGAAAATCGGGTGTGACAGACGGACAGACAGACAGACAGATAGACACCGAAATGATCTTATAAGTGTTCCGTACGAAACACTAAAAAATAATATAATTTTCATATTTTCTTTAAATGGAAACTAATGATAAGATAAATTACCCGATACTTGCCTTGCAAATACGCAGTTGTGACATTAATAGTAAATTTGACTATTTCCGACTGAAGAATAAGTTAATACAATCCACTTTATGTTGAAATATTAATAACAAAAATTAGAAACTTAACTTGTTTAAATAATTAAAAAAGTATTTAATGATTACGAAGCTCCAATCTTCTCTTTTAAAATCACATCGAACAAAATATATGCTCTCTGCCTACAAAATACGTGCGGACGTTAAAAAATAAAATGTAGGCTATACAGAGAAATGAACCGGCCAAGTGCAAGTCGGACTTGCGCAATTAGTGTTCAGTACTGTGATTTTTGAGGACATTCTACCCTCTGTCGGTCTCGGCTGATAAGCCATGATGCGCCTAAATGCGTCTCGGGACGGATTAACAAATGAAAGAGTAGTAAATAACTGCTGAAAGATAGACTTCGTTTAATTTTAGTCGTTAATATAGGTTTTTATACATGTGAGGTAAAACTCTGACACAAGCACTGCCTAGCGGTTAGCAACTCGCCGAACAATTCCTTTATCGATCTATGGCTCGAAACAGCACCCGACAGAGGGTATATATCCCTTCAAAACTACGCTTATATCAGCCAGAAATGCACGTTTTTGGATCTTACTTATTATATGCGTTAGTATTGTGATAAGTATTTTAAGTTTTATTCTCTTTTTTTGTTGATGCTGATGAACCGTGAAAAGACGAAATGAATCCCGCGTTGAACTGACGGATGGACTTGGTTCAATTTTAGTAGTTAATCTGAGCGTTTTTATTAGTTTAATAATAATTTAAGATCATTTTCCACTACATATTTTTAATACCCAGGTAATTTACTGTGACACTTATCAGTTTAAGTCCCAAATTGTCAAATTATAACAGTTTTTCCCCTAAATATTTTTAGTCGACCTACAGGTTTGCAGATGATAGTTCGCTTATTTCTTCGTTCACTTTGAATGCTCGAACATCGGTTGCTCATGCAAATATCCACAGATAGCAGGAAGTCGTTCAATTTAACGAAGATCTGGAAGAAATTCTGTCATGGGGTAATAGTAACTAAGTAAAATTTAAGGCTATAAAAACCCAGGCAACAGTTGCGGAACCCGACATAGTTATGTCGAGACATTCCATTTCTCTAGCAACGTCACTCAAGTTGCTGGGCGTTACCTTGGGAACAAATATGTCTTGGCATAAACATGTCGCTTGCGTATCTCCTCAAAAGCTGGGAATACTATCTTGAACTAGAAACCTTTACATTCCACAACAATTGTTAATTTTGTAGAAGGCTCAAATTCGACCAACGATAGAACACTGCTCCCATGTTTGGGACTCTGCTCCTAAACACGCACTGCATTTGATGGATTCTATTCAGAAGTGAGCTGTTCGCCTGATTAGAGACTCAGAACTTACCAGAAACCTTGACACGTTGGAACATCGAAGAACGGCTGGCGACTTGAGTCTATTCTACAAGTATTTTCATGGAAAATGTAAGATGGATGTAGCCCGCTTAATTCCTTCCAAAGCTGTGCGTGTTATTATTATACGTCACGCTAATACATTACATCCGTATGCGGTTCAGCTTGTTACTCCTCGTAGAACCATTTTCAAGCAGTTTTTATATGGAGAACATTGGAACGATTTTCTCAGGGCTGTGTTTCCCAGAGAGTACAACTTACCGCGGTTCAAGACCAACGTGAATAGCTTTTTTCGCACACGCGTCGCTCCTGTAGCGTTTTAAAGATTTCCCTGCAGCACGCGTGCTATGCTCATAAAACAAGTGAATCGAAGTATTGATCTCATAAAGAATTTTGATCTAAAGCATCATCGTCATCATCATTAGCTTATTTCATCCATAGTCGGATGTGAGCCTCTCCAAGTTGTCTCCAATGAGCTTTGTTGTTTGCTTTTTGTATCCAATCGTGTCCTGCTAATCTTTTTATGTCGTCCGTCCATCTTGTTTGTTGTCTACCTCTGCATCTTTTGTATTCTCTAGGCCTGCATTCAACTATACGGCGTGTCCATCTGTTATCATTCATCCTTGCGGCACGCCCCCACCCAATTCCACCTTAATATACATATTCGTTGTACTACATGTGTCACTTTTGATCTTCGTATCTCGATGTTAGGAATACGATCTTGGAGTCTAATATTTAGCATTATTCTCTCCATTGCTCGTTGGATTACCTGGAGTTTATTTATTATACTTCTATCTAAAGCCCTAGTTTCAATGCAATATGTTAATACCGGCAGTACATATTGATCGAATACTCTGGCTTTTATTGTATTTGGGATGTCTAATTTAAATGTAGATTGTAACCGTCCTAACGCAGACCAAGCTAACGAGTACCTTTCCTATTCTTTCACCTTCTGTTAACAGTTCCTGGCTGTTATCTTCACTTTCGTTGTTCAAATATTTGGTTTTGGTGAAGTTTATTTTTAGATCTATTTCTCGAGACTTGTTATTCAACTCCATCAGCATTTCTTACAATCCTTCTTTTGTATTGGCGATCAGAGTGACAACATCTGCGAATCGTAAGGGATTTACTCGTTCACCTTCTATTAGTATTCGTTTATTTTCCCACTTTAACGATTTAAACATGTCTTCTAGAATCAACGTGAATAGCTTTGAGGATATCTGTCTAATTCCTCTTTTAATTTTGATTTTATTTATTTTTTCTTCAAGCATTATTTATGATGTTGCATTTTTATGTATGTATTCAAGAAGAATTGTGTATCTTTCATCGACTCTGCTGTTACTTAAGGCGTTAAGGACTGCCCATATCTTTACCGAATGAAATACTTTTTCGTAGTCAACCATTGCTAACCACAAGGTGACCTTATATTCATTTGCTTTTTCCACTAGTAATCTAATTTGTCCGTTAATCTATGTTATGATTCTAGTGAGGATTTTGTATAGTACCGATAAGAGACTGGTGGATCTGTAATTCTCCAATTTAAATATGTTCCCCTTTTTAAAAATAAGCGCAATCAAGGCGTTTACCCAAGATGTTGGTATTTTACTTTCTGTTAGGCACCTGTTAAATAGAGCTTGAAGAGATTGTATTATCGAAGCTCCTCCATATTTTATCATTTCTATAGTTATTTCATCGTCCCCTGGTTCTTTGTTGTTGTGCATATGTTGTAGGGTGTTCATTATTTCATCCGTTGTTACAACGGGAATTTCTTCAGATCCTACATTTCTTACTATTACTCTATTTCCTTCTTCTTTCCCGAGTGGTGGCGATATTTTCGTGTCATATAGTGTTTCATAGTATATCTCTGTAGCTTCCTTTATCTCTTTGATTTGTACGATCTCTTGGTTATCGTTATTTATAAGTTTTATTATGTCTCCCTTCATTCATTTGTTTGTTTAGATGTTTAAAACTTTTCCCTCTTTCAAAGTTTCTTCTATTTTCGAGTTTCTGTACTGTCTGACGTCTTCTCTTTTCTCCCTCTTTCTTATTTTTGCTCTGAGCATCCGATGGTCACTGCTAATGCTTATCGTGTTCAGGACTGTCGTGTCGATTACAATATTCTTGTCATTTGATAAAACATAATCGATTTCGTTTTTTGTTATACCATCTGGGCTTTGCCATCTCCATCGTCTATGCTCTGGCTTTTGGAAAAATGTATTCATAACGTACAAGTTATTTTCTTTTACAAAATTTGATTCCATTTCTCCTCTGTTGTTCCTCGTACCCAAATCAAACTTCGTATTCGCTGGTTTCCCTATTTTGGCATTGAAGTCACCAATTATTATCTTGTTTTATGGTGTAGCAATGCTTTATTTATATCTTCGTAGAATTGTTCAATTTCTTCTTCCTTGCTGTCTGATGTCGGCGCATATACCTGAATGATCTTACATTTGCATACTACTCAGTATATATCACCACTACACCAAACACTTTATTTTTGCACTCGACCCGCGTTTCGCTAACCATGTTAGCTTCATCAGGAGCGATGATTGACTAAAGCTTAACTACAAATCTACCCTATTTATACTTAGCCTAACCCTTGAATTACTCAAGCGGAACTAATGACATAGGCAAGGCCATCAGTTCCGGTCAAGTAACCAGTAGAGGGGACTATAAGGAATAGGCCCTCTGTCTTTATTTAAACTACTTTTACATTTTATGATTTCCATACTTTCGTATGCGTTCAACAATCTCCTATCAGATACATTTTTTATTAATCTTAGATTATCTAATGTTACAGTATGATCAGCTTCAAGGGCATGTTCGCCAATGCTAGACTTTTCTGTTCTATTGTATCTTAAGTGTGCTAAATGTTCTTTACATCGTATTTTAATTGACCTTTTAGGTTGCCCAACATACTTTTTGTCACAATCATTACAACTAATTTCGTAAATTCCACTTTTCTCACAATTAGGAATCTTATCTTTGGGATTTCCTAAGATATTCCTCAGATTGTCTGATGACTTATAGACTAAGGTGAGGCCTACCTTATTAAATACCTTATTGAGTCCCTTGCTATATTTCAGATTATATGGTATGGAGACATACTTGGTGTTATTTTCTTCGCGTGTAAAAAAGGTGGAATTCTGAATATTAAACCTAAATTTATGTCTATTTATTAGCTTATTTACTAAGTCATCGTCATAACCATTAACTCTAGTTATATTTCTAATACGATTCCTTTCTTTATTAAAGTTTACTCTATTCAGAGGGAAAGTGACTAAACGATGAACTAAAAAATGTAATGAGGCTAATTTATGTTGTTTGCAATGAAATGAATCATTAGAAATATATCTATCTGTTATTGTGTCCTTTCTATATATATCAAATTCTAATCTATTATTATTTTTAATAATTAAAATATCTAGAAAAGGCAATTGTCCTTTGTTCTCAACTTCGTAAGTGAATTTAATGGAATCATACCGGCTATTTAATTTAGAAACAAAATTATCAATATTTGCTTTTTTTGTATCAAAAATCGCGAAAATATCATCCACATACCTATACCATACCCTTGGGAAATAATCGAATTTTTGACTGGCTTCGATTTCAAACTTACTCATGAATAAATTGGCTATGAAAGGTGACAAGCAATTACCCATAGCTGTTCCTTCTTTCTGAACATAAAATTGATTGTTATATTGGAAATAATTTTGTTCCATACAAAGTATAGATAATGTTAAGTATTCACGAATAATTTCGTCTTCAAAGTCATTCATTCTAAGTAATTATTCGAGATATTGTAAAGTTTGTGGAATTGGCACACTTGGGAACAACAACAACTTTGTTGTTGTTGTGAGAAAAGTAGAATTTATGAAATTAGTTGTAATGATTGTGACAAAAAGTATGTTGGGCAAACTAAAAGGTCAATTAAAATACGATGTAAAGAACATTTAGCACACTTAAGATACAATAGAACAGAAAAGTCTAGCATTGCCGAACATGCCCTTGAAGCTAATCATACTGTAACATTAGATAATCTAAGATTAATAAAAAATGTATCTGATAGGAGATTGTTGAACGCATACGAAAGTATGGAAATCATAAAATGTAAAAGTAGTTTAAATAAAGACAGAGGGCCTATTCCTTATAGTCCCATCTACTGGTTACTTGACCGGAACTGATGGCCTTGCCTATGTCATTAGTTCCGTTTGAGTAATTCAAGGGTTAGGCTAAGTATAAATAGGGTAGATTTGTAGTTAAGCTTTAGTCAATCATCGCTCCTGATGAAGCTAACATGGTTAGGGAAACGCGCGTCGAGTGCAAAAATAAAGTGTTTGGTGTAGTGGTGATATATACTGAGTAGTATCATTGTGTCAAAGATTCCACATTCCCAAAGTTACATTTGCATCTTCTGTTCAGCTGTATGTCTACTGAAATCACTTTCCGATATGGCTTGGAACTGAACAACATTTTCTGCTATCCTTTTGTGTCTAAGTAGACCGACTTCTCCAATTTTCTTACTTTCATTGCCTTTATAGAAGAATTTATGGCCAATTTTTAGAGTGATACAAGACTCGCCTGTTCTTCTAAAGCATATGTATGGTTTAAGCCCTTGAAGCAGTTTTTTTTTAAATGACTACCTATTCTCTACTCCTTTTTAATACTTCTGTTAATCCAGCTATTAATTTCTTTGGTTACGAAACCCTTTTTTTCTTTTTTATGGCATTCTGTTTTTCTTTACAGCAATTATTATTCCATTTAAGTATCTACCGAACTATCGCTGCACATCCGTAACAATTTCCGTTATCATAATTATCCCAGTAAAGAGAAAAAAATACAAAGCCGAGCACAACTATTACCCATTCTCGTTTTACACGACCAATTTTCCTTACTTCATCCATCACGTCAATTACATACCGGTTTCTTTTTTTATGCAAATGTCACAATATCAAATGATTAATGATTGCAGGGAGCAATAAATCTTTTACAATGCACTTTTTACCAAATAGCAATCTTATGATATAAAGATGTAATTGCTTACTAGCATACGGAACAAGAAAAAGATCAACCATGTTATTATGGGAGTTTCTATTATTTGTTCTTTGAAAACGTGAAGAAATGTAAAAATTTCGATGGATGATTTTTGCACGAATACGAAACATGTCTCGACGAAAGATGTAAATACCTGATATGCACTGTTAAAGAAGACAATTCTAAAATATGTTGAACATTCCATCGCAACCAGATGCCTTGAAAACTCCACATACAAAAAATTTCATTATATAAAATTTCAAAACATAATATTCAATGCAATATTAACAAATTCCAATGTCAATATAAACTACTTTTTCATTTCATTAAAATAAAAATGACAATACTTGCTGGCTTAATGCATTTCTAACCCTTTAAAATTTGTTGTGGGTTCCATGTGTTATAATTGAGGTGCTGGATATCCTGACAACGTTAGTGACCATTATTATTGCCATCGTTATCACTGCTGGATATAAGTCTTACCTTAGATGTGGCCCATCTCTATTTCCGAATGCTCTGAGTTTACTTTTTTAATTTAAATATCGTCCCAAATAAGATGGAAAAAAAACTGAGGCGAAACTAATTACATGACATGTATATATATCTTGATATCCAATACATATTTTCACGTTTTTTCTTAGTAAATAATGTATAATAGTTATAGCATCTTAGATACCTAATAGCTAATAAATCAATTTAGTTCAATCTAGAGAATCTAGTAATAATAAAAGTGTAAGGCAAATATTTACTACCTAAATATTTGTTTAATTATAAGCGAATACAATAAAATTATTTTGTCTCAGTACCTATCCGTTGGCCACCAGTGTGTACTGAAAAGTATGTTAAAAAAAACCCACATATTGTTAAACTTTTAATGCCATATAAACTATCAAACGTAATGCATTCGTGATAAGTTTCTCTCAATCTACACTTTTTGGAGAATATTCAGAATTTTTTCAAAATTTTTTGATCAGTACTTTTCGAGATAAGAGGAGGGGGAACAGCGATTTTTGGCCATTTTTTAAAAATAATACAAAGAAAAGTGTGCACAAGTATTACATCATATATATTTTTGAATACGTGTTTTCACAAGCTTTCATTTGACACCCCACTCGATGACCTGATATTTTTTTTTTCATTTCCGATTTCACCCCCCAAGACTAACCTCTTAAGTCAAAATTTAACTTTCAAAACTACATGGCTCTAATTGGGATATGAATATTTGTACCAAAGTTCAACTTTATATGTCAAATAGTTTCAGAGAAAATCGGGTGTGACAGACAGACACGGAAGTGATCCCATAAGTGTTTCATACGGAACACTAAAAATGACGATCCTTGCTGCTTAATCAGCTCAATAACCGATTAAAATTTCGTGTGGGTTCCATATGTTATAATTGAGCTACTGGACATACTTACGATATTGACAATCTGACAATCATTATTACGATCGTTATGACTGCTGGATATAAGTATCACCTTAGATGTGACCCATGTCTATTTCGGAATGCTTTTTAGTTTAAAAATCGTCCCGAATAAGATGGTAAAAAGTTTTTCGGGTATATCAGCATTTTCTTTCCTTATCCGTCTCAAAGAAAATAACCGGTCAAGTGCAAGTTGAACTTGCACAATTAGTGATCCGTACGTTGATTGCTTCTAAAATAAAAAAAAATTGTTACAGTGGTATAAAATGATCACAAAACACACCCCAAAGGAATTTTCAACAAAGTTTGTTTCCAATCTTTACTGAATACTGATTACCTTGAATTTTTTTTTTTTTTTTTTTTATATACCAAATAAATTATTAAAGGTAATGCACTCGTGATAATTTTCGTTCAACCTAGACCTCGTGGAGAATATTCCAGAATTTTTTCAAAAATTTTTGATCAGTACTTTTCGAGATAAGGTGGGGGGACAGCGATTTTTTAAAAATAACACAAAGAAAAGTGAGCCTAAGTATTACATTATTATATATATATATATATATATATATATATATATATATATATATATATATATATATATATATATGTATATATATATATGTGTATATATATATATATATATATATATATATATATATATATATATATATATATATATATGTATATATATATATATATTACTCATGTTTTCACAAGCTTTCATTTGATACCATACTCAATGACCCAGTAAAAAAATTTTTTTTTTTTTCACTTCCGATTTCACCCCCCAAAAACTAACCCCTTAGGTAAAAATTTAACTTTCAAAACTACACGGTTCTGATAAGGCCCTCAATTCCTATATTATTACCAAATTTTAACTTTCTATGACAAATAGTTTCGGAGAAAATCGGGTGTGACAGACAGACGGACAATAAGTGTTTCGTACGGAACACTATAAATGAGAAAATATGAAGCCACTAAATACGATTAAAATTTAAATCGAAATTTGTAGTGATCCTTGAGTACTTCCTAATTTACAAGCGTAATTGGATAAATAAACTTTCCATGCTTCTTTTTTAAATAATGAAATTTAATTATTTTACGTTATATTTGCTAAACAATAAATATTTTTTGTGTGTTAGTTATTGTGAAAACTTAAAAAATCGATCTGAGCTATTTAAACCAAGTATATTATTTGTTCGCCTACGCCTTTAGGTTTATTATGTATCTAGATTAATATATTCTTCGACAATATTTCTCACCCCTAAAAAAGGTTATTGCCATAGCCTATGATTTCACTAGAAATAAAAAAAATAACAAATAATTGTAATAAATGTCACAAATAATTAGAATTGATTAATGGAATTTATTGATTTTTTCTAAAACTATTATTAGTTTTGTCGCTTGAGACAACCGTTGTTGAAAAACTAAAAAATATATTTTAATATGCAGTCGAACAAACCATTAAGAGGTCAAGGATATAGTTTATTTGTCATTATTGTCATATTTTCAGTACAGACATATAACTCGCCGGAATAAAAATATTCCTAGAACCTACAAAAAAAGTAACGTTAAATATAGAAAAAGAAAACTACAACACAATTCTATAGGATGATTACTGTAAAAAATAATAATGAATTTCTTAAGTAAATTTATATATTTATATGTTGTATGTAAAGAGGATTAGCTTAGGATTTGCTTTTCCATCTATTAAATTATTATGTTATAATTTTTTACGGTATACCATCTTTTTATAATAGACAAAGATAGGATAATAAAAAAAGAATTTAAATTTAAACAGGATATAAAAATTTCTCGACGTAGTTTTAGAGATAAAAATCATAGAAGCGTGCGAAAGGAAGTTTTATTTTAAAAAAAGTACACACACTTTAAAAATGCAAAGTTTGATAGTTCTTTTAAATATTTATTAATATTTCTTCCGTTAAAAGTCACATTCACACACGCGAAAAGTGATAAAAACTACAAAATCAAATGTATAAACTCTCTTTTAATCTTAAAAAGTTAATATTTGCCTGCTTATAAAAAAAAATATAATTAGCAAAATCAATTTTTGCTGTTACTACTCTAAACAAAAAAGGCAGAAAAGCTAAGCAATATGTACTACTTAATACATAAAAGATACAAATTTTTGCAAAATTTTGAAATCGGCGTAAGTTTATTATAGTCACAGACAGAGATTAAGAGGGAAAAAAAATCAATGGTACTGTCGCAACGCTACACGCGCACGCCTTTTCGGTGCGCCGAGTAAATTGATATTTTAATCTTGATTTTTCAAATTTAAAGGTAAATTTGGCGATTTACGTGCTTTTGTGGCTGATGCAGTTTTCGGGCATTAAATTTTAAATAATGCACTGACTTAGCCGTTACTTGATGGAGATCCATAATAACTAGGAATAAAAATTTAAACAAATGTTTAAGATCACTACTTATGTTACTTATATTATTGCTGACAATCGTTTCGACACACTGTGTCTTCTTCTGGAGCACGATGTAAATTAACTAACAAAGTATTTAACAGAATATATAGTTTACCTAATTACAAGTACTAAATTCATTAGCAGTATTTACCTTAATACCTAGAACAAGTTCAATAAAGGAGACCCTCCCCCATCTAATTGAGCGTTGAGTAATAAACCTGAGGATTTTTTCTGGTTAATTTCTACCTGTTCTAAACAATTCAGTAATTTTCCTTTCTTTCCATTATGGATTGAAGATTTCAAAATTTTGCCTAATGGAAAGAAAGGAAAATTACTGAATTGTTTAGAACAGGTAGAAATTAACCAGAAAAAATCCTCAGGTTTATTACTCCACGAACAATTAGAAGGGGGAGGGTCTCCTTTATTGAAATTCTTCTAGATATTACGATAAATATTGTTAATGATTTTAGTACTTGTAATTAGGTGAACTATATATTCTGTAACATACTTTGTTAGTTAATTTACGTCGTGCTCCAGAAGAAGACACAGTGTGTCCAAACAATTGTCAGCAATAATATAATAAACATAAGTGGTGATCTTAAACATTTGTTTAAATTTTTATTCCTAGTCATTAAATTTTAGTTAATACGTTTCTTAACTTTGTGTATTAATTACATATTGCTTAAGTTTTTTGAAGCTTACGTTCTTAGTAATTTATTTTGCTAATTATAATTTCCTTTTGAGGACACGTAGGAAATAACTTTTTATCACTTTTTCGAAGTTAATTTTTTTAATTTTTATGAAATTCGATTTCCTTTTAGACAGAGAGCGTATACAGGAAATATTCTTTATTTGGTTGAGTCAGTTTTTCTTAATTGAAATTTCAATAAAATTAATAAATTTATTGAATTTAAATATTATTTTCTCAATATTAATTAAATAACTTAATTACAATAAAAACGTATCAGTTACAGCAAATCATTTCCTCTCTATAATTGATATTAAAACTCGTAAAAGGCTAAAGTTTACAAATAAAATAATTTTATTCCACAAAACCTATCGGTTGGTCTGCGATAACAGACTTACCATTTATTGTCATTTTCGTTCGGGCACACCCAACCCTAAAAAGATTAACTTACAGGAAGTCTGCGCTTTTTCGCATTCAGGATACTTAATATTTCCCTTGAAGGGTCGAAAAGAAAATTAAACTAAGGGCGTGTTAGTTTTATTAGCTTTATTGAATAAAATTATTTACCTAAAGTTGTAGTTTCTACCGTAGAGACAATTAGTAGTAATAGGGGACCTAAACTTTTATGTGTAAGAGCTTTGTAAACATAATAATTCTGACGTTGTCGCTGTAACATATACTTGGTAGGAAACATACCTGTGCGAATTATTCTAGAGGGATGAGGTTCTGCATATAAAATAATTCTTGAAAAGGGTTATACGAGAAGTAACAAGCTAACCCTCATACGGATGTGATGTATTAGCACTACGTGTATTCCTAGCATGCATCGCTCTAAGAGGAATTAAGTGGGCCACATCCATCGAACATCGAATGAACTTGTAGAATATATTCAAGTAGCACATCATTTTTCGATGTTACAAGAAATCAAAGTTGCTGGTAAATTTTGGGTCTCCCATCAGGCGAATCAGAGCCCCAAACATCGAAGCCCTATTCTATCGTTGGTTAAATTGGTTGGTACATGCTAGTTTCGCAGATGATGTTTTTATAAAAGAAAATTCTAAAGATGCATAGAATAGATGCTTGTAGAATCGTTGGTAATTGTTCTAAATTCAGCAAATTTTGGTAAATTTCATAACTAGTATCCTTGTAATATAAAAAATGAATTGAGTAAGAGCATAGGTACAAAAATCTTGTGCACGTAATGTGTATTGGGCGTGACGGTCAAACAATAAATCCAGCAGCATGTTGCCCTATCTTTGACAATCTTCGGTAAATCGGATTTGATGCGATGGTTTAATCCAAATAAAAAATTTTCCTTAACAGATACTGATATCAGGTTTTGACAGGCTTATAAAAAATGACATTGTTTACCTTGTGTAGTTACAGAGAATCGGATAGCATTGGTCGTTTTTGAATAACAGTGTTTCAATTTTTTATTTATTTTAAAATCTCGATTTTCTCGGATATAACGCGATTGTTTTATCCAAATAAAAAATTTTCCTTGGCAGATACCCACATCAGGTTTTTACAGGGTTATAAAAAAAAGACATTCTTTACCTTGTGCAGTTAAAAGAATTGGATAGCATTGGTCGTTTTTGAATAACCGTGTTTCAATTTTTTATTTATTTTAAAATTTGGATGTTCTCGGATATAATGAGAGGGTTTAATCAAACAAAAATTTTCATTAGCAGATATCGACATCAGGCTTTTACAGGGTTATAAAAAAGGACATTCTTTACCTTGTGCAGTTACAGAGAATCGGATAGCACTGTTCATTTTTGAATAACCGTATTTCAATTTTTTATTTATTTTAAAATTTCGATGTTCCCGGATATAATGAGAAGGTTTAATCAAACAAAAATTTTCCTTAGCAGATATCGACATCAAGTTTTTACAGGGTTATAAAAAGGACATTCTTTACCTTGTGCAGTTACAGAGAATTGGGTAGCACTGTTCGTTTTTGAATAACCGTATTTCAATTTTTTATTTATTTTAAAATTTCGATGTTCCCGGATATAATGAGTAGGTTTAATCAAACAAAAATTTTCCTTAGCAGCTATCGACCTCAGGTTTTCACAGGGTTATAAAAAGGACATTCTTTACCTTATGCAGTTACAGAGAACCGGATAGCATCTGTTGTTTTTGAATAACCGTATTTCAATTTTTTATTTATTTTAAAATTTCGGTGTTCTCGGATATAATGCAATGGTTTTATTCAAATAAAAATTTGAAACAGGAAAAAATATTTAATGCGATGCTGGCAATAGGTGAGCAAGATTCTTATCATGACCAAGAAAAATATTAACGAAATACCGGTTAGAAAAATTTATGTTAAAAATTACACCTTGAGATAGATAGAGATTTTTTAACTATGTTTTTCGTGATCTGGATACCTTGATACGTAAAGAAATGCAAAAATTTCGGATGGTGCGTAGGAAGTCTAGAAACAACGGGAAGTAAAAACTGCAAAAATAAATTCCAACATGGTCTGTCGCGTTGGGTTGCCACAAAATTACATTCTCTAATTTTTCAGCAATTATCATTTAGTTCCATCGTCAAGTTCTTATAGTTAAAAAGTTATAAAAGGCTTTTTAGTGTTCCGTACGGAACACTTATAAGATCAGTTCGGTGTCTGTCTGTCTGTCTGTCTGTCACACCCGATTTTCTCCGAAACTATTTTACATAGAAAGTTGAAATTTCGTAATAATATAGGAATTGATGGCCTCATCAGAGCCATGTAGTTTTGAGAGTTAAATTTTCACTTAAGGGGTTAGTTTTGGGGGATGAAATCGGAAGTGAAAAAAAAAAAATTTTACTAGGTCATCGAGTGTGGTGTCAAATGAAAGCTTGTGAAAAGACGAGTAATATATATATATATATATATATATATATATATATATATATATATATATATATAATGTTATACTTGCGCGCACTTTTCTTTGTATTATTTTTAAAAAATCGCGAAAAATCGCTGTCCCGCGCCTTATCTCGAAAAGTATTTATCAAAAAATTTTGAAAAAATTCTGAAATATTCTCCACGGGGTGTAGATTGACGAAAATTATCACGAGTGCCTTACCTTTAATAATTTACCTGGTATATAAAAAACAAAAATTTCAAGGTCATCAGATTTTAGTAAAGATTGGAAACAAACTTTGTTGAAAACTCATTTGGGCTGTGTTTTGTGAAGTCACTGATCATTTTATACCTCTGTAATAATTTTTTTTTATTTTAAAAGCAATCAACGTACGGAACATTAATTGCGCAAGTTCAACTTGCACTTGACCGGTTATATAATAATACAAAGATTCTAAAAGTTTGGAGAAAAAAGGATTGTAGAAGAAATAAAAATCTAAAATAACCATATACTTAAATATATTCTTTAGAACTATAAATTAATGCTCTTCTAATGCTACGCCTATTCTAAGTTGGAAGCAAATATTTATCACTTGGAGCCAAGTCAAAAGTGTAAGGCAGAGAATTGAAACATTTGTGAAGAGCAACTGCCACAACATTGTTCTTGTAACTCAACCCGTTTTTATGTATAGGGAACACACCTTTCGCCCTCCCCTTTCCTGGCCTTTGCTCTTTCATGGTTTGCTTTAATTATTCTACCAGTCTGGCGTAGAGTCATTTTTTTCTCTGTAGTCGGGGAGCTAAATTATTTCCCTGGGCCAAAAAATCGTAATCATCATCTAACATTGTATAGATTTTTGTTTGGGTTATTGATAGTGGAGAATTTTCAAATTGGTGTTATCTGCGACTCCAATAAATGCAGAAAGCTGTTTTTTTTTCAAATGAGCATTTTTCAATATACATTTATCAACTTTTCAAAGATATCTGATGTGACGGCTTCAATAAGCCTTGAAACTTGTACAAGATGGTTTTGCCACGCCAATTGTCCCCGTCTTATTTTAGACATAGTGGTTTAGAGAGCCTATCTTTATTTTGTGAGATATTTGACTGGCTTGTGTGGCTATTGCTCGCACACATCTCACGTCATAAAATTTAAACTTAACCTGTATATCCGTAGTAAATATGTCTTTGTGTCACATTCTGTGTGTTTCTCCATTTCGCGGACTTTTTAACCGTTCTTCGTATAATGCGCATTAAGGCTTTATAATTAAGTATAAAAAAGCAAAAACAACTTACACTGTCTTCCCTAAAATATATTATATCCTTTTTTATTTACGAATTCACAATCCGTACTTCCTTTCATGGCATCATTACCAACCCGTTGTTCCGAACGAAAGGACTGTCGGTATGACACAATGCTCGTAACAGGTACTACTTCCTAAATTGAAAGACGGATTTTAATGCATGATTAACTAAGGAAGGCAAGCAAGACGAGATGATAGTTAAATAAAGGAAACGACAGTACTTTTGGAAATTAATCATGTTTAAAGCAAATAAAAATCTTTTATACACGATTCTTTTTTCAATTAATATTACCATCGTAAAATATATATATATATATATATATATATATATATATATATATATATATATATATATATATATATAGTGTTATGAAAATCATTTAATATACTGAATCAACGAGTCAATTTGAGAAACACCTAAAACTTGTTTTTATTAAATTTAGGCATTGTTCAAAGATTTATAAAACAAATGGACTGCTTAATTTTAAAAAGTAATGCGCCGCAACTGACATAACTACGAGCGTTGGAATTCTTCTGATTTACGTTTTTAATAGAATTGAAAATGTATTCTGATTAATTGTGATACTATACATTTATTAGGAGTATGTGGGTGCTCTAATGAATTTTTTCCATTAATTTTTGAAATTAAATTAATTACCTATTACAAGTGATGTTTTTAATGAGAAATTACATTGATATGTAATAAATTTTATCTTCGCTTTTGTCTTCAGTAACTTTAACATTTTCACTTTACATTTAGGTCAACGTAAACGGTATTTTAATTAATTCACTATTAGTTTTTTATACTAAATCCCGGAAACGATTTAAAATATTATGGCAAAAACTGTTTGAAAGCAATGGAAATTAATTAGTTGTGTGAAATTTGTAGTATATGCAACAAAAATTTAAAATATTATATTTGTTTCCATTGAATTTTTTTGTCGGTCAAGATGATTTACTCCTTTTTCCAGATCTTACGGATATCGGCGAGGATGTTGTAATAACTGTGAACGTTGTCCAAGTGCCGAAACATTCATTTGTAATTTACGATACCTTTTAGACAAGTCTGTAATGTGCCACAGGCGTTATTCCGTTTTTGCAATAACTACTACCTAACACGTAGACTGAAAAGTTTTTGGTCTGACACATAGATGCTGCTCTTATGAAAACATCCATGTGATTTTTAGGAAGTGCCAACCTTCAAACCATATGTTTCAAAATTTTATGACATTTCGACGATTAGCTTACAACTTACAGTGGTTTTACTGACGCTACTTTTGATATTTTCAAAACAATGGAAAAAATCGAATTTTGTGTGTTGATTAAAGACTGTTTTTTGATGGGAAAAATACCGTTCAAGCAAAGCAATGACTTGATATGTGTTAAGGAGACTTGGCCGCTGGAAATTCACTCATCGTTTGCTGGTATGTTGAATTTAAACGCGGTCGTACAGATACAAATGATGCTGAACGCTCTGGACGCCCAAATAAGGTAGTTACACCGGAAAACATAAAAAAACCCACAAAATTGTTTTGGAAGACCGTAAAGTGAAATTATGTGAGACAGCTGACAACCTAAAGATATCAAAATAACCGGTCAAGTGCAAGTTGAACTTGCGCAATTAGTGTTCCGTACGTTGATTGCTTTTCAAATAAAAAATTTTGTTACAGAGGTATAAAATGATCAGTGACGTCACAAAACACTCCCCAAATGAGTTTTCAACAAAGTTTGTTTCCAATCTATACTGAAATCTGAAGACCCTGAAATTTTTGTTTTTTTATATACCAGATAAATTATTAAAGGTAATGCACTCGTGATAATTTTCGTTCAATCTACACCCCGTGGAGAATATTCCAGAATTTTTTCAAAATTTTTTGATAAGTACTTTTCGAGATAAGGTGGGTGGAGAGCGATTTTTCGCGATTTTTTAAAAATAATACAAAGAAAGGTGCGCGCAAGTATTACATTATATATATATTTTTTACTCGCGTTTTCACAAGCTTTCATTTGATACCACACTCGATTACCTAGTAAAAAAATTTTTTTTTCACTTCCGATTTCACCCCCCAAAATTAACCCCTTAAGTCAAAATTTAACTTTCAAAACTACATGGCTCTGATGAGGCCATCAATTCCTATATTATTACCAAATTTCAACTCTCTATGACAAATAGTTTTGGAGAAAATCGGGTGTGACAGACGGACAGACACCGAAGTGATCTTATAAGTGTTCCGTACGGAACACTAAAAACGTGTTCGTCATATTTTGCATGAACATTTGGGCATGAGAAAGCTGTATTCGAAACGGCTATCGCATTTGCTCACAGTGGATCAAAAACAATAACGTACAATTTACAGCAATTCAAGAACAACGTGAATCGCTTTTTCCGTACACGTGTCGCTCCTGTAGCATTTTGATGATTCTGATCGCTGTTTGGACCAGTTTAAGCGCAACAAAAAGGATTTTTTTCATGCGATATGTGACAATGGATGAAACATGGAGCCACCACTACACACCGGAATCAAATCGGCAGTCAGACGAGACATATTTTTATCTTCTTTGCACCTGTGTGTCTATATGTGTGCGTGTGATTGGTTTTTGGGGAGATTAAAACCTTTGCTTGGACAACATTGAAACCTTACAGTGATGTCAGAAAGATTTAGCGGGAGTGTTTCTATAATTGAGTTATTCAAATGCAAGCAGAAAAAAAATTTCAAATCTGCTTCTCAAGCTTTAAGCTTCCCCTTAGCTATTTCTTCTATCTACTAATAAAGTAATACGGATATTAATGTACGTCTACGTACGTACGTACAAAAAATTATTTAGCTTATGTATAAACAGGGTACGTTATTCTGTATCCTGGACAGTTTTTGGAATATCATCGGGCATCAAGATATATGAAAAACAAAGAACATGATTAACTTATATAATTTTTGGCTACATGTTTGTTTTCCTTATATTTTAATACTCTATCGAAATCTTAAAAATGATCCTCTTTTTATATACAGTCGACACTGTTTATAGTGAAACTCTATATAGTGAAAGACTCTTTATAGTGCAATTTTTTCAAGACCTAGAATATTTTAATGAAATTTCATGTAAAAAGCCCTGCATATAGTGAATCTGTAAAATAGTAACACTCTATATAATAAAATTTTTACCGGAATTTTATGTATAAATTTTTATGCATTTATTGAGATCTTGGCCATTTCGGGTTTCCCATTCTTATCTAACATTAGCACGAATTCCATTTTATGACGCATTCTTTTGAAAAGGTTCTTAATGCGTTTATAACGCCTAATGGTTGGCAATAAATCAGGTAGAATTCTGTGAGAAACCCGGGGAATAACCCATTTTATAGAAACCCGGGGAAAAACACATTTTATAGTCGAGGCAGTCGCAAATTCAGGTTCAGTTTCTTTTTGGTTAAGAATCAGGTAAGATGTCCAAGCGAGTGTGTTTAAGTTTAGCTGAGAAAATTAAAGTTTTGGAGGAAGTTGATAGAGGCTGCAAAAAAATTGATGTTGCTGCAAAATTTGGTGTTTCTCCAAGTTGCGTCTCTCTGATAATAAAAAGTCGCTACAGTATCATCAAGAAACCTAGTGTTCCAAGCAGTCGAAAACGAGTACGGGTGAGTACTTACGAGGATGTAAATGAAGCAGTTTTATGATGGTTTCAAGTGGCCCGTACGCATCAAAACGTACCAATATCGGGAAATTTAATAAAGCAAAAGGCTCTACAATTTGCTAAAGAATTTAACTGCGTTAATTTTCAAGCTAGTGAAGGGTGGTTGAGTGCCTGGAAGACTCGCAATTCAATTGTTTTCAAGACGGTGTCTGGCGAGAGTGCAAGCGTTAGTCAGGAGGACTGTGACATTTGGACTGAAACTGTTTTAAAAAGTGCATTGAAAAAGTACGTTTTCAATTGTGATGAAACCGGTTTGTTTTTTAAATGTTTGCCAAATAAAACTTTTGCTTTTAAATGTGATAAATGTTTTGGTGTTAAAACAAGTAAAGAAAGGGTGACACTTATGGTTGGAGCAAACATGGATGGCTCAGAAAAACTGAAATTACTGCTCATAGGTAAAAGCAAAAATCCCCGTTGTTTAAAAGGAGTTAAATCTCTGGAGTTAGCTTACGCCAATAATAAAAAGGCATGGATGACTTCTGAGATTTTCGAAAGATGGATCAAAGAACTGGACACGAAAATGAAAAGCCAAAAGCGAAAGATTGTTATATTTATAGACAATTGTCCTGCACATCCAGTTACTGTAAGTAAAAAATTAAGGAATATTGAATTGATCTTTTTTCCACTAAACATGACCTCCAAATTGCAACCTATGGACCAGGGTATTATAAAAAACATAAAACATCATTACCGAAACAGAATTGTTCACAAAATTGTTAATGCGATTGATAACAACCTTCCAGTCCAAAAATTGATTACCCTTAAACAGTGTATAACCGAAGTCGCTAAAGTATGGAGTGAAAATATTTCTCAGAAAACTATCAAAAACTGCTTTTCTAAAGCAGGTTTTACTGAAAAAATTGACGAATGGGAAGAAGAAGACGAAATGGATCTCGCTACCTTAAAAAGCCAATGGGGTATTCTACAAAAAACTGCTACCGTCGACGCAGATTTTTTACTTGAGGATTTCTTAGAAATCGACAATGATGTTGGCACGACAGATCTCCCAACTGACCAAGACATAATTGACGATATAAAAAGTATAGAAGATCATGAAGAAGAAACTGAAACCGGGGAATGTCCCGCTAAATTTAGTGAAAATGAAATAAGTAATGCATTTGACATTGTGCGAACTACACTCAGGGGCCAGGAAAGTGTACCTGATTAAATCTTTATGCATTTGAATAAATTCGAGAATTTTGTTGAGCAACAATTATTTTTCAAAAGTAATGTTAAATAAAATAAATAACTGATTATTTTTCCTAGTACGTATGTGCGTAGTTTGTACATATGTATTAACACATTTTGTATTATTCTTTTTATTTCGTATGTAGTACATACCTACATAAAGTCCATACGTTATATCTTTACACATGCGTCATAGTTTTCAGGCAATATCCCAGACGACTATTATATTTTTTGTCTCTTTTTACCAATACCTGCGATTTATCGGTGAAAAGAGACAAATAATATAATAGTCGTCTGTTATATGGCCTGAAAACTATGACGCACGGGAAAAGATTAACGTACGGACTTTATGTATGTATTTAGCCCTGTACATGCTATGTACTATTTAAACTTTCAAATGTTTAATAAAATCTTTTCTAATAATTCAATTTTGCAATTTTTTTTGTTGCTTGTACCTTATAAAATACAAGTAAATGATTACCAATATAAAATACGTACATAGCAATATATACGGATTTTTTCTTTATATAGTGAAAAACTTTCTATAGTGAAATTTCGGTCAACATTTTGGTCTTTCACTATATAGAGTGTCGACTGTCTTTTTATTGTCTATATGATGTTACATATAAATAATAATACTAAACTAATATTAAAAGTAGTATGAAAGCGAATGACGCACATGACTGATTAATAAGAAAATATAATTTTTCACTGAAATTATATCTATTAGAAAAAAGTATCTAACACGCAACTATGAAAATTAAACCAGTTATTCCAATATTTCTATGAACATATTACATTTATATGGCAACTAAGTAATGTTAGTTCAGGTTCAAAGTAATACATAAAACATATTGAGAGAGAATTAGGTTGTCAGTTGACAATTAAAAATCTATTTATCTATTCATATAATTAATAGGGACGATGATACAGAGTACTTCGATTTATATATAATTAACCTCGTCACATAGTAATTACTTTGCTGTTTTTCATTGCCTGACTGTTAATTATTAGTGGTTTTTAAATTGTTGAAAAAGCTGTAAAATTGAAAGAACTGGGCACTACGCAGTCAGAAAGTATATACTGGGAGTACAGTGGTGAATTTACATTTCTTCTATGATCACAACTCTGTGAAAAAGCTATTTAGGTGGATCGCATACAGCTTTAAACCCTGAACCCCATGAATTTATGATCATCTGGAATCCAGCTTGTTGAGAATGCTACTTCGCTTACAATTATGTTCTATGCACATTCATATGAGATGCCCACAATATCCGTTATCTTTTAAACTTCCGATCGGAATCATTTAAAATCAAATCGCCAATGTTTTTCTGCTTATATTGAGATAGTTAAATGCTGCAAGGATAATTTTCTATGCATTTTACCACACTAAAATTCAGCGGCCCACACAGAGTTTTCTCGTTTAATTATTTTATAGTTTTTTTTATTGAATGTAACACGTAGACTGAAAAGTTTGTGATCTAGCCAATTAAAACAATTTTTTTTGCAAAATTCGACTTTATTCATCAACACACTCTCCTTCAAGAACGATACAATCAGTCCAATGCTTTCATGTAGAAGGATTTGTCTTTCCCTTCAAAATAGGCTTCAGTTTCGGCGATAGCTTCTTCATTGGAGCCAAATCTCGTGCCTGCAAGCATTTTTTTGAGGTCTACGAATAGATAATAGTCACTGGAGGCCAAATCTGGATGAGGAAGCAATTCATGCAATTTTGCCATCGTAACCATTGACTTGTGACACGATGCATTGTCTTGATGAAAGAGCACTTTTTTCTAGTTCATTTGGGGTCGTTTCTTTGCTATTTCTGCCTTCAAACGTACCAATAACTTTATATAATAATCGCTATTGATGATTTTTCTCTTCTCGGTATAGTCGATGAAAATTATTCCATGCACATCCCAAAATACAGAGACCAAAACATTCCCAGCCGATTGTTGTGTCTTCGGTCGCTTCGGGCGGCTTTCACCGGCTGCTCTCCACTTAGCTGACTGTTGATTTGATTTCGGTGTGTAGTGGTGGATCCATGTTTCGTTCATTGTCACATATCGCATGAAAAAATCCTTTTTATTGCGCTTAAACAGGTCCAAACAGCGCTCAGAATCATCAACATGCTGTTGTTTTTGGTTCACTGTTAGCAAACGTGGTACCCATTTCGAACAGAACTTTCTCATGCCCAAATGTTTATGCAAAATACGACCAACACGTTCTTTTGAGATCTTTAGGGTGTCAGCTATCTCACGCAATTTCACTTTAGAGTCATCTAAAACAATTTTGTGGATGTTTTCCGGTGTAACCACCTCATTTGTGAGTCCAGAGCGATCAGCAATATTTGTATCTGTACGAAAGCATTTAAATTCAGCATACCAGTAAATGATGAATGATTTTCCAGGGGCAGAGTCCCCGTAACACTTATCAAACCATTGCTTTGCTTGACCGTTATTTTTTCCCATCAAAAAACAGTGTTTAATCAACACATAAAATTCGATTTTTTCCATTGTTTTGAAAATATCAAAAGTAGCGTGACTAAAACCACTGTAACTTCTAAACTAATCGTCGAAGTATCATGAAATTTTGACACGTATCGTTTGAAGGTTGGCACTTCCTAAAAATCACATGGATTTTTTGAAAAGGCCGACATCTATGTGTCAAACAAAAAACTTTTCAGCCTACGTGTTACCTTTTCTGAACTATTATACTTATCTAAAGCTTTTACAAAATGTACAATAAATAATTTGATTTCATTTGTTATTACACATTTGTAGATTTAAACTCCTGGACAAAATTAACGCAACAATCTGAAAATTAATTTATCTTTTTCTTATGTCAGTTTTAAAGTTTATCGAGTATTTGAATAGTAGGGTTTCGTTGTTCATAACAGAAATCAAAACAATTCGTTTAGATTTACAGTTTTAAAGAATTTTTAAGAAGATAAACAATTTTCTGTAATAATGCGATAGTTTTTCCTTAAAAGTAAGCTTATAAATTGTTCCCTTTTTCAAAGTAATACGTTTTTGTGGTAGACGGTTTTATTTTTGACCCCGAAGAATTAGAAAAATGAATCGAATAAGGAATTTAACTGAACACGAGGTAGTGCGAGCCTCAGTTTTATTGGACGAGGGATATTTTCAGAGTTATGTTGCCAATTTGTTAGGCAAACATCGTTCCACAATAAGTCGTATGATAAGACGCTTGAATGAAGTAGGAACTTATTCTAGAAGGCTAGGACAAGGGCGAAAACGATGCACTAGCTACCTAGATGAACGTTTTTATAAGAAAATATGCTTTAAGAAACAGGACTGTCACTAGTTCTATAATAAGAAACGAACTCGAAGCTGTTCGCAATGTCACAATTTCTTCTAAAACAGTTAGAAGACGGTTAAATGAAGCTGGATTAAACAGTAGGAGACCAGCCACTGCGCCCTTGCTTACTAGAGAGAACAGAACTGGTCTGTGGATGATTGGAAACAAGTTTTCTTCACAGATGAAACTAGGGTTAGTCTAAAACATCCATATAGTCGTGAGCGAGTATGGCGAAGACCAGGAGAGAGGTTTGCTCCTTGCAATATCTCTGCAAGGATTCCATTCGGCGGTGGCTCTGTTATGTTCTGGGGTGGCATCTGCTTTGATGCTCACACAGAGTCAGTTCCTGTACATACGAGATCCATGAATGCTGACTACTATCTTGAGAATATTGTAATAGAACATGTGATGCCTTTCGGTCATTTTGTGGGGCCCAATTTCCTGTTTATGCAAGACAACGCTCGACCTCACGTGGCTAGGGAGGTACTCGATTATCTTAATCAAGTTGATATACCGATTATGCAATGGCCACCAAAAAGCCCGGATCTGAATCCGAAAGAACATGGATGGGATCACCTTAAGAAAAATGCGAAACGTCATATACCTGTACCTAGAAACCTGAGGGAACTTGAAAATGCAGTTATCACAGAATGGGAGCAAATTCCTCAAGATTTTATCAAAAATTTAATTAGAAGCATGCCTAGGCGCATAAACGCTGTCATCCGAAGTAGAGGAGGCAACACACGCTACTAGTGTCCCAGTTACTCCATTAATTTTGCTACTAGTGTCCCAGTTTATTTTATTCATTATTACATAATTTCAACAATTTTGTTATTAGGTCTTAAGAATAATTTTAATTCGACTCTTATAGAGAAATTTGGTAGCTAATTCACTTTTAAAGTATCCGAATAAGTTTTTTCTAACCTTCAGGGTAACCAAAATTATTAAAATTAATTCATTATAGAGATTTGTATGATTTAATATATTGTTGCGTTAATTTTGTCCAGGAGTGTATTTGGTCTTAAACCCTTTTTATGGAGGAATTGTATAACATCTTAATTTGCAATGTATTTTTAATGGTACTGGAAATGGTTTGCACAAACAAGTAACTTTCTTTCAGCATTTCGTATTATTATTGGTAGTCAGCATGGATTTGCGAGGGACAAGAGTACAGCTTCACGGCGAACGTTAATAACCAAAATTATCTAACTATGTTTGCAGACGATAACAGTTACGTATGCTGTGATAACTCTGTTTCGTCTGTCTATAGGTTGTGGAGTGTATTGCGTGTGTTTGATACGAAGAAAACTATTTTTATAAACTTTACACCAAAAACATCTTAAATAAATGAAAGTTATTTGATTAGGACGGGTGTAGGTGAACATTCTATTGCTCAGGTGACTGAGATTAGACTTTTTGGTATCTATATGGATAACAGTTTAATCGAATTTTCCGTCGTGTGTATAAACTGTGCAAATAACTTTCATCTGTATATTTTTCTATTTTTAACCTTTCCAAAATGTTAATTTTGATACAATAAAGTCTTATTACCGTACACAGTTTGTATCACGCTTAAAATATGACTTTTAGGGTACAAATAAGTCGGCCAAGTGCAAGTCGGACTTGCGCAATTAGTATTCCGTACGTTGATTGCCTTTAAAATAAAAAATTTTATTACGGGGGTATAAAATGATCAATGACTTCGCAAAACACACCCCAGATGACTTTTCAACAAAGTTTTTTTTCCGATCTTTACTGAAAACTGATGACCTTAATTTTTTTATATATATACCAGATAAATTATTATAGGTAGTGCACTCGTGATAATTTTTGGTCCAACTACCCTCTGTGGAGAATATTTTAAAATTTTTTCAAACCTTTTTGATCAGTAATTAATACAAAGAAAAGTGTGTGCAAGCAGTATATTACATTATATATATTTTTGATCTTTTATTTTTAAAGCTTTCATTTGATACCTCACTCGATGACCTGGTAAAAGTTTTCTTTTCACTTCCGATTTCACCCCTCAAAACTAACCCCTTAAGTCAAAATTTAACTTTCAAAACTACGCGGCTCTGAGGACGCCATCAATTTCTATATTAGTACCAAATCTCAAATTTCGGTGTCAAATAGTTTCGAAGAAAATCGACGGACAGACAGACGGACAGACTCCGAAGTGATCTTTTAAGTGTTCCGTACGGAATTCTAAAAAGAGCACTCAGAAATATTGCTGGTATCAGATCTCGGCATTTATGCCGGAAACTTTTTAAGGAATATGCTTTACTTACTTTACCTAGTATGTGTATATTAGAAGTTTTTCTGTATGTTAGGAATAGTTTGAGGAGTTTCGTGTCCACAGGGGCCATATATAATTATAATAATGGGTAGAATCAAAATTTAGTTATCCCCGAACATAACTTATCTTTATTTGAGTTTCTACTATGTAGGCATAAGACTGTTTAAAACGCTGCTAGCAAACGTTAGAATTCTAAATGGACGTTTATTTAAGAATCACGTGTTCAATGTATTGATTAAATTTGTCTCTTAGAGTATTCAGGATTTTTTTGAAGTAGAAAACTTCACAGTGCCAATAATTAGAGGGTGTTGTATATGAACTTTAATTAATATACTCGTAGTATAATAGTGTTTGCTTGTGCATTGTCCCGGGAACTGTATATTTTGTTATAATAAACCGACGTTTCCCATACCATGCACCTTTGGTTTTATTGAATAAAAAAAATTTATTTATTGTAAAAAATTTTCTCGTTAAAAAATATATGACTATAATCGTTCTTCTGAAATTTTCTTACTCGTTTTGCAAAATGCCAGTTTCTACTGTTGACACGTTAATAACTATTTTTTTTATTTCGACAAACGTCGAAAATATTCGTCTTAAAGCAAATTTGCTTGCATTTCGCTATACTAATTTTAACTAAAACTTTTAATTAGATCCTTCAATTTTCTTGGAAATTTTTAGTGTTCACTATGCTGGAAAACTGTAAATTCTTCTTGACATTCAATGACGTAAACAATTTATGGGAGTGAAATTTTGTCATCAGAACATGCAAACGATTACACCAATAATTCGAACTAACTTATTGGGACGAATTTGCAATCTATTCAGAAAGAAATCTTAAAATTAGGATTTTGATATCGTTTCAGTTTCTTCATTTATATTTTTTTTTTTAGATGAAGTTCGAACTGGAACCTACCGCCAACTCTTCCACCCTGAACAACTTATTACCGGTAAAGAAGATGCCGCAAATAATTATGCTAGAGGGCACTATACAATTGGAAAAGAAATTGTTGACGTAGTTTTGGATAGACTGAGAAAATTGGCTGATCAATGTACTGGGCTACAAGTAAGATCTAATTCTTGGAATTATTTTTTTCTGTTATTCTAAATTGGCAACACTGGATTTGTAATATTAAAAATTTTTGTGAACCATCAAGTTCAGAAAGAGATTAAGGTATTCTTCTACAAAGTTTAATCATTTCGGCACACCTTGTATAAAAATGGAAAACATTTTTTATTTTACAATAATTACACCGGTTCACAAAAAAATATGTCTTTCTTGGACAAAGACCATATAGAAAACATGTATTCTGATGTTCTGAAGCTTACCTTACCACCAGAATGCTCAAGCATCCTCAATTTTTTTTTTCATGAGACTTTTGAGTTTTTTTGAGGTTATAATAAAGTACCGACGTCGCACAGTGTGGCGAAGAGATCAAAAATCGCTCTGAGAGTCAATTTTTGAGCAATCAAATTTTTTTTTTAAATACTTGGAAAGGAGTTTGGAATAGTGAGTCTCTGCCGCTATGTCGAATTTTTTTGTTTGCGCGTAGTATATCTCCTATAAACTGATATAGGCTAAAACCAGTAAATACCGTTCTTTTTAATCCCTTGAGTCATACATTTTTTTAAGCATACTTTAATAACAGTAATACCCGTATATATGTTTTCAGGTCGCTGAATTTAAATCTAATATCAAATTGACGATTTTGATAGTTGTCAAATCACCGTCAACTATTGAAAAACTTGAAGTAACCTTAAAATTCGGTGTTTTTGAGGTCGCTGAATTCAAATCTGATGTCAAATTGACCATTTTGATAGTTGGCAGTTGTCAAATTACTATTAACTATTGAAAAACTAGAAATATTCTTATAACCTTATATTTTTGAAATCGCTGAATTCGAATCTGATGTCAGAGTGACAATTTTGAAAGTTGGCTGCTGTCAAATCACCACTCACTATTGAAAAGCTTGAAATAATCTTATAACTTTATGTTTTTGAGGTCGCTGAATCCGAATCGGCGTCGATTCCAGTTCTGACATCAAATTTGCATTTTGACACTTGGCACTACCAAAAAACTAAAAGTTGTTCATTTTTATTGATAAAACTGCACATTAATGCAAAAGCTGCAAATAATATGTTAGAAGTTTAACTTGACAACAGACAGCTGTCAAAAATTTTAAACACGAAACTGCAAGATATAAAAATTTTCGAATAAAACTGTCAAGTGTAAATAGTTCAAAGGTTTTATTCTCGGTCGATTTTTTTACAGTTATAGATAGACAAGAAATTATTTAAGTACTTGACATTTGTCAAAACCACTAGCAAACTTTCAAAATTGTCAAGCTGACATCAGAACGATTTTTGATCATTTCGCCACACTGTGGGTCGTCGGTCAAAGTAAACTTCATATTCGGTTTCAGAGCATTAAATTGCATAGAGGTATGTTAATGTAATTAGAAAATATTTACTCTGTCTCGGTTTTTGTTAATTATTTTCACGCATTTATTTTCTTAGCATATTTTTAGACACTGAAGTCTCACGAAAAAAAAATTGACGGCATTTGAGTCTTCTGGTGGTAAGGTAGGTTTCAGAACATCCAGAACATTGTCCAAGAACAACACCTTTTTTTGTGGACCTGTGTTCTTTAAGATAATTTTGTATTCGGTGTTGTCAATTTATAGAGTAGCATTCCCTTAACTAACATGACAAGCCATTAACAGCAGCAATGTGAGAGACCGTGTAACCATACCTAAAAATTATAAGAGAAACCAGTTGAACTCTGTCGATGCTGTTATTTTTGGTTAATTAGGTTAGGTAACGAAATCGTACTGTATATACATTATAAGCAAGAAAAAACTTAATTGCAGGTTAAGAAAATTATCTGACCCATGTTTGTACCCGATTACATTTCATAGTAGCTTAACTGTAAACTGATTGTTATTTTAATGCTTGATTTGCTTAAGTGCATAAAAGTTTATGGTTAATTCACATGCAAAAGAATTTTACTGCAAATTTACTTAATTGGCGCTTCTCAGATAATTTTTTTATTTATATAATATTTCTTTAATAATTTTCATGTTTTTTATTACCAATTAAAGATTTAATCAATAACTTTTCCTAGCTTTCTCTGCATTAACCGAAAACCATACAACTACAATAAAACATAGATTTAATGTTAGTTAATCATCAGTTCAAAGCATACGATTTTTTTTAAATAATTTTTTTAGTAAGAAGTGTTCTTTTTCTCATCAACAGCTTAAGATTTTGAGGAATTTAGTGTTCAGCGCAGAGGCCACTTAACAGGTAGGCCGAAATGTTTTTGGTCTAGCTACTTAAAACACATTTTTTGCAAAATTCGACTTTATTCAACTCTTGAAGGAGACTACTTCAAGAGCTATACAATCGGTCCAATGCTTTTCTAACGTTTCGATACCTTTCTTGTAGAAGGATTTGTCTTTGCCTTCACAATAGCCTCAGTTTCAGTTCAGTCGGCGATAATTTCTTCATTGGAGCCAAATCTCTTTCCCGCGAGCATTTTTTTGAGGTCTGCGAATAGATAATAGTCGCTGGGGGCCAAATCTGGAGAATACGGTGGTTGAGGAAGCAATTCGAGTTTCAATTCATGCAATTTTGCCATCGTAACCATTGACTTGTGGACACGGTGCATTATCTTGATGAAAGGGCCTTTTTAGTGTTCCGTACGGAACACTTATAAGATCACTTCGGTGTCTGTCTGTCTGTCTGTCATACCCGATTTTCTCCGAAACTATTTGTCATAGAAAGTTGAAATTTGGTAATAATATAGGAATTTTGAACTTAAGGGGTTAGTTTTAGGGGGTGAAATCGGAAGTGAAAAAAAAATTTTTTTAGTAGGTCATCGAGTGTGGTGTCAAATGAAAGCTTGTGAAAACACGAGTAAAAAATATATATATATAATGTAATACTTGCGCACACTTTTCTTTGAATTATTTTTAAAAATTCGCAAAAAATCGCTGTCCCCCCCCTTATCTCGAAAAGTACTGATCAAAAAATTTTGAAAAAATTCTGGAATATTGTCCAGGGGATGTAGATTGAACGAAAATTATCACGAGTGCATTACCTTTAATAATTTACCTGGTATATAAAAAAAAAACAAAAATTTCAAGGTCATCAATTTTCAGTAAAGATTGGAAACAAACTTTGTTGAAAACTCATTTGGGGTTTGTTTTGTGAAGTCACTGGTCATTTTGTACCACCGTAACAACACTTTTTATTTTAAAAGCAATCAACGTACGGAACACTAATTGTGCAAGTTCAACTTGCACTTGACCGGTTTTTTCTTGTTCATTTGGGGCCGTTTCTTTGCAATTTCTGCCTTCAAACGTACCAATAATAACTTTATATAAAATTCGCTATTGATGGTTTTTCCGTTCTCAGCATAGTCGATGAAAATTATTCGATCCACATCCCAAAATCAGAGGCCAAAACCTTCCCAGCCGACTATTGCATCTTTGGTCGCTTCGAACGGCTTTCACCAGCTGCTCTCCAGTCAGCTGACTGCCGATTTGATTCCGGTGTCTAGTGGTGGATCCATGTTTCATCCATTATACATATCGCATAAAAAATCCTTTTTATTGCGCTTAAACAGATCCAAACAGCGCTCAGAATCATCAACACGTTGTTGTTTTTGGTCCACTGTGAGCAAACGTGGTACCCATTTCAAGCAGAGCTTTCTCATGCCGAAATGTTGATGCAAAATATGACCAACACGTTCTATTGATATCTCTAGGTTGTTAACTATCTTACACAATTTCACTTTACGGTGATCCAAAACAGTTTTGTTGATTTTTTTGATGTTTTCCAGAGTAACCACCTCATTTGGGATTAAGTTAGGTTAAGCTTTCTTTCTGCTTCGTAAGTTATTACGCCCAAAGTTTTATTACGATAATTTTCCTTTCTGTTGCATTAAGTTTTATTAGGTTAAGTTGCCTTTCTTTGGAGTAGGTTAGGCTTGTTTAGATTACGATAGGTTATTAATTTATATCATATGATCAGCCAGCGATAGTGCTCCGGTAAAAAAAGTGCTATCTCACTGCGTGTAATTTTCGGTTTTTTGCCCCATATTGGATCCTTCATGTTGGTACTACATAAAATTATGTTAGTTACTCTAATTGTTACATCAATATTACATTTTGTCTCGGTTTTGAAGTTTAGTTAACGTAATTCCGCTTAGAAATCATCATTTGTTTGTATTTGATCCTGATTTTTTTTGTTTCTAGTAGCTATATTAAACCGCCATCCTGTTTTTTTCAAAAGAGCCACGTTGCGTTTCAAAGCTTATGTTTCAACGAAGAAATTGACACCCTTGAATTTTTTTTCGTTAATTCTATTTTTGGGTATGGAGGTGGTCACGTTGACGCGAAACGTCCCATATATATATATATATATATATATATATATATATATATATATATATATATATATATATATATATATATATATTTGTTGAATATTCTTTTTCTAATACTATTTAGCTTTTCTTTTGAGTTTAGCTGCCAATTTTTTATATTTTCTATAATTATTAAACACTAAATTGTATCATCCGCTCAATTATCCTTCAATCCATATTGTTGCAAACCCACGCTTAAGACCTAAATTTCTCAAAATTGGTACCTTTATTACTCTTATTACTTTTTAACAACTAAATTCGACTAAATTAATTATTTTTAGTGGGACTGGGCTTTAAAATACCATTCAATTGAAAATAGTTATAAATGTTATTAATATCTCTGAAACCGTGGCTCTGCTCAACTCTTTTACCTATGATTTAAAATAGGGATTTATAATGCTCCGATTAAGTTATCTTTTATTGTGAGAAAGTCCACTTCAGTATGTATTTCAGTTAGTTGGCACTGATGGAATACCTGCCAGAGTACTGAAAAACTGTGCAAGAGGACTAACACCAGTTTTCTGTAGACTTTCCAACCTATCCTACAGAAAGAGATTATTTCCTTCCTGCTGGAAATGCGCCACAATTCAGCCCAAAAAAAAGCAAGAAGACCTTTCCAAATAACTACCGACCAGTCACACTGCTTTCAGTAATATCGAAAGTCATGGAAAAGGCTATCAATCAGCATCTTCTAAAATATCTTGAAGGATTTAATATTATTAGCGCCAATCAATATGACTTTCGTAAACATGGATCAATATCTTCTAACTTATGTAACACATGTTTGAAACAACGTAATTGAACACTCTGGAGAATCTCGAATGGTTGCTCTTGATACATCCAAGGCATTCGACCGTGTTTGGCACGATGGATGTTGGCTAAGCTACACTCTTCTGGTATGTCTGAAAAGTTTTGTTTATGGCTCTCAAGTTTCCTCAAAGAACGTTCTTTATGAGTGGCAATAGGCGGGTTTCTTTCTAACACCTTCACTGTTACCGGTGTGCTCCATACTGTCTCCTACTCTCTTTCTGATTACATCTGCTGAAGAAAACTAGGAATCTAATCTACAGCTTTGCAGATGACAGTACGCTTATCTCACCATTCATTTTGAATGCTCGAGTATCCGCAGACCGCAGGAGATCGTTCAGCTTAACAAAGACCTGGAAGAAATTCTATCTTGGGGTGGTAGTAACCATGTAAAATTTAACGTTATAAAAATCCGCCAACTACTAACCAGTCGTTTAAAATATCTGAAGAATTTAACATTATTAGCGACCATCGCTATGGATTTCATAAGCAAAGATTAACAGGAGATCGTCTAACTTATCTCACACATAATTGGATGAATGCAACATTTTGAAGTATCTAGAGATTAATATATCCAAGGCATTCGATCATGTTTGGCATGATACCTAAGCTACGCTCTTATAATATATCTAAAAGGTTTTGTTTGTGATTGTCGAGTTTTCTCAAAGAACATTCTTTACTAGTGGCACGCCAGTGTGTCCCATGCCTCTTTACTGTCTCCTACTGTCTGTCCCCAGTACATTAACAACCTGTGAAAAAGAACCAAGAATTCAATCTACACCTTTGCCGATAATAGTATGCTTGTTTTTGAATTTACTTTAAACTCCCCCATATTAGCTACTCTGCAGAAAGTAGGAAGTTGTTTAACTAATACTTGAAAGGAATTCTATCGTAGGGTAGCAGTAAATAAATAGTATAAAATGTTATAAAGATTCAGCTTTCCTCGACCATTCCCTGCTACAACACATGTTAAAGAATGCCTTTTTGAACAACCCTGTACAAATTCCATGTCGCTAGCTGCTAAGGAATTTTTTTTCTTGGACTTTTTGTACCCTAAGTCTTCGCAATATATATCAAAATATCGAAATTTTAGAATAATTAAAAATTGAAGCATTTTTATACAAGAACGAGCTTTCCTCGCACATTCCCTGCTACAACACATATTAAAGAATGTCTTTTTGAACAATCCTGTACAAACTGCATGTCGCTAGCTGCTAAGGAATTTTTTTTCTTGGACTTTTTGTACTCTAAGTCTTCGCAATATATATGAAAATATCGAAATTTTAGAATCAATAGAAATTGAAGCATTTTTATACAAGAACAACAAGTCACAACTTTTAACCCTCTACAAAACTCAAATTTGATCAAGACGAAGTACTGTTCCTATGTTTGGGGCTCTACTCCTAACGCTACACTGGTGATTTTATTCATAAGAAAGCTATTTGCGTGGTTAGAGGCCCAGAACTCATCAAAAACCTTAAAATTGAAGAACGATTGTTGACTTGACTCTATTTTTTAAGAACTCTCATGGGAAGGATTCGATGGTTGTGGCCCGCCATTTTTTCTAGAGAGGCACATGCTAGAAATACACATCGCGCTAATACATTACATCTGTATGAAGTTTTTACGGCA
This sequence comes from Pachyrhynchus sulphureomaculatus, assembly GCA_019049505.1. NCBI lineage: Eukaryota > Metazoa > Arthropoda > Insecta > Coleoptera > Curculionidae > Pachyrhynchus > Pachyrhynchus sulphureomaculatus. The sequence goes on along the minus strand of CM032454.1, from coordinate 166,502,286 downwards.
TTGCTCGTTCCGCTCTTTTCAAGAATACTTTTATAGTCTGTCAAGTAAGAACGCGTCCGCGTTAATTCATTGGTAGTGCGATTCTAGCTATTTAGCAAAAAATCGGTATAGGGAACCTTTTTCTTCGACATATTTTTCTAAAAAAGTTAACTTTTATGAACCTTACATAGTTATGTCCGACACTCCATTCCTCTAGTATCGTCATTCAATTTGCTGGGCGTTAATTTAGGAGTAAATATGTCTTGGCATGAACATATTGCAAGCATAGCAAAGAGAGTTTCTTAAAAGCTGAGAATATTATTTCGAACTAGAAAGCTTTACACTCCACAACAACTGTTAATTCTGTACAAAGCTCAAATTCAACCAACGATAGAATATTGCTCTCATGTTTGGGACTCTGCTCCCAAACATACATTACATTTATTGAATTCTATTTAGAAGAAAGCTATTCGCCTGATTGGAGACCCGAAACTGGCCAGCAACCTTGATTCGTTCGAAGATCGAAGAATGGTTGGTGACTTGAGTCTATTCCACAAGTATTTTCATAGAAAGTGTTCAATGAATGTAGCCCGCTTAATTCATCCCAGAGTGGTGCATGCTAGAAATACACGTCGCGCTAGTACTTCACATCTGTATGAGATTCAGCTTGTTATTCCTTGTACGACCCTTGTCAAGCAGTTTTTGATATGGAGAACCTCATCCCTTTGGAATAATTTGTCCAGGACTGTGTTTCTGACAGAGTACAATTTACAGCGATTCAAGACCAACGTAAATCGCTTTTCCGCACACGCACTTTAGGGATTTCTCTGCAGCACGTATGCTAGGCCCATAAAAAAATTGTTTCTACGAGGAAAGTACACGCGAAATAATTTGCCAATTTTATTTAAGATTCGGGCGAGGCTGGCAAAAACTTTTTATTGGTATAAATTTATAATATTAGTAAATTAATTGAAGGAAATTCTTAAGAACTAGGAAACTAAAAAAACTCAAGTCAATTTATTTATTTGTTGATTTTAAATTGATTAAATCTATATCCAGTCTACACAATTCGTGAGGTTGCAATTATCTTGAAATATAATATAAATGAGTACGACCGAAGATATTGTTAATCGTCGGCCGCTGATTCTATAAGTGCAAAGCGCATAATTCATTCACATATTTTATCTCTGGAGGATGAACAAGGAAATCTTAATCATTTTACGTGGGTTCCAAAAGATAATGTACAAAACCAACGAGAAATAGAAGTAAGAGAGTAAAAGTGGTGTTTTTTTCTGTTTTCTTACCAGTGATTGGACAGAAAATATTTAGGGTCAAGCTGCTTCTACAGGGGAAAAATGCGCCAACAGACACGTGAGGGCAGAATCGGAAATCGGTGGAGGGGTGTGGTTAGAAAATAACCGGACTAAATTTATAAAACTTTTTATTTTTGAACTTTGACATTAAAACCTTACTTCCCTTCAATATACACCCCTTCTCGATCACTTCACCACTCCATACGAATTTTCTATTGTTAGAAGTAGTGCTGCAAATCGTCCTCTGATACGTTTATCGTAACCTCCATCGCCTTTTCCTTCACTAGGCCAACGGGCTAAAAAAGACTTCCTTTTAACGCGCTCTTCACATTGGGAAACAAAAAAACTCCCATGGAGCATGGTCAGGTGAGTAGGATGAATGCTCTTCATACATTGCAATTGCAAAGTCTTCATTATTACGCGATCCTTTCAGATTTTTGTCAATTTTTTAGTTGCTGTCTTGGCCATCGCGATCCTCCTCTTCATTTCATCTGAGCTTCCTCCAACGTTGGTGATTAACGCGCCTAGGTATACGAAGCTCTCGACGACTTCGTTTTCAGCTACCACTCGCCTCTGTGATTAGTTATTGGTAGGTCTGTCGATGTTCTTGTTTATTTCGAGTCCCTATTTCCTGCTGATTTGAGTGAGCCTTGCTATAACATTATAAGGGTATCATCAGGGTACCTTAAGTTGTTGACCTTTTCTAATCTCAACGCTCCCCTGTTGCTAACCGCGGCACCAATATTATCGGCCTAACAAATTCAATCCGATTATTTTGTAGCCACACCTCGTATATACAGTTGATATAGTATTTTAGGGCCATCTTGAGAGCAACCTGAAACCTTAAAAAACACTGGTAACAAAAAGCTTTTAATTATGGATTTAGATAGAACATACTGTTACCATGTTTATTTTATCTTGTTGGTTGTATTGGCCTGTTTCTTTGATAAAAACAACTAAAGATTATCGGTATCTCAACAACTGCCTATTTCTGTGTGCGGTAGGTTGTTACAGTTGGTAGATTAAAGTGGCCTATGATTAGTGTTGGTCGCATTCTTTGTATATTTTACATTGGAAATAATAATTTCCACTTTCAATGCAGTATAATAATATGAATTCCAAAATCTAACTCTTGCCTCTATCAATGCAATCTCATCGTCCGCCGTTATCCGTTGTGTGCCGTACCTTTCATTACCCACATAAGACAGATAATCATCTTATATCTGAAAAGGCTGTAAATTGCCCACAATGCAATGATAGTGTCATTAATTTTTAATTTTACTTGGCGGTAATCATACAATTACAATTTTCATCTTGAATTTATTGACTTAACGGGATATCCTATAGCTATAAATATTTTATGTATTCTTTGGTCATATTCCTGCTTTTAGCACGTATTATTATGGTAGCGATGTTTAGATGTTTTAGATAGTTGGTTATTTTGTATAATTTAAGACTAATGCTTTCCATACAGCCTATTCTGCAATTTAAAAGAAAATAATTTTCCAGCGTGAAAATGGAATAATCCTTTCATGTCTAGCTTTTCTCGGCCAATTCCGCATTCTTAAATACAGGAGTGGTGATCATGCTTTAGTTGGTAGAAATAGTATCATCGGCCACTGTTCTCGGTATTCTGATGCTTCATGCAATGATTTCCCGGTTAACTGTTTCATCTGATCCACTCAACGTGAAGGTGATCTAACGCTTGCCTTCAACCTCTCCCTATATGACCAGTGATTCCAGTTCATGTCTTCTGCTGAGATGGCCGAAATACCTCAAGTATGTCTGATTTATAAGCGAGTTTAATCTTTTAACAATTTTTAGTTCTTGTAAAATAGACCGGTTAGTTCGATGTTCCACCCACTATATCCTGAGAATTCGACGGTACACCCACATCTCAAATGCAGTAATTTTATTTCTATGAACTTTCTTTATCGTCCATGTTTCCGATGCATATTTTGCAATCGGAAATATAAGCATTCTTGCGAACTTTCCATATTTTGACTAATTTTGTGATTGCAGAGCGAGCAATTGAGAGTCTCCTACGTATTTCTGAATGGCCGGTATTTGTAATTAGAAACCCAAGGTATTGATAGGAATTTACAATTTAATACCCTAGTAGATGTTGAGGTTGACTATCATTCGTTCTACTAATTAATGATCATTATTTTTGTTTCGTTGTTGTTTACTTCCAATCCGTAGGTTTTACTGATCCCTGTCTTTGCATAATAACCTCTAATTTACTGTCATTTGCGGCTATAATCAAGGTACTATCTGCGTAGCGCAAATTTTGTATGCGTTTTCCTCTAATGGCGATACCACCATTCCAGTTATTGAAAACTTTACGCATTATGTACTTCATATAAATGTTGAACAGTAGTGGCGAAAGAATGCATCCTTGCTAGACACCAGTTTTCGTGGTGAAGCTTTCTGTGTACATGTTATTAACACGCACTGTGGCTATGTGGAATTCGTAAAGCGTTTACCGTATATTAGCTTTAGTAAGTGTGGCGGAGTTCTCATTTCTTTCAGAATCGACCGTAGTTTCAGCCATCTCATCTTATCAAACACTTTCTGATAGTCAATGAAGCAGAGATAAAAGTTAATGTTATATTCTCTTCCTTTCTCTATCATTTGACACACAAAATTTGCCCCCGTGTTCCCTTTCCTGATATAAGTCCTCTTTGTTCTTCTAATTAATTATTAAAGTTATGATCGATAATTATTGCTTCTTCCAATTCAATTTTTACAGCAAATTAAGATAACCGCTGATTGAGCAGAATTTATGGTTTATTTGCAATTTTTATGAACCTACTATCACTGTCCAACAATCAAATTTTTAGGTGAAGAGAGAGGTTTTCTTGGTCTTAAGTATAAAGTAATAATAACACAGGACAACAAAAAGAATATTTGTAAAAACTTTTTAAACCAATACATCTAAATGTTATGTATTTTTGGGTGCTGAAACCGTATCTGGTAGCAGTTTTTTTGTATCACCCACAGTTCTCTCACTATATGACATCGATTAAATTTTAAAACAGGGAAAAAAAATCCTCTTCCTGCTTGAAAAACTGAGCAAACTGTTGATCTTTTGTTCTATAATGGTAAATAGATGTTCCAGATTCCAATAAATGTTTTTCTTTCAGCCTAGAACTAAGCAATTCTGCTTTTTCCTTAGTCAAACCCAAATCTCCCACTAAATCATTTAACTTGTGTAAACAACTGTAGTTTTAAATTTTCTAAAGAACATTGAAACTCATCATCGTCCGGTCGATTTTCATTAAATTCGGGACTGGACTGTAAAACGTCATCAATAGACTGAGATGGCTCAGGGACAGGAAGTCCGGGTCCATGTCCTACCGGCCGATTAGCTGAAGTAAAGTTAGGATAGACAATTACTTTCTTATTTTTGGAGTTATATCCAGAAACATCAAGGCTGCAAAAATAACAATCATTTGAATGATTTTCTTGCTCTCTTCATACCATGGGTACTGCAAATCTAAAAGTTTTCTTTACTTTCTTATACCATTTCCTAACATCCTCGACACAAACATATCATACTTTGTGAGGAGTGCAACCTTTTTTTTGATTACCGATTTCTACACCAAAATATGCAAAGTATACTTTTTTTACAAAGTCAGTAATGTTTCTTTGATGTTTTTTAAACTACAAACTCACCACATATCTAACAAAAAGTTTTGGGAGAGTTTTTACAACCACGATTAGCCATACTTTGAGTGTGAATTAAAGCACATGGGTTAAAGACTGCAATGCGAGGTTATATTAACTGGAAGAAAACAAACAGCTGTGACATTTATCGAACTGCCAACCTAATAACATTTGATTTTACTGCCAATCTTATAAAATTCTGATTTTATTGATAACCTAATAACATTCGAATGATAAAAAATAAACTTTTGACATTTTGAATATTAAAAATGTGAAAAATTGGTGAGCGATACGACTTTTTTATTATTATTTTCGGACTCAGCACACCAAAAAACATAGGAATAAGGTAAAATTTTTAAAAAAGTTTTTTCATCGTTGGCCTGTGTAATTAATATAAAAGGTTAAACGGTTGATTCAGAATGAGATAGCGCGCTTTTGTGGAGGCCCTATGTTCCGACTGAGGAATCACGGGAAATGATGATGAATATAAGATTTTAAAGGGAACTACATCTAGAGTTTTGATTCAATTATTTCTGCGTTTGAAGAATAGCCGTTCTCTTATTAATAAGTTCGGTGTCACATAAACTTTAAACTAATTATATTTAAATGACGACGGTATGATGATGTTAAAAAAAAATATAAGAAAGCGTGGGGAGAAATAGGTGGTAGTGGATAGCCCATTTTTTATTTAGTTATATCTTTTATATATATATCAAGCGTTTTCATTTTAAAATTATCCGGAATTGAACCAATTGAAAAAAAATCCTTTCTTTAGTTTATAGATTTTTTAAGATAAACTTTTCTTGGAAAAAAATATAGGGAACTAAGGTGTGCTTTGTAAATGAATCAACGCCAGATATCTTTGAAAGGTGGTTTCATTAAGTTTCATTTAAAAAAATATATGACATTAAAAACGGATTTTCCATGTCACACACCGAATAATCACACTCACACTGCTCTCATCCTGGTAACCTTATTCAAACTAATTGCCAGTAGTTTCGAATATCATCAGTTCAAATTCTTCCCTTCTCCGTTCTTTCCTTTCCTTTCCACCACTGGCTACTCTTCGCCACAAAGACCTATCTGCTCGATCGGTTAAACTATCCTCCGTTGAATTCTTCTTAACTAAATCAATTCCTCTAATATTTGGTCTTTCTTTACCTTTAACATACCATTTTATTTTTTTAATTATCATTGGTCATCAGTTTTCTGAAAGAGCCTTTCCTTTTCAGTCGGGACCTTTCGGTTTGAAGCAACTATTAAAAATAAACTGATACAGTTTCAATAAAACACACTGTCATGCAAAATTGTGGGTAATTTTACATGAAAGCTTGCATGCAATATTAGCTCCGATAAATATTTTTGTTTGATCTGGCAATTACTTACATGTTTTGATTTTAAAATTTTTACACAAATTTGTGAAAAACATTTTTTTTTCAGGGATTTTTGGTATTCCACTCATTTGGAGGCGGCACTGGATCCGGATTTACAAGTTTGTTAATGGAAAGACTGAGCGTTGACTATGGAAAGAAATCTAAGTTAGAATTTTCTATTTACCCAGCCCCACAAGTAAGTAAAATTGGTAATAAAAAGTTTAAGAATTAATTAAATCACAGCTATTTAGAACGATGATAAAAGATATAGGTAATGACTAGCCATTTTTTAAATTGATATATCTAATTAGCTTGTTATTCTACATTTTCTGGATCTCTTTTCTAATATATCATCACGCAGCCTGCAACGTCCACTCCTGGACATAGGCTTCCTTCATTTTAATCCATTTATTTCGGTCTGGAGCTGCTTGAATCCAGTTTCCAGCAGCTCATTTCAAATGATCAAACCATGTTCTGGAGGATCTTCCTCTATTTCTGTAGGTTTCTTGTCGGGATTCCACTTCAGGACTCTTTTCGTCCATCTATTGGTCTGAATCCTCGCTACATGATCTACCCAGTTCCACTTTAGCCTCATTATCTGGTCCACTGTATCGGTTACTTTAGGTCGATTTCTAATAACAGCACTGGGAATTTTATCTAAGTGATATGCTCAGGATAGAGCGTTCCATGTGTTATCCTTATTTAATTTATCGATTTTTTTAGTTAGTGCTAGGATCTTGGCTTCATATGAAAGAACGAGTAGCACACAGATTTTTTTTTTTGAGGCACATTGGGATATCTGATTTGATGTAACTTTCCAAATGCTGTCTATGAGAGACTTATTCTTCAGTGGAATACATGGGTTTGGTTGTGTCTGGATATCTTAATTTTATGCCCCAAATATTTATAAGCCGCGACTTATTCGAGTTCTTTATTATTGACTGAGATGGCATAATTGGGTACTAAATTTGTCATGAAGTGGGTCTTTACAAGGTTTATATCTACATGTTGCGATGACACTGTATTTAGAATATTTATCTTGTTATAAGCATGTTCTACACGATCTGTTATCAGAACAATTTTATCGGCGAAGCCCAGATGATTACGCATTTCACCATTGATGTTGATACCCATTTCAATCCATGTATTCTAAAAGGGAGATGGTGTCCCCTTGTCGGATACCTCTCTCTAGTCCATATTTTTCTGATTTCCTGTGGAACTGCACCGATGCTGTGGCGAGATTGGATATATGTTTCAGGATATTTATATTCCTTGAATCTATATGGCTTACAGTAGTTGCTTCAAAGAGTCCAAACGCTTCCTCATAATCTACAAATATAAGAAGCAAGGGTTTGTTATACTCGATATACCTTTTTCTATAAGTATTTTGATTGTGAGGCGATGGTCATTTCTAATATATAAGCTTGTTGTATGAGACTATTTACGAGGGGCGTTCAAGTCAAACTGGGACATTTGAGTTTGTAAAATACAAGAACCAAGCTTTTTCCAACACTAATGCTTGAAAGGCTTCGGCATGGAAAAATTTGTTAGTATACCTAAACCATTCTAGAATAGCCTGCATAACTTTATCATTAGTGCTGTATTGCTTCGAGGAACTGTTTCATGGGGTCGAAACAGGTGAAAACCACTTGGCATGTAGTCCAAACTGTAAAAAGGATATGGCAATGCCTCCCAGTTGTGTGTTGCTATAAAACTCACAGAGTGCAGTGAGCAACATAAGTTCGTGCATTGTTCTAGAGAAACAAGACGCTTTCGGGATTCAAACGGGGCCGTTTTTATTTTCCGTAGACCCGTATCACTCAGAGCACGACAGGAATAGTCTATTGACAGTGCTACCACGAGATAGGAATAGTAGTAGGGATTGAAGTTAGATAGATAGAGATGTTGGCCTTAGTGTATCACCATACGCTGCTCCATGTACTGTTGTATGCCATCTTCATTAACAGTCTCTGGACTGGCATGCAATATGTGCGAAGGACTATTAGTAATGGGAGACAAATACGTATACCTGTAAAATTGACCGTCGTGTTTTGAACGTCCCTTGTCTATCTTAAAGAGGTGTACAGAGAAGGGAACATTTTACGTAGTAAAAGTATTTAATCAAAATCATAATTTTTATTTTTATTTTTTAGGTATCCACTGCAGTTGTTGAACCATACAATTCTATATTAACCACTCACACTACCTTGGAACATTCTGATTGTGCCTTTATGGTAGACAACGAAGCCATTTATGATATTTGTAGAAGAAATTTAGACATTGATCGACCAACTTACACAAACTTAAACAGACTTATTGGACAGGTAAATATAAAGTAGTATTGCCTTATTTGTTAAAGTGCACAGACAAGTACAGAATTACATTTACCAGTTTACTGCTCCTACACTAGTGATGAAATTATAGTCCTTGAAAAACTACTTATTGAAGTAGTGTCATCTAAAGATGAACCGTTACGTTGATCACTGTTCCACGCATCGTTTCCATTATCGTTGCCAAGGAGTCAAGATATATCCATAATATAAGTTCTGTGGTAGGATGTGATGTTGCGAACATCACAATCCAAAGCGGTTTGTACTGTAAAATAGCAGGTAACCAATCGGTTTTCTTGCGGCCGGCATTGCAGTGGACGTAGGATAAAGTAACTTTTTATATATCAAAGCACGCCGTGCGTCTGACAAGATTGCAATTCAGTTCAATGTTTTTTATCTATCCTTATCACATTCTCTACAATTTTAAACGGGTGATTTGAAGAGAAACGACTGTACAAATTATCTGAATGTTCTTGAGTATAGAAGAAGTCTGTGCCTAAACCAGAGAACAGAACTACTTAAACCAGACTGCAAACCCTCAAAATCCGAACAGTACTATAAAATTTTAAATCGTTCGTATATAAAGGACAGAACTTTATTTGGCTTAACATTATCCTATAGTTGTTCTCTTTTACTTCTGTAGAATTAAAAGATTTGTTCAATTATATATTCCGCAATTATTGTTAAACATTAGGTTATTCTCACACATAGTCCTGCAAACCTACTGGGTTTATCTAACTGTAAAAATTACAAAATTGAATTCAGTGCGTAACAGTAACATCTGAACAAATATATTTTTGTTACTGATATAACTAATAATATATAGTTTCCGCCTAAGAAAAAAAATATTTATACAATAATAGAGAGGTAGCATATCATAAGAATACAAATTAAACAGCTGTTTTCAAACCATTGCTTATTAACAAAAGCTAAAAATGTCTGTAGAAAAGTTTTTTGTTTAATTTTTATATAAATGAAAATTATAAGTATAATTTTTCAAAGAATGGTTTACAGATAGATCATATTACTAACCTACATCTACCTGGCAGGTCTATTTATTTATATCAGTTTGATTGCTGCAACTCGAACTTGGAATGTACGGTCCGAGATGAAGGAGAGTACCAGTCGCATGATGTTTGTGGGATAACTCTGACGGATAAACTTGAGAATAGGACCTTCCGGGGCAATGGTATTTGCGCTTGAAGCATGATGTGTTGGGAGATGGGGTATGATGCACGACGCCGTGGAAGGGTTGAAACTCAAACTGAAGATTTGGCTCGGATTATTTCGGGGATAACTTTCTCGGTCACTTTGCTTAACCAAGGAAGTTGTTGGAATTGACAGATAGTTGCTAGCCTCGTGAGAGGGTTGGGTTTCCTAATTAGGATGAAAAAATGATTTACAGTTAAATCATATTACTAACTTACATCAACAGGTCTATTTATTTATGTAGCTGACATCAATATTACATTTTTGCATTTAGTGGTCCTGTCATCCGATATAGCTTAAGGCATGACTAAAATTGAAAAATAAATCCATGACGTCATTGTATCCCATTTTTAGAAAAAACATGCACATTTTTTATGGGCGCTTTTGAGCTAGGGGGCAGCTGCTGAAAACTCAAAATTCCATTATTGGAGAAAAAAAATTGTATTTATAATTTTTTAAGACCCCAGGGTTCTAGGAGGGGGCAGCTGCCTTCCTCTGACCCACCTGGCTATACCCATGCATTACTTTTGTATGAATTTTAGGCAGATTAAGTTGATTTATATCAAATTCAATAATTACTAGAACATATATGGTTTTAAATCCCAGTAACATTGATTTAATTTACCTAACATTTGCGAAGTGTATTAGAGTATTTTGTTTTTTCGGTTTTAGATTGTGTCTTCCATCACAGCCTCTCTTCGCTTCGACGGTGCGTTAAACGTCGATCTTACTGAATTTCAAACTAACTTGGTGCCTTATCCCCGCATTCACTTCCCTCTTGCCACCTACGCCCCTGTCATTTCTGCCGAAAAAGCATACCATGAGCAGTTGACAGTTTCCGAAATTACTAACGCCTGTTTCGAACCAGCCAATCAGATGGTTAAATGTGATCCAAGGCATGGGAAGTACATGGCATGCTGTATGTTGTACAGGTAATTTGTTTAAATTATGACGGTTATAAATAATAATAATAATATTTACTATATTTAAATCACTAAAAACAATGTACATCTATCTGGATCTATGCGAAAGCTTATTATAGTCATGGAAGTAAACCTAAGAGATCTATTGCCGACTGCCTATTTTACCGTAACATCCGAACCATACAATTTACAGATGGAGGGGAGGGCTGCTACCTTTAAACGTCTTTATAGCATTGCCGTGAGGTATTTTTGCCAGACTCAGCTCTCGAGCCATCCAGGCCTACTTCAGGTATGCATTTTTCTTGAAAACGATAAAGACATTGTTGCCCTTTAGCAACAGCAGCTCCTTCCAATGACGCTTAGTGTGACGATACCTTTAAACTACAGCCGAACCCGACAGCTCAGCTAATGATTTGGCCAAACTAATAAGTCAGTCAGTGACAAAAAACCCGATAGCAATATCTGCTTGAAAATTTAGTAACATTTATTTAAAAAAATATGTATGCTGACAGTCGGAGCAATACCGAGGGCCATGTCTGCCACAGCTACCTGATCAACTGTCATTATTGTTTCTAGAGGATTTATAGGTGCCCTGCACTTAGTAACAGTTTATAAACTTTAAGCTCGTCTATCGAAGCAAAAAATCTGCCTGATTACGTCAAAAATAAAAAAATATTTAAGGTTTGTTAAGGTATTTCCTACGAGAAGACAGAGAGAGCATTATGTTAGAGAAAGACGCGAAATAATTTGGTTTTCAGGATATAATGAATGTGGCAACGTAGCTCCTCGCTTGCTTCCTCCGCACGTAATCACGTGTTATTTATAATAACCTTGATATTATTACATGATATACAATAAAAATTATGTATAATTAATTAAAATGCTAATTTGAATTATTTATTAAAAATATATCAGTTATTAAGTATTGATAACTGAAGAGAGGCGGAGGTACGCATTTATTCTAGTATCTTTTAAAAGAAAATCCGATCAGTGCAATGCATATATGTGATTCACGCGAAGTCTTCTTCAAGCTACGTTGCGACAGCCAAAATTCACTTCATAAAATACTTAAAAAAGTAATATTTATCTAATATTTTTGCAACAACTAGGAGGTAAACTGCCTTCATATTTTAACAAACGAATGTAAAGTAATTTTTTTATGTATACATTTTTTTGTCACTTTTTACTTTTTAATGCACATACAACAACAAAAATTGTAAAAAAGGCATGCTTTTGATCAAAGAAAACGTATGGATTCCTATCTTTTACGTGTTAAATATCTAAAACTTTTACAATTAATTATGGCAATACGGCGTGGTAAACCATCTTTATATTGTCGCAGTGAATACATGATGCTGAAATCTATTATTTCTCAAAATTTCAAGCAAAACTACTAACAGTTACTCGTAAGAATACCTTAAGTAGATCTTAGACTCTGTAAATTAATCCAACTTGAAAAAGTAGGAAACAACCGCAAAATGTGGCCTGTTTTAATATGTATATATATATATATATATATATATATATAATATATATATATATATATATATATATATATATATATATAAGGCTCGTGTTTAAAGTAAGTACCGTTTTGATATTAAAAAAACACAAGTCATTTTTTTTTTAACAATTTTATTTTTACATAAACGCCCGGACCTTAATCTAATTTTCAACATAATTTCCACCTATATTAAAGCACTTGCCATATCGTAAGACCAACCTCTCTATTCCATCATCACAGAAATCTGGCGCCAATTTCATAGAGAGTACTTCTTGGAACTTGAAGATACACATTAGATAATAATAAAATCGTAAAGCGTCTGTCTTCTGGAATTTTTTCATCAACTTTACGCACCAAGTCATCGTTAATGACGGACGGTCGTCCACTTTGTCCCTCATCGTGCATGTTAATATGGCCATCTTTAAATGCTCTAATCTATTTTCTTACCATTCCATCTCTTATAGCGTTCTAGCATATACTTCACTAGGCTGTCGTTGAATTTCGGCCGCTTTGAGATTTCTTGCATTTAAGAATTGAATTAGGTGCGTATTTCACAATCCGCGGGATTTTCAATGGTCCACCATTTTAAACCCTCACCAATAAAAGTAAGCTCAGACGAATGCTTCCGTAATGGCTTCTGTGGCTAGCCAGTAGATACAGGTACTCAGCACAGATGGAAAACGGTATTTGCTTTACAAACGCGTCTCATATATATATATATATATATATATATATATATATATATATATATATATATATATATATATATTTAACCTTATTTTTAGAGGCGACGTAGTACCCAAAGATGTAAATGCTGCCATAGCCAGCATAAAGACCAAACGTACCATCCAGTTTGTAGATTGGTGTCCCACTGGTTTCAAAGTTGGCATTAACTACCAACCACCTACTGTTGTACCAGGTAAAAATATAATTAATTACATTATGAATTCGGAAAGGGGTATTTTCGAAGCACCGACCTATTCTTTTATTTACTTTTGCAGCTTGTTTTTCTTCTCTGAAGAAGAACCAAAACATGACAAGAAAGCATATTCTGCCTTCCCACATTTAAAACTATTTACGAAAGTCTGCCAAACTGTATCTATCAGATAAATAAATATGTCAAATAGTTTCGGAGAAAATCAGGTGTCACAGACAGACACCGAAGTTTTCCCATGACCTTTGAAATGCGCGGTAGAATTTAAGAAAAATTACGTTAAGATAAAAACCGAACGAGTGGTTTCGCCTACTTGTTTATTAGTGTTCGTGTGTGTGTTTGTGTATATTACTATCAGACACCGAAGATCACTTCGGGTTTGACTGTCTGTCCGTCTGTCACACCCGATTTTCTCTGAGACTATTTGACTTAGAAAGTTGAAATTTGGCACTAATATAGAAATTCCAGCCCCCCATCAGAGCCCTGTAGTTTTGAAAGTTAAATTTTGACTTAGAGGATTAGTTTTGGAGGGTGAAATCGGTAGTAAAAAAAAATTCGTTATCGAGTGAGGTGTCAAATGAAAGCTTGTGAAAACATGAGTTCAAAAAAATATATAATGTAAGATTTGCGCACACTTTTTTGTATTATTTTTAAAAAATTGCCAAAAATCGCTGTCGCCCCTTATCTCGAAAAGTACTGATCAAAAAGTTATCACAAGTCCATTACTTTTCATAATTTATCTGGTATATAAAAAAACAAAAATTTCAAGGTCATCAGTTTCCAACAAAGATCGGAAACAAACTTAGTTGAAAACTCATTTGGGGTGTGTTTTATGTTGTCATTGGTCAGACCTCCATAACAAAAATTTTTATTTTAAAAGCAATCAACGCACGGAACACTAATTGCGTCCGAATTGCTCTTGGCCGGTTATTTTAAATAAGAAGGAGATCAAAATTGCTTTAACGCTACGAATTTTGTTATAATGTTATACTTTTTTGTGTATTTCTTTTCAATAAACTTAAAAACTGTAGTACAAGCCAAAAAAACCCTATTTCGTACTAATAAGTCTTTTTTAATTTTTTAGTGAAATAGCTTTTTTAACACCACCTTCCATTTGTGCAATATTTTTTTGTTTCAAACTATTATTTTTATATATCTTTAGATAGTTAGTTGATAATACTTCACAAATTTATTGTTATGACTCTTTTAACAGTCGATCTAATTAATTGTAACCAAGGAAATCAAATTTTTTCATAAAATTGTACTACCGCTGTATTTTAATTCACTGTAAATGAATGAAATAATTCACAAAAAAAACTGTTAGAATTTACCACCAATAAGAAATTTAACCAAGTAATTTTACAGAAAAATGAGCTGCGTTGTAGGGTCCTTAAACACCTATGAAGTATTTCGTACTTTGCAAAAGCCCTTGACGTTTTTTTTAGATGTATTAAAAATTGTTTAGTATTGACAAATACTTAAGTAAACTAAATCAACTATAAATTTTCAGTTTGTCATTTTTCTAATTATAAATTAAAACACAGTCAAAATTATTCGGGTTAGTATTTTAAGAATGTTTGGAAGGTAGAATATTTTCAAATAGACAAGTGTTTACAGACAAGGGTGTATTCAAACAACACTTATTCTTATTTTAGGTGGTGACTTAGCTAAAGTTCAACGAGCCGTCTGTATGTTATCCAACACCACAGCCATTGCAGAAGCCTGGGCCAGGTTAGATCATAAATTCGATTTGATGTATGCCAAAAGAGCATTCGTACACTGGTATGTTGGTGAAGGTATGGAAGAAGGTGAATTCTCGGAAGCACGTGAAGATTTAGCTGCATTGGAAAAGGATTACGAAGAGGTAAGTATTTTAAAATCAACTAATATTATACTGGCTTATTAGGAAGAGAAGTAATATTTTTATGGAGATGCTATAGGGTTAATAATATCTACAGGCGAGCCATAAAAAGTAACTTTTAATAAGTATAACATATGCTATTTTTCGGCTGATGTACTAAAAGAGACATTACTCTCATTAAATTTCTAATTCTAAGTGCTACTAGGTCTATCTATATGTCAATAATCTAAAACATTAAAATTAATCAGTTCGTTCAAACTTTTACTTACTTGAATTTTATATAGCCAAGCTGTAAGTGTCGGCATCTATTGTTTACATTTAAAACTAAATACTTCTAAAATAATATAATTTTCAAATTATAAGCTTATAAATAGGTTACATTTAGGACTAAAGCATCATTATCAATCAGCCTCTTCTGTCCATTGCTGAACGTAGGTCTCCTCAAGGCGCTTCTATTTTTCTCTACTGTTGGCTTCTGCAATCCAGTTTGTAGCGATTCTTTTAAAGTCGTCAGTCCGTCGGTCTTCCTCGATTACGTTTTCAGTTCTCGATCACCATTCCACGATTCGTTTCGTCGATTATTTAGTCTGGTCACGTAACCTGCGCAACTCCATTTTAATTTTGTAATGCGCAATATAATGTTCTGTTCCTACCTGTTCTTCTTCTTATTTTCTCGTTTCGAATCTTATCATCCAACCACAAACCTAACATAGACTTGTCCATCCTGCGTTGCGTTATTTTTAATCTTGAAGCTGACTTTTTTGTGTCGACATTTTAGCCCCGGATAAGACTGGGAGAACACTCTCTATCTATGAAACGAAAATCTTTTAACCAGTATGTTCTCCCAGAACTAAATACGTCTTAAATAATATAATTTTTCAAAATTACAGCCTATAACTAGTTTATAATAATTCTGAAATCAATATAATACAAAAATTGAATAAAAAATGAATCAAAAGGATTTAGGTCTAGCTATCAGGCTGACACAGAGTTCCAGGTTCCCAAGCACGATGCCGCTACTGCACGACATGGAGACTTTGGCTGCTGGATTTTCCCCTGGCCCGGTACGTCCCTCTTTAACCAACCTGCCACACCAGACTCCTCCAGGGTGTCCAACGGACATCATGTTTAGTGTCGGTCTTGTGCTTTTGTAATTAGTGTGTGCATGGGTCGTCATATTGGTGATTCGGTCGATTCATCTCGTTGGTGAGTGGCCGCGTGGTCCCTTGCCTTCAATTTTACCTTGTATTACCAATTTCTCCATGTTATCTGGAGATTTCCTCGTTATGTGTCCAAAGTACCTTAACATGCGGTTCACTTAGTAAATGATTTTTGATTTTTACTTCTTTAATTATTGATATATTAGTACGGTGGGCAGTCCATGGAATGTTCCACATCTTTCTCCAACAATACGTCTCTGCGGCTTGAATCTTTTTCTTCTCTTTCTGTTTTAGTGACCAAATTTCACATCCGTACATTAATACGGGAAAATCAGATAGCGCACCAATCTTCTTTTTAGTTGTTTACTGTTGTTAATTTTCTTTCTAACTATTATTTATTTGGCTGAATTGAACATTTGTCATGATTACAAAAAAAAAAACAGAGTGACCATCGACCAATTAGTCTCATGAGCCATGTTTTAAAAATATTTTTGAGAGTGATACATGGCAGGATATATAATAAACTTGAAGAATGAATTGGAAACAGTCAGTTTGGTTTTCGAAACGGATTGGGCACTAGAGAGGCACGTGTTGAGCCAGAAATGTCGCGATGTCAACCAAAATGTCTTCCTTTTTTCAATTGACTTTGAAAAAGCCTTTGACAAGGTATGCCACGAAAAACTTCTAGAGATTTTAAAAACGACCGGTATAGACGACAAAGACATTCGTATCATCGTCAATTTGTACTAGCAACAGATAGCTGAAATACAGTTGGAACATCAACTATCAAATGAAATTAAAATCAGGCGAGGAGTGCGTCAGGGTTGTATTCTAACGCCCTTGTTGTTTAACGTCTATTCGGAGGTGATATTCAATGATGTTAACTGGTACCATTGAAGCAATCAACATCAACGGCGTTAACATAAATAATACGCCGATAATACATTAATTTTCACTAATAACGGAAAAGATCTACAAAAACTTGTGGATAAAATAACTGACACTTGTACGCAGCAACACAAAATATATGATTATAAGCGAAGAATCCAATATTGAAGATGGTGGTATTACAGTCAGTGGTACAAAGATAGAGAGAGTAAATAAATTGATGTATCTCGGTAGCATATAAACGACTACTGGGACCCGACTGTGGAAGTCAAAATTCCAATAGAGAAGGGCCGAGCCGCATTTATAAGGAACAAAAAAATCTTCACGAGTCACAACCTATCATTGAAACTACGGATGAAAATGATAAGCTGCTATGTCTTTCCCGTTCTCTTGTACGGCATGGAAGTGTAGATGTTAACTGAAGCAATGCTTAAACCTCTAGAGGCATTCGAGATGTGGGTGTATCAACGACTGCTAAAAATCAGTTGGATAGACAGGATTAGTAACAACAGCGTTCTCACTCGCATGGACAAAGACTTGGAGGTGGTCACGACTATCAAATGACGCAAATTAGAATATTTTAGCCAGATTATGAGACATCAAGAAAAATATGAAATCTTGCATCCGATTATATAGGGTGTCCCAAAAGCTATGGTCAAAAATGAAGGATCTAGTAGACTGGACCAAAATAAGGTCAGAAGTTCTTATAAAAATGTCTCCTATCTCTCCCCGTTAGGGAGCTACATCCACCCAAATGGGGAGCCTGAAGATAGGTTTTCATTGAATATTTCAGAAACCGTTAATGATAAAAACATGAAATTCAGGTTCTAAAGTAAAGTTTATGTGCTGAATCGGAATTTTACCTTATAATCGTCGATAATTCAACTGGTGCGACAAAAGTAGGAAGAGGGGGGGCTGGTAAAATGGACTTTTTTGACAATAACATTTACTGAATTTTCGCGTCAGATTAAGGAAGCTTGAGATCTTTGGTGAAAAAAAGGTACTCTTTAGTTTAACACGATTAAACGCACCAATTCCGAGTTAAAATCGATAAAGAATTTCCATCTCAGGAAAAGAGTCTGTTACCTAATATTATTACGGTTATCAGCAATACTTCAAAATATCCAGATATTTTTAAATAACCATACAACTAAATAATAATTAAAGAAAACATAATCATCAAATGAAGCAAAAAACTTATTTTTATTTATCAAATTAAGAAAATAATCACAAAACACCGCTAAAAAAATCGGAAATATTAATTTAAAGGAAAAATAAAATCCATGCGTAATTTCAACTAGAGAATATGTTCGATGTGGGCACCTTGTACAGTTATGCATTTCTTTAAGTCGGTGAGGAAAGCCCTTTGAACTCTAAATAACATGCCGGGATTATTCCTTATTTCAGCACAGTGAAAGAAAATTCTTTTTAACAGCTCTTCTCTAGTTTGTACAGGAGTCGAATAAACAAGATATTTAAGGTGGCCCCTTAGAAAGAAGTCTAAGGGATTTAGATCTAGTGATCGGGTGGCTACGGGAATGGCCCACCCCGACCAATCCAACGATTGGGAAAATGGTTATCTAAATATCCCCTAGCAATGTTGCTGAAATGTAGTGGTGCACCGTCGTGCATTAACCATATATTGTTGCGAATATGTAACGGAACTTCTTCTAATAAATTATTTAAATCATCTCCAGAAACTGCAAATATTTCTCACCATTTAGCCGCCCATCCATGACATATGGTCCAATCAAACACTTCCCGATAATTCCCATCCAGACATTTATCAAAAATTTATGTTGGTTTTTAATCTGAATTATCGCATGTGGGTTATCCTCATCCCATAAGTGAAAATTATGGGAGTTTACTACACCATCCCTAGAAAATCCCGATTCATCTGTAAAAAGCACTTTGCTTACAAATGTATTATCTTCTCGTTGCTTTTGTAGAAACCAATTAGGGAATTCCACTCGTGCAGGATAATCACAGGGTGATATAGAATAAACTTTTTGGAAATGGTATGGAGGGAGTAATTGCTCTTGAAGTACTCTGTGCACCAACGATTTACAAGTATGAAGTGGAGCAGTTCTTGGACGACTTACTCCTCCAGGTTGTGGTATAAACCTACCTAAAAGATATCCAATAATAAGTACACAATTTGAGAAAGCAAGACACAATAAACCTGATTCCGCAGATTGCGATCAACTCGTTCAATAGTTCTGCGATCAGGCAAGTATCGATCAGGGAATCGTTCTGCGTAAAGGCGAGCCGCTTCACTAGCGTTACCAGAAGCTAAACCAAACATTAAATGCATATCCGCATACTCGACAAAAGTAAAATTTGGCATAATGAAATCGACCGCAATTTTTTTGAACTTTCAGATTTGACTTGTGTGTTGACATTTGTTTAATTATGATTGCACTTGGTAGAAGTCAAGTAAAAGGCTCTTTTTCTGACATGGAAATTCTTTATCGATTTTAACTCGGAATTGGTGCGTCTAATCGTGTTAAACTAAGAGTGCCCTTTTTTCGCCAAAGATCTCAAGCTTTCCTAATCCGACGCGAAAATGCAACAAAAGTTATTGTAAAAGTCCATCGTTACCACGCTCTCCCCTACTTTGACGTACCGGTTAAATTATCCACGATTATAAGATAAAATTCTGATTCAGCACATAAACTAGCGATTCAAGAACAACGTGAATCGCTTTTTCCTCACACGTGTCGCTCCTATAGCGCTTAAGGGACTTCCCTGCAGCACGTGTGCTAGACTCATAAAAAAAAAACTTTACTTTAGAACTTGAATTTCATATTTTTATCTTTAACGGTTTCTGAAATATTCAATGAAAACCCATCTTCAGGCTCCCCATTTGGGTGGCTGTAGCTCTCTACGGGGGGAGATAGGAGACATTTTTGTAGGGACTTCTGACCTTATTTTGGTTCAATTTACTAGATCCTTCATTTTTGACCATACCTTTTGGGACACCCTGTGGAGAAAACGATTCCAGGCAGACGTGGTCCAGGGAGAAGGAGAACATCGTGATTGAAAAACTTAAAGCAGTGGTACGAAAAGTCTACGGTTCAAATCTTCCGAACCGCTTTCAATAAAAAGGTTATCATCAACATGATAGCCAATATGAAAACCAACCATCGTTGAACGGTCATGGTACCCGAGGAAGAAAAAAGTATTATTTTACCCGTCTAAGATGAAGGGTAGGATATGAGAAGGAGATTTAAATATATCGTGTTATGCCATTTTTGGGGTCCTTGCGATCGGGGAAGTTTAAATATGTTATTTTTTATTTTTGACCGTAACAGGGACAGTATGCAGAAGGGCTGAAATGTTAACAGGGTAACCTCAGTAGCATTCTCTGACTTTTCCATTTTTTTTACGGGTCTAGCACACGTGCTACAGGGAAGTCCCTAAAGCGCTTCAGGAACGGCATGTGTGCAGAAAAAGCGATTCACGTTGTTCTTGAAACGCTGCAAATTGTACTCGGTGGGAAACACAGTCCTGGGCAAATTATTTCAAAGGGATAATGTTCTCCACATAAAAGACTGCTTAAAAAGCGGGGAGTAACAAGCTGAACCTCATACGGATGTGAAGTATTAGCGCAACGTGTATTTCTAACATGCACCGGTCTCGGAGGAATTAAGCGGGCTACATCCTTCGTACACTTTCCATGGAAATACTTGTAGAATAGTCGCCGACCGGTCATATTTACGTATTCTGATGAGTTGTGAGCTGGCCTATCAGCCCTCGAAGGTACTCGGTGGGAAACACAATCCTGGGCAAATTATTCGAAAGGGATGATGTTCACCATATAAAAGACTGCTTGAAAAGCGTTGTACGCGGAATAACAAGCTGAACCTCATACGGATGTGAAGTATTAGCGCGACGTGTATTTCTAACATGCAACCTCCTGCTCTCTGCGGATATTCGTCTGAGTAGTCGATGTCCGAGCGTTCAAAGTGAATGAAGAGATAAGCGTACCGTCACGTCCAAAGTTCTAGATTGGATTCCTGGTCTTTTCCAGCAGATCGTTAATGTAAATGAGAAAGATAGTAGGACACAGTATGGAGGCTTGGGCACACCGGCGTTGATAGTGAAGGTGTTAAAAAAAATCCGTCGACCGCCACTCATAAAGAACGCTCTCTGAGGAAACATGAGAGCCACAAACAGAACTTTTCAGACATACCATAAGAGCGTAGCTTACACGGTCGAATGCCTTGGATATGTCAAGAGCAACCGCTCGAGTTTCTCCAAAGTGTTGAATTGCGTTGTTCCAAACATGTGTTACCTAAGTCAGAAGATCTCCTGTTGATCTATATTTACCAAAGGCATATTGGTGATTGCTAATAATGTTGAATCCTACAAGATATTTTAGAAGATGCTGATTGATAACCTTTTCCATGACTTTCGATATTATTGAAAACAGTGCGACTGGTCGGTAGTTATTTGGCAAGATCTTCTTGCCTATTTAGGTATCAGCCGAACTGTGGCACATTTCCAGCAGGAAGGAAATATTCCCTTTCTGTAGGATAGGTTGAAAAGTCTACAGAAAACTGGTGTTAGTTCCCTCGCACAGTTTCTGAGAATTATGGCAGTATTCCGTCAGCGCCAGAAGCCTTTTGGTGTCTAGCTTCATTAAAATACGTTTTATGATAGTTAGTTAGAAAGCTAATTTTAAATATGTATAGGATTCTAAGTTAGGGAAGAGATATCTATAATATATATAAAATGCAACGTCTCTCTGTCTGTCTGTCTGTCTGTCCGTTAGTGACCTTATCACTGGAGAACCACTTATCCGATTTACGTACTTTTTTTTTTTTAAATATACTTATGTTCTCTGGCCAGGTTATAGGCTATATTTTATTACGATAGGTAGCATAAGGAATGAGCAGTGACAATAATAGTGAGTGAAGTCGGAAAAAAGTTTGCTGCTAGCGCGTTTCCTTGCAATATACAGCCTAAACCATTAAATATGGAACAATATTATGTAGCAGAGAATATCTTTAATCTATAATCTATAATATATATAAAATGCAATGTCTCTCTGTCTGTCTGTCTGTCTGTCCATTAGTGCGTTTATCACGCGAGAACCACTTATCCAATTTATGTGTCTTTTTTAAATTCATACATATATTCTTTGGCCAGGTTATATAATAATAATAATAATAATCTATATCTATAATATATATAAAATGCAGCGTCTCTCTGTCTGTCTGTCTGTCCGTTAGTGCGCTTATCATTGGAGAACCACTTATCTGATTTACGTGCTTTTTTTTAAATCATTCATATGTTCTCTGGCCAGGTTATCTATATATAATATATATAAAATGCCTAAATATTTGTTTAATTTATAATATATATATAAAATGCAAGTCTCTCTGTCTGTCTGTCTGTCTGTCCGTTAGTGCGTTACGTACTTTTTTTTTAAAACATACATATGTTCTCTGGCCAGGTTATAGGATATATTTTATTGCGTTAGGTAACATAAAGAATAAGCAGTGACGATAATAGTGAATCAAGTCGGAAGAAAGGCTACCGTTAGCGTGTTCTCTTACAATATACTGCCTAAACCATTAAATATGGAACAATATCATGTTGCAAAGAATACAATATATATATAAAATGCAACGTGTCTCTGTCTGTCTGTCCGTTAGTGCACTTATCACTTGAGAACCACTTATTCGATTTACGTGTTTTTATAAATTTATACATATGATATGTTCTATATAATTCGATATAAGCCTAGATAATGGGAGATAAGGTGAGATAATGGGAGATAAGTATAAATAATGGGAGATAAGCAGAGATAAGTCTAGGTAATGTAAGTTATGGTGAGATAATGGGAGATAAGGAGAAATAATGGGAGATGAGCAGAGATAAGCCTAGATAATGGAAATTATGTAGAGATAATGGGAGATAAGGAGAAATAATGAGAGATAAGCAGAGATAAGTCTAACTAATGGTAGTTATGGTGAGATAATGGGAGATAAGGAGAAATAATGGGAGATAAGGAAAAAATATTGCGAGATAAGTCGAGATAAGCCTAGATAATGGGAGATAAGGTGAGATAATTGGGGATAAGTATAAATAATGGGAGATAAGGAGAAATAATGGGAAATAAGCAGAGATAAGTCTAGGTAATGGGAGTTATGGTGAGATAATGGGAGATAAGGAGAAATAATGGGAGATAAGGAAAAAAATGGGAGATAAGGAGAAATATTGCAAGATAAGTCGAGATAAACCTAGATAATGGGAGATAAGGTGAGATAATGGGAGATAAGGAGAAATAATGGGAGATGAGCAGAGATAAGCTTAGATAATGGAAATTATGTAGAGATAATGGGAGATAAGGAGAAATAATAGGAGATAAGGGGAAATAAGGGCAGATATTTTATTACGTTAGGTAACATGGTACAATGAGCAGTGGCGATAGTAGTGAATCAAGTCCACGCGAGCGGAGCCGCGGGCACGGCTAGTTTTCTAATATAACTATTTTATATCATCCTGGAAGTCATTTTCTGTAAGTTAAGAGTGCTAAATAAGTAGCTTTAGATTTACTGGAGATGCAGTGTAATAGAAAATTACTTTATAATATATTGCTGATATAGCTAAGAGAATGAATTAGTTAAAAATAAAAAGCAATTTTTTTTTCTCGTAATTAAATATTTTAGATTTACATCTTTTAGTTCATTTACTTACTCATTCTTAAAATATTTTTGTCTTTTTCTTATAAAACGATAAGAAAGTCTACATAGTATCAGTTGACTTCTTTATCGAAATTCGTTTTTTATATCTCAAAAAAAATTAAATATTTTAATGATTAAAATTCAACCTGGAGTATGCTCCAAATTTAGAAATAAATAAAAAAAATGGATATTTCATCATAAATGGAAGAAAAATTCAATATAACAATACCTTAAAATTTTGTTTTAATGAAATTTTTAAAATTGACATTTTTCTCCAAGGTTTTAAAGAAAGAAATATAAAAATAAGTAACCCATTTTAATACTGTTTATATCACATCTCTATTTTTTAAGAATTTTTTAAATATTTAAATATGAATATATTATTATTAATATTGCTCTACAATGTACAATAAATGTAAACTCAATACAAAAAGAAAACATATATTTAGGTAAATTACAAAAAATTGTTCAAAAAAAGTATATATAAAACTAACTTTAAATAGTTTAACAAAAGAGTTTTCCCTTCTTGGGCGTTTTTTGCTTATCCTTAACATTCTTTTCTTTTTCTTCGGAAGATTTTTCCTTAGCCTGATCTGATTTTTTGTCGTTCACACTTTTCTGTTTTTCCAAAACCTCTTCTTGCCCCTTTTGAACTGTATCCTGTGTAACCTGGACGATCAGTTCTTGAATATGAAGCCTTCGTTGCTTAACAGACTTTCCCGTTTGGGTAATTGGAATAATTCTGTATTTCGACTCATTTTCCTCAATAGGGGGAGCCAAGACCAGCAACACTCCATCATTTGACAACTCGGTTGTAATTTGTTTCATATCGTAGTTTTTCGATATCACATACCTCCGTATAAACTGCCTTGAAATGAAACCATGCTGATCCTGCCGTTCCTCGTGCTTGCATTTGATAATTAGCTCATTATCATCCTCATTTTCTAATATTTTAACATGAATTTCTTCAGGTCTGAATTGTTGTACATCAAGGATTACATGGAATTTATCTTTTGGACAAAGTATTGTTGATTCGGCATCTATATTTGGTAGCCAATTTTTTAAGCAGCCATTCATTGGTTTTTGTTCAACGGGCTGTGGTCGAAGATGGGGGTTTGCCAAAGTGAATATATCCCAACATTTTGAAGGCAAAAAGGGTAATAGAGCCATTTTAATAGTTACTTGAACTACAAGAAAAATACTAAAATGATATGAACAACTTATATTTTGCACTGTCCCTTTAAAAGCCAACTAGCAACTACTCGTGGCAAAGCGAACGTTCTAGAATTTTTGGTAGGGGCATCGCCGTTTCAGTCGACCTTATTTATGCATATCTCCTCTTTTATGATCGTGTAATAATAAAAGAAAAATATATACTGAATATTAACAATAAATATAAAAACAGAATAAACAGTTTGATTTTGCTTGGCTTGAAAAAAATGTTCAGAGGATATTAGGAAGAGACATGACGCATTTTGGTGAATTTTTAAGGCCAAAATTGAATATTAGTTTATTCCATACTTGCAGAATGATGATAATTTCTATAATTCTAATCGAAGGCTTAGAGTGCATGACTGTTTGTTTAACTAATTTTCTTTTCTTTAATATTTCGGTACTTTACACGGTGACCAATTTTAGATGCCCGACCCTGATTTATGGAAAACTGGATATTTATTTATTTTTTAAATGTAGAATGGTATAATGCATGTCAAGGAGTATACTGACGTATTTGACATTTGCTAGTGAAAGCGACCCTGGACGCCGCGACGCCAAACAACTTTTTTTTCCATCGACATATCTTTTGTAAAAACTGCGTCGGAAAGCCTTAATTTTTTTCAACATTTTTTCCTTAAATTGTTTTTCTAATTTGTTTTGCAAAAAAGTTTAAAATATTATTTTTTGGTCATCGCGGTTGCCATGGCTGGCACGTTTGGCGGTTTTCAAACAATCTATCTAGTAGGCGGCTATCATACTTTAATCTGACTATTCAATAGAGTTAAACTAAGTAAACGGGTGTGTTAGCTTCTGGTTGAAGTAGTTTCCCAGGCTGAAAAAGTAGATATGATTCTTATTTATGGAGAAGCAAGAAGAAATTCTTGTGAAGCCGTTAGACTGTATGGAAAACGTTACCCCGGAGGGTACATATATTCCGGATCACACTATGTTTTGGTGTTGTTTTAATAGATGAAAAAGTAGCCAAAATTATGCAATAGTTTCGCAATATCCATATAATTCAAGCAAGCAAGCAATTGAATGTATCTTGTGGGGCTGTTTAGAAATCTCTTAAAACTAACAAATACTATGACTATGAAATCATTATTAATTATATAAAATAATTTTCATAAATTACATAAAAAAATCTTTTTCGTATCTTTATTCAAACCTTATAGAAAAATCAATAAAGTGATTTATCCACTACTTCCGTTGCAAAAATCGTAGTTCTGAAACGAATAATAAATTTGACTTTCACATAATAGAAAATAACCTGAACAGAGAGAGAGCTTCAGAGATATTTACAGCTGAAACCTGACATTTTCCTTTGCATACCATTTCGACATATTCGCGGGCTTAAGGAAAGCCTTTGATACTGTGACAAATCTAGTGAAAATATCAGCATTAAAACAATATAGGATTGATTACAGATATACCAAACTGATAAAACATATATATAATTATGCAATAGTCTCGAGCTTGATGAATCCACAAATGAATACCGTATAGATTGCAGAATCAAGCAAGGAGGTGCAATTACACGACTTTTTACGACTGTACGAGGGTTACCTTTTAAGTTTCTACAAAAACAATGAAAGAACAAAAAATTGTTACAAATCGTTTTATTATTTCTTAAAATATTCTCCTTTAAGATTTATACACTTTTGCATGCGTTCGAACCACTTCTCAAAACATTTTTTCCATTCTGAAGTTGGTACTTCAAAAATATGGTTTTGGAAGGATTCAACAGCTTTTTGAGGTGATGAAAATCGCTGTCCATGCATTTTTTTTGACATTCGGAAACAAAAAGAAGTCGTTAGACGATAAATCAGGTGAATATGGGTAATGAAGCATTAATTCGCTGTTTTTCTCCGTCAAATAATCAATTGTTTGAGGTGCTGTGTAAGAGCTGGCATTGTTATGATGTAGAATGATGTGACGTTTCCGATTGTTTTTCCTGATTTCATCGATGACTTCTGGCAAACAAATTGTTGTATACCATTCAGCATTAACTGTTCTTCGATCCTCTAAAGCAGTGGTTGCAACATATCCAGTATAACCAAAGAAACAAGCGATCATTTTCTTGGAAGTGGTTCTCGAACGAACCACTTTTGTCGGATTCGGTTCATCATTCATCAGTTGATTTTTGCTTAGTTTCCGACTTGTACGAATATATCCAAGTTTCATCTCCTGTTACGGTGTTGTATACATATTTTGCATGTCCTTGATCAAATTTTTTGAGCATTTCCTTTCACCAATTGACACGAGCCTGTTTTTGAGTTTCGATCAAATTACGCGGAATCCAACGGGAACAGATCTTTTTCACAGCTAACTGTTAATACAAAATCGAATGTACTGCAGTCTTCGATATGCCTAAGGATGCCTATATTTTACGGTACTCACATGCCGATCCACTTCAATCATGTTGCGCACTACATCGATATTTTCCAGAATAACAACCGATTTTGGTCTACTTTCACGAAATTCATCGATGATGGAAGCACGACCATGCAAACCAATTGTAACAGTCTTTTCTGATAGTGATTCATTACCAAAAATTGTACAAAATAATTCGAGCCATCCAACGAAAACCTTCACGTGAAATTTCCATTTGTTCACAAAACTGTTTTTTTAAACGCTCACTGTAAACAAACTCCTCGGCCAATTTCTAAGCTACCACTGCTTAACAATAATAAATGTCAAATTTTGCAACAATCGTAATGTTACCTCTCAATAGCGCCATCTAGTGGTCATTTGTAAAAACTTAATAGGCGGCCTCCGTATTAAAGTACGTATTTAAACAACTTAACTGGGATGGCAAGGTAGTAAATATAAGTGGAGAATAATTAAACTATCCACGAATCGCCGATGACATCGTTATAATCACTGATCATCTGGGTGAGGACCAAAAGATACTAGAAGAACTAAAACAAGTATCGGTAGACATTGGTTTAAAAATCAACTTAAAGAAAACTAAGTTCATCATAAATTCAATCACCAGCCATACCAGTAGAACGAGATAGCACAAGCATTTGTTTACAAAATTGCAATCGACAAGGATAATTACACATGCAAAATTAAGCACTGCATTGGATTAAGATAAGCAGCTTTTGGTAAATTAGCAAACATCCTCAAAGATAATTTACCAACTTGTTGAAAGAGTAAGGTAGGGACAATGCATTGTATCTCTACGAACATATGGTGTCGAAACTCTTACGTTGACCAGACACTCTGTCAACAAACTAAGAGCAACGCAGAGAAGCTACCAAGCACATTAGAGCCAGAACAAAAATAAAAGTAAAAAGAGATGAGCTCGCCATATAGCCTTGATAGATAACAGGTGGGCGAAAATCTGTTCGAATGCCGACCTAGAGCAGATAAAAGAAGCCGCAGACCACCAACGAGATGGAGCTATTATATAAAAAAAAATAGTTAACGCAGCACAGAAACTACTCGAAGACATTAGAGGAGGTATATAACTAACAATAGATGCAACTGGTTGATAGGTGTTTATAATGATGATGACCATTTCGCCAAAATTGGAAATTCATCAACTCCAATAGATCCTATATAAATATTTTTTTTAAACCTTTTTCACTCTCGTTAAACCCTTATAACCCCTCATATATTGCCTTTCTTAGAAGCTCAACTCTCATATCAATTCAAATTCAGAATTTCTGTTTTGTTCCATCAAATTTTTACCTTTAACTCCATCTATATAGTACTTCAAGATTGATGATAATGACATCAAAATAATAAAAGAAATATTCTAGGAACAGTCAGCTGAAGTGTGCAATAATAGTGAGCTATCAACAGAGTCCTTTAACGTATTGAAAGGAATCCATCAGCAATGCTCACCCATTTTGTTAAATATCTATGTCGAATTCAGTTAAGGCTAAACAATCAAAAGCGAGGTATTCAAGTCACTGACATTCTATTACGTATTATTCATAAAGCAGACGATACTACAATCCTAGCTAACAACCTCAAAATTCCCAATAAGCTTACTGAATGTGGTGAACGATACAAACTCTCTTTTCTGGTATGGTCTGAAGTAGAATTACGTCGAAAATGTACTAAATGGTCCTAATGACTAATATAACCTATATTCTACCTCCATTTTCAAAGTTATTTCCTTCTTTGTTTCAATTTTCTAAAGTTATGGGTTTAATTTTTCTCACTAATACCAATAATAGTCGATAAATATCAGTGACTTTTAAATAACCTAATAGTATATGAGTAGTAATTAATTTACTTATTTATTCTTTATAGGTTGCTGTCGATTCGATTGAAGGAGAAGCTGATGAAGGAGACGAGTATTAAACATGATGAAGAACCCAGATATACATTTCCAGTGTTTTTTTAAAAATATTTTATTAAATAGAACTTCATTTAATTGATAAATAATAGATTGTTTAATTTCCTTGAGAAGCTTAAATGCATATATTCGATCCAAGCTAGAAATATCGTTTTCGATTGAACTTTTACCTCGTCTCCCTTTTTATCCAGGCGACGCACAGTGTGTCTATAAAAATCTTTAAGCTTTGTTTTTGCATAGTTGTCTAATTTTATTAAAATAATTTGACATAAATTCAATTTTTTTTCTAATTTTAAGCAAAACACTTTTTAGATTATATTATGGTATAATTTTAGTAATTAAGTATATTTATTTATGTTTTAAGTTTATCAGTCAGTTTTTGATGTAGTGTATGGAAACACTTGCAGTTCAGCTTATATCAAAAATTTGATAGAAAAAAAAATATCACGATTTTTATTTATTTATTAATAATAAGAAAATATCCTACCTAAAGTGCTTTATTAATTTATAGGTTTTTTAACAATGTAAGTTTTTCAATAAATGCGTCAATACAATGTTTTAAATTTATATTTATTATTTAAATACAATCACCTCTTCTTTACTTTATGGGCATAACACATGCTCAGCAAGAAACTCCCTAAAAAAAGTAACGATTCGCTACTGTTTGCAAAGGATTCAGTCTTGCTCGTCGGCCTACACTAGTTGATGTTGTGAATATTAAAATCTCAAAGAATGACAATTGAGACACTTGAATATCTCTAAAAAATTGATGGTGTTTGTGAGGTAAGCGAAAACTACCGCTGGTGGTCTATAAAGGCAGCAAATGAACCATGAGGCTTGTTAAGTTGATTTTAGTGTTCCGTACGGAACACTTATGGAATTATTTCGGTATCCGTCTGTCTGTCTATCTGTCACCTCCGATTTTCTCCCAAATGACGTGATATATAAAGTAGGAATTTGG
Source organism: Pachyrhynchus sulphureomaculatus (assembly GCA_019049505.1). Classification (NCBI taxonomy): domain Eukaryota; kingdom Metazoa; phylum Arthropoda; class Insecta; order Coleoptera; family Curculionidae; genus Pachyrhynchus; species Pachyrhynchus sulphureomaculatus. Next base: position 166,471,957 of record CM032454.1, on the reverse strand, counting down.
CACAAATATTGGAATTGATGGCCCAATCAGAGCCGTGTAGCTTTGAAAGTTAAATTTTGACTTAAGGGGTTAGTCTTGGGGAGTGAAATCAGAAGTGAAAAAAAAATTACCAGGTCATCGATTTGGGTGTCAAATCAAAGCTTGTGATAACAAGAGGTCAAAAATATATATTATGTAATACTTGCCCACATTTTTCGTTGTATTATTTTTAGAAAATGGCCAAAAATTGTTCGCTCTTCACCTTATCTTGAAAAGTACTGATAAAAAAATTTTGAAAAAATTCTGGAATAGTCTTCATAAAGTGTAGATTGAGCGAAAATTATATTCTGGTATAAAACTATGTGCCTGCTACCGATCGCGCATCGCTTCTATACCGAGAGAAAATAATTTTATTTTATTTGTTTATAATTCAACAAAATATTTTGGTAGTAAATTGTTTTATACTTTTACTACTAGATCCTAAATTGAGCTAGATTAATTTATTGCCTATTAGGTAGCTAAGATGGGATGGGATAACTGTTATACATCATTGACTTAGAAATAACATGAAAATACATTTCATTTTAAAAGCAATCAGCGTATGGAACACGTTGTGAATGCGAATAGCGAACTCAACAAATGGTGATTTGGAGAAAATTGCAATCAAAGTTTTTTAGCGCTAAGCGAACTCCACGAAAACGGCATACATACCTTGTATAATTTTATTCTTACTTTTTGAACATCAGGTAACAAGTTTCTGCTCCCCGCTCTCTTTTATACTCAATCATTACCGTTCTCCCCAACATATGTCAATAGCATAACTTTAGCAAACGTAGCAAAAGTTAAAGATTTTTACAAAAAATTTATTTTCATAACACAAAAAGTATCTCCTTTTGCAATAAGGTGGCGGCACTATTGGTCAAACCCCCTCTCGTCTCCACTATTTGCTTGACCGCCCCCCTGACATCCCCTCCATGGTAAAACAAATTTAAAATGAAACAAATTTGAGATTTTTTTTTAAACTAAAATAATAAAAACCGGCCAAGTGCCAGTCAAATTTGCGCAATTAGTGTTTCGTACGTTGATTGCTTTGAAAATAAAAATTTTTGTTACGGAAATATAAAATGATCAACGACTTCACAAAACACACCCCAAATGAGTTTTTCAACAAAGTTTGTGTCCGAACTTTGTTGAAAACTGATAACTTTGAAATTTTTGTGTTTTTTTATATAACAGATAAATTATTAAAAGTAATGCACTCGTGATAATTTTCGTTCAATCTACACCTTGTGGAGAATATTCTAAAATTTTTGTCAAAATTTTTTGATCAGTACTTTTCGAAAAAAGGGGAGGCAGCGATTTTTGGCAGTTTAAAAAAAAAAATTACAAAGAATTTGTGTTTTCACAAGCTTTCATTTGATACCCCATGACCTGGTAATTTTTTTTTTCACTTCCGATTTCACTCTCCTCAAGTCAAAATTTATTTTCAAAACTACACGGCTCTAATGAGGCCATTAATTCCTATATTAATGTTAAATTTCAACTTTTTGTGTCAAATAGTATCGGAGAAAATGGGTGTGACGGACAGACAGACAGACACCGAAGTGATCTTATGAGTGTTTCGTACGTAACACTAAAAACACTTCCAAAAGAAACTCATACTTAAATAATAAAATTAGAAAATGTGCGTTTAGTCGAATTCCACCTGGTCGTCATCGTTTCCCTCATCTGGATTCAGTAGGCGCGATTTAGGTTAACCGTCCAGTACGTCTGGAAGCTGTCGTCTCCATGGTAGAGGCAGGCAGTAAGTTCCTGACGTCGTTCAACTTGGCATGATTCACAATGACAGGAGAAAACACACCTCAAAAGCTTTTACGAAGGTTGATTGCGCAAGTTGAACGTAAATTCGTTATACGTGTCAGCTCTTCTCTTTTGAAGTTTTACCCAAGTTCTCACACCAAAGTTATAAGTCTTGTTTACGAAGAACTCCGCCTTATTCTCCTCTGTGTATTCGAACATTTTCCCTTCGAAAAACTTTTACCCGAAAACTGAGAGTTTGTAAGGAATATTTGAAGGGCGTTGCAGTCTAAAATGAAGTCCTGAGTAAAAATAATATAATGCTCTTGGCTGTAAACATTAGCGCGACGAATGGCTTTCTCAATGTGACCAACGTCACGGTCACATGGCGGATAGAAGTGCCCGGGTGTCATAATGTATTGAATCAAATTTATCTCGATGAATGAACGCCAGATTGGCTATAACAACATTTAAATTTTTGTTTTTCCCTGTACAGTTATCACTGAACATTACCTTCCTAATGTTTCTGTCAACATTAAACAAGTAGTGTGTAAGGCAACTAGGGATTTCGCAAGGACCCTGTTTAACGACATCTTCATTCCACACGTACATTGTCGATATCTCAGGTTTGATGTGGATGCCAAAGTTATAGGTCCACACCCTTTTCTTGTAAAATTGTATCCCACTGGTCAATTTGGGTGTTGGAAAGGCCTATTGTAAGTCAAACACAATGGCAAGGACAGAGTCATCATTGTTTCCATTGTTAGTCCATGACTTTATTAGAGCCTGACGAACTCTTACTCTTGCCAGATGGAGTTTTTATCGTCTTCAAGATGTGCTACTTTCCGGAGAGATTCTGGGTCACCTCTTCGCTTAAAGTTTTCTTTGGAAATATCTATTTTATCACAATAGTTACATGTGTCAGATCCAGGAGGCTCATAGCCAGTATTGAAATCTCTATTGAAAACTTTACGGTAATAATGTTTAGCTAGAGGATGCTGTCGAGAGTAGAACTCTAGAAGCCAATTTTGTAAAGTTCGTATAGCTTATTGATGTTTAAACCAATAGGCAAGTATTTGTGATGAGTGCTTTTGGCTCCACTTTAGTGACTGGACTTAGTGGCCATTGACATTATGTATTCCTTTACTTTGCTCTTGACGTTCTCACTTACTTTAGTTGCAGGCTTTTTTTGATTGATTAAGCACAACTGTTCCTATTGAAATGACTTTAGCCACTACAGATCTAACTCTTATCTCTGTTACGCCATGAATGTTATAAAATGTTGTATGGCAAACATTATGTAAATCATCTCCAACTCGTACAGTATAATCAATACGCCGGAGAGTATGACTGGGTCTACCTTTTACGAAGGATATTTTTACATCCTTGTTGGAAACTAGTTTCGATATGTAAGCATTTTGCAGGTCATATTTCTTCAGTCCCCAAAAGGAATCGGAAACAGTCTGCACATTATCACGGCCTACCTTGTGAAAACAACCACAAGTACATGGTTCACCAATTTTACGAGCTGTAACCACAGCTTTTGAGTATCGAGAGACTCTTCACTGATTTCCACGATTTAAAACTTTTACGGCGTTGTCGAGAATAGCCAGACACTTCTTGACCCATTACTGAACACAAATACGCAACAAGGTTAAAAAAAAAACTACAACAAAATGCAAAAACAGTGAGAACTATTTAGTAACAGTAACTAGGGCATGATGTGATGAAACAAATGACAATGAAATTAAATAGGTAGGTAATGAAAACAAACAAACAGAGACAAGATTCATCATATCCGCGGCATATTAGGTGACAGAAAAGGTCAGAGTGGGGGGCATGATCAGAGCCAGTCAGAGTGAGCGGCTGTTGAGTTTCCCCTTCGTATCTGCTTGTCTATTGAAGATTTCGGAGCACACCAGTTACCAGTTACGGAGCTATTTTACCATTTTTGAAAGAGAAAAAAGGTGAATTCAATCATAATATTTTGTAGGAACAATCATGGGATTCTAAAGAATGAAATCATGAAAAAAAGAATGTTTTCTGTCTTATGTTGAGTTCGCTCTTCGTATTCTCAACGCCTCGCATAGAAGTATGCAATTTAATTATAAGTCTATTTTAGAATGTACTAAAATTTTACTTATTACAATTTTGATTTATTTATTATCCATTAGAAAATGTTCTACCTAAAGTGCTTTATTAATTGATAGATTTCTTTATAATGTAAATTTTTCAAATAAGTCAACAAAATATTGTTTTAAAATGGTGTTTGTTTTTTAAATATACTCACAGTAAGTCAGCCGAGTTTGTTATGTCTTCGTGATTACGTTATGATAAGCATGTGTGATACATATTTTGTGTTAATTTCCTTATGTTATCGAGTAGTTCAAACTAGGAAAAATTGACGAAATTTTCATTAAATTATCATTTACTTTAAAATGACAAAGATATCATTAATTCTTATTAATCTTATTGTCAAATTTTAAATAATATTAATCAATATAATGAAGTAAAGTTAAGTATACAGAATATATAACTGATGGAAATGTGAAAATGTACAGCCCAGCTCTTGAACATACAGTTCAAACCCCCATGTGACTTTCAGATGTTTGGGTCACTTAAAGAAGCATTCGGAGATCAGCTGTTTGAGAGCAACGGACAGGACAATGTTCGTTCGCAAACGGTTGGACGGACGTACAACATATTTCTGCAAGAATGGAATAAAAAAATCCAGAAAGTTTATGGACAAAGGGGAGGATTATGTAGGAAAATAACGAAAATATATTTTGGTTTAATTTCGTGACGAACTCTCCTTTGAATAGAATTTAATAAAATGCCGCGTATCTGTGAAAACACGGAAGCAAACTGCCTGTAAAGTCAAAAATTACAAAAATCCCTTGATATTAAAAATATTAATAGTTCATCTTATAGTTAATAACTTTTGCATCAATAAATAATAAAAAATTGATGGATGTAAAAACTCTAACCTGATTTCTACCACTCTGCTGTCCGACGTAAATCCGACAGATGCAATGTGGATTTTCTTCAAATGACAGATCTTTCTATAAGCGAGCCGATCCTAATTTTCTTTTGGATACTTAAACTACCTATACCTTAAATAGTGTCAAGTTTAAGAATTTTAAACTGAAAAGGTAAAAATGCTTTCAATTTATCTATATAATATACATAAAACATCTGTCTGTCTGTCTGTCTGTCCGTTAGTGCGCTTATCACTGGACAACCACTTATCCGATTTACGTACTTCTTTTTAAAAAACATGCATATGTTCTCTGGCTAGATTATAGGCTATATTTTATTACGATAGGTAGCATAAGAAATGAGCAGTGATGATAATAGTGAATGAAGTCGGAAAAAGGCTTGCCGCTAGCGCGTTCCCTTGCAATACACAGCCTAAACCATTAAATATGAAACAATATTATGTAGCAGAGAATATCTATAATCTATGATCTATAATATATATAAAATGCAATGTCTCTCTGTCTGTATGTCTGTCCATTAGTGCGTTTATCACGCGAGAACCACACACGATTTACGTATCGGAGATAAGCAGAAATAGGTCTAGGAGAAATATTGCGAGATAAGTCGAGATAAGCCTAGATAATGGGAGATAAGGTTAGATAATGGGAGATAAGGAGAAATAATGGGAGATAAGGAGAAATAATGGGAGATGAGCAGAGATAAGCCTAGGTAATGGAAATTATGTAGAGATAATGGGAGATAAGGAGTAATAATGTGGTGGATAGATATTTTATTACGTTAGGTAACATAAGGAATAAGCAGTGACGATAGTAGTGAATCAAGTCCACGCGAGCGGAACCGCGGGCACGGCCAGTTATAAAATAAATAAGAAACTTTTGAATTTAAAGTAGCAACATTGTGACAGTTATTTTCAAAATTCAAATCAGTTGTTTTTGAGGCACAGCAATGAGGTCTGTTTTGGATAGCTAGAGTGTTGGTGTAACAATCGGCGGAAAAAAGCTCAGTAACCTTAGATATGCAGATGATACTGTTATACTAGCAACGTCAATACAAGACCTAGAATCAATTATGGAGCGCCTTGAAATCACTAGCAAAAACTATGGATTGACAATTAATGTAAGTAATGATTGTTAGTCGTAATGAAGATCTGTCACACATAAATGAAATTGCTGGTTTCACTGTTATAGACTATTTCAACTATTTGAGATCCTTGATCAAAACCACAATCCTTCACAAAATAAAATAACCGTTCAAGTGCAAGTTGAACTTGCACAATTAGTGTTCTGTACGTTGATTGTTTTTAAAATAAAAATTTTTGTTAGGGTGGTATAAAATGATCAGTGACTTCACAAAATACACCCCAAATGAGTTTTCAACAAAGTTTGTTTCCAATCTTTACTGAAAACTGGTGACCTTGAAATTTTGGTTTTTTTCTATACCAGATAAATTATTAAAGATAATGATAATTTTCGTTCAATCTATACCCCGTGGAGAATATTCCAGGGTTTTTTCAAAATTTTTTGATCAGTACTTTTCGAGATAAGGTAGAGGACAGCGATTTTTCACGATTTTTTAAAAGTAATACGAAGAAAAGTGTGCGCAAGTATTACATTATATATATATTTTTTACTCGTGGTTTCACAAGCTTTCATTTGACACCACACTCGATGACCTAGTAAAAAATTTTTTTTTTCACTTCCGATTTCACCCCTCAAAACGAATCCCTTAAATCAAAATTTATGTTACAAATGATCAATGACTTCACAAAACACACCCCAAATAAGTTTTCAACAAAGCTTATTTCCAATCTTTACTGAAAATTGATGACCTTGAAATTTCTGTTTTTTTATATACCAGATAAATTATTACAGGTAATGCACTCGTGATAATTTTCTTTCAATCTACACCCCGTGGAGAATATTCCAGAATTTTTTCAAAATTTTTTGATAAGTACTTTCCGAGATAAGGCGGGTGGACAGCGAGTTTTCGCGATTTTTTTAAAAATAATACAAAAGAAAAGTGCGCGCAAGTATTACATTATATATATATATATATATATATATATATATATATATATATATATATATATATATATATATATTTTACTCGTGTTTTCACAAGCTTTCATTTGACACCACACTCGATTACCTAGTAAGAAAATTTTTTTTTCACTTCCGATTTCACCCCCAAAACTAACCCCTTAAGTCAAAATTCAACTTTCAAAACTACATGGCTCTGATGAGGCCATCAATTCCTATATTACTACCAAATTTCAACTTTCTACGACAAATAGTTTCGGAGAAAATCGGGTGTGACAGACGGACAGACAGACAGACGGACAGACAGACGGACAGACAGACGGACAGACAGACGGACAGACAGACGGACAGACACCGAAGTGTTCTTATAAGTGTTCCGTACGGAACACTAAAAAATAACCGGTCAAGTGCAAGTTGAACTTGCACAATTAGTGTTCCGTACGTTGATTGTTCTTGAAATAAAAAAATGTTGTTACGGTGGTATAAGATGATCAGTGACACAAAACACACCCCAAATGAGTTTTCAATCTTTACTGAAAATTGATGACCTTGAAATTTTTGTTTTTTTTATATATACCCGATGAATTATTAAAGGTAATGCACTCGTGATAATTTTCGTTCAATCTACACCCCCTGGTGAATATTCCATAATTTTTTCAAGCTTTTTTGATCAGTACTTTTCGAGATAAGGTGGGGGACAGCGATTTTTCGTGGTTTTTTAAAAATAATACAAAGAAAAGTGTGCGCAAGTATTACATTATATATGTTATATATATTTTTTACTCTGTGTTTTCACAAGCTCTCATTTGACACCACAATCGATGAAATACTAAAAAAAATTTTTTTTTGACTTCACACCCCAAAACACCCCTTAAGTCAAAAACTACACGGCTTTGATGAGGCCATTAATTCCTATATTATTACCAAATTTCAACTTTCTGTGACAAATAGTTTCGGAGAAAATCGGGTGTGATAGATAGACAAAACAGACGGACAGACAGACAGACACCGAAGTCATCTTATAAGTGTTCCGTAAGGAACACTAAAAACACAAAGTTAAGGTTGTTATCTAGCCTTATATTCCTCATAGCAACTTACGCATCGGGAATATGGACCATTAAACATGCTGATAAAAGACGAATCGATGCGTTTGAGATGTGAGCATATCGAAGAATCCTCAGAGTATCATATACCGAACACCGTGCTAATATAACTATTCTCGAAAGCATAGTATACATGACCAAGAAAAGGTAAGAAGACCTTGCCAAATAACTACCGACCAGTCGCACTGCTTTCAATAATATCGAAAGTCATGGCAAAGGCTATCAATCAGCATCTTCTAAAATATCTTGAAGGATTCAACATTATTAGCGATCACCAATATAGCTTTCGTAAACATAGATCAACATCACATCACATAGATCTTCTGACATATGTAACACATGTTTGGAACTACGCAATTGAACACTTTGGAAAATCTCGAGCGGTTGCTCTTAACATATCCAAGATGGACTCTTGGCTAAGCTACGCTCTCATGGTATGTCTGAAAAGTTCTGTTTGTGGCTCTCATGTTTCCTCAGAGAGCGTTCTTTATGGCAGTCGACGGATTTCTTTCTAACAACTTCACTATCAACGCCGGTGTGCCCCAAGGCCCCATACTATCTCCTACTCTCTTTCTTATTTACATTAATGATCTGCTGGAAAAGACCGGAAACCCAGTCTACAGCTTTGCAGATGACAGTATACTTATCTCTTCATTCACTTTGAATGCCCGGACATCGGCTACTCAGACGAATATCCGCAGAGGGAAGGCGTTCAACATAACAAAGACCTGGGAGAAATCCTATCTTGGGGTGACAGTAACCAAGTGGAATTTACGCTACAAAAACTCAGGCGGCAGTTTTTTCTAAAAAAGTTAACATTGCTGAACCCAACATAGTTATGGCGGGGCACTCCATTCCTTTAACATCGTCACTTAATTTGTTGGAAGTTAATTTGGGAGCAAATATGTCATGATATGAACATGTCGCAGGCATAGCAAGAAGAGCTTCTCAAAAGTTGAGAATACACAACCACTGTTAATTCTTTACAAAGTTCAAATTTGACCAACTATGGAATACTTCTCCCATGTTTGAAGCTCCGCTCCCAAACATACATTGCATTTATTGAATTCTATTCAGAGAAGAGTTGTTCGTCTGATTGGAGAGCCAGAACTGACCAGCGCACAGTGGGGAAAAACGAAAAATCGTGTTTCAAAATTGTCCAGAGCCTTCAATTTTGGTTCGATTTGGACGATTTTTTTTTAAATTGAAGCTTATTAAATTCCGAACAAAGTTGTCGGAGCCGATTTTTCAATTAAACTTTTGTTTCAAAATGGTGGACGTTGGTTTCTGATTATATAGCGACTGAGACACAGAAAACGCTTACAGTTTCAAACCAAGTTGTGCCACTGTTTAGCAATAGCAGCCACTTTTTTGCTACAACAGCAAACAATGTGGCTAGTGCAGCAAAATATTTAGCTGTCCCTATTTTAACAAAACGTTTTAGCTGTTGTAGCCATTTTCTAGCTGTGTGAGCTGTCCTTTTCTGCGTGTATCGCTGTTTTTTGTATCTGCTAGAAAATTGTCTACGATACTTAAAATTTACAGCAGCAATATTCTAGCAATAACTGCATGAAAATTTAAATCCCGCAACTAAACTTGAATAACTTGAATGATCTGACTGCCACAGTCTAAATGCCACAGAGAAACTTTCTTGCTCGATTCAATTTTGGCATCCGCCATACTTGATTTGTCATTTTAAGTCAAATGTTGAAACATATTTATAATTAACAACCTTAAAGAAATTATTTATGCAAATGTTATGGATATAAAATAATAATGGTACGTTTATTCATATTTATAATACTTTTATTGTTCATGGCAGCCATTTTGGGTTCATTATTATTAATCTTGTAACTGTGATATTAGATATATTATCTGCGATATAAAAAAAACATACATACACGCATTTTAGCACAACTTGGTTTGAAACTGTAAGCGTTTTCTGTGTCTCAGTCGCTATATAATCAGAAACCGCCATTTTGAAGACGTCCGCCATTTTGAAACAAAAGTTTAATTGCAAAATCGGCTCCGACAACTTTGTTCGGAATTTAATAAGCTTCAATTTAAAAAAAAAAATCGTCCAAATCGAACCAAAATTGAAGGCTCTAGACAATTTTGAAACACGATATTTCGTTTTTCCCCACTGTGCGGCGGCCTTGATTCCTTGGAGCATCGAAGAACAGTTGGCGACTTGAGCCTATTCTACAAGTATTTTCATGGAAAGTGTTCGAAGAATGTAGCCTGCTTAATTCCTTTCTGAGCGGTACATGTTAGAAATATACGTCGCGCTAATACTTCACATCCGTATGAGGTTCAGCTTGTTACTCCTCGTACAACGCTTTTCAAGCAGTCTTTCATACGGAGAATAGGACTGAGTTTCCCACCGAGTACAATTCAAGAACAACGTGAATCGCTTTTTCTGCACTCGTGTCGCTCCTGTAGCGCTTTAGGAACTTTCCTGTAGCACGTGTGCTAGACCCATAAAAAAAACTTTCAAATAGAATTAATAGACAGTATCTGAAATATTTTGGTCACATTATGAGTAAAGGGGATGCCATGGAAAAGCTTGTAGTAACGGGGAAGGTAGAAGGTAAAAGATCAAGGGGATGGGCTCCAACAAGATGATTCATCTAAGTAAAATCTCTTCTTGGTTTGGGATGCACGAGTCAAGTCAGGTCGCGCAGAATCGAAATGCCTGGAGAATAACTGTTGAAGCAGCATCACCGATACTCCTATTGGGATGAAAAGACTGAGAGAGAGATTTGCACAGCTATAAACATAAGACTTCAGGATCAATTTTCTCTTTAATTATAGAGGAGCGCTATTCGTATATCATTATTTTTCTGCAATCACCCCTAATACAACGATTCAGTAATTGGAGACATCAAATTAATCGTAATAATAGTTCATTCTGTATTACCTAACCAAATTCCACAAGTTTTATTCAACTTAAAAATTATTCTATATAATTTTAATTCATTTTGTTGTCAGAGGTAATTCGATCACTGTATGTGTAGATGTCGCTTCTTCGTAGTTTTAACTCCATATAATGTATGGTTTGATTTTGCCACCCTAGTCGTGCTCACGAAAGAAACAATGTAAGAAAGATGCGAATGATTTCATTCATGTTTCAGCTATAGCGCTGTGTCTTGATTTGATTGTTACAACCTAGCGTATGAATGAAATAAAACACATTTTTTTACGTCGAGGTGAGAGGCGACATGCGACAAGCATGAGACGACTGATTTTTTAAAAGGTACAAAGATCAGCTGTTTATTTTATCGAGCAACTCGCGTTAGTCGCTAGTAAGTTTTCGCAAAAGTTACAAAAACAAATGGCGGATAATTTTATAGAAGCACTTATTAGAGCAGTAAAAAACTGTAGAAATTTGTGGAATAGGAGCCACACATATTATTATAGTGGTTTACTAATGATAGAGAGTAGATCTGTATTGCGAGGATTTAGGAGAAACAAGTAAGATTTTAGATGTTTACAAACTTTTATTGAAATAAAAACGTATAATTTAAAAAATATATAAGTGTGTATCCATATGACATTACGCAAACGAAAATAAAATTTGGCACGGATTCACTTTTATTTCAATCTAATAAATTAAAATAACTATTTTTATAATTTTATTTTCCAATAAAAATAAAAACTTTTTCACTATTTATTAGAACTAGTAATTTTTGTGCGGGATGGACATATTTTCACCAATTTTTTTTCAATATAATAATCCCTAACGAAACATCTTCCTGATGATTTTAAAAGAAACTTTCCCATAATATAATTTTAGACCACTGCTGCTCAACCCATAGAAAATGCCATCATCTGTAACAAAAGGCATAAATACTATATCTTATACCGAAAAGCCCGAAAGCACAAGAAACCCGACCAAATATCGATCAATCACCTACGTGCCTCTACAAACTACTGTAAACGAAACAACCTCATAGCGATTCAAGGATGTGTTAAAGATCAAATGAGCTACAAAGGACAATTAACTGTCACCTACGTGATCTGCAATCAGACCTATACCAATAAGAGAAATCATTATGCTCCCTATATAAACAAAAAGAAGGCTTTCGATTCAGTGCCACATGAATAGCTTCTAGATGTGCTAAGGATCTACAGTATTGATGCTGGTACTATAACCTTTCTAGAGCACAATATGCCAACGTAGAGAATTAAGTTCCAACTTCAAGGGTCCCCCAAGTTTTAGACAATTACAGTCAAAATACTAGGAGCTATGTTTCAAGGCGATTTCTTAAGTCTTCTATGGTTCTACTTTGCACTGATTTGGGATTAAGAACAACAACGAGGTGGTTGTAAAGCTAAATCATCTACTCGATATGAAAGAACACCTCGAACACCTGTTCAAGACAGTAAAGAAGTAGGAGTGCAGATTAAACAGAACGAATGCAGCATCTTAAATATAATTTGAGGAAAGGCTGAACTCAATATGCGAAGCACACGATTTAACACCGTTACGGTTAAAGGAACAAAAACTGTGCTATTCTCATCAAATAGACCAACATCTCAAAAAAACAGTCCTTAATAGAAAGAACAAAGAGAGTAGGTGACAGTATGGAGCGCAAGAATTGGTGGTAAAGGTGACAAAAGGAAATCCGTTAACTACCACTTGTAAAGAACGATCTTTGAAGAAACTCGAAGATCATAAACGAAACTTTCCTGACGTTAGCTGAGGATAGCTTAACTAAGAACCTGCCATATAAAATATGGTTAAATGCGTGGTATATATCAAACTCGAGACACTCGATAATGTTCCAGAGATTGTATTTCTTGCATAAGGCAATAAACGCAAAATGGTGATTCTTATGTAATACTTGAAGTTTTTAAGATATAGAAGGCTGCTGCAAATAAATAAATACACTAAATTTCACATGTTGTGTTGGTACATTTTAAACAATACATTTGCTAATTAATTCACCGGTATGTTAATATCGTTGCTTAATCCTGTATATGCTTTAATTTCAATAGTCCTTTGGTCTCTACGGTAAATTATATTAATTAACACATTACCTTGAATACTGGAAGTTATTTAATGAAGGAAATAAAAAAAAGTAATTTTACCACAGAAATAATTAATTAACTAAAATGGAAAGGTATATCGATATTCAGAAGCGGCAATCAGTCTAGTAAATTCAGACATCGTTTCGATTTATTGAAAATTAGAAGTACCTATATATAAAAAAGTTATAAACTGAAATATGTATTTACCATTGTCAGTGGCAACAATATACCTTTAGAACCGACTCGAAGTGCGTGTTTGTGTTGTGAATTTGTACGAGAAATTTGTGTTTTTAACTGTTTCTAGTTTTTTTTAAAGATTTGTCTCAAAATGGGATGTACTGCTAGTGTTAAAAAATATGTTATTGAGCAGTTTGACAAGACCGGTCAAGAAAAACACGATAGAAGGTAAGTTTTTTCATTACTTACCTAAAGTTGGACAAATTAAATACTCCGAGGGTTATTTACAATGCAAGGAATACTGAGTATTATAAAAATTAAAATGTAAATGTAAATATAAAAAAAAATCTATTTTTTGCCTTATATTTTTCTTCTTAATATGACACAATAGAATGGAAAAGGTAATTGATGTCGCGATACAACAGCTAATGTTAGATAGATAAACAGAAGAATATGGGGCCTTGTCCACATCTCGAATTTTTGATACAACCTACGCCACACGAAAGGTCAAATATCAATAAAAAATTACTGGGTAACAACTTTGTTATTAATAAAAAATAATAACATGAGTAAAAATGTTTTTCTACGACTGCTACGAGAATTATATGGAAACACAACATTTAATTATGCTTGCAATTATTGTTTTATATAGGGTGGTGGAATAGTTTTAACGTATGTGTGTAAATATTGCATTTGCTGATTGTACGTCTATCCGTACACAGTTAGACAAGCAAATATATATAGTAACACGTAACACATTTTTTTTTGTAAAATTCGACTTTATTCATCAACATAGTCTCCTTCAAGAGCGATACACTCAGTCCAACGCTTTTCTAACATTTCTATACCTTTCTTTTAGAAGGATTTGTCTTTGCCTTTAAAATGGGCAATAACTTCTTTACTGGAGCAATTTTTTGAGATTCGCGAATAGATAACACAGGGCAACAAAAAAATATTTTTGTTTTGGTGCCTGGGATTTTAGAGCTGATTTTAACTATATTTGGGACGCTAAATCTATACATGCAATCCGTTTTTCTCTATCAGCTCTACTTTTTTTAGATACATCAACTTATCTGGCTTTTATTCAGTATATTCATTTATGAGAGTTCTAAAATTATTATATATTCATTAATGTAGGTACAATGGTTTTATTGTCAGTCTGTAATTGAGTAAATTCCAGGTAAATCTATAAATAGTGGAACCATTGCCTATCAGGTACCTGAACTGACCTTTTTAATCACCTAACTCGGGTAAGTCTCGTCAGTTTGTGCGTTCTTACTAATGAGAGTAGATCGAATTCGGCGTGTTATTTTATGTTAAGAAAAGAGTGTTTTTGTGTTATTGAACAGAATTAAAATGAGTTCAGGTTCCAGTTCAAGAAGTTGTGTAAATCAACCTGATGTGTTTTGCTATATATGCGGAGAATACATGTTTCAACAAAACAGACAAACTGTTACTGACTTTGTAAAGCGAGCCTATCTTGGATACTTTGGAGTTAAGCTTGGTGATCAGGACAAAACGTGGGCCCCGCATCTCGTATGTAAAACTTGTACAGAGCATTTACGGCAGTGGACTACCGGGAAAAGAAAATGTCTAAAATTCGGCGTACCAATGGTTTGGAGAGAACCAAAAAACCACTTCAATGATTGTTATTTCTGTTTAGTAAATACTAATGGAATCAATCGAAATAACCGCAGTAAGTGGACTTATCCCAATTTAGACTCGGCAATACGCCCTATCCCCGCACTCAGATGAAATACCGATTCCAACATTTCATCAGCTACCACATATCTCTGATGACGAATATTTTCCCTCTGATCGCTCTTCTGATGCTAATAAAAGTTCTGATGAACTAACAGTGACTATGAGGGAACGTCATCAGTTCCTCAACGCTTCAATCAAAATGAATTAAATGATCTCACCAGGGAGCTCAATTTATCGAAAAAAGCTTCTGAAGTACTGGCTTCTAGGTTGAACGACAAAAATTTACTGGAACAAGGAACCAAAATTACCTTTTACCGTACAAGAGAAAAAGATCTGCTACCATTCTTTTCTCAAGAAGACAATCTTGTACTTTGTCACGAAATTAGGGGACTCATGAAAGAAATGGGACTTTCTGAATATATTCCAGATGATTGGCGCCTATTTATTGACAGTTCAAAGCGAAGTTTAAAATGTGTCCTTCTACATAATGGGAATAAATATGGTTCAATACCACTAGCTCACTCAACGAAACTGAAAGAAGAATATAATACCATAGCTTTGGTCTTGCAGAAGATAAAGTATTACGAACATCAATGGATGATTTGTGTAGACTTAAAAATGGTAAACTTTCTTCTTGGGCAGCAAAGTGGTTACACGAAATATCCATGTTTCTTGTGCCTCTGGGATAGTAGGGACAAAACACACCACTGGGTTAGAAAAGATTGGCCTCAGAGAGAAAACATGGACGTTGGGGAAAAGAATGTCATTAACGACGCTTTGGTTGAAAGAGAAAAAATCATACTTCCTCCGTTACATATAAAGTTGGGCTTAATGAAGCAATTTGTAAAGGCTCTTGATAAGAATGGGTCTTGTTTTGCATATATAGGGGTAAAAATGCATCAGTTGAGCACAGAAAAACTCAAAGCAGGGATATTTGACTGCCCACAAATAAGACAATTAATTAAGGATCCTGCCTTCATAAATTCAATGAATCAAGTTGAACGAGAAGCTTGGACATCATTTGTTGCAGTTGTAGAAAATTTTCTAGGCAAACATAAAGCTCAAAACTATGTTGAAATGGTTAACAAGATGCTTAATAGTTTCAAATCCTTAGGGTGCAATATGAGTATTAAAATACACTATTTACACAGCCACTTAGACCGTTTTCCAGAAAATTTAGGAGAAATGAGTGAGGAACAAGGTGAAAGATTTCACCAAGATATTAAAGTTATGGAGGACCGCTACCAAGGAAGATGGGACATGCACATGATGGCAGATTACTGCTGGAGTTTAAAAAGGGACTGTTTAAAAAAAACATTCAAGAATGTCGCGGAAAAGAAGCTTTCCAAGTGTTGAGTGACTATTTCATTTCTTCAATGTTTTTTTTTGTTTGTAAGTACGACATAATATTGTATTTTGTATAACTAAAATAAAAATTTCGTATCTACTTTTGTTTACTACACACGGATTTGAGTTACAATAATGTAACTTATATTTCTCTAAAATTGTATATCTTAAAAATTTGAGCTCCTAGGTACAAATGAATATGTTATTTGAATTCAGGACATCAAATTGATATAGAATCAGCTCAAAAAACCTCGACACCAAAACAGCTGTTCCCCTGTGTAATAGTCGCTGGGGGCCAAATGTGGAGAATACGGTGGATGAGGAAGCAATGCGAACTTCAATTCATGCAATTTTGCTATCGTAACCACTGACTTGTGACACGGTGCATTGTTTTGATGAAAGAGCATTTTTTCTTGTTCATCTGGGCCGTTTCTTTGCGATTTCTGCTTTCAAACGCACCAATAACTTTATATAATATTCGCTATTGATGGTTTTTCCCTTCTCAGCATATTCGATAAAAATTATTCGATGCGTATCCCAAAATACGGAGGCCAAAACCTTCCCAGCCGACTGGTGAGGTTTATGTAGAAATTTACATCATGTTCTATGTGATACCGGATTTACTAGTTGGTTATAAAAATTATTCTTTATATGGTGTCATCCCATTAATGAAACTATAATAAAAGTTAAACCCTTTTTTTAACGGAAACAGTGATTTATGGCAATACCAAAAATTTCGGCTTTGAATAGAAAATTATTTGTGTATGTTAGATTTGGGCTGTTTTGTATATTAATTTTTTTAATTAAAACTTTGGACATCAAATATAGTTTGTTTCTACATCAGTAGAAGCTTTTCTAAACTAAAATAGGTAAAGTTCTATTTATTAATTATAGCATGAAATAATAATAAAAAAATATGTTCCGGTGTAAGAGTACCGGTTATTATCAAGTCCTTTTGTTTATGACATAAAATCACTGGTGTATCTACTTAAAACCATAAAATTTCAGGGCCTATTATGCAGTTGCTTTTGTGCAATGATTTACTAGTTTCTATATATTAAACGATTTCTATAACACCCTCTATATATATATATATATATATATATATATATATATATATATATATATATATATACATATATATATATATATATACATATATATATATATATATATATATATATATATATATATATATATATATATATATATACATATATATATATATATATATATATATATATATATATATATATATATATATATATATATATATATATATATATACGAGGCTGGTTTGAAAAGTCCGTGCAAAAATAAAAACTACTTATGTGTTTGGGGTAAACCTTTTTTATTTTTCGACATAGTCTCCTTTTAGGCTTATAGACTTCGTCCAACGATGTTCTAGTTTGTTGATCGATCAATGATTTCTGGAGTCGTAACCTCCACAGGCCGTCCAGAACGTTCAGCGTCACTTGTGCCCATATGGCTAGTCCGAAAATTTTGAAACCACTTATAAACTGTTCTAATCGAAGGTGCAGAGTCACCATAATGTTTATCAAGCTTCTCTTTAGTCTCCTGAGGCGTTTTGCCTTTCATAAAGTAATGTTTAATCACCACACGAAATTCTTTTTCGTCCATTTCTTGAAAATCACTCGACTTCCTTGATTCACACGAATGCCAAACACAAAGAAATAGACCAATATGGCTGAAACTTGGTGTGCATTCATTCAAGAGATGCTACTAACTAAACATGATCTCGATACGCGCCGGTGGTGCCATCTCTCGGACTTTGCACGGACTTTTCAAACCAGCCTCGTATATATATATATATATATATATATATATATATATATATATATATATATATATATATATATATATAATATTTACAGAATGTTATGAAAATCGCTAGATATAATAAAAATGGTATATCTCTGCATCAAAAGTAATTCTAGAAAAATATGGATACATGGCAGCCCTTGTTAATAACATGTGGAACTAATTTAACAGAATCTTAATCCGAAATCATCGCTGCCACTGTCCGACTGATCGTGAATTCAGAACTAATGCCGTATACCTATATTACCAATAAAATCAGGTGGGTTATATGTTTCAGAATAAGTAACAAACAACGTGTCTCCACAGCAATTAAAAATTTCATTACTATATATTAAATACATCAGATATACGTTACAAATTAGATATGAAGAATATTAGCGGTTGTGTTTATTTGTTTAATTAAGTAAACTACAACAAAAATTAACTGTCACTACGGCATCTATAAAACAATTCAAATATTCTCTATATTGCCAATTACCAATTTTTGAAGAAAACGCTTTTTGTTTACAACACGTTTCATGAAGTAAATAGGAACTATTGTTTTTGACTATTGACTGGCCAGCTTTCATTCTCTCGTCAACTCGCCTTAAAAATTTCCTTTCTCGCTCATTCGACATTTTTTAAAACATTTATTGTTAAATTAAGGACAATATTATTAATTATGGTAACATTATTTATTCAGCTTTCAACGCGAAAAAAAATTCCATTAGTTGACGAATGGATCACGAGATATTTTCATTTTCATCACAGCAAATAAACAAACCTGTTTGAAAATACCCATCACATACAGGATGCTTTATTTTGCCATGATTCTGATTCAATGTAATGTTTTTCAACCTAAAATTGTGTGGAAATTAGTTGGAGCACTTGGCCACATAGTATAATTTTAATTTTTTCTGTTGTCTTGCCTTCTGCCAGACAGTCTTCTGATCATATCCCACAACGTGATGAGTGTTTAATAACAAAATTTATCTATTGAAATATGCAACTGATATACGAGGAAGGCTAGAAAAGATCTTGGATTTCTTAGCAGTCTATTCTAAGTTTAAAAATAGATGCAAAATCATTGCTTGAATTTTAGGTATATATTGTCATATTTCCCAAAAGTAGGTTCCCATGTTGGATATATTTATTTATTTTTAATTTTCCTAAAGAGACTTCTGAAGTGGAAAACTTGACTTAGTTATGAGTTACTTCATAATGTAATCGAGTTTCACTTCTTGACCAAGTCAAGTAGGTAGTAAACCCTGATGGGTCAGTAAGGACAGGAGGACTTTAATTTGACTGGCCATAAATTACTTACTTCGTAAACAGTTCTCAATACTTGACTTAAATTTGAGTTAATTTTAAATCTATATATTTTATTTAAATATTTTATTAATAGCTTTTGCTTAGAATTAAACAAATCTTTCACACATAAGCTTTTTACCTTTACTATAACGAATCGATGCATTCTATCCTGTAGAATTGTAATTAAACTAAGGAGGACAGCGAATTGAAGAGGTAAACGCTATGCATTAGTTATACTCTCAAATGTAATTCTTCTATAGTTCATCTACTCCTGAATGTAGGCTTCTTCCAAAACCATCCATTCCCTTCTATCCATTGCAACTTGTGCCCAGGTCGTTTCTTCAATCCTCTCGATGTCGTCTCGCCATCATTTTTGTGGTCTTCTCATACTTCTCATGGTCTCCCTTGGTCTTCATGTTAACAATTTATTAATCCATCTGTTCGGATCTTCTTTCACAATGTTGCCCGCCCATTGTCACTTCATCCGCGCTATTTTTACCAATATACCGAATGTATTGGAAAAAATAGGTTTTGTTCTTTCTCGGATATGTTTATTTCTGATTCGGTCTCTAAGGCTTATTCCAAGCATGGCTTTTTCCATTGTTCTTTAAGTGATTTGGAGCTTGTTAGTCGACTTGCAAGTTGTTGTTTCCGTAGTTTCTAGACCATAAGTGAGAACAGGCATTATACAACTATTAAAGATTTTCCTTTTAAGATTTATTGGGATAACTGGTGACTTCGTTATATGTCCCAGTTTACCGAAAGCTGCACATCCAAGACTTGTTCGATTGAAGATTTCCGCATTTTGGTTCTCTTTTTAAAATGTAGTTTGGCTTCAAAAATTACCGTCAGCGACGCCTCTGGTTCAAGTGATACTCTAGATGTATTTTCTTATGAGCGTGGTACATAAAGTTTATGTGCTGCTTTTGTAAGAACAAGGAACAATGTGATGAACGAATTGAAAATTATTTTATTTTTATAAATTGAAATGGTCATGAGATTCTTATACCTGATGCTTAATTGATAAAGCCACCTGTTGTTTTAACATGTTTTAATTCATTTTAACTTGAAAAGATGACAGCGTTCAACCATAATACATATGTAACACGTAGGCTGAAAAGTTTTTGATCTAGCTATTTAAAACACATTTTTTTGCAAAATTCGACTTTATTCGTCAACAGAGTCTCCTTTCAGAGTGATACAATCAGTTTAACGCTTTTCTAACGTTTCTATGCCTTTCTTGTAGAAGGATTTGTCTACCTCAAAATAGGTCTCAGTTTCGACGATAACTTCTTTATTGGAGCCAAATTTTATTTCTGCGAGCATTTTTTCGAGATCTGCGAATAGATAATAGTCGTTGAGGGCAAATCTGGATAATACGGTGGATGAGGAAGCAATTCGAACTTCAATTCATGCCATTTTGCCATCGTAACCATTGACTTGTGACACAGTGTATTGTCTTGATGAAAGAGCACTTTTCTCTTGTTCATTTAGGGCCGTTTCTTTCTAATTTCTGCCTTCAAACGCACCAATAACTTTATATAATATCCTCTTTTCCCTTCTCAGCATAGTCGATGAAAATTATTCTATGCGCATCCCAAAATACAGAGGCCAAAATTTTCCCAGCCGACTGTTGTGTCTTTGGTTGCTTCGAGTTGCTTTCACCAGCTGCTGTCCGCTCAGCTGACTGCCGATTTGATTCCGGTGTATAGTGGTGGAACCATATTTCATCCATTGCCACATATCGTATGAAAAAATCCTTTTAATTGCGCTTAAACAGGTCCAAGTAGCGCTCAGAATCATCAACACGTTGTTGTTTTTGATCCACTGTGAGCAAACGCGGTACCCACGAGCTTTCTCATGCCCAAATGTTCAAACAAAATATCACTAACACGTTCTTTTGATATATTTAGGGTGTCAGCTATCCCACGCAAATTCACTTTACGGTGTAACCACCTCATTTGGGCGTCCAGAGCGTTCAGCATCATTTGTGTCTGTACGACCGCGTTTAAATTCAGCATACCAATGAGTGATTTTCCAGGGGCAGAGTACCCGTAACACTTATTAAATCATTGCTTTGCTTGAACGGATTTTTTCCCATCAAAAAAAGTGTTTAATTAATACACAAAATTCGATTTTTTCCACTGTTTCGAAAATAACAAAAGTAGCGTCATTAAAACCTCTGTAACTTGTAAACTAATCGTCGAAATGTCATGAAATTTTGACACCTATCATTTGAAGGTTGGTACTTCCTAAAAATCGTATGAATTTTTTGAAAAGGGCGACATCTATGTGTCAGACCAAAAACTTTTCAGCCTACGTAATATATATGACTAATAAGTTACAGCAATAGTTAAAGTGATATAAAATCAACAGCACACATTAAAAGCTTTTTTAACTGTTTAATATTTAAATAAAAACCGGCAAAGTGCAAGTCGGACTTGCACAGTTAGTGTTCTGTACGGTGATTGCTTTTAAAATAAACCATCTTTACCTAGGCTAAGTTATTTAGGTCACTGATATGTATATATTTTAAGATCTAATATATATTTTCACCTTTTTTTAGTTAATGTATAGTAATTATAGTTGTTTAATAGCCAATAAATCAATCTAGCTTAATCTAGAAACTAGTAATAAAAATGCAAATATTTACTACCTAAATATTTGCTTAATTTTAAACAAATAAAATAAAATTATTTTATCTCGGTACCTAATGCTTAAAGTAGTAGCTATTAGTCCCGGTGCAATTCACAACTTTCTACTAAATAAACCTTCACCATTTTGTCAGTCAAATAGTTTTTTAATATACAAGATTTTTTGATCAGTACTTTTCGTGATAGAGTGATTTTTGACAATTTTTTAAAAATAATACGAAGAAAAGTGTATGCAAGCATTACATCAAATATATTTTTTTGAGGTCGTGTTTTCACAAGCTTTAATTTGACACTCCACTCGATGACCCGGTAAAACTTTTTTTTGTCACTTCCGATTTCACCCCCCAAAACTAACTCCTTAAGTCAATATTTAACTTTCAAAACTACACTGCCTTGATTGGGCCATCAATTCCTATATTTGTGCCAAATTTAAACTTTCTAAGTCAAATAGTTCCGGAGAAAATCGGATGTGACAGACGGACAGGCACCGCCGTGATCCCATACGTGTTCTGTACGGAACACTAAAAAATTATATTTTACTTCCCTTAAGAGTTTGGAAAAGGCTTAGTTTGGTTCTACTATATTCTTTCTTTTTCTGTACATTCCGTGCCACGCCCAGCTATGTAGAAAATTCTACTCTTATATAGTTTCAATTATTAAAAATAATAAGACAAAACAAAAAAATCTCATTTTTAAGCAAAATAAGGCACTTTTCTGTGTGACGGTTTAGAATCTCTGCGAACGCTGCATCACTACTAAACAACAATCCAGCGTTAGTCAAAGTTCGGTAAAAATCAAACCCTTTTGCCGAAAAATTGGCTGAGATATTTACTCCCAATCGGGGGCAAATAAATCAAGAGATGACCAATACTGACAATCAAAGAACTGAAAGTATCACACCAGTTACCCCTAAAAAAGTAGCAGATGAGGTAAAAACTAGCTTGAACCCAAAGAAAGCCCTAGGATTCGACCTCGTTACAGGAGAGATCTTAAAGCATCTACCTAGAAAAGATATAGTCATCCTGACCTACCTCTTCAACGCAGCTTTTAGATTAAAACATGTCCCGGCATGCTGAAAAGTATTGTAGAAATAATAATGCTGCCAAAACCAGGAAAACAACCTAATGATGTACAATCCTACAAAACTCTTTGAGAAACTACTGCTTAAAAGACTGAAACCAATAATAGAAACTAATAACCTAAGCCCAGATTACCAATTTGGATTCAGACAAAAACATTCAACAATAGATCGAGTGCATAGAATAACCAATATTATCGAATGTGCCTTGGAAGAAAAGAAAGTCTGCTCGGCAGTCTTATTAGACATTGCACAAGCATTCGACAAAGTATGATATAAAGGCTTAATACACAAATTAAATAAAATGCTCCCAAGACAATATGTAGAGATATTAACAACATACATCTCGGACAGACTCTTCAGAATTAAACAAGAAGAAGAATACTCGGATCTACAAGAGATAAAAGCGGGGGTGCCTCAGGGTAGCGTACTGGGTCCTATCTTCTATATGTTATGTACTAATGATATATCGGGCTTAGAGGTGGCTAGGTTTGCAGATGACATCGCACTACTTGCAGTAAATAAAGATCAAGAGTTATCTACTGGGAAACTACAAATAGCCATCAATGTAATACTTGAATGGACTAAACAATGGAGGATAAAGTTAAATGAGCTGAAATCCATCCATATCAATTTTACAAATAAACTACTAAAGACCCACTGCGCCATATGAGAATAACGCCAAGTATTTATGCATGACTCTAGACACCAAACTTAGGTGGAAAGAGCATGTAAAAAAGCGGAATTAGCCCTAAAATATAGACAGCACTATTGGTTGATTGGAAGAAACTTCAAACTATCAATCTCCAACAAATATATATAATTAGATCTTAAAACCAGGATGGCTTTATGGCATCCAGCTTTGGGGCTATGCCAGCGATTCCAACACCAAGTGTATCCAAACATTTCAGAATAAGGAGCTAAGAAACATAGTGAATGCTCCCGAACTTCCGACCTTCATAGAAATCTACGGATTCCAACCGTTAAGGAAGAAATCAAAAGGTTTGTTGAAAAGCATGAAGCCAGGCTTCACCTCCACGTCAACGCAGAGGCTCTTCAACTGCTGGACAACCCATACCAGGTCCGAAGATTGAAGAGGAGAAAACTATGTGATCTTGTGTAGTGTGTTGTGTATAAAAGCAGAGCACAGTGCGTAAGTGAAATGCAAATAGCCCGAGAAAAATCTAGAAGACCTCAGTGGATGGACTCTAGCTGATAACTACATAGATTTAAGAACTGAAATAAAAAGTATACAAAGTCTAGTTTTAATTGCAGGCACAGCAGTGCTAATTTAAAAAAAAATCCAGCGCTAGTCAACGTGACACGTCATATATGTATCCAGAAGATGGAGGGGCTCCTCTACAATAGCTCTCAAAATAATAGACTAGCATATTATGTGAAGATTAAGAATATTTTTTCAAATGGGAGCTACAGATTTTTTGTTGAGCTGGATTTAGTTATTCTAATGTTTTTTTTTTGGTTAGTAGTTTTGGTTCCTCTTAATTACTTTTGTATTTTAAGAATAATGCATATAAAATAGTTTTAAGGACTCTACTTCAAGAGACGCTATTTCAATCGAAAGGCTATTTCAAGAATCCTGCTTCAATTTTCAAATGTCTTTACTGTAAAGATAATCAAACAACAAGCGAGATATTACCTCTATCACAACAAACAAGCGAGATATTACTGGTATCACCTCTGTCACAACTGTTTTAGTGACAAATTACTTGAATTTTCAGTTTCATTACATAATGTATCCCTGAAAAAACGACCTTCCGAAATTTTTGCATTTGCTTATCTTTGAGTGTCCCAAGATCAAAAATACACAGTTTCCTATTTAGGACTGTTTGTTGGTCTGTAGGCAGGACAAATCTCGAACGAAATAAAATATTCAAAATTTATATTTGGTGAATTCATAGTATTTAAAAAACCGGTCAAGTGCAAGTCGGACTTGCACAATTAGTGTTCCGTACGTTGTTTGCTTTTAAAATAAAAATTTTTATTACGGAGGTACAAAATGATCAATGACTTCATAAAAGGCACCCCAAATGGGATTTCAACAAAGTTTTTTTTCGATCTTTACTGAAAACTGATGACCTTGAAATTTTTGTTTTTGTTATACACCAGATAAATTATTAAAGGTGACTCGTGATAATTTTCGTTCCATTTACACCCTGTGGAGAATATTCCAGAATTTTTTACAAATTTTTTGATTAGCATTTTTCGAGGTAAGGGAATGAGGACAGCGATTTTCCGCATTTTTTTAAAAATAAAACAAAATTTAACTTTTAAAACGACACGACTCTGATGAGGCCGTCAGTTCCTATATTAGTGCCAAATTTCAACTTTCTATGTCAAATGGTTTCGAAAAAAATCGGATGTGGCAGAAGGACAAACGGACAGACAGACGATCTTATAAGTGTTCCTTACAGAAAAGAAGTAATATCGCATCAGAGGAAGAAAAAAAGGAGTTAGTTAAATATTATATAGTTTTAATACTATTATGAGAATTTTTCCTGGATTTTAGTTCATATAATGGACAAATATAAGCATAATGCTTCTCAAACATATAAGGGGTTAATAGGGTAGGGTAGGAGAGGGATTAGAGAAGTTACTTACTATTTATTGCTCTATTCTTTAAACCGTCTGGTCCCAGTTCAAGGTACAAAAAAATTGGATGTGATGTAAATTAAATTAAAATTTCCTACTTATTATTTTGCCTCTCCTCGGTAATCTAAGGTCATGCTTCAAATCTATCTAAGAAATGTTAACATTCCCTCACGCTTCATACAGAGTGTGTTAAATAAATGAGAATGATAATAAAACAGTCAACATTGAAGTTTTTACTGATTATGATTTCTTTTTTTTTTTTGGGTAATCTCTATATAATTATTATGCTAATTAATGCTTTATCACATTTTCGAAAGACATGATCGCAAATTCGGGTATAAATACCAAGCTTTCAAACAACCTTGTGTATTATTTAAAAATCTGTGATAAACTTATTAAGGTTAAAAGTGGTGCTAGATCTACGACAGCCAGAAAAATGAGTACCAAAATTTCCAAATATTTTACTCAAACATTTGGAATTGAAACGAAAGAAAATAGCGCGGCGTACACGTAAGTTGTTAATTTTGTAGAATCTTGTAGAAATGGTTTACAATAGATGAATAGAAATTGGCAGTTAGTCAAATGTAGAAAAGTAATATAATTTTTGCACCTAATACCTAGAATATAGTTCTAAAAAACCGATCAAATACAAGTTAGTATCCCGTTCGGTGACTGCTTTTAAAACAAAATAAAATTCTTACCTAGGCTAAGTTAATTAGGTCCCTGACATGTATATGTTTTAAGATCGATTATGTATTTTCACGTTATCTTAGTCAAAAAGGTATAATAGTTATAGCATCTTAGCTACCTAATAGTCAATAAATCAATCTAGTTCAATCTAAAGTCTAGTAATAAAAGTGTAAAACAAATATTTACTACCTAAATATTTGTTTAATTATAAACGAATAAAATAAAATGTCTTAATACAGCAACGACGAGCGACCAATAATGTACTTGAAAGTATATTAACAGTACCTCCATCATTGTCATGTTTTTTATACCAGAAAAATTATGAAACGTAATGCACTCTTGATAATTTTTGCTCAATTTGTACTTTATTTAGACTATTCCACAATATTTTCAAAATGTTTTGATTAGTACTTTTCGAGATAGGGTGGATGGACAATGATTTTGGGCCATTTTTTTTTTAATAATACAGATAAAAGTGTGTATAACATCATATATATTTTTAAACTCGTGTCTTCACGAGCTTTCATTTGACACCCCACTCGATGACCTGATAATTTTTTTTTCACTTCCGATTTCACCCCCCAAAATTATCCCCTTAAGTCAAAATTTAAATTTCAACACTACACAACTCTGATTGTGCTATCAATTCCTATATTTGTGCCAAATTTCAACTTTCTATATCAAATAGTTTCGGAGAAAATCGGGTATGACAGACGAACAGACGAACGGTCAGTATATATTTTTCAATTATTATATTTCACTACAAACTTGCTTATCAAACTCGTGGAACAATATAATTAGTAAACAACTATACTGTAGCAATTTGGATGAATCCACTTTTTCAGTAAGCTTTTGTTTGTTCATAAAAAACCTCTATTTAAGGTGAAGTTTTCTACCATGATATAATGAACCAATTTTTTTAGATCGGAAAAATAACTTTTCCTGCAAATATGCAGTTTTAAAATAAACACAGAATTCGACTTCGTCATAGTAACGTTTAAAATATTAACCAACAAGCAGAGGAAGTGCCTGAGGCATAAAAGTATATGAAAACTGGCATGTCCTTCTACATATCCCTTTTGTTAAAGTCAGAAATAAGGAAAAAATAATATAGTTTTCAAAATCAATGACTCAAAGAGTCCCTAATAGAACTACAACATGATATATTTGAAGTTTTACCCCCTTCCGTGACCATTTAACCCCTTATATTTTGCTATCAATAAATATGGTTAAAATTTCTTCATTATCCAACTAAAAACCAGGAAAAATTCTCATAATACTATTGAAACTATACAAGATATATCAGCCCCTATCACCTCTTTCACTCCCTTCCCTTGACGTGGTATTACTCAAAAACTACAAATTATTTTCTTACTAACAGTATTACACAGTGTGTCCTAATATATATTAATATTACAAAAAAAAATTATTCTTGATAAAAAGTTCTGCATCAGATGGAAATCCATAATCAAGCATCAAAAGTTTAAAATATATGATGGTATACAGGGACAATAAAAAAATAATGATTTATAATGAAGAGTAAAGTGTGTTTAAATTTAAATACAGAGCAAAATATTAATTGAAAATGTTAATAGGAACTAAAAAATTATGCTCACGTTTAGATTTGTGGCCTTCCTAGTTAAAAATTCAAAAAAACTTCAGTAAACACGTCAGTAATGGTTGGATTATTTATTGAATAAAAGAAAACGAAATTACTACAAGTTTTAGGCTGAAAATAAATGAACATATCATCGGAAATACCTAACAACTGTCAATAAACTTAGTTCCTATTGACATTTTCAATTAATATTTTGCTCTGTATTTAAATTTAAACACACTTTACTCCTCATTACAAATAATTTTTTTTATTTTCCCTGTATACGGTCAAATATGTTAAACTTTTGGATTTTGGATATGGGTTTCCATATGATGGAGAACTTTTTATTAAGAATATTTTTTTTTGTAATATATAAGATAAACTTTTTCTCCATTTGTATAAAAGTTTTTGAGACTCACTGTATACGTATAAAACTTTTAAATCGATATTACAGTTCATTCGAAAGTTACGATGCCACCAAATAGGCAGATAGACTGACAGACCGCTAAATCGATAGATCTATAGAAAGATAGACATGCCGACGCAAACTGGAAGCCAGGTTTTTCTGGATGTAGAGTTTCTGAAAAAATACAAAAATCTCAGGAGGTGATTTTTTTTTTACAAGTACTTCCCTTAATGAGAGATATAAATATAAATCTTATAAACCTAAGAATTCATTCATTAATCATTAATATAAAATTATTAATATAAACCAGAGATGTTCATCATAAGTAGTCAGTGTTGGACTATTTATAAAGGTTAGATTAATGTGAAAATGTCGTAGATTGGAGCAGATTTTCTGATTTTCTTGTGGGTATTAATGAAAAAAGGTTTGCGCAGAAATAAAAAGTCAATGCTAACCTTTACCTTACTTTGCGTTTATAAAGTCTGTCCAGTAGCGTCACAAGGATAAAGAAACGGGATGTATATGGATACACAGGGCGTTTCTCTAAAGAAAACACTTAAGGCAGAGTTATGACAAATAGGAGGGAGGCGCCAAACGACAACCGAGGGGTAAAGCCACTTGATGAAGAAGAACCCTCTAACTCTAAACACATAAACTTTTCCCAATACTATAAACTGAATAACAATGATCACGGGTTGCAGATTTTTTACACAAAAGAACCTTTTCATAAGGTGATACTTTTAAAACTTACATCCATTTAAAAATCGATGAGTATGAGGGGGAATGGGGATTTTTTAAAGAATCCTTTTATATAATTAACTTAAAATATTTAAACCTCATTTAAAAATCAACGAGGGATGTCACATCCATACCGAGCGAGATTTTTTTTTATGGGTCTAGTACACGTGCTGCAGGAAAGTCCCTAAAACGCTCCAGGAGCGGCATGTGCGCGGAACGTTGTTCTTGAATCGCTGTAGAGAGATATATGCCCGTCTGCTCCTTTCCCCTTTCCCCGTGGCTATGCACCGCTACGGTGTATTGTAATGGTATTTTGTTAAGAATAATATGGTGCAATCGATCGAATCAGTCATTTTACTAGAGAATACTTATCCTATAAAAATCAATAAAGACCCGAAAAATAGTGTCCATTACTAAAAATAGCACGTCATTCATGAAGCAAACAATAGATTTTTGGGGTAGAAAACTGTGTAATTGTTTTTTTTGTTCTTGTTTTGCCTATTTTTTATACTTATTCCACGTTTGGATACAGACTTCTTACAGTTTCTTTCATCTTCATCCCTCTTTATTAGTCCACACTCGAGTGCAAGTTTCTTGGTTCCTACATTATTTGTTATGGCCAACCTATTAAAATATTATTTAGATTTAATTAAAATCGTTTCTACTCCAGTCGCTAAGCAGCGATCACTTATTTGTCTTTCTAACACCCTTAAATTATTTTATTTAGGTTTACATTGCTTCTCAGCAGACCTTCAACTGAAACATTTCAAATTTGTTTATTCTGAGAATAATAAAAGGTTTTTAGGAGCTTCATAGGAAGAAGACCATAGGTAGTAATCGAATTCGCAGATGTATCTTAAAAGGTCTGCGTATGTTGAAATTATTTATATTCGCAAACATTCGCACCCGAAAAATCGTCTCGGAAGGAGTTTAACCATTCTCTTATACATCCCACTTAGAAAATCAAAATTAAACTAAAATCTGAGTAAGGGCCCAGCAGATGCTGGTCTAATGCCCATATCCACTTCCTGCGCTTTTACCTTTAAATGCATATTTTTGTCGTTTATTGAGAACAGTTCCAGTCTACCACTTTACTCTGACTCAAAAATAGAACTGTGATATAAGTTGTTTTTATACGAGGGCCGCCTTTTAAGTTTTTGCAACGATCACTAGATGGCGCTTTTGAGATGTGACATGGTAACGGTACGACGGTAGTTGTAAAATTTGACATTTGTTATTGTTAAAAGAGTGATAGCTCAGAAATTGGTCGAGTAGTTTGTCCATAGTGAGCCTTTAAAAAAACAGTATTTTGAACAAATGGAAATTTTACGTGAAGATTTTCGTTGGATGATTTTTTACGATTTTAGTAAAGGCCTAACTCAACAACAAAGCGTCGAATCGCTTTGTTCAACTTATAGTAACGTATCATAGTCAGAAAAGACTATTTACAATTGGTTTGCAGAATTTCTTCACGGTCGTGCTTCCGTCAGCTATGAATTTCGTGAAGGTCGACCAAAATCGGTTGTTGTTCCAAAAAACATCAATGCTGTGTGCAACATGATTGCATGTGACTTACAGTGAAATAGAGGCATCCCTAAGCATATCGAAGTCTGCAGTATGTTCGATTTTGCGTGAATATTTAGCTGTGAAAAAGATCTGTTTCCGATGGATTCCGTATAATTTGACCGAAACTCAAAAACAAGTTCGTTTTTTTTTTTTATGGGTCTAGCACACGTGCTGCAGGGAAGTCTCTGAAGCGCTTCAGGAGCGGCATGTGTGCGGAAAAAGCGATTCACGTTGTTCTTGAATCGCTGTAAATTGTACTCGGTGGGAAATTCAGCGCTGGGCAAATTATTCTAAAGGGATGACGTTCTCCATATAAAAGACTGCTTGAAAAGCATTGTACGCGGAGTAACAAGCTGAACCTCATACGGATGTGAAGCACCAGCGCGACGTGTATTTCTAACATGCACTGGTTCGAAATAATATTCCCAACTTTTGAGAAGCTCTCCTTGCTATGCCTGCAACATGTTCATGCCAGGACATATTTGCTTCCAAACTAACGCCCAACAAATTGAGCGACGATGCTAGGGGAATGGAGTGCCCCGACATAACTATGTCGGATTCAGCAACGTTAACTTTTTTAGAAAAAAAACTGCCGCCTGGATTTTTGTAGCGTTAAATTCCACTTGGTTACTGTCACCCCAAGATAGAATTTCTTCCAGATCTTTGTTAAGTTGAACGACCTCCTGCTGTCTGCGGATATTCGCCTGAGCAGCCGATGTCCGAGCGTTCAAGGTGAATGAAGAGACAAGCGTACTGTCATCTGCAAAGCTGTAGATTGGATTCCCGGTCTTTTCCAGCAGATCGTTAATGTAAATGAGAAAGAGAGTAGGAGACAGTATGGAGCCCTGGGGCACACCGGCGTTGATAGTGAAAGTGTTAGAAAGAAATCCGTTGACCGCCACTCGTAAAGAACGCTCTCTGAGGAAACATGAGAGCCAAAAACAGAATCTTTCATACATACCATAAGAGCGTAACTTAGCCAACAGTCCATCGTGCCAAACACGGTCGAATGCCTTGGATATGTCAAGAGCAACCGCTCGAGAGATTCTCCCAAGTGTTCAATTGCGTTATTCCAAACATGTGTTACATAAGTCAGGAGATCTCCTGTTGATCTAAGTTTACGAAAACCATATTGGTGATCGCTAATAATATTGAATCGTTCAAGATATTTCAGAAGATACTCATTGATAACTTTTTCCATGACTTTCGATATTATTGAAATTGAATTAAAATTGTCAATTGATGTAAGGAAATGCTCAAAAAATTCGACCGATGACATGCAAAATCCGTCAACAACGTCGTAACAGGAGACGAAACTTGGATAGATTCATACAATTCAAGATGAACCTACACGTTTGTTCACAAAGCCCTTTCAAGAAAATGATCGCTTGGGTCTTTGGTTATACCGGACATGTTGCAACTATTGTTTTAGAGGATTGAAGAACAGTTAATGCTGAATGGTATACAACAATTTGTTTGCCAGAAGTCATCGATAAAATCAGGAAAAACAACCGAAAACGTCGCATCATTGTCCTTATTCACCTGATATATCGACTTCTTTTTGTTCCCGAATGTCAAAAAAAGGGGATTTTCATGACCTCAAGAAGCTGTTGAATCCTTCCAAAATCATGTTTTTCAGCTACCAACTCCAAAGTGGAAAAAATGTTTCTAGAATTAGTTCAAACGCATGAAAAAATATATAAATCTTAAAGGCTAACATTTTGATAAACAATAAAATGATTTGTACCAAAAATTTTTTTTTCTTTCATTGCTTTTGTAAAAACTCAAAAGGTAGCCCCCCTAGGGCGTTTAAGATTCTATAAAGACTTTCAAACTCATGTTAAAAATGCGACGTCGTTGTTGCCGGTATTCGATTGCTGAAGTTACTTACGAAAGGCGTTTCATTATTTAATATCGAAAGAATTATCAATAAATAAACGGAAATATTATTTTTATAGACAATAAAAGATAACAGAAGTTTTGCAGTTGAATTTATTGCATTATTATATAAAGTTATCGTATGTTTAATATTTCAGATAAAATTTATCAAATAATTACATAATTAATAGTTAAATAAATAAAAAAGATATTTAAATTCGCATGCATGGTCACATACAATATTAAAAGATCAGCTGTAAAATAAAATGTAGTAGAGTCACCTTATGATATAGCGTGAAGGACGAAATTTGCAATGATAATCTAAATTAATATACTTATATAATAAATATATTTTACTTATAATAGATAATTCTAAGAAGATTCTGGTGAATAAAGATTTCTTACAGACCGTTCCTATGTCCTCAATATTGTTTACTCTGGTCCTAGAAGATGCAATGAAGGAAAAAAATTGGATGCGAAGAGGCATTGACAATAATGGAAATAGACTCACTCACTTGAATTTCGCAGATTCGTTGTTTTTGCACAAACAAAAGACGAAGTTTTTTTTTTATGGGTCTAGCACACGAGCTTCAGGGAAGTCCCTAAAGCGCTCCAGGAGCGGCATGTGTGTAGAAGTGAAATGATATATATGAAACTACAAATAACATAGGGTTAGGTTTGAACAGGTAAAACGAATCAAGATCTGGAACTAAATAAAAGGGTACAGATATCATGGGCGGCATCTGCTAATGTTAAAGATGTATTGTTACTTAACATATCTCTATTCATAAAATCCAAAATTTACAATCGATGCATTCTCTCCGTAACAACATATGGTGCAGAAACGTGGCTGTTCATGTGGTAGATCTTAGACAAGATCAGAGTCAACCAAAGGGCCATTGAGAGGAAAATATTGAGAATTACTTTAAGAGATCGAAAAAACAGTGCCTGGCTTAGACAAAAAACTAAAGTCGAAGATGTCGTCGGGAAAGCAGCCTCATTGAAATGGTGCTGGGCTGGACATGTTACCAGAAGTACAGATAACTGGAGTGCCAATCAATTATGACCGAAATGCTCGAGACAAAAAAATCATTTTTTTGACTTAGTTTAATAAATTGTTAATAAGCAAGAGGGATCGTTTTATAAACGAGAATGCGTTGGCACAGATACCTTAAAGTGCACAACCATAATCTTAAGAACTTCCCTTCAGAATCACCTGTGTTAAACCTTGGTGACTCGGAACACTACCAGCGAAAAGTTGGTTCGAAGTTAGGTGTATTTCCAGGGCACCTGGAAATAAAGTACTAGCTGTGACAAAACGATTTTTCCTATTTCTTTTAATCGCGAATCAAAATAATGTGATCTCAAATACGGATGCACTACATTCGCAAAGGCCGGGTTATTTCATTTCTGTACCAATTTTCAATTAGCCGTTTCTTCTTCGGCTCGATCCTACTATTGCTTAATAATAAATTATCTTTATCATTCTTGTTAGGGATCATTACATCTGGAATATTACTTTTGCCTTTTTAGTAGTGTCAATAACCAATACCCATTACGCGTACGCGTACGTTGAATAAGTGCTCTCTAAATTGCAACCAAAAATAATCACAGCAATTGTAATGTAAAAAGTATAACCTACAGACCATTTTTAAAAGGTAACCATATATATATATATATATATATATATATATATATATATATATATATATATATATATATATATATATATATAAGTAGTAGGTCATCTGTTGAGTAACTCTTCCGATTAATTAGGAAACATAATTTTTCCTGGCACATTTTCGATGGTTTGTGGCTCTATTTGGCAAATAGCTGTCCGTGGTTTGTTTCTGGTACATCTCCAAAATGGTTGGCTGATCACACGATTACCCAACTTAGTGCGCAAAAGATCGATTGTTTTACGACTGGTGTGGCAATGTGCGCCATTCTGCTAGAACCAAAGCGCCTCCAACTCCAAATTGTTCAATTGCGGCCTCAAAACATCATTTATCATCTCTCTGTACTGCATTCCATTCGCCGAAACTTTGTTGCCAACTTCATCTTCAAAGGAGAAAGGGCCAATAATGCCACTACTCCAAAAACTACACCAAACAGTCACTCTTTGAGGATACATTGGTTTTTTTACAACTACCTGTGGACTTTCAGAACCTCAAATGAAAATGAGCTTCGTTCGAAAAGGTGATTTTGAGAACAAAAACGGCGTCATTTTTTTACTTATTTGAAACCCACACAGAGAAGCGATTAGGAAGCAAATAGTCATTTTTCTTCAATTCTTGACTGAGTTGCACCCTGTAAGTAAATAATCCGGGATCTTTATGCAAAATTCTCCTCGGAGAAGTACAACTGATGTCTGGTTGTTGGGATCTGCAACGAGTTGAGCTTTTTGGGTTTTCACTCATACTTTAGGCAACAGCAGCAATATTTTTGTCTGTGCGCACCGGACAAAGACCAGGATAGGCTAGATTAAGGAAGTTTCACGAACTTTCTTTACGAATTTCTTTACACAAGCCGAAGAAGGGCCTTGGTTTCGACTAAAATTTCTTTAAAATTTTTTAATATTTTCCACCGTTACTCAAGCATAAATCGATCCATTTTGTACCGCGGATGTTTAACACTAAATGGCTGTCAATATTTTAGGCGCGTTCATGTTGATAGTGTCAAAATAACACACAAGTTCAAAAAGAAACCCACAGATGTCCCACCATATATATATATATATATACATATATATATATATATATATATATATATATATATATATATATATATATATATATATATATATATGTATATATATATATATATATATATATATATATAAACTTAGTTGGTTTTTCTTAGGTACTTAGGTTCTTTTGGAAAATACAAACTAGTTGTTTATTTGACGTTTCGCTTTATTTTTTTAGGCATTTTCAAAAATTTGTTTATTTTTTATTATTCATTCTTTGAACACTTCCATGTATCGTTTCTAATCTCGGCTTATCATTTTCAATTGAAATTGAAGTAGAATTCTCAGCTTTACAAAACTCTGGCTGATCATTAAACTCTGGTTCTTTCTTGATATTAGAACCAATATTCGATATGTTACAACTGTTTATAGAAATAACTAGTAGACTATTACTATATTTAATACTTAACAACAAATTTTGTTTAAAACTGGATACATTTTCTTTAAACGAAATAAAACATGGAAGACACAGCAAATCTTATAGTTAATCAAACTTTTTTTTGAAAAAGTTTGATTAACTATAAGATATAAAAAAAGAGAGATCAATAAAAAGTTTGGTGTTTTTCAAGTTTTTTTTTTCTTATATAGAAAATGTATCCAGTTTTAATCAAAATTTGTTGTTAAGTAATAAATATAGTAATAGTCTACTAGTTATTTTTATATATAGTTTTTAACATGTCGAATATTGGTTCTAATATCAAGATAGAATTAGAATTTAATGATCAGTCAGAGTTTTGTAAAACTGAGAATTCTACTTCGATTTTAATTAAAAATGAAAAGCCAAGTGTAGAAACGATACATGGAAGTGTTTAAAGAATGAATAATAAAAAATCAATAAATAAATATTTGAAAATGCCTAAAAAATAAGGCAAAATGTCAAATAAACAACCAGTTTGTATTTTCCAAAAGAATTTAAGTACCCAAGAAAAACCAACCAAGTTTATGTAAACAAAAGGTTCAACAGAAAAATTATCATATATATATATATATATATATATATATATATATATATATATATATATATATATATATATATATATATATATATATATGTACTATATATGTATATGTATATGTACTATATATGTATATGTATATGTACTAGCCGTGCCTGCGGCTCCGCTCGCGTGGACTTGATTCACTATTATCGTCACTGCTTATTCCGTATGTTACCTAATAAAATATATGATATAACCTGTCCAGAGAAGATACGTATTTATAAAAAAAACATGTAAATCGGATAAGTGGTTCTTGAGTGCTAAGCGCACTAACGGACAGTCAGACAGACAGAGAGACGTTGCATTTTATATACATTATAGATTTTTTTTGATAAATATTAAGTTAAGTACTAAAAAAAACACGTATTAGTGGTTTTCACATGATAAGCACACTAAAGGACAGGCAGACAGAGAGACGTTGCGTTTTATGTATATTATATAGATTATTATTATTATTATATAACCTGGCCAGAGAACATATGTATGAATTTAAAAAAAAAAAACAAGTAAATCGGATAAGTGGTTCTCGAGTGATAGGCAGATAGACATTGCATTTTATATATATTATAGATTATAGATTATTATTATATAACCTGGAAAGAGAATAAATGTATGAACAAAAAAAACACGTAAATCAAATAAGTGGTTTTCGAGTGATAAGCGCACTAACGAACAGAGAGACGTTGCATTTTATATATATTATATTCTTTGCTACATGATACTGTTCCATATTTAATGGTTTAGGCACTGTATTGCAAGAGAACGCGCTAGCGGCAAACTTTTGTCCGACTTGATTCACTATTATCGGTACTGCTTATTCCTTACGTTATCTAACGTAATAAAATATAGCCTATAACCTGCCCAGAGAACATATGTATGTTTTTTAAAAAAGCACGTAAATTGGATAAGTGGTTCTCGAGTGATAAGCGCACTGACAGACAGATAGAGAAACGTTGCATTTTATATGTATATATATATTTATATATAAATATATATATATATATATATATATATATATATATATATATATACATAAATATATACATATATATATATATATATATATATATATATATATATATATATATATATATATATATATATATATATATATATATATAACTCTACATATCTCTGGGTACGTTCCTACACCTATTTGTTTTTCGCTCTAATCAGATTCATACTTGATTACAAACCCATACCTAAAAACCATTAAAGGATTAATTTGTAAATAAGGAAAATAAATCAATAAGGAAGTGGTATATCTTCATTATTAAAAAAACATAAATATTTATGTCCCGAACTAACACGTTATATGAACATAAATAATTTTATATTATTAAGTTTTGCTCTAATAATTTTAGCAAATTAAAGGAAAGTAAAGGTAAATTACATTATTTTCCTAAAAGTAAGTGAGTTAAGAACATCAACAGTTTTTTATAACTAATTAAAAAAAATGTTCTTGAAAAATATATTGACAATAATATATATAAATAATCATAATTAGTATTAAAAATGGGTAATACTGCTAATGTTACTAAAATGTGTAGTTCTAAACCTAAAAAATGTGATAATATTAGCAAATCTAGTTGGTGAGTTTAATAATAATAAAATACATTTTTAGTGTTCCGTACGGAACACTTATAAGATCACTTCGTTGTCTGTCTGTCCATCTGTATGTTCGTTGATCTGTTTGTCCGTCTGTCACCCAATTTTCTCCGAAACTATTTGACATAGAAAGTTGAAATTTGGCAATAATATAGGAATTGATGATCTCATCAGAGCCGTGTAGTTTTGAAAGATAAATTTTGCTTTGATAAAGGATTAGTTTGGGTGGTGAAATGGGAAGAGAAAAAAAAAATTACAAGACCACCGAGTGGGGTGTCAAATGAAAGCTTGTAAAAACACGAGTTCAAAAATATATATAACGTAATACTTGCGCACACTTTTATTTATATTATTTTTAAAAAACTTCGAAAAATCGCTGTCCCGCCCTTATCTCGAATAGTACTGGTCAAAGAATTTTTGAAAAAATTCTGGAATATTCTTCACAGGGTATAGATAGACTGAACATTATCACAAGTGCCCTTTTAATAATTTAACTGGTATATAAAAAAAACAAAAATTTCAAGGTCATCAGTTTTCAGTAAAGATCGGAAAGAAACTTTGTTGAAACCTCATTTGGGGTGTATTTTGTGAAGTCATTGTTCATTTTATACCTTCGTGACCAAATTTTTTATTTCAAAAGCAATCGACGTACGGAATACTAATTGCACAAATCCGACTTGCACTTCGCCGGTTTTTTTTTCTCTTTTAGTTACAGATGTCCCTTTAGAGAGATTTAAAGTTCACTCAGTGATATTGTGACATGTTGGCGCATTATTATGCACAGCCTTTTTACTACATGAGGTGAAAAGTTCCGAGAATTTTAAAGAAAAAACAATGTTTTCAACATA
Source organism: Pachyrhynchus sulphureomaculatus (assembly GCA_019049505.1). Classification (NCBI taxonomy): domain Eukaryota; kingdom Metazoa; phylum Arthropoda; class Insecta; order Coleoptera; family Curculionidae; genus Pachyrhynchus; species Pachyrhynchus sulphureomaculatus. Next base: position 166,433,225 of record CM032454.1, on the reverse strand, counting down.
GTTTCCTTTTTCTTATTCCGGCGATCTCCCAACATTTGGATACCTTTCATATAGTACAGTTTGTGAAGCTCTCTAAAATAAACCTTAGTTTCTCAATTTGAGCCCAACTGGTCCAATTTCACCATCAATTTTATGGAGTTGTGAGCTGGTGCATTATCTTGGTGCTATTTAAATGGTCCAATAAGCTAAGGTCATATTCTCCTGCGATTGTTAGCCCCTTCTCAAAATAGTCGATCAGTATTATTCCATGCACATCCCAAAAAATACTTGTCCAAACCTTTCCAGCCGATGTTTGTGTTTCTGAACGCTTCGGTCTACTTTCATGCGGTTCCAGCCCCTCTACGGACTGCCTATTGGCCTTAGGCGTACGCCGAAACAGTGCCAAACAGCGTTCTGAATCTTTGACACGTTGCTTGTTTTGATCAATCTTGAGAGTGCGCTGCACCCATCGGGCACATAGCTTTTTCATATGCAAATATTCATGCCAAATAGGTCTCACGGGTTTTATTGATATCTTCACGATGTCAACTATTTATCTAACTGTCAATTTGCGGTCATTCAGAACAATATGGCGGATATTTGTGAGTTTTTGGAGTCTCTGCCTCATTTAGACATCCGGAACGTGGTGCATCATCGGTGTTCACTAAACCGTTGACATATAGTTGTTTTCAATGGAGGAGATGTGCCCTTAACACTTTTCAAGCCATTCTTAGATTTTGGCTGTATTTTTTCGCATCAAAAAGCAATGTTTAATCAACACACAATTTTTTTTTGTTCCATCGTTTTGTAAAAAAGTAGCATCACTCAATCAGCTGTAACTTGCAAACTAATAGACAACATGTCATAAACATTTTACACGAATCTTCTGAGAGTTGACACTAACTAAAAATCATATGGTTTCTTTGTTCATGCTGTCGTCTCTCGGAAGGTCGAGTCTTTTCACCAAATGTATGTGTATATATATATATATATATATATATATATATATATATATATATATATATATATATATATATATATGTGTGTGTGTGTGTTTGATTATCGGTCTCTTTTCTTCTTTAATACCCAATAATTTCGTTATTGTTTGATAACTTCTTCAGGAATAACTACAATATTGTTGTATATATTAAAAACAATGTATTTTTCGTCAAGGTGTTAAAATGTTGAAACAAAACAAATAAATACGAGGCTGGTTTGAAAAGTCCGTGCAAAAATAAAAACTACTTATGTGTTTGGGGTAAACCTTTTTTATTTTTCGACATAGTCTCCTTTTAGACTTATACACTTCGTCCAACGATGTTCTAGTTTGTTGATCCCTTCCGAATAATAGGATTTGTCCAAGTCTGCAAAATATCCATTAGTGTCTGCAATCACCTCCTCGTTTGAATAAAATCTTTGTCCCGCCAGCCATTTCTTCAAATTGGGGAACAAATAGTAGTCCGAGGGAGCCAAGTCTGGAGAATAGGGGGGATGTGAAACGAGTTGGAATCCTATTTCCATTAATTTTGCGACCACAACTGCTGAGGTGTGTGCTGGTGCGTTGTCGTGATGGAAAAGGACTTTCTTGTGGGCCAATCGCGGGCGTTTTTCTTGCAGCTCGGTTTTCAAACGGTCCAATAACGATGAATAATATTCACCTGTAATAGTTTTACCCTTTTCCAGATAGTCGATGAGGATTATCCCTTGCGAATTCCAAAAGACAGTCGCCATAACCTTTCCGGCCGAAGGAACGGTCTTCGCCTTTTTTGGTGCAGATTCCCCCTTGGTAACCCATTGTTTAGATTGTTGTTTGGTCTCAGGAGTATAGTAATGTATCCATGTTTCATCCACAGTGACGAAACGACGCTTAAAGTCCTCCGGATTCTTCTGGAACAGCTGCAAACCATCCTTGCAACACTTCACACGATTCCGTTTTTGGTCAAGCGTGAGCAATCGCGGCACCCATCTTGCGGATAGCTTTCTCATGTCCAAATGTTTATGCAAAATATTATGTACCCGTTCAGTCGAGATGCCCATAGCACTAGCAATCTCACGCACCTTACTCTTCTGTCATCCATCACCATGGATTTGATCAATGATTTCTGGAGTCGTAACTTCCACAGGCCGTCCAGAACGTTCAGCATCACTTATGCCCATATGGCCAGTCCGAAAATTTTGAAACCACTTATAAACTGTTCTAATCGAAGGTGCAGAGTCACCATAATGTTTATCAAGCTTCTCTTTAGTCTCCTGAGGCGTTTTGCCTTTCATAAAGTAATGTTTAATCACCACACGAAATCCTTTTTCGTCCATTTCTTGAAAATCACTCGACTTCCTTGATTCACACGAATGCCAAACACAAAGAAATAGACCAATATGGCTGAAACTTGGTGTGCGTTCATTCAAGAGATGCTACTAACTAAACATGATCTCGATACGCGCCGGTGGTGCCATCTCTCGGACTTTGCACGGACTTTTCAAATCAGCCTCGTATGAACAAACCAATAAATAAATAAAACAACGTAAGAAAATGCGAGTTTGTCCTTGAAATCAAAACTCAACATCTCGATATGTACTGACGTGAATTCCAAATGAAAGAAAAAAAAACTCCAAAAAAAGACTTTATGTACTTATTTTATACCAAGAGGTGGCAAATTTTTAAGTATTAATGTTGTAACTGTCAATGATTAATAAGCATTATGTTGCTGTAGATTTTACTAAGTTGATTAGTGTCTGATTTATAGTTGATTGAGGGTCCCTGTTTATGTGGTACATTTCTTTAAAAGTTGTCGTGAGCTAAAACCTTTCTATTTTTCTTTTTATGGCTCCCGCACACGTGCTGCAGGGAAGTCCCTAAAGCGCTACAGAAGCGACACGTATGCAAAAAAGCGATTTACGTTGTTCTTGAATCGCTGTAATTTGTACTCGGTGGGAAACCCAGTCCTGAGCAAATTAGTCCAAAGGGATGATGTTCTACATATAAAAGACTGCTTGAAAAGCTTTGTACGAGGAGTAACAAGCTGAACCTCATACTGATGTGATATATTAACGTTGTTATAGTCAAAATTATGACCTGTTTTAAAATGATGTTGCACTACGGCACATGAATTCTTTCCCACTCGACAATCACTTCTGTGCTATGTGAGCCTCCCAAGTCTCACATTGCAAACAAGACAGTGTGTAATATTGTAGTTACTCCTGAAGAAGTTATCAAACGATAACGAAATATAAAGAAGAAAAGAGTTTTATTTAGAGTCCAGACCGATTTCCGACAATCAAACACGCATCCAACTCACGTACGGACGATAAATGATTACCAATTATATATATATATATATATATATATATATATATATATATATATATATATATATATATATATATATATATATATATATATAGTATACAAGGGCGCCGTTTTGAGAAAAAAAAAGAAAAGGCGAAACTATTTATAAAGGGTGACTTCAGTCGAGGAACAGGGGGACGTCAAACGACAATCGGGAAACGAAACCCCTTTGTGGAAAAAGACTCTCTTGCACTAGTACTCTAACAAGCTCTCTAGTACTAGTACTCTAACAAATTACACCATCCTAATACGGTAAAAAAGTACCCCTACCTACAGTGAAGCTCTAAAATCGTACACTCAATATAAAAATCAATGACCAAGGAGTGGGGAGATTTTTCACAAAAAAACCCCCTACCTATAGTGGAATGCTTATAACTTAACCCCTGATTTGAAAATCGATGACTGAGGGGTGAACATTTTTTATAAAGAAGGACTCCCATTAAAAAATCCATTTCTAAAGGACCTGTTTTGTACTTCTAGTTCTAAGAAATATTTTCCAAGAATTCTAGCTTGTTTTTATCATTTATAAGTTTGTTTCTTTTTTATAGTAAATAATTTAAAGTCAAACTTCTTTAATAACCTAAACTAAATTTTCAAGGACATCTTGCATATTTCTCAAAATGACGAGGTATATATATATATAAATTTAAAAATAAATTTCTTCCGTTTTTTGTAATAAGTTCCAAATTTTAATATTTTTGTATTGAATTCGTTTTAATTTGGTGCTGTACAATATGATACTTCTTCTTGTGAATGAACACGAACAAATCTTTATATAAATAATAAAAATTTTATAAAAAGCTTTTGCTGATAATACTGAGAATATATATACTTTTTAAAAGTACGTACAAGTTATATTAAACGTCAAATATTCAACGTCAAATAAATAATCTCAGTGTCAACCGTAGTGAATTTGTACATTACTTCAAACTTATTTCATTATGTATTCCATTGCTGCAAACTACTGTAAAACAGAATCGCCCAGGTAAAAAAATATAAACTTTTAGTTACATATTCTAAGAAACAACAAACTTTTAAAATATCTTATCACGAATATTTTACTTCTTTTACGAATAGAAGTTACACATATTTTCCTCCTTATGTTTCTAGCACCGCTAATCAAGAGAAATATATTTTCTTAATTCCATCCGTCAGTTTGTCCGTCGATATAATATATTTTTCTATCTCTCTATTGCTGAGATAACTGGAAATTTCATAAATTCTGTATGAGTACGAATGGTTATAAGTAAGCACGTCTATAGTTTATAAGCAACATTCATTGTTTCATTTAATGGAGAACGACAAAAGAAGTCGGTGCATCACAATGTAATTTTTTTAGCCTTTTTTTATGAATTGCATTAAAAATCAGTACATACGATATCAGTATGTTAGTATTATTATTTATTATTGGTACGTTCTTTCTCACATTTGGTCAATGTGGTTTCATGTTTGGCTGACGGGCTTAAGCCAAGTCAGCAGAAGCGCTATTACCACTGTGTATTAAGGAATGACCTGACAATATTACATGTTTTCAAAATCACTGACTTCTGAAAGTTTTTGTGTATGTTTGTGTTGAGTCCTAATTGTACTAAGTGTGGTGTGAATGTTGTTGGTGTGAAGCCTGTGGCTGATATGACGAGAGGGACAATGATGACCTTTTCTTGTTTCCTTAGCCTTTTTATTTATGTTGCAAGGTCTGTGTATTTTCTGTATATTTCGTTTGGATGTTTGTCTCGTTGGGGGACAACTATGTTAATTAGATAGGTGACTTTTTCTTTTTTGCAGTGAAAAATATATATCGGATCTATTGGCGGAGACTGTTTTATCTGTATGGATACTGATGTTCTAGTAGAGCTTGTAATCTTTATTTTCAAGTATAGATGTTGGAGTGTATTTGTAGTAGTGATCTGTGATTTCCATGAGTTAGTATGTTATGGCTAGTGCTTGGTGAACTACTTTTGCCGCTGACTCATGTCTGGCTGTGTATTCCATTCCGGCTAATATTTTACATCCGCTTGTTATGTGCTTGATCGTTTCTTTCCGCTGGTGGAATTTCTGGTTAATATGACTTTATCCTGGATGGCAAATAAGAAGCCTTCTGTTTCAGGGAATAGCTGCCCATCCTGTCAGGTGTATGGTCTTGTTCTATGTGGTATCTGTGTTTTCCATAGAGTGTTTTTTCTGACCACGTTTTCATCATTTCCTGTTGTAAATGGGTGTGACTGTGTGTGTCTGCTGGGTAGTTTGCCCGGGATAATTCGAGAGCTGTGTAGTTTTTATTTAGTATTATTATTATTATTATTATTTTTACAAAAAAGTTTTTCTTTCTCACATTTGGTCAATGTGGTTCCATGTTTGGCTGACGGGCCAAAGCTAAGTCAGCACAAACGCTATTACCATTGTGTATTAAGGAATGACCTGACAATGTTACATGTTTTCAAAACACTGACTTCTGAATGTTTCTGTGTATGTGTGTTTGGAGTCCTAATTGTACTAAGTGTGGTGTGAATGTTATTGGTGTAAGGCCTGTGACTGATATAATGAGGAGGACAATGATGACTTCTTCTTGTTTCCATAGCCTTTTTATTTCCGTTGCAAGGTCTTTGTATTTGGAAATTTTTTCTGTGTATTTCGTTTGGATGTTTGTGTCGTTGGAGACAGCAATGTCAATTAGATAGATGACTTTTTCTTTTTTGCACTGAAAAGTTATATCCGGTCTATTGGCAGAGACTGTTTTATCTGTATGGTTACTGATGTCCCAGTAGAGCTTGTAAACTTTATTTTCAAGTATGGATGTTGGTGTGTATTTGTGGCAGGGATCTGTGTTTTCTATAAGTTTGTATGTTGTGGCTAGTGCTTGGTGAACAACTTTGGCAACTGAGTCATGTCTGGCTGTATATTCCGTTCCGGCTAATATTTTACGTCCGCTTGTTATGCGTTCGATCTTTCTGCTGGTGGCATTTCCTGCATCTGTCTTCTGTACTAGTTGAGTCTTTGATGATATGCTTTTGGTAGTTTCTAGTTAATATGACGTTATCCTGGATGACAAGTAAGAAGCCTTCTGTTTCAAGGAATAGCTGCCCATCCTGTAACCAGGTGTATGATTTTTTTATGTACATCTTGTTCTATGTGGTATCTGTGTTTTCCATGGAGTGTTTTCTCTGACCACGTTTTCATTTTTTCCTGTTGTAATTGGGTGTGATTGTGTGTGTCTGCTGAGTGGTCTGCCCGGGATAAGTTGAGAGGTGTGTAGTTTTTGTCTGCTTTCACTGTCGCTGTGGAGGTTGGTTTGCTTGCTGTGAAAGAATTTTCTAAGTGCTTATATTTGTTTTGTGTGTAGTGATCTGATGTCTATGATTCCTCTTCCTCCTGCCTTCCTCTCGATGGTAAGTCTTTCTTTGCATGCGTTGGGGTGTAATTTCCTGTATTTGGTGAATTGAGAACCTATAAGGATGTGAATGTTTTCTATGTCTGTTTGTGACCATTTGATGATAACAAATGAATATGTAAGTATAGGTATAGCAAACGTGTTTACGGCTTTAGTGAGATTCTTGGAGTTGGGTTTTGCTTGTGAAAGTTTCGTGAGTCTGTTTTTGAACTCGGTTCTGAGCTCTGTTTTGATGTGAGTGTGGTTGAGTTTGGTGCTTTGTTGGAAGCCTAGATATTTGTATGTTTCTTTGTCGAACATGTTATCGACTGTTTCATTGTTGATGGTTTCTGTCTCATAGTAGCCCTTCCATTGGCCTTTGTTGATGTGGAGCATTTTGCATTTACTTATACTAAATTTCGTATTGATATCTAAGGTGAATATTTCTGTGATTTTGAGGAGTTCTTTCAACTGTGTTTTCGTGGCAGCGTAGAGTTTTATGTCATCCATATATAGGAGGTGGTTTATTTTATGTTGATTCACTTTTTGGTGTCTGATATTGAAGCCATGCTCTGTTCTGTTTAGTGTATTTGAGAGTAGATTCAGACAGAGGAAAAACCATAGAGCGCTGAGCGAGTTTTCCTGAAGTATACCCCGCCTACTGTACAGCTCTTCTATTTGAATGCGTTCAGTTTGTGTTTCTAGGCGTATTTTGGTTTTCCATGTTTTCATAATTTGCGCGAGAAATTGCCTGAGGTTTTGGTTGATTTTGTAGATTTATTATTATTATTATTAATAATATACTCCTCATGTCAGACTTTGTGGCTTTGACCCTCCCGAAGTGTCCAACCACTAACTGTTGTTATTAATCGAACTTCACCTCTACATGGTCAGTTATGAACGACTACCCTTATTTGCCGTTCCTCCTCTCTCGTCTCTTCTTTTCTTACAGCTAGTGTTGAGGTGTCTGTGACATGGAAGTTCAAGTTTCCTTATCGGAAAATTCGATAGATATGTCAGAAAGATATACTATAATTCCAACAAATACTACTACTTTCATTTTCTACTACTGATTTAAGATGTTAATATATCAATACCGTGGAGATGTCGAAGGTGGTAATATACAACCCTTAATGCTGAGGTACAGCGATTTATATAAATATATATATATATATATATATATATATATATATATATATATATATATATATATATATATATATATATATATATATGTATATATATATGTATACATATATATATATATATATATATATATATATATATATATATATATATATATATATATATATATATATTTGCTTGAGCACAATTATATTTCTATATAACCCGTCGTGCTGTATTTTCTCGAAATAGATGCTAAAGTTCTGACAGTTTAACTTTTTTTTAATATTTGAATCTTCAAATATTTAATGGTTTACATGTTTAGAGGACGTAAACTTTACGTTTCGTTAGTTGACATGTTGAAATTAAGTTCGATAGCAACTCGTTGTGCTGCTTGAAAAAGAAATGCACCAATAACAATCTCGTGCCATGTTTAAAAGTGGATCCAGGTTATTCAGAACATTGCAGGTCCTTCCATGGTTATTCGATCGCGAGGGCTTTTCAAGTTGTTGGCCTCTTTGTTGTTTTAGGAGGTAGACAGGTTGAACTGAGGATCGTGAATAATACTTCCGTGCAAACACATCTCTCAGGTGTCGAATTCGTGCCTTCTCAGCTTATTTCTAGCCCACTTTAATACCCTAAAAACATCGCGTTTGTCTCCTTTACTTTGTTTTAACAGATTGTCACATTTTACACAATATATATAGTTGTTTCGGATAGTTTTCTTTATTATTATTGCCGTATTATGCCAGGATCTTGCAAAAATATTATGTGAAGATTTTGATAATCGCCTTCTGATAAATCACCACCGCGTCATGTCATCAGCTGATAGAGTCTGGATGTCGCGTGGCGTTGTTATAGCAACCGTCGCGGTCGTCGTCGTTGGAAATTATACATAAATCAATTGAACCCAGAAATAATCTCATATTCAGGTTATCACAGGAACGACTATATTTTAAATATGATTTTAAATTATGAGTTAAAAATCATAAAGAATTGTGTGCGATTCAAATCTATGGGTGGACGTGGAGACTCCTACAAAGGCTGGTCTGCGATACAGATGGAGCCAAAGTGGAGCTTTAGCATTCGACTAGGAATAAATGCAACAATATTCCAGGCAGAAATTCACACAATGCCAGCATATGTTCATGAGAATATTAGACGGGACTACCGCAACCAAGAAATATAAAAGCCTATCAAATCAACGCCAACATCACGACGGAGTAGAAAAGTGACATGTTCTAACTACCCTCTCAACAGAATTGAACTATTGTAGGTTCCAGGAATGGAGGGAGTCATTGAATCAACCGCCTCAACTCAAAAAATCGTGGATATCTGCATCATCTTGGCAACTAATACAAGAGCGCCAACAACTAAAGTCTAAAAGCCTCAACGAGGAAACACAAATAAAATATAATAAATTAGCAAAAACAATAAACAAAGCTATTACACAAGACAAAAACAGACATATGGCCAAAACTTGTGAAGAAATAGAACGGCTGCTATGAAAAAACTCAAAAATAATAGGTACGTACCGGTGGATGGCATTGTGGCCGAAATGCTTAAAGCGACAGAAGAAACCGCAGTTAACTTAATCTACGAAATATGCAATAAAATCTGGACAACAGGTGAATGGCCTAAAGAACGGACACAATATATATATATATATATATATATATATATATATATATATATATATATATATATATATATATATATATATACAATAAAATTTCGGGTTTCAATCCGTTCGTCTAACAATGAATCTACACGACGTTTCGTGTATTTTGAAATATATATATATATATATATATATATATATATATATATATATATATATATATATATATATATCGATTCACAAGAAAGGCTCACGAGACGTTAATGAAAATTACCGAACTATCTCTCTCTCAAAATCAACGATATACCACTGAAGACAAATATGTTATTATATACTTAGGCGCCAGAATTTCTAGCAAGGGGGGGGCTGCGAAGATGAAATTAAAAGGAGGATAGCGATGGCCAAAACTGCAATGACTAAGCAAAGTATGGAAAATTCAAAGAATAAATAAAATGAATAAAAAATGGATTGTCAATTCACTAATATTCCCTGTTAATGCAGCATGACGTAATAGAATAGAGGCTTTCGAAACTACATGCTACAGGCAGCCCCTCAGAATTTCCCGGACAGCTCATAGGACAAATGCGTCTGTTATGAGCGATCTGAACATCCAAAATAGTGACCGGTTATTATCATCGATTCAGAGAAAAATAACATCATTTTTTGGTCACATATTAAGGAGGGATGGCATGGAAAAGTTGCTGATCCAGGGAAAAGTCGATGGTAGAAGAAAAAGAGGTAGATCTACCAACAGATACATCGATCGGATCTTGTTTACAATGCACTTGGAGTGGAGATAATGAGAAGTGTCGAAGATAGAGAAGCCTGGAGGGCTATTAAAGTCACGATGCTCGGAGCCGAGCAACAATGCGAGAGAGAGATTCCAGGACATTCGGGGATAAAATGTAATGAAAAAGTAATGAAATTAGCATAATTCGAAGTTATAAAACCATATAGGGGTCCCGAATCAGCATTTGGTATACCAAGACAGATGGTAGAAATGACAGTTGATCATATCAGCAACATCGTTAGCTCGCAACATCTGGCCGAAGACATGTGAGGGACGTAATTAGCGACCCCTCAAAGAAACTAACAAATGGCGTCCTTTAGGGCCAAATCAAACTAGTAGCCACTGTCATCTGAGGAAACATTTACGGAAAATGAGTATCTACAATAGTCCCACGACATACAGACTATGTGGTGACTAGGCAGAAACCTTTATGCACATTCTATTTGAACGCGGCTTTAACAGACATAAACTGTTCGGAGATCTACATCGTGGTGATAAATTACCGGATGAAAGGCTTGGAAGGAGACTAATAAACCATTTTAAAGAGATAACGCTTATGTAAGCAAGAGAGGGGTTTACCAACAGGTACAATCCCCGTCTACAATCAACCAACAAACCAAGTGATGTTATTATTCGGTTTGCCATATTGTGCCACAGAAATTAGACCATAGCAACAAATAAAATTAAAACGCTATCCCGTTATCTTAAAAAAATATTTCAAGAATACTTAACTTTGATAATATGGAATAATGGTGTGTACTTTATTAATATCTTTTTAGGATAAAAAAACTTTTCCAATGATAATTTATCAACACAATCATTGAACACTTAAGAACGCCTATTTCTAATAAAAACTGGTTTCTATGAACACTGATATTTAAAAAAAAACCGATCAAGTGCAAGTTGGACTTGTACAATTAGTGTTCCGTACCGTGATTGTTTTTAAAATAAAATAAAATAAATAAAATCCTTACCTATGCTAAGTAATTTAGACCCTGACATCCAATATGTATTTACACCTTTTTTCTTAGTGAATAATATTCAATAGGTATAGTATCTTAGCTACCTAATAGCTAATAAATCAATCTAGCTCAGTCTTGAATCTAGTAATAAAAGTGGAAAACAAATGGTTACTACCTAAATATTTGTTTAATCCATAAGATATATAAAATGCAAGTCTCTCTGTTTGTCTGTCTGTCTGTCCGTTAGTGCGCTTATCACTGGAGAACCACTTATCCGATTTACGTACTTTTTTTTTTTAAAACATACATATATTCTCTGGCCAGGTTATAGGCTATATTTTATTACGATAGGTAGCATAACCAATGAGCAGTGACGATAAAAGTGAATGGAGTCGGAAAAAAGTTTGCCGCTAGCGCGTTCCTTTGCAATACACAGCCTAAACCATTAAATATGGAACAATATTATGTAGCAGAGAATATCTATAATCTATAATCTATAATATATATAAAATTCAATGTCTCTCTGTCTGTCTGTCTGCCCATTAGTGCGTTTATCACGCGAGAACCACTTATCCGATTTACGTGTCTTTTTTTAGATTCATACATATATTCTTCAGCCAGGTTATATAATAATAATAATCTATATCTATAATATATGTAGAATCTAACGTCTGTCTGTCTGTCCGTTAGTGCGCTTATCCCTCGAGAACCACTTATCCGATATACGTAATTTTTTAAATTCATACATATGTTCTCTGACCAGGTTATAGACATTTATTTTATTACATCTATGATATATATATATATATATATATATATATATATATATATATATATATATATATAAAAATGCAACGTATCTCTGTCTGTCTGTCTATCCGTTAGTGTTCGTATCACTGGAGAACCACTTATTCGATTTACGTACTTTTTTTTTAAAACATACATATGTTCTCTGGCCAGGTTATCTATAATCTTATATCTATAATATATATAAAATGCAATGTCTGTCTGTCTGCCTGTCTGTCTGTCCGTTAGTGCGCTTATCACTTGAGAACCACTTATTCGATTTACGTGTTTTTTATAAATTTATACATATGTTCTATATAATTTGATATAAGCCTAGATAACGGGAGATAAGGTGAGATAATGGGAGATAAGTCTAGATAATGGAAGTTATGGTGAGATAATGGGAGATAAGGAAAAATAATGGAAGATAAGAAGAAATATTGCGAGATAAGTCGAGATAAGCCTAGATAATGGGAGATAAGGTGAGATAATGGGAGATAAGGAGAAATAATGGGAGATGAGCAGAGATAAGCCTAGATAATGGAAATTATGGAGAGATAATGGGAGATAAGGAAAAATAATGGGAGATAAGGGGAAATAATGGCAGATATTTTATTACGTTAGGTAACATAAGGAATAAGCAGTGGCGACAGTAGTGAATCAAGTCCACGCGAGCAGAGCCGCGGGCACGGCTATCTATATAATATATATAAAATGCAACGTCTCTCTGTCTCTCTTTCCGTTAGTGCGCTTATCACTGAAGAACCACTTATCCGATTTACGTGCTTTTTTTTTAAAAACATGCATATGTTCTCTGGCCAGGTTATAGGCTATATTTTATTACGTTAGGTAACATAAGGAATAAGCAGTGACGATAATAGTGAATCAAGTCAGAAAAAAAGTTTTCGCTAGCGCGTTCTCTGGCAATACACTGCCTAAACCATTAAATATAGAACAATATCAATGAGCAAAAAATATCTATAATATATATAAAAAGCAACGTCTCTCTGTCTGCCTGTCTGTCCGTTAGTGCGCTTATCCCTCGAGAAGCATTTATTTTATTTTTTTTCACACATTTGTTCTCTGGCCAGGTTATCTATAATCTTTTATAATCTAAAATATAAGTAAAGTGCAACGTCTCTCTGTCTGTCCGTTAGTGCGCTTATCACTCGAGAACCACTTATCAGATTTACGTATATTTTTTTTTTAATCCATACATATGTTCTCTGGCCAGATATATAATAATAATAATAATAATAATGTATATAATATATATAAAAAGCAACGTCTCTCTGCCTGTCTATCTGTTCGTTAGTGTGTTTATCATTCGAGAACCACTTATCCGATTTTCGTTTTTTTTTTTTTAAATACATATGTTCTCTGGCCAGGTTATAGGATATATTTTATTACGTTAGGTAACATAAGGAATAAGCAGTGGCGATAATAGTGAATCAAGTCCATGCGAGCGGAGCCACGGGCACGGCTAGTAAATAAATAAAATAAAATTATTTTGTATCTCGATACCTTCGATATATTCGTTGGTCGCCAAATGCTTAAAACAGTAGCTCTTTATCTCGGTTATATTCACCTTCACCATTTTGTCGGTTAAATAGTTTTTTTTATACCAGACAAATTATCAAACGTAATGCACTCGTGATAATTTTCTCTCAATCTACACTTTACAAAGGATATTCTAAATTTTTTTTTTAATTTCTTGTTCAGTACTTTTCGAGATAGGATGGGGGGACAGGAACTTTTGGCCGTTTTTTTCAAATCACACAAAGAAAAGTGTACGCAAGTATTACATTATATATTTTTAAACTCGTGTTTTCACAGGTTTTCATTTGACAACCTAACCGATGACCTGAGAATTTTTTTTTCACCTGCACCTACAAGCTAACCTCTTAAGTCAAAATTTACCTTTCATAACTACACGGGTTTGATTGGGCCATCAATTTCTATATTTGTGCCAAATGTCAACTTTCTATGTCAAATGTTCCGTACGGAACACTAATAAATGTGGAGTGTACGTTTGGGAAAAGCTTTTATTTTTTAAAATCATTGACACTCATAGGTGAGCTAAAATACATTGTTGCTTAATTACGGTAATAAAATTGGGCTTTAAAAATAGTTTTGTTAAGTTTTTTTATAATTAGTCTCAAATTTTAATGCATTGTATGGAACTGGTTTTAATTTGATGCTGTACAGTATAATACCTCTCCATGTGAATGAATACGAACACAAACCTATATATAAATCATAATAAAAACCTTATAAAAAGCTTTTACAGATAATATTGAGAATATCATACTTTTTAAGAATATGGAATGAATATGGGTGATTCAAATTGGACACTTTTAAAGGTAAACCACTTTATCTAAAGGAGAGAGACGAAAACTGATGTCGGTCTCTGAGCCTCAATTTTTATGATAAACTTAATGGTGAAAACCGCATGTCGATATCTAGTACCGTTTCAGATATACAGGGTGTTCTCCAAAAATCTGCATTTTGGAAAAATGTTTGTAATTATTTTCCTATTGAAAATTTTTGATTTCTGTAAAAAAACATTCTCAAAGCACTTTTTCACCTGGATTTCAACAGTGTAAGTTACTTTTTTTATAACTAGTATTTTAATAGTTATTAACGCAAAAATATATTTTTTAAATGGGATACCCTGTAAAAATTTCCCTTATCCGAACAGAGCTTTAAATTATCATTCTAAAAATATAGCAGACTTTATATTTTACTTAAATCTACTCCAAAATATAAAGGTTTTCAGTTTTTACGCGAGTTTTAAATGCACATTTTGTGAAGTAGTCTTTGGACGGAGCGGCCATATGGTTTAATTCAATTGTTTACTCGTAGTTGTCAAATTTTACTTCAGGATCAGTTATTGAATTATCAAATAAATCGCCATGAAGTTTGAAAATTACGAAAAATCGGATATGATAGTGTGTTTCATACAAACCGGAGAAAATTCGGAAGCAGCAAGTAATTTGTACCACGAACGGTATCCAGAGAGGGGCTAACCCTTCAAGGATATATTTGCTCTATTGCGACATAACCTAGTTAATAGTGGCCAGTTTGAAAATAAACGACCCAAAAATTATGAATCAAACAGGGTTAAGGAGTTAGAAGAAATAGTAATTTTAGGAACTATCGAAAATAATCCCAACACTTCAACCCGACAGTTAAAAGAATCCACTGGACTACCAAGAACTAACGTAAGTCGTACTTTGAAGGAGCACAAATTCAGGCCATATATAGGTCAAGAAAAGTTCATCACCTTAGAGACGGAGAGTTTCAATAGCGTATGGATTTTTGCCAATGTTTTCTGGAGAATTGTAACCATGTTCCGAATTTTTCATTAAATTGCATTTAGACAGACGAAGCGTATGTAAGCAATGCAGGTATTTTTAACCGTTACAATTCTTATACGTGGGCACAAGAAAATCCTCATTTAGTTGTGGAGCAAAGAAATCAAGGCAGATTTGGATTTAATGTGTGGGCAGGAATTTTTAGAGGTAGGGTTATAGGTTCATTTATTTACGAAGGAACACTCACCTCTCAGAGATATTTAGAAATTTTAAGGTAGCAAATAGAACCTCTTGTTGATGAACTGCCGTAAATATATTTTTTCAACACGACGGGGCACCCTCTCATAACGATGCAGTTATCAGTATTTTTTTATCGGCCAATTTCGACAATAACTGGATAGCCAACCAAGGTTCGAACCGTTGGCCGGCAAGATCACCGGATTTAACACCAATGGTCTTCTATCTCTGGGGAAGATTGAAAGACCTAATTTTTAAATTACTGGCAAACACTAGGCAAGAGTTAGAAGTCGCAGTGATACAAAGTTTTGCAGCTCTCACTCCTCTTGAACTAATCAGCTCGGTAAGAAGTGTCCAGAAAAGGCGCCGGTCTACTCGGAATAAATTGTTTTATTGTTGTTTTGTTTTATTTTCTACGTAGTTTAAAGTACTATAGCATTTAGTAAGTTTCATTGTAGTTATGATTTAAGCAAAATATAAAGTGTGCTGTATTTTTAGAATGGTAATTTAAAGCTCTATTCGGAGGGTAAATATATTTTTGCGTTAATAACTATTAAAATATTAGTTGCAAAAAAATGTAACTTACGCTGTTGAAATCCACGTGAAAAAGTGCTTTGATAATGTTTTTACGGAAATTAAAAATTTTCAGTAAGAAAAGCAGATTTTTGAAAAAATACCCTGTATATCTGAAACGGTACTAGATATTGATATGCGGTTTTCACCATTAAGTTTATCATAAAAGTTGACCCTCAGATACCGACATCAGTTTTCGTCTATCTTCTTTAGTTAAAGGGGTTTACCTATAAAAGTGTCCAATTTGGACCATCCTGTACAAGTCATATTAAACGTCAAATATTCAACGTCAATCTCAACTCTAGTGAATTTGCAGATTACTTCAAACTGAACTGGATTCATTAATAAAATGTACTCCGTTACTGCAAACTACTATAAAATAGATTCGAACAGGTAAAAATATAAACTTTTATCTACATAATTTAAAAAACAACAAACTCTTAAAATATCTGCCCACGAATCTTTTACTTCTTTTACTAATAGAGGTTCCACATCTTTTATTCTTTGTGTTTCTGGCACCGCTGTAATCAGAACGACGGAAAGCGGTAAGAAAAAAACCGATTACACAGATTATGTGACTTATTTTTTAATAGGCGTAGAAATTATTATTGATGTCTCAAGCCCGGAAAACCATATCTCGCAGGATTTAAATAAATTGTTTGTAAGCCTTGTTACATTTGCTAAGATTTATGTGTAACAAAAATTACTGCATATTAAATAGAATTGTCGAAAATATAAAGGACGTTTTAAGGTAAAGGGAGAAATTCTCAAAAATTTTCGGATAAAAGTCCATTTATTAATCGACTGGTAATCTTAGTTAAGACATACGAAACTGGACAAATCCCTTTTGACTAGCTAAAATCGACTTTCATCCCAATACCCAAAAAGTCCAAATCAGTGAAATGTGACGATTATGGTTTAATAAGTTTAATGTCTCACATTTTCAAGATATTCCTGAGAATCATCCATACTCGAATAGATAGAAAATGTGAAGTAGAAATACCCACACACAATTCGGAGAGCTGTAAAGATATATATATATATATATATATATATATATATATATATATATATATATATATATATATATATATATATATATTATATATATATACATATATATATATATATATATATATATATATATATATATATATATATATATATATATATATATATATGCGAGTTTTATAGATTACAATAAAGCTTTCAACTGTGTGAGAAATTAATAAAAATTCTGGAAACGGTATGCTGATGATACTGTTCTATTAGCAAATAATATCAAGGATCTTCATTTAGATTAAGTATGGATATAAAAAAAAACCAAGTGGATGATAATAACCAAGAAAAGTCTACCACTAGGGTCCCTTAAAATCAAGGATAATGCCGCAGAATATGTCTCCACATTTAAATATTTGGGAAGCAATATAAATGAAAAGTGGGATTCAAGAAAGGAAATATATTCCCGAATTGAACAGGTCCGAGTGATGTACATGAATATGAATAAATTTTTCCAGCGAAGTCCGAATGAGAATGGTGAAAGCGTATTCTCGTTATTGTATGGATGTGAGTGCTGAACCCTTGACGCTCGCTCAGAGAAACTACTGGAAGTTTTCAAAATGTACATTTATAGACGCCTTCTTAGCATCTCCTGAATACAGAACAGAGCAACCATAAAAATCTACTCAGTATGTATCACCACTACTGTTTGGTATAGTGGTGATATATACTGAGTAGTGTCATTCTGCCAAAGATTCTACATTCCTAACATAACCATGAAAATAAGAAAAACTCAATACTTCTGACATATAATAAATGATGTGGCCGACTGCTTTCAGTCTTCCAGGTTCTTGCTCTTTGCTGATGATTTGAAGTTGTATACGGCGGTTGGATCGATTGAGGATTGTGTGGGATTGCAGGGTGATTTGGATAGACTTAGTGACCGGTATGGTTTTAAATACTTCTAAATGCTTCTCTATGTCTTTCTCGAGATCGCGCAATCCATTGTTTTTTGATTACAGCATAAATGGGACTTCCCTCGTGTCTGTGGTTAATGTTAGGGATCTGGGGGTTAAGTTTGATTCGGCACTGAGTTTTATTCCTCATAAAACTGAGGTAACGTCTAGGTCTCTGAGGATGCTTGGGTTCATTAGGCGTTGCTTATCAGAATTTTCATCCATTACCTCTATAAAAATGCTGTACTGCTTGTTGGTTAGGCCTCTCTTGGAATATTGCTCTTGTGTGTGGAACCCACCTTTTGCTTACCATGCTAGGAACTTGGAGCTTGTTCAGAGTAAATTTCTACGTCATATTAATTTTAAATTCTTTAACAATGATTCTTTTAGTTATTCAAAACTAACATCTATATTAAACTTGAATACCCTGTCTAACCGGAGAGTTCAGAGCGATCTTGTAATGTTCTTTAAAATTTTAAATTCCATTGTAAATTGTCCAGAACTTTTATCTCAGATTAATTTGTATGCACCCTCTAGACATACTAGATCTACGTTGTCCTTCTGCAAATCTTATCATAAGACAACCTACGGAGCTAATACCTTCATGACAAGATCTATGGGCATTGTAAATAACTGCCCATCACTGGACTTGTTCTCCAGCTCCTTGTCTCTCTTTAAGAGGCAGATCGGGGTTCTTTTCTGAATTTCTTAGTTTTAGCCTTTAGTTTTAAGTAGTTTTAAGTAGTTTAAGTGTCATTTATAGATGTAAACTTTTGTATTCTGTCTTTATGAGTTAATGGGCCTGTCCCGTAAATAAATAAATAAAATAAATTAAAATAAATAATGAAGGGCCCAAAATACAAATTGCTACATTTAATTATTGAAGGCTTGGGTGAAGGAGATGCGAAGGTGGTTTGGAGGTGCTTCGGGTGATATTTTTCGAGCAGCAGTTTCTAAAGTTTGTTTAACTGTATGGATCGCCAACCTTCGTGAGGAAACGGCGTCGTAAGAATTTATACATATATTTAGTGTCCGTCTGTCACACACGATTTTCTCCGAAACTATTTGACATAGAAGGTTAAAATTTGGCACTAATATAGAAATTGATGGTCTCATCAGAGCCGTGTAGTTTTGAAAGTAAAATTTTAATTTAAGGGGTTAGTTTTGAGGGGTGAAATGGGAAGTGAAACAAAATTACCAGGTCATCGAGTGGGTTGTCAAATGAAAGCTTGTAAAAACACGAGTTCAAAAATAGATATATTGTAATACTTGCCCACACTTCTGTGTATTATTTCTAAAAAATTGCGAAAAATCACTGTCCCACCTTATCTCGAAAAGTTTGAAAAAATTCCATAGGGTGTAGATTGAACGAAAATTATCACGAATGCATTACTTTTAATAATTTATCTGGTATATAAAAGAAAATTCAAGGTCAACAGTTTTTAGTAAAGACTGGAAAAAAACTTTGTTGAAAACTCATTTAGGGTGTGTTTTGTGAAGTCTCTGATCATTTTATACCTCCGTAACCAAATTTTCTATTTTAAAAACAATCAACGTACGGAACACTAATTGCGCAAGTCCGACTTGCACTTGGCCGGTTATTTAAAAGTTATACGCTCTTTGTTTTAATCTAAATTTAAAATTAGCCAGTTATTTAATGCCACCGGCCATTAATCGTTTTGAAAATTTCATAATTTAAATTATTATGTAACTATTGAGTAAAATGCCTAGTAAAATAACAGATTTTATTAATTGGAGTGTACAACTTATTTTCACAATATAATTCCCATAAGAATTCTACTTTTAAATAGGTCGATGGGCGTGAAATAATTTACCAGTGCGTGAATCATCATATTTGTAGAAAGAAAAAGGTCTATAAAATTTTCTAAAGAGGATTTCTGAAATCACCTCCCAAATATTAAATAATATCACACCGCGTCGTCAGCTGATCCTTCGTAGACGCCGCGCGTCGCCATGACCGCTCACCGTCGTAACGCGTCCTGCCTTGAATTCCAAATAAAAAAGCGCACGCGTTACGCTGGCAGGAAAATTTCCTGCTGCCGCATTATACTATACTTTTCGTAGACACATTACTCGGCACTATTTCAAAATTACACATAAAGGTGTGCTTACAACATTACATTTACCGGTTCCGTAATTTTCTAGTTGTGTGGTTAACAACAAAGAAACAAGGGCCACTTATCAAAACGGTAATCATCAAGAATACTCTATTACCAGCGCTATGGAGAAAGACAGACTTGGCCAGTGGGGAAATGGAGATAACGTTGTCCCTGGACGGGAAAGCGGGTTGGATAGGTTGAAGAATCCTGGATTAAATAAGGTAAGGGGTAGTTTTTTATGAGAAATTTTGAAGTTGCAAATAATATATCTATATAATTTTAAAATATTTTATTGCTGTTATTTGATCCTTTAATGTTTGTATTGTCGCCAGTGCTCTGGCAAATATAGCTCAAATAATAAATTAAATTTTAATTTTTTAATAGATTATTATATTATGACATAATATTAAATTTCTAAAAACTTTGATTAGGGAATTCTAGGTGTTATATCTCAACTTATATAATTTATTACATTGTGAGTAGGAATTAAAAATTAAACTTTTAATTTTTTGTAACTTAGCCGGGATTTTTCCATTTCTTCATGTTTTGGAGTGATAGGAATAAGATGATATATCGAATTTAAATTCGATACCCATATAATACTGGATGTGGAAATGGAAGTTATATTTTTTGGACGATATTGCTTCAGGGAGAGCAAATAAAGTGGTGGTGATCGATAAATTTTGTATAATTTTAATAGTATGAGAGTTTGTTCTGGAATACACTGTAAGGAATATTATTTATAGTCAAATATATCAGAGGAAAAAGGGGCGTGGGAAGAGGTTACTAGGGTTGCTTCGAATATATCGTGTTATACTTTCTTTTCACGGTTAGAATCAAGAAATCTAAAAACTATATTATTTTTTCATAATTTTCAATTGTAACAAAACTAGTATATAAAGGTGTGTGATTATAAAGTCACCCAAAAATAGTTTGACTTTATAATTTGTGAATGCAAGGGAGAAGGACAATATTTAAGATTGTTTTTGGAAAAATTTATTTATTTATTAAAGGAAGTCAAACCTATTTCGGAAAATTAAATTAATGTCTTTTAATAAAGGTTTGCCGAAATTGCTCTTAAAACAACAAGTAAATCGATTTTTCTTGTTATTAAAGTGATGAGTAATAGGAGCTATATTAATAGCAAATATTTTAAAAAAGGAAACTTAATTTCATTTTCCCTTAGTAAAGTTTTCTAGAACGGTTCAAAAACTAACATCTGCAAGGATTTTCGTACTATTTATGAAAAACTGACAAAATCCATCAGTTTTAGAACAATAAAATGTAAGAATTTTTTTGTCAAATTATTGTTAATTATCAAATTTAATATAAAATAAGTACAAAGCCAATACATGTTATAACTGATATTTTCATGTTGACCAATATTTGTCATTTAATGTTGTTTTTACTGCAACATAGAAAACTAAAAAATAGTTCTGTTTTTAGTGTTCCTTACGGAACACTTATGAGATCACTTAGGTGTCTGTCTGTCCTTCTGTCACACCGCTCCGAAACTATTTGACATAGAAAGTTGAAATCTGGCACTAATATAGGAATTAATGGCCTCATTAGAGCCGTGTAGTTTTGAAAGTTAAATTTTTACTTCAGGGGTTAGTTTTGGGAGAGTGAAATCGGAAGTATAAAAAAATTTGTTTACCAGGTCACCGAGTGGGGTGTCAAATGAAAGCTTGTAAAAATACGAGTTCAAAAATATATATAATGTATTACTTGCGCATACTTTTCTTTGTATTTTTTTAAAAAATTGCGAATAATCGCTGCCCCTCCTTATTTTGAAAAGTACTGATGAAAAAAATTTTGAAAAAAGTCTGCAATATTCTCCACAGGGTGTAGATTGAATAAAAATTATCATGAGTGCATTACCTTTACTAACACAAGCCAACGATGAAAAAACTTTTTTAATAACTTTACGTGATCCCTATGTTTTTTGGTGCGCTGAGTCCGAAAATAATAATAAAAAAAGTCGTATCACCCACCAAGTTTTCACATTTTAATATTCAAAATGTGAAAAGTTATATTTTTTTGAACGATATTGCTTCAGGGAGAGCAAATGTAGTGGTGATGATCGATAAATTTTGTATAATTTTAATAGTATGAGAGTTTTTTCTGGAATAAACTGTAAGCAATATTATTTATAGTGAAATATATCAGGGAAAAAGGGGGTGGGAAGAGGTTACAGGGGTTGCTTCGAATATATCGTGTTATAAGGCCTTTTCACGGTTAGAATCAAGAAATCTGAAAACTATATTATTTTTTCATAATTTTTAATTGTAACAAAACTAGTATATAAAGGTGTGTGATTATAAAGTCACCCAAAGATAGTTTGACTTTATAATTTGTGGTTGCAAGGGAGACGGACTGGGTAAATAATATTTAAGATTGTTTTTAGAAAAAATTATTTATTTATTAAAGGAAGTCAAACACCTATACTTTCGGAAAATTAAATTAATGTCTTTTAATAAGGTTTGCCGAAATTGCTCTTAAAAACTATAAGTAAATCGATTTTTCTTGTTATTGAAGTGATGAGTAGTAGGAGCTATATTAATAGCTAATATTTCAAAAAAAGGAAACTTAATTTCATTTTTCCTTAGTAAAATTTTCTAGAAAGGTTAAAAAACTAACATCTACAAGGATTTTCGTACTATTTATGGAAAACTGACCAAATCCATCAGTTTTAGAATAATAAAATGGTACAAACTGTAATTCTTTTAAGTATGAACGTCTAATATTTCCAAAAATACATATCTTTTTTAAATTGTAAGGATTTTTTTGTCAAATTATTGTAAATTAACAAATTTAATGTAAGATAAGTACAAAGCCAATACTTTCATACTGACCAATATTTGTCATTTAATGTTTTTTTTGCTGCAACATCGAACAATAAAAAAATAGTTCGTTCTATTTTTAGTGTTCCTTACGGAACACTTATAAGATTACTTCAGTGTCTGTCTGTCCTTCTATCACATCCGATTTGCTCCGAAACTATTTGACATAGAGAGTTGAGATCTGGCACTAATATAGGAATTAATGGCTTCATTAGAGCCGTGTAGTTTTGAAAGTTAAATGTTGACTTCAGGGGTTAGTTTTGGGGGGTGAAATCGGAAGTATAAAAAAAATTTTTTACCAGGTCATCGAGTGGGATGTGAAACTATTACCTTTCTCACCTCTTTCGAGATCTTATTTCTAGATTTTTACTTTAAATTTTCTTCTCAAAGCGTTTCATAACTGATATTTACCATATAAAATATTACCATAATAAAAGAAAAACCCAACTAGAGAACTAGAAGATAACTAAATCGGGTCGGTTTTAGACTTTTTTAACGAATATGGCTCATAGATATGTTAGAATAGAGGAGGTAAGTTTTTGTGAAAAGCGTGGTGCTCATAGAAAGAGAAAGAAATAATATGAGAGTCACTGTGTCTCTCTTACTCGGAGTCTCTCGGGCCGGAATTCAGCGCTCAAGCGCAGAGTAAGAGAAACAGAATGATTCTCATATTATTTCCTTCTCTTTTTAACGACTATACGCTTTCACTTACAGCAGTTTATATACTTTTTCTCCTCTATTCTCTTTATGAAGTCACTATGACAGCCTATTTTATTAGAGATGTTTAACTTTAGAACTGATCTAATTCAATATTAAGGAATTTAAATTGACAAAAAAAAGCTGAAAGAAAATTAAAGTTCTGAAGCTGTATAGTATAAGAGCAGGAAACATTTTAATTAGATTTAAACTTATAAAAAGGAAAATTGGTATTATAATTTTAAAAACTATTAACTTTCCTCCCTGTTTCAAGATTTGAACTTTAAATTTTTACCATAACCTTCCTTATAAAAACGTCTATTTGGTAATCTTTACATTAAATATAACAATGTCAAACGCAAAATTCAACTGGCCAATTCGAAAGTTTTATATTTCATGGCAACAACGTTGCGGTGAAGTTTTACATCCTATTAGTAAATTTGGCTAGAGTGAGAGTAACACTCTCATTTTCACTTATTAGTGTTTCGTACGGAACACTTATAAGATAACTTCGGTGACTGTCTGTCTGTCACACCCGATTTTCTCCGAAACTATTTGTCGTAGAAAGTTGAAATTTGTTAATAATATAGGAATTGATGGCCTCATCAGAGTTGTGTAGTTTTGAAAATTAAATTTTGACTTAAGGAGTTAGTTTTGGGGAGTAAAATAGGAAGTGAAAAAAAAAAAATTTTACTGGGTCGTCGAGTATGGTGTCAAATGAAAGCTTCTGAAAAAACGAGTAAAAAATATATAATAATGTAATACTTGGGCTCAGTTTTCTTTGTATTATTTTTAAAAAATCACGAAAAATCGCTGTCCCCCCACCTTATCTCGAAAAGTACTGTTCAAAAAATTTTGAAAAAATTCTGGAATATTCTCCACGGGGTGTAGATTGAACGAAAATTATCACGAGTGTATTACCTTTAATAATTTATTTGGTATATAAAAAAACCAAAATTTCAAGGTTATCAGAATTCAGTAAAGATTGGAAACAAACTTTGTTGAAAACTCCTTTGGGGTGTGTTTTGTGAAGTCACTGAACATTTTATACAACCGTAACAATTTTTTTTATTTTAAAAGCAGTCAACGTACGGAACACTAATTGTGCAAGTTCAACTTGCACTTGACCGGTTTTTTTTTAACTGGTACTGTTTTTTTATCTGTTGAATTATTTTAAAATTCATTTAGGTAACACAAACAGTATTATTTGAAATATTAAACATCTACTTTTTAAAGTGCTATCATAAATAATAAAAATGTATTTGATGATGTTTATTTAATTTGGTCTATTGCCTGTAAACTGATCTAAATTAATGCTTGTAACAATACGATGTTACAGCTGTTTTAAGTGGTTTACTTTGTTCAAATAATTGCCTAATATTTCCTCGTACACTCTCAGCAAATATAAAGTTTGTTTGAAAATAGCAAAGCCGTTAATAAAATATTAAATATTACAATAAAATAATATTAAGTATTACAATAAAATAATTTGCCATGTTGGAAAAAATCTTAAAATAATTTTACATTGTTTTAGAAATAATTTTTATAACAGATAATATTGTCTCAAATGCTTAAGACTGTCTTGTGAAAGTGACGCAGGAGCTGTCATTTCTTCGTTCATATTCTTGTTGATGTTATTGGTGGCTATTAAACACCACACACCCTAATCTTATTTACTTATATAATCTTTATACAACCTTTTGAATAAACAACTTTTAGTGATTTTACCTAAAAATAAGTACAGATAAACCTTTTTCAATTGAAAATGTCAATGATGGTAAATACTCCTAGATTTTGATCTATAATTTTAAGAAAAAGATAACTGATTAAGTGTATTAAATCTAAAGTACCTTCAACAGTTCGTAGATATATTGTAACAAATCTTCAATTCAATCTAAATTCTCATACTAAAATAATTTTTTGAAGAAAGTTTTTGATTATAAGTGAATTATCTCTCTAACTCGCTTATTTGAAGAGTTAGGCAAAATGCTAACACTCTTTGTGCAGTTTTTAGTGTTCCGTACGGAACACTTATAAGATCACTTCGGTGTCTGTCCGTCTGTCACACCCGATTTTTTCCGAAACTATTTGTCATAGAAAGTTGAAATTTGGTAATAATATAGGAATTGATGGTCTCATCAGAGCCATGTAGTTTTAAAAGTTAAATTTTGACTTAAGGGGTTAGTTTTGGGGGTGAAATCGGAAGCGAAAAAAAATTTTTTTTACTAGTGTGGTGTCAATGAAAGCTTGTGAAAACACGAGTAAAATATATATAAAGGGTGATTCATTTAGAGGTACTTTTTGTGATGGGGATTTAATTGCAGATTGCGCATGCGTCGTGTCAACTGAAGTGGCATTCCTGTTCAGTAGTGTTTGACAATTCATAATGGAAAGACTTAGCCCGGCACAGCGTCTACAAATTGTTCAACTTTATTACGAAAATGGGCGTTCTACGAGGAATGTGTATCGGGCGCTTAGAGCAACTTATGGTCCACATAATCGGCCTACCGAACGCACAATTCGCTCTACCATCAATAAGTTTGAGACCCAATTTTCATTATTGGATAATGCTCGACCGAATAGACCACATCCAGCACGTAGTGAAGAAAATATAGGGGCGGTAGCGGAGAGTGTACGCGAAGACCGTGAAGTGTCGATTCGTCGCCGTTCTCAAGAGCTTGGCCTGTCATATTCAACAACTTGGCGTATTTTACGTAAGGATCTTTCTTTAAAAGCATACAAAATTCAACTAGTGCAACAACTGAAGCCGATCGACCTTCCGAATCGTTTCCGTTTTAGTCGTTGGGCTCTTGACAAGCTTGCAGAAGATCCACTGTTTTCGAGAAAAATTTTGTTCACCGATGAGGCCCATTTTTGGCTTAATGGGTTCGTGAATAAACAAAATGCCCGTATTTGGGGTGATGAACAACCTGAAGAGGTTCAAGAGCTGCCATTAAATCTAGAAAAAACAACTGTGTGGTGGTTTATGGGCCGGTGACATAATCGGTCCATATTTCTTCAAAACAGAGGCCGGCCGGAATGTTACTGTGAATGGTGACCGTTATCGCGCCATGATAACAGACTATTTGATGCCAGAAATTGAAGCCCGTGGTCTCGACGAAATTTGGTTCCAACAAGATGGCGCCACTTGCCATACAGCCCGTGAAACCATGGCTTTACTTCGAGAGCAATTCGGCGAACAGATCATTTCACGCTTTGGACCAGTGAATTGGCCGGCTAGATCATGTGACATCACACCTCTTGACTTTTTCCTTTGGAGCTATGTAAAGTCCAAGGTCTACATGGATAAGCCAGCTACAATTGAGGCATTGGAGGCCAATATTACTTGAGTCATTGGCTAAATACCACTCGAAATACTCACACGCGTCATTGAAAATTGGAACTTCAAATGGACGTTGTTAACCGTAGTCGCGGACAACATTTGAAAGAAATTATCTTTAAGAAATAATTGTAAAGAATGGTTCTTTTATATGATAATAAAGATTATAAAATAAAATTGTTTTTATTCATTTTTTTTTTTTTTATTTAAAAAAAAGTACCTCTAAATGAATCATCCTTTTTATATATATATATATATATATATATATATATATATATATATATATATATATATATATATATATATATATATATATATATATATAATGTAATACTTGCGCGCAATTTTCTTTGTATTATTTTAAAAATATCGCGAAAAATCGCTGTCCACCCGTCTTATCTCGAAAAGTACTTATCAAAAAATTTTGAAAAAATTCTGGAATATTCTACACAGGGTGTAGATTGAACAAAAATTATCACAAGTGCAATACCTTTAATAATTTATCTGGTATATAAAAAAAAACAAAAATTTCAAGGTCATCAGATTTCAGTAAAGATTGGAAACAAATTTTGTTGAAAACTCATTTGGGGGTGTGTTTTGTGAAGTCACTGATCATTTTGTACCTCTGTAACAAATTTTTTTATTTGAAAAGCAATCAACGTACGGAACACTAATTGCGCAAGTTCAACTTGCACTTGACCGGTTATTTTTATTTCATTTAAACATTTCGTCAGTTAAGATGTGGTTATATGTTCTTGGAAATATATTTAAGCTAGGGTTTCTTATTTGTCTTCCAAGAAGTCTTGTATATTCCCGTTGTAACATGTAGGCTGAAAAGTATGGTCTGACACATAGATGTCGCCCTTTTCAAAAAAATCCACACGATTTATAGGAAGTACCAACCCTCAAACGATACGTATCAATATTTCATGACATTTCGATGATTAGTTTGTGCAGTGGTTTTAGTGACGCTACTTTTGATATTTTCAAAACAATGACAAAAATCGAATTTCGTATGTTGATTAAACACTGTTTTTTGATGGACAAAAATACCGTTCAAGCAATGATTTAATAAGTATTACGGAGAAAATCACTCATCATTTACTGGTATGCTGAATTTAAACATACACATACAAATGAGGTGGTTACACCGGAAAAGATAAAAAAAAATCCGAAAAATTGTTTTGGATGACCGTAAAGTGAAATTGGGTGAGACAGCTGATACCCTAAAGATATCAAAAGAACGTGTTGGTCATATTTTGCATGAACATTTGGATATGAGAAAGCTCTGTTCGAAATGGGTACCGCGTTTGCTCACAGTGGACCAAAAACAAACAACGTGTTGATAATTCTGAGCGCTGTTCGGACCTGTTGAAGCGCAATAAAAAGGAGTTTTTCACGCGATATGTGACAAGGAATGAAACATGAATCCACCACTACATACCGGAAGCAAATCGGCAGTCAGCTGAGTGGACAGCAGTTGGTGAAAGCCGCCCGAAGCCACCAAAGACACAACAGTCGGTTGGAAAGGTTTTGGCCTCTGTATTTTGGGATGCGCATGGAATAATTTTCATCGACTATGCTGAGAAGGGTAAAAGCATCAATACCGAATATTATATAAAGTTATTGGTGCGTTTGAAGGCAGAAATCGCAAGGAAACGGCCCCAAATGAACAAGAAAAAAGTGCTACTTCATCAAGACAATGCACCCTGTCACAAATCAATGGTTACGACGGCAAAATTGCATGAATTGAAGATCTTCATCCACCATATTCTCCAGATTTGGCCCCCAGCGACTGTTACCTATTCGCAGACCTCAAGAAAATGCTGATGGGAAAGAGATTTGGCTCCAATGAAGAAGTTATCCCCGAAACTGAGGCCTATTTTGAAGGCAAAGACAAATTCTTCTACAACAAAGGGATAGAAATGTTAGAAAAGCGTTGGACTGATAGTATCACTCAAACTTATTCCATACGTTGTATTGTCTTCTGAGAAAGGCCTTAAAAGTCTTAACACCCGTACAACTATATGGGTTAAGACATTAAAATTCTTTGTTGATAACCATTATTGTGGAAAGTATTCTAAATTGTTTAATATACAATACCATTAGTGATAAAACGTCTTAGTTTTTCTACAATTAAAAAATAGAAAATATGGGTTTTCGTTTAGTTTTCATAAAGTTAAAATACATTGAAAATGCAATATCATTTCCAATTCTTCATTTTTGTAGTTTTCCCCTTTTAGTAAAGCCCTGTTTTTTTCGTTCAAACGTTGCATCTTATAAGATGTGGTTATATTTTCTTGGAAATGTATTTAAGCTAAGGATTCTTTTTTGTCTTGCATAAAATCTTGTACGCTTCGATTGTGCCTGCCAGTTGTCATAACTATTTTACTCCGAAAATGATTTTTTATACTAACTCTTGGTTCTAATTTACTACTATCAAATTCGTTAACATGGACAGATGTCATTGTCAATTGCGTTATTATCAGATGTTGTATTGGCGTTTCTAGCAATAATCGTTCTATAAAACTGAAAAACAATGTACATAATGTTCTTTTAAAAATGACAATGTTTGTGTTACATGTCAAAAATGCGACGCGTGATTCTTGCGTTGTTTTAATTAAGTAAAAAAATTCATAAAAACGCTAGAACTCTTGTATTTAACATTTTTGGGTAACTTGTCAAATAAAAGTTACAGAAAATGAATACGTAATTCGGGCGCTCTTATGCGTCTAGTCTTATCAAACTTGGAATTGTCAAACGTTACTTCAAAAAATCTATTTTCTTTTTAGTGTACCGTACGGAACACTTATAAGATCACTTCGGTGTCTGTCTGTCTGTCACACCCGATTTTCTCCGAAACTATTTGACATAGAAAGTTGAAATTTGGTAGTAATATAGGAATTGATGGCCTCATTAGAGCCGTGTAGTTTTGAAAGTCAAATTTTGACTTAAGGGGTTAGTTTTGAGGGGTAAAATCGGAAGTGAAAAAATTTTTTTTACTAGGTCATCGAGTGTGGTGTCAAATGAAAGCTTGTGAAAATACGAGTAAAAATATATATGTAATGTAATACTTGCGCGCACTTTTCTTTGTATTATTTTTAAAAAATCGCGAAAAATCGCTGTTCACCCGCCTTATCTCAAAAAGTACTTATCAAAAAATTTTGAAAAAATTCTGGAATATTCTCCACGGGGTGTAGATTGAACGAAAATTATCACGAGTGCATTACCTTTAATAATTTATCTGGTATATAAAAAAACATAAATTTCACGGTCATCAATTTTCAGTAAAGATTGGAAACAAACTTTGTTGAAAACTCATTTGGGGTGTGTTTTGTGAAGTCACTGATCATTTTATACCAACGTAACAATTTTTTTTAATTTGAAAGCAATTAACATACGGAACACTAATTGTGCAAATTCAACTTGCACTTGACTGCTTTTTTTTCCTTTCTTAATTTGGCTGGTGAAGACCTCATCAGGTTTTCTTGATAATTCAGTTTTCGGAGTCGCAAAATTAAAAAAAAATAACTGGCTAAGTGCAAATCGGACTTGCGTAATTTGTGTTCTGTACGTTGATTGCTTTTAAAATAAAATAAAATCCTTACCTAGGCTAAGTTAATTATATCCCTGACATGTATATATCTTAAGATCCAATATATATTTTTACGTTTTTTCTTGGTCAATAAAGTATAATAGTTACAGCATCTTAGCTACCTAATAGCCAATAAATCGATTTAGCTCAATCGGAGAAAATCGGGTATGGCAAACAGACAGACCGGCGGACGGATAGATGGACAGACACCGAAGCGATCCTCTAAGTGTACGGAATACTAAAAATGACTCATTCTTTCTTTGTGTTCAAACAAAACATGCTACAATACGTCCTTTATTTGGATGCATCCATAGCACTCGCTCCCAGAATCTGCTACATCACTGGTATCTCATACACGTAAATAATTAATGTTAACTAATTTAATTCCACGGCAAAACATATCGTGCGGTATAAAAAATACCTAATATTATTTCCATAAAATAAAAATAATATGTCATAGTTCAACCCTGTTGTGTTTAAAAAGATTTTTTATTTGCAAATTAAATTAGGAATCGACAAACATAGAAAGTACAAAGTCTAAGGATTCAATGACGTGATTATTTTGACTAATACCAGTTTTGTTTACCTAAAAAAAAAACCTTTGAACTTAGCTGAGAAGCAAAAATGTTTTTTTCCGGTACATACATATTAAAAAGAATTAATGAAATTTGTCCAAATTTTCTTCTGTCAGTTGGGAGCACATTTTTTTTTTTAAATCTCGTTTGTTAGTACCAATAAACAATTACCTTCTATACTTATTTGCCTACATACTTTTTTCTATATATTAATAGGTTTCGGTTAATAATGTCGAATTATTCGCAACATTTAGGTGTTTATTTCCATCGTAAAATGAATTACCTTAATAATCAAAGTATTGGCCATCGTTAGCTATGACTTTTTCCCATCTTTTTGACAAAGAATGGATTCCGCACCAGAAGAATTTTTCATCTTTTGAGGCCAACCATTCATCAAGCCCAATTTTCACTTCATCGTAAGAATATAAGTGTTGTTTTGAAAATCCGTGCTGCATCGATCGAAATAAGTGGTAGTCTAAAGGGGCTAAGTTCGGGGAATACGACGGGTGGGGTAGAACGTTCCATCTGATGTTTCCAAATAGTTTTTGACACATTTTGCAACATGAGGCCGAGCATTGTCATGTTGAAAAATGACTTTATCATGGGGACCCACCTAGCGGAAACCTTAGAAAATCCGAGTTCGTTGGCAATGATGTTTTGTGTTCGTTCATATGAAACGCCTATAGTGTATGCAATCTCCCTGATAGTTAATCTACAGTCTTTCAATATGAGATCACACATTTTGCCGATATTTTCTTCAGTCGTAGATGTCGTAGACCGGCCGGAACGAGGGTCATCTTCGATGCTCTCTCGTCCACGTTTAAATTCTGCAGACCATTTTTTCACAGTGGTATATCACGGAGCAGATTCTCCTAGTGTTGTTTTCATATCATAGTGGATCTCCTTAGGATTTAATCTTTTTTTAAACGGGTACTTGTACATTTTTTTCCATTTTTCCAGAAACGCTGCACTTGGTCTCACTAAACTCGTTCTAACCTAAAAACCACAAATTCTACAGCATCAAAATTTTACACTGTGACAACCAAAGGGTACTATAATAAAAATATTATATTTATTTTTTGGTGAGGCCGCGAAATTTTCAATCCATCCTCGTATAGAAAAAAAAGTATGTAGGTAAGTGAGTATAGAGGTAATTGTCCATTGATACTAACAAACGAGATTTTAAAAAAACTTGTGCTCGGAACTGAAAGAAAAAAATTTAGAAAAATTCCAATAATTCTTTTTAATATGTATGTACCGGAAAAAACATTTTTGCTCCTCGACTAGGTTCAAAGGTTTTTTTACATAAACAAAACTGGTATTAGTCAAAAGAATCACGTCATTGAATCCTTAGACTTTGTACTTTCCATGTTTGTCGATTCCTGATTTAATTTGCAAATAAAAAATCTTTATAATCAGAACACGTTTGAACTGTGACATATTTTTTTTATTTTGTGGAAATAATATTAGGTATCTTTTATACCGATATGTTTTGCCATGGAATTAAATTAGTTAACATTAATTATCTACGTGTATGAAATACCGGTAGGTATGATGGATCTAAATAAAGGACGATTGTAGCATGTTTTGTTTGAACACAAAGGAGGAATGGCTCATTTTTTTAAAATTAACCAGTGAATGTACCGCTATATAAAATATCGTTTTCTAAGAACATAACTTACACAAGAATAGAATGACCACCGGGTTTTTACCGTTAAATTTTGAAAAAGAGCTTTTTGCCGCTTTTTGCCCAATGAGGATGTAAGTAGAAAATGCAGTCAGCCTGTTTGCGACCATGAGTTTATGAAATTTATAACTAAGAAGTGCATAAAAATGATTAGTACTATTTTAGCTTTATATCTTTTGAGTTTCTTCAGAGGTCATCATTTGGCAGTGGATTTCTTTCAGATACTCTCACGATCACTGCTCATTCTCTTTCTTGTATTAACGATCTGCAGGAAAAAATAAAAACCTAGGGTATAACTTTGCTGAGTAGGAAGAAATACAACTTAACAACGACCTGGTAGAAATTATGTCTTGGGGTGACGAGTTTAACTGAACAAAAACTCAGGCAGCAGTCGTTTCTAAAAAGAGTTACCGAACCTTACAAAATTATGTAGGAACATACTATTCCGTTAGCATTGCCACCGAAAAGAGCCAATACAAAGACTGGCTAATTCAGAAATGACTGAACAAGCAGTTTCTCTCTGTGGTTCCTTTCTTTCCTTTTTATATAAAACTAAAGAATGAAATCTAGACTTTGACAATCAAAATTTTCAAATATAAATTGTTCATTTTACAAAGAGATGTAATAGGTACTAAACCTAGCATAAAACCATAGGAGATCCAACTAGCGATTTAGAGATTTCCTTGCAGCGCGTGTGCTTGCCCATAAAATCCTATTAGCAATATTTAATCGATATCAGTAATGTTCATCCCACAACCAAAAAATACAAATATTGATGCATTAACTGAATAACGCAACTTGTATTTATGCTAGAGATGAAACAGTTTATGGTGAAATAATAAGAACAAAGATGTCATTTCGGTGAAACCGATAAAATAGAAGCTAATTTCCTTAAAAATATTAACATACAATAAAATTTTAATATAAGGGGCTCTTTATTTTCAGAATTTTGGTTCAATGTAAACTATCTGAATGTGTGAGTCGAACAAGGCTGAATTTACTGGTCTCACTAGGATCAACAATTGCAACACAGCTGTTTTAATACAAGCAATAGTTCTTCCGTGTGCCGGTTATATTTTCACCTTGTATATGTTTTGGCAATAAGAGTTAAAAATAGCACTAAGATCGCGAGTAGTATGGCCTTCGTTGAACTGACCCAAGAGAAGTGAAAGATAGTTGAAAACACCTTTCATTTAAAATGGGGGTCTAAATGTGAATAAAATTGGTTTCAAATCAAGGATGATTGATAATGCTAATGACTAATAAGGAATTTACGAATGATTTAAATGTTAAATGATAACGCAATTAAAAGACAAAGCGGACATTTAGAAAACCGTGACGAAAAATACTTGGTGTCCCATAAAAAAGTTTGATTTTATAATATTTTTAATCGTCCTCAGATATCCCGCCGAACTAATAGTTGTGCGCTCTCTATCATGGTCAAAGAAGTACAGGCTTGTATTCAACGTGCCAACATTACAGACCTAGGGGCCTCAGTAGGAGAATGAAGCGATTTTTGATGCTTGAGTTTCGGATGTGTCACATTCCAATAACAACAATTCTCCTTATTCTTGAGGCCTTCAATATGTACCTAATCCCAGAATACGATGCTGGTAAATGTAGAAAAGCGTTAAAGCATTTGATTAATGAAGTTGTACAATTTCATTTTTTTTTTAATTTTTGCACTGTATCTTGTTAGGGTACAAACTTAAATTTTTACGGTACTTGGTTATGTGCGTATTGAGAGGTCGGAATTCTCTCAAAATGACACTCGAGCGCACTCCACGTTTGCTTTGTTGCTGCTCTAAAAGTTTACTGAACGTCAAACAAATTTCTTCAAACGGCTGCAACCATATTTTAGTCAGCTAAATACTGCAGGCTTCATTTATGATGTGTAAATGATATTAAAGCGAAATTTTCTCCGTGCGATTATCGCAGAAATATTGTCTCTGCAGAGCTCTCGCATGATAAGCTATACTGATTGGAAATTATTTATGGGACACTCTATAGATATCTACTTTCGCGCTACCCCAACTATATTAGCAGCTTCAAGACAGGACAGCCTTGTGGAAAATTATATCGCGCTATGGCATTCTCCCAAAATTTCTGGCAATTTGTAAGAGCTTGCATACAAACAACATGGTCAGAGTTTGTCTCAAAGAGGAAGTTACGGATGCCTTCCAGTGTCGCACGGGAGTAATAGAAGGTTGTGTCCTGACACCTCTGCTATTTGACCTCTTTATGGCCGCTCATTCCATAATTGTAGATAAAAATCTGACAGAAAGGGGTGTTGGAATTAATTATTACGGGAGCCTACTCAATCTGTCGCACCTCAGAGCCACAACTAAAACCCGAGGGCAATACATTATTAAACTAACCTAGGCGGATCATTGTGCTCTGGTTTCCCATTCCTTGGACCGCCTATAAAATATCCTTGACATCTACCAATGGGCACATGAGACACTTGGTTTACGAATCAACATCTACTAAATAAAGATCATATCAACAGCTAACCTTTAGAGCACGTGGATCGGTTCAATTACCTTGGCGGTATACTCAACGCTAATGTCAGTATGAATACAGAAACTAGAAACGCATCTAGAGCATAGGTTCCCAACGGGGGCGGTACCGCCCCCCTAGAGGGCGCTGGAGCCGCCTATGGGGGCGGTAGCAGATCCAGAGATGGGGGAGGTGTTAAGACAATCAAAGGGGGTGGCCGTGTCGTACCTACCTAATAAGAGAATTAATATTTTTTTAATTTCGAAAATACCTACTATTTTCATGAATAAATATTTTATCTAGCTATCTAAAATCTTATTGTTATCGCGTAAATAAGTATTAACAAATTTAAATTAGCATTAGATATACGTATACCTAATTGGGTTTAGTATTGTCGGTGACAAGTCTTTGCAAGTTGGTAAGCAAAGACACAATTCGCGCAATCAAGTATGTCATCAAAGCTTGTAATGACTTGTTTACAGAGCAAGTAAAGGCATACAAGTTGATGCGTGCACGAAATCAGATCTATTTTTATAATTATCCATAAATCTGTTGAAAAGTTAATTTATTTAAACCGTTGTAAACTTTGTATTTCAAAATGTCTGAATCTAAGAAGGAATGCCGGTAGTACAGTATGAAGAATTTGAAATATGGATTTACGCACTCTCCTACAAACCAATCATTACCTATGTGTTTAACTTGCCAAAAGGTTTTTCCAAATATTTAAAACAGCCAACTATATCAAACCTTTTTGCATCGTCTTCTAAACAAGAAGATGATGGATTGCGAACCTCACATAATATTTCATTGTTAATCGCAAAAGCGGGAAAACCACACACAACTGGCGAGGAATTATTCTTGCAAGCAGTCAAAGAGGTAATAAAAACTGTTCTTCTTCATAATACACAGTCAGATATCATCAGAAAAATTCCTCTGCGTAATATTCGGTGCAAAGAAGAATAGATGAAACGGCTAAAGACATTGAAATGCGATTACTTATACACTTGCAATTTTTCCATTCAACTCGATGAATCAACTCTACCAAATAACGAAGCATTACTTTTATCATACGTTCGATTCATAAAAGAAGAAAAAATTTGTCATGAATGTTTAATACCATGAACACGTTTTTTTAAGAAAAAGAAATTCCTATGCGTAATATTTTGTCAGCTGCTACTGATGGTGCTCCAGCAATGATGTGGCGTCATAATAGCGCATTTAAACAGAGCAGTACCAAATGTACTCGATGTACATTGTGTTATTCATCGTCAGCATTTCTTTGCAAAAAATCCGAATGGACGCCTGCATACGTTGCTTTATTACATTAGAGCAGTTAATAAGATTAGAAGCAATTCATTGCTTGACAGATTATTTCGCTAACTTTGTAGTGAAAATGACGAAGGTTACAATCGCTAGCTGCTACACACAGAAGTTAGTTGGCCCTCAAAAGATATTTGTCTAAATCGTTTTTTCAATCTATTTGACTCAGTACTGGACTTCCTTGAAAACAGAGACGAGAACTGCGCGAAAACCTGACTAAATTCAAAAATAACATGGCTTATTTGAAAGACTTGTTTAAAATATTTAACGAAGTCAATTTACAATTGCCAGGTGATGAGTTGAATTTAATTAAAACGAAAAAACGTCATAGCTGCTTTTGTGGGAAAACTTCTTCTGTTCAAACGAAATGTAGGTAGAGGTGAATTTAGCCACTTTCCCACATTATCAGCAGTCTGCAAACAGGAAGATTTACTTACTTACTGCCAACACTTGGACGTTCTTCATGTTGATTTTACGGAGCGATTCCAGAATATTTTAAACATAAATATAGCGAGTTTGGTTTTAGACCCTTTTGCAAATGCAGATACAGCAGAATCATCAAATTTAGAAGAGAAAGTCCTGGATTATGGGCAACAGTGCAGAAATGTTTGCGTATTTGGCTGAGCGTGGTTTCAGTGCAGTAGCTAATTTACTGTCTAAGAAAAGTCATTACTGAACGTGGCAATTTGCGACTGATGTTAACGAAATTGGAACCTGACATTAACGAATTGTTAAAACTCCACCATCGTCAACCATCTCATTAATTTTTTTATTTCTTTTTGATTTTCGGTTTATTTTTAAATTTTTAATAAATACTTTTTTACTAAATTTGATGTTCGTTTTAATTAATTTCTACTTTGTGATTCTTAATAAATAGATAGACAGATAAAATAGGTATAGATAATATGCAACAACAATATTTTAATATTTGGTATAATTAACTATTATGGGGCGTTGGAATTTTTTTTTCTTGTAAAGGGGGCGGTGGTCCAGAAGAGATTGGGAACTTCTGATCTAGAGTATTTTAAGAGTTAGGGAAGCGGATCTTTGGAAATCATGACTTTTACCGTGCTCTACTATATAGATGTGAAACGTGGGATTCGTATGGCTGACATATAAAAAGTATTAAATAATTTTTACAAAGACAACCTGAGACAAATAATGTGCATATGATACCACAGAATTTCTAACCAAGATTTATTATCTAGAGCTAAATGCAGTACGGCTGAGATCATGGTGGTTAAGGCACGCCTGCGCCTCCGCTAGTTAGAACATTATTAACTGAACAACATGGCCTAAAAGAAATATAACCGAGAAAAATTTTACTTGCTTGCCGGTAAAGTCAGGAATGATTTTGAACAAACCCAACATTTCTGTTAGGTCTCTTTCAGTACATAGTAAGAATATCCGATTTTTTTGTCCCACTGAGGATCTAAGGTAGGAGTCGATAAAATTGCGTTTACTGAGAGAGACCTTTATTATGATTCTGTACATGGTGGAGTGTATATATTGTTCGCATGGATGATGGCCGCGTAATGAAGAATATTCTCTATGAAGAGCTGTGTGAGAATGCTCATCGGCAGGGTGGTCAAAGACGAAGATATAAAGATATCCTGCACGAAACGTTCAGGATTATCAACGTAGCCAAAAGATCGGAAGAAATCGCTGTAACCGGACAGAATGGAGACAACATGTTGTAAGCTACCAGGGGCTCAGAGAATTAAGAAGAAACGCACCTCCACAACGACTGTTTAACAGTTCCGATTGTGGTCGCATTATTGTGTCCCATATCGTTGTAGTTATTCAGCGACACACACATCAATAAACAAGTGTGAAATTATATACTCGAAAACGAGTTAGAGCTATTATTAATATTAGCATCTTCAGGAGAATATGTGATAAGATTCAAACTGTTTTAATTTATTTCTGAAGACGCTAACAGAGCTAACTAAACACATGTTGAATAGTACAAAAAATTTACCCAGTCTATTGCTAAAGTTTTTTTTAATGAATATTTTTTAAGCATGTTATAGTATAATACTAGAAATTCGTTTAAGTCAAGTGGTTTAAATATGAATTAATCGGGCAGTGGTCGCTACTTGACTAGAGCTGGACTCCATTTCAAGTTAAAGCAAGTAACTTGAAAATAAAATCAAATAGGAAATTTACCACAAATACGAGTAAAACATTAATAACGTTTTTTAATTTCCACTATATTATTATTTTTCGTGATAATTGTTTCGGCACACGGTGCCTTTTTCGGACGAATAAGAATTTTAAACTAAATGTAATATTGAATACATATCCTTAAATATAGTATTTTCGTTCTACCTGTTTAAGAAATCCTCAGTGTACTTACATAATTCTAACTATATAATTAGGTACAATAATATAAAACCATAAATATACAATATACAATTGGAAAAACCTAAATATTTAATCCGGCTTATTGTTCTAGGTAGATCTGGTTGGGTTTCTTTCTAATTTTTATAAAGGTTTAATAACGGAGAGTTGTTGGTTTCAAGTTGTTGATTCAGTAAAATGTTCCTATTCTTATATTTGCTAATCTCCAGGCTTTGTAAGAAATTCAACTTTTTAGATTTAGATTCATTATGAAGAATTTTAAAAATGTCGTCAAAATTGGGGTGTTCTAAGATTAAATGGTCGGCATAATTAGAGGTGTTATTTTGTTTTATGTAACTTCTTTTATGTTCGTTAATGCTTTTTCGAAATGATCTACCTAGGTAGATATGTATTCAATACTACATTTAGTTTAAAATTCTTATTCGTCCGAAGAAGGCTCCGTGTGCCGAAACAATTGTCACGAAAAATAATAATACAGTGGAAATTAAAAAACATTATTAGTGTTTTGTTTGTGTTAAGTTACAATGAATTTCCGTCTGGGACGGCTGTAGGTGGATTGAGTAGCTTACAGTTGTCACTGCCGGTCCCAAGCCCGGACAAAGGAGGAGGGTTGTAGCGGTAGGCCAGCTCCCTACGCTACGTAAAAAATGCCTCTGCTAAAAAACCTAATCCAAAGCCTCGGAATCGAACGGATATACGAAGACGAAAACAGCAAAGAAGAAGGACAACGATATGTGGTACATGGAACATACAAGGTCTCTCCAGGAAAGTTAATGAAGTTGTAAATGAATCAGAAAATCATCGAGTCGAAATTGCAGTACTGACGGAAACAAAGAAGAAAGGAAAATGCTCCGAAAGTTGGGGGTATTACGATCACTTTTATAGTGGAGTGCCCAAAGAAATAGAGCAAAACAAGGAGTATCCATACTAATACACAGAAAACTGAGGAAATTTATAACCACCTGGGAACCAATTAGTGAAAGAATCATAAAAATGAATCTCAAAATACTAGGTAATAACACAACTTTACTGGGGGTATACGCTGTCAATGACGATGATCTGGCTAATAACAAGGATTCATTTTTTGAACAACTAAATGAGGAAATACGCAAAATTGGAACATCCAGAGAGATATTACTTTTGGGTGATCTAAATGGACGAATAGGAAGGAAAGAACACGATAAAGTGGTAGGAAAATATAGCGAAGAAGTTACTAACGACAACAGAAGAAGAATTATAGAGATATGTGAACAAAACATCCTTACAATACTAAACGGACACTACCAGCATAGAGATATTCATAAATATACGTGGAGACAAACAACAAGAGATTTAAAAAGTATTTTCGACTATATGATAATACGACAGAGATCCAGATTAAACTTCCTAGATGTAAGAGTCCAAAGAGGAGCTTTATGTGGCAGCGACCACTACCTTGTGAAAGGAAAGATAACCTCACGAACAACACGGGAAAGCAAACTGGAAGATACAAATACACAGCACACAACAAATGAAACAACAATAAGATATAATACAAACAGCTTACCAAATGAAAGTATAACAAATCTATACAAGAGTAGACTGGACCAAAAGATAGAATGGACGGGATTTGTTAATATAGAAGAAGAATATAAGTATATAAAGGAATGTCTACACGCAGCCGCACTGGAAGCATTAGGTTACCAAGAGAAAAGGGAAAAACAGCAAAAACCATATTGGTGGGATGAAGAAATTGAATACGAAAATGAAGAAAACGGAAAAGCTATCACAAATACTTAAGTTCAAAGAGCACAAACGACGAATTAAAATACAAAGAATCCCAAACTAGAGTACGCAAAATGATTAGTGACAAAAAGAACAACCAATGGGAAAAGACATGCTCAAGACTCAACACTTACATAGGAGGAAGGAAAAGCACAGAAAGCTGGAGACTTCTTAAAAATATGAGAACAGAACGGAAAAGAGAAATCTTCTCCCCAATAATAACAGAAAAATGGAACCAATACTTTACAAA
Source organism: Pachyrhynchus sulphureomaculatus (assembly GCA_019049505.1). Taxonomy (NCBI): domain Eukaryota; kingdom Metazoa; phylum Arthropoda; class Insecta; order Coleoptera; family Curculionidae; genus Pachyrhynchus; species Pachyrhynchus sulphureomaculatus. Next base: position 166,392,114 of record CM032454.1, on the reverse strand, counting down.
TATGCTAACAGAAGACAGACCAGAGTTTAAAAGTATCCAACATGGAAACCCAAACATAGTTATACGAGGATCCCCAATAAGGATAACAACATCAAAAGTTAAACAAGTATGAAAACGCTAAAAAGTGGTAGAGCCCCAGGATCAGGAAACATCTCAGGAGAGATAGTAAAATACGGAACTGAAAAGCTATTTAGCGCTTTGAGGAACTTATTCCAAAGATGCATTAACACATCAGAAGTACCTGAGGAATGGAAAATATCATACATATCAACAATTCATAAGACAGCAGACAGAAATAATTGCGATAACTATCGGGGAATAACGGTTACAGGATCTATTAGCAGAATATACGGAAAAATACTTAAAAATAGAATAGAAACGGAATACGCGGACGTAGACGCTGAAGAACAGGCAGGCTTTAGAGCAGGAAGATCCACAATCTCTTCTCACTGACACAAATCCTAGGAAAGAAAACCGCATTTGATCAGGAAGTCCATGTCTTGTTTGTTGATTTAAGGAAGGCCTACGACAGCGTGCCCCTAATGAGATTGTGGGAAACACTACAACAGAGTAATGTAAGCACCGAAATAATTAAAGCCGTAAAATCCTTATACCAAGACGCAAGAAGTAGAGTGAAAACCAAATATGGTATAACAACAGGGTTCCAGGTCACAATGGGTCTCAAACAGGGCTGCTGTATATCCCCAAATCTATTTAAAATCTATTTGGAGAGTGCACTGAAGAACTGGAAAAGGAAATGCAGCAGTATGGGATTACCACTGGTAGACGATACTACATTGTACACGCTATCATTCGCGGACGATCAAGTAGTAGTCGCTCAGGACATCGATGATATGGAATACATGATACGAAAACTTATGGAGGAATATGAAAAATGGGGCCTAGAAGTCAATATTAAAAAGACCGAGTACATATGCGTCGGAGGACAACAGCAGGACTTGAAACTGGCCACAGGACCTACCATCAAACACTGTGCCAGTTATAAGTATTTGGGAACGAGAATATCTACGGACGGAACACTGGAAGAAGCAATATTCGAGAGGAATATCCAAGGAAGAAAAGCGATTGCAATGCTTAAGAGTATACTGTGGGACAAAAACATAACCATTGAAAATAAGAAGAGAATTTACAACTCAGTAGTGAAAAGTATAATAACTTACAGCTCCCAGGTGTGACCATTGAAGGAAAGAACAGAAAAACTACTAAAAACTGCAGAAATGGATTTCTGGAGATGAGCAACCAGAAAATCCAGAAAAGACCGCATACCAAATGACATGATAAGACGAGCTTTAGAAATAAAGCACGATATAGTGGACGAAATCAGAACCCAACAGTTGGTATGGTAAGGACATGTACAGAGAATGTCACAAGACCGACTACCTAAAAAGATTTTAAATTGGAACCCTCATGGAAGAAGAAAGCGAGGAAGACCACGCCAAAGCTGGAGAGCAGGAATCAACAAGGAAGTACTAGAGAGAGATGTGGAGGAGGAGGGATGGCGAAACCGGGAGGAGTGGAAATTAGGCACCGGAAGACGTTATAAAACCGACTGATATATATATATATATATATATATATATATATATATATATATATACATATATATATATACATATATATATATATATATATATATATTATATATATATATATACATATATATATATATATATACATATATATATATATATATATATATATATATATATATATATATATATATATATATATATATATACATATATATACATATATATATATATATATATATATATATATATATATATATATATATATATATATATATATATTTATATACAATGAATTTCCATCAGGTAACGGCCAGCTCAGTAAATTTTTTCAAATAGGGAATCCTGTTGCTGTGCTAATCACAGCTGAAAATGTTTAAAATACGAATAAAAAATAAAAGAAATGAAATAATAGAACAATCGTTTCAACGTAATGATAATTACGGTATTAATATTACATCATTTTAAATTTAAAAAATCCAACATGATTAATGTAAATATATCGTAAATATTTACTAACTTTAAGTATTTATGCATAATAGCTTTTTAAACATCCATTGTGGTTAAATAAATGTTATTAAGTATTCTTGACACTGATCGAACTAAATTATATTCCATTGTCAAGAATACGTAATAACATTAAGATATTAACAACAAAATTTAATTTGATGAACATAATTTTCAGAGACTACAGTACAACTCTGTAAAGAATATATGCTAAATACAATGAAAATCATTTTGTTTAATATTAAAAAGATAAACATTGATAACTGCGTTAATTGTTGGAAAACAGCTACTTTCGTACCAGTAACCACGTTTCTTACTGATGCTAAAGTTTTAACATTTATACAGCTATATTTCTTTTTAGACATAATTGTGGTGTCATAAATAAAGATTAGAATCAGCATATGAAATAACTATTCTTACCAGTCTATCTAACTTCATATCCATTTAAGACAACTAAAAGTGAAAGGTAGATTCTTTTCAGGAATTGAAGAGACACAGACACAATGTGGGACCCCTTATTTCAATAGTATGTAGAATTCACTATAAGATGTGCTAATAACATAGGCGCCTTTGAAATTCTTTCGTCCATCAAGGATTTTTATTTCCCACTGAGTAGCGACCACTTGAATTTCAAGTTTATTTCAAAAACTAGAAAGTTTCTATATTTAAAAAATAAATAAATAAAATATTAACATTAATATGGTGAAACAACTATCCAATTTGGTTCTGTAATTTATATTTATATTACATGGAAGATAATAAGTAAAGATACATAAATTTTTCTCTCCCTCGCTCTTTCTTTATAGACCAAGAGGGCGACCCGAAATTTTGACCTGTCGATTAATCATCGGCGTAGTTGTTCATTTTATCGGGTGAGTCGAATAAAAGCCTTTTACGTTGATTTTGCGGCCCCCGTGCCCTGGCCTGCCCAAAATGCTACATCCATAAATGAACTGGAGTTTAACCACTTGACACTAAAAAAGCCGAGAACCCCAAAGGGCAGACGCCGCCGAGAGCGGACTCAAAAATGGACTGTTATTTAATCATATAAAATCAATAAATTTAGTTTGTTCTTGAAAAGATAAGAGGTAACCTGCAAAAGACAGACGCCGTCAATACCGACGAAGCTGGATCAGCTTTTTCCAACCTATTCATGATTTTTTCATAAAATCTCTCAGTCAAAAACGACCGTTTTTTGACTAGAAAAAGCGCATCTCGACCACCTAAATTTGATCACTATAACGTTTAGGGTGATTCAATAAGTACCCGTGTTTGAAGACGGATGGCGTTGCTAAGGCAAGTTGATGTTACCTTCGTGTATTCTCATCTGATAGATGACACCAAAAAAATTGACCCAATGCATCATACTCACTGACTTTTTAGAAAAATCACTGGACCATTCTATAGTGAGTTAATGGACCGCTTCGACAATAAATTGAAGGAAACGTGATCCATTTAGCAAAGAAGAAAGTGCTGTTTTACCACGACATTGCTTCAGCACATTGATCCGGAGTTATCGCCGCCAAACTGCATGAACTGCGTTGTGAATTGCTGCCGCACCCCTCGTATTCGTCCGACCTGGCTCCCTGCGACTTCTTGTTCCCAAACATGAAGAAATGGCTCGCAGGAAAAAAATTCAGCTCAAATAAGAAGATCATCGCCCAGATAGAAGCGTATTTTAGGGAGTTGGACAATTCCCATTTTTTGGAGGGGTTAAAAAAAGGCAAGGACGTTGGGAAAAGTGTATATACCTAAAAGGAGACTGTGTTGAAAAATAAAAAAAAATGTTTTTGATAAAAATGGCGTCTTCAATCGTAACACGGGTAGTTATTGAACCACTCTCGAATGACAATGATAAATTAATTCCAAAATGATTTTTAAATAAAAAAATATAATGTAATATAACATTATACGGAGAAAGTTGTTGACTGATATAGTAAAAATATCAATGCCATACGACCTGTTGGAAGAATGGTATAACAAGTTTGATTTGTTTCACCACCTACACAATATAAAATAGTTAAGTTATATTTAACAACATAACCTTATCCGATGCCGTTACCTAATGACTAATGTTTTAAAAATGAGTTAAATTGGTATTTCAGCAAGTAAAAGTATATTCTTCATACTGATATTAACCGTTACATTGCATTAAACTATATTCCAGAAATAAATGTTCATTCGAATATTACAAAATATTTTGAAATATTACTTCATCTATAAAATCTATATAATTAGATATAGTTTATTTAATAATGATTAAATATTACGTGTGTTGGAAAGTTACCGAAATTGATGAGATTTTTAACGGATTTGCGATTTAGATTTGTATTTATTGCTGCTCTATAATTTTAAAATGGAGTCGATATCTTATTACAAGTACTGGACAATTAAATTGTGGTAATATTCGCCCATTGTGACATTATAATAGTACGCAGAAACATTTTAATAGCATACACAATTTAACAATTAATTTTTTTGATATAAATCGTTTTATGGTTTCTCAACATATTCACCTTTAAGATTTATACACTTTTGCATGCGTTCGAACCAATTGTCGAAACATTTTTTCCACTCTCAAGTAGGTACTTCAAAAACATGGTTTTGGAAGGATTCAACAGCTTCTTGAGGTGATAAAAATCGCTGTCCACCCATATTTTTGAGACTTGGGAACAAACAGAAGTCGTTAGGCGATAAATCAGGTGAATACGGGTAATGAGACATTAATTCGATGTTTTTCTCCGTCAAATAATCAATTGTTTGACGTGCTGTATGAGAGCTGGCATTGCCATGATGAATGATGCGACGTTTTCGGTTGTTTTTCCTGATTTTATCGATGACTTCTGGCAAACAAATTGTTGTATGCCATTCAGCATTAACAGTTCTTCGATCCTCTAAAGCAATGGTCGCAACGTGTCCAGTATAACCAAAGAAACAAGAAATCATTTTCTTGGAAGTGCTTCGCGAACGAACTTTTATTAGATTCGGTTCATATTGAAACACCCAAACAATTGATTGTTGTTTAGTTTCCGGCTGGTATGAATATATTTAAGTTTCGTCTTCTGTTACATGCATGGATTTTGCATGTCCTCGGTCAAATTTTATAAGCATTTCCTTACACCAATTGACACGAGCCTGTTTTTGAGTTTCGGTAAAATCTCGGCGATTCGAGGCATTGTTACTGAGTTAGGCCTTTAATATAATCGTAAAAACGATCGAAACCTTCGAAAACCTTCACGCGAAATTTTCATTTGTTTACAAACCTGTTTTTTTTTTAAACGCTTAAAACAAACTACTTGGCCAATTTCTGAGCTGCCACTGTTTTAACAATAACAAATGTCAAATTCTACACAATGGTAATGTCATATCTCAATAGTGTCATCTATTGGTCGTTTGTAAAAACTTAAAAGGCGGCCCTCGTATCATAAACTGGTGGCATGATCTACAAGTCACTCCTTCACAACTGTTAATTTTGTAAAAAGCTTAAATTCGACTAACGACGGACTATTGCTCCCATGTTTGGGGCTTTGCTCCCAAATATACACTACATTTGTTGAATTCTATTCAGAAAAGAGCTGTTCGCCTGATTGGAGACATACAACTCACCAAAAACCTTGATACCTTGAAACATCGAGGAACGGCTAGCGACTTGTGTCTCTTCGACACGTATTTTCATGGAAAGTATTCGATGGATGTAGCCCCCCTAATTCTTTCCTGGGCCGTGCATGCTATTAATACATGTTGCGCTAATACATCACATCCGTATGAGGTTCAGGTTGTTACTTCTTGAATAACACATTTCAAACAGTCTTTTATATGGAGAACATCACCCCTTTGGAATAATTTGCCCAGGATCGTGTTACCCACCGAGTACAACGATTCAAGACCAATGTGAATCACTTTTTCTGCACACGTGTCACTCCTGTAATGCTTTAGGAATTTGTCTGTAGCACGTGTGTTACGCTCATAAAAAAATAGGAAGATTCCAAAATATATGGCAATGACTGCTTATCAAAAACACAAATTTCTGAGTGTTAAACATTTTTTTGGATGGATGGGAACAACTTGAATTCAACGAATATCAGAAATCAACGAGTTCGTGTATTTGGCGCAGTGCATTTGTTCCACAGAGTTTAAATGAATATCAAAAGTTTTTAAGAGTGAAATATCCCAAGAAAATCGAACGAGCTTTTAGAAATAATCCAGAATTCCTACTCTCAATGGTGACGTGGGAGTAGGAAGTACCTACTCTCATATGAAGAACATAATTCGTTGTGTTTTTAATTCTGACAGCTGATGCTCGTTACACAATAATGCATTCAGTCACACTTCCCACCTTGTGTGTTGAACTATTCACCATATTCACCTGATTTATCACCCTGTGATTTTCACTATTCCCTAAAATTAAAGTAAGGATAAAAGGATACTATTTCGAGAATATAGAGATTATTCAAATGGCCTTGCAGGTAATACCACAAGAATAACTTAAAATTACACTTAAATTATTATTAAATCATTTTAAAAGGTGAAATGGATTACGAGGATAATATAATGTTGACATTAGTACGAAAAATCAGTTGTCGACCTGTGTACGTGTTACATATGCATGTTTCGGAGCTGGAAAGAACCTCGAACGGTTCCCGTTAGTAAACCAAAGCACTAGATCTTAAAACATACGTTTCCTTCGAACTTCTTTATAGCGGGGAAAATGACTTCGAAATGTATTTACACATTAAATACTTAACTTGAAACCTAACCTGAGAGCAGCCTAGGGTTGATGTTAATTAGGCTGTTCGCATTTTGATAGAATTACTTTTATGAATGGCTTTAATGGGACTGGTACCTTATATAATGCATTTGTACATAACTTGTTTAACCAACACACTACACAGTTCTTTATTATATAAATATTGCCATTAAAAAAAGGAAGCGTGCAATCGGTAGAATCGAGTTTTTTACTAAAAATTTAGTCGTTAAGTTCATTGTATTTTTCATTATCACGGTTAGACCGACAATAAATACGATAGAAAAGAAAACTTTTAACACCAATAAATTAGCTTATAAACATTTCACATGGTAATAATATCATAATTATTATTGTCGGATATTTTCAATAAAAAAATCTCTTCGTTTTCGTCCACTCAATTTTTCAATATTATTCAAAAACTCCGCAATTATTATAGTTCACATATTTTGGTTTCTGTTTTATTGGCCTTACAAATTTAGCTTATTAGCCAAGAGCTTCGGTAGATGATTTCAAAGTCTGGGACGTCACAACACCCTTTCGCTAGCACCAGATTCGAACCAGCGACCTTCGAGTCACTTGGCAGGCTCTCAACCCACCTTGCTACTGAGGCCGGTATTCTTATATTTAATGTTTTCCCTTAAGAAACTTCAGGCTTTGGGTGCTTCTGCCGTTACAGTAACTACTGACGGTTGCGTTGTGAGAAAAAATGTGTGTGTATGACGCACGAGAAGATATATCAACAGGAAAAAAAAATTGATGTAGTGGAGGCAAATGCCGTAAAATTTTCATGATTTTTGGAAATTTTTGGGTAGAGCTTGGAAATCGATTTAACTACTTTGAAACAGTGCCAACATAATGTAAACGAGTTTTCTCAGCCTAATTTTCACCGCAAAGCTACTTTTCTTGTATTTTAACGCTTTTGACTCACTATTTCTTAAATATCTCAGCTTCTGATCGCTTTTATGAGACAAAAAAAAAAAATCATTTTACTCATCATAAAATTGCCTAAAAAACTGCATAGATTGCGTTAAACAATATTAAGTATATAACCTAAAAAAAGTAATTACTACGGCAAATTGAAAAATGGTTTTTTACGGGTACCTTCCGTTCAATTCAATGTTACGGCTTGGAATTATAGGAAAATATAGCTTTTATATTAATAAATAACCGGTCAAGTGCAAGTTGAACTTGCGCAATTAGGGTTCCGTACGTTGATTGCTTTTAAAATAAAAAATTTTGTTACGGAGGTATAATCAGTGACTTCACAAAACACACCCAAAATGAGTTTTCAACATAGTTTGTTTCGAATCTTTACTCAAAACTGATGACCTTGAAATTTTTGTTTTTTTTATATACCAGATAAATTATTAAAGGTAATTCACTAGTGATAATTTTCGTTCAATCTACACCCCGTGTAGAATATTCCAGAATTTTTTTAAAATTTATTGATAAGTACTTTTCGAAATAAGGCGGGTGGACAGCAATTTTTCGCGATTTTTTTAAAAATAACACAAAGAATAGTGCACGCAAGTATTACATTATATATATATTTTTTACTCGTGTTTTCACAAGCTTTCATTTGACACCACTCTCGATGATCTAGTAAAAAAAAAATTTTTTTTCACTTCCGATTTCACCCCCCAAAACTAACCCCTTACATCAAAATTTAACTTTCAAAACTACACGGCTCTCATGAGGCCATCAATTCCTACATTATTACCAAATTTCAACTTTCTATGACAAATAGTTTCGGAGAAAATCGGGTGTGACAGACGGACAGATAGACGGACACACACCGAAGTCATCTTATAAGTGTTCCATACGGAACAAATTTTATTAAAAAATATTAATAGGATTGTTAAAAATTCGCATTTTAGTCCAAATCTTATTATGGATTTTTCTTGTGGGTAAAAGGTCGTATAAAGTATTTTTTTCTTTTAAAATATACGATTCAAGATGATTAGAAGGAAAAATAAAGGGTGTACAAAAAACTCTCTTATTTTTCAATTTTTTCGTTACGAAAAATTAACTTTAATTACGGTGTGGTTCATTCTCTTTATTTCTATTCAATGTTTTATCTTAAATATAACAGGAAAAAGTGATTTTAAAACAAATACTACCTATTTTACAATAAAATTATGATTTAGATAACAGAAACTTTTATTGATAAACATATATATACATTCTACAAGTAATACGTTTATTAAAATTATCGCAGATACATCTCGAGCTTGTTTCCTGCTATAATCAAAATCATCCGATTTATTATCTGAATCGCATTCATACTGGCACGGGTATAAAAGGTTGGCGCTGTCTAACTCACTTTCATCGATAGAACGTTCTAAAATTAATGAAAATGAGACATCGGAAAAATGATCTGTAAATTCATTTGTCAAGGACTTTATGAAAAATTTTGGACTCCCAACAGTTTATTTGTTTGCATTAATTTAGTCCATTTTTGTTTCGCTGTATTTTTTCTTTTCCTGTACGTGTTACTTTTATAAATTAGTTTTTGACTTTAGAATCGTAATTTCGCATACACTAATATGGAAAGCGTCTGAGTAATTTTAAAGACCCGATAGGGAAATACTATTATTATGTGTAGAGTGCAGAATCATAAAGGAAGCAAAAAATGACTTTTTGTCTCAATACAAAATTTTTTTATTTTCAGAAAAGAATGGCTTTGAAAAACAGTATACTCCTCTGTTTAAAAAAAAAACTTGAACTAAGATATATACACATTAGAGTGGGTCGAACATTTTTTTTAAAGTTACTCCCCTGAAAAAATTTTATATTTTGTGAATAACAACTGGTCCAAATTTTATTGAATTTGAGTGGCATCTATGGCTCGAACCCTAACCTCAAATATATTTATTCTTTAAATATCAAAGAAAAATTTAAGAAAATATAAAATCTAACATGTTGTTTGTTGATTTAAAAGTATACATTACATTCCTTGGTCACAGAAACTGGCTCTTTTTATATCATATACGTCACGTTATAGACATTAATTTGTTACTCGAAAGTTCTTCATTTTCAGTCTTTTTAGGTTAAGTTTTTAGTTTCAGGTCTAGGTCTGTAAGAATTTTTTATAACATTTATATCAAAATTAAGTAGAATATTATGTTTTCTTAAGTTTTTCTTTGTTATTGAAAGGATAAATCTATTTAAGGTTAGGGTTCGAGCCATAGATGTCGCTCAAATTCAATAAAATTTGGACCAGTTGTTATTCACAAAAAATAAAATTTTTTCAAGTGGGTAACTTTATAAATAAAAAATTTCAACCCACTCTAATATGTACACATGTATCATATGACTCATTATTTGAAATATTTTTCATATTTTTATATTTCGATTCGCGTACTGGGGGCAATTTGTTGTATCCTATCATCGTGTTCCGTAACTACTTGGATAAGTACCGGTAAATTCTGTTCTCTTGTTTGTCAATCCTAGCCCCACTGACGAGGCGTGATATGGCAAAACGCGTCTCGGGATGGATTTGACGAATAAATGAACAATGGGTAAACTACTGAAATATGGGCCTTGTCCGTTTTCAGTTATTTTGCAGTAACCACTTTTTTAATTTAATCTATTGTGTATAAATATTTACCGACAAAACGAAATTTTAATATGTAGCAACAAAACACCATGCTGTCAGGGGCTTTTAACAATTCAGGAATCTGTTCCACCCAAGATATATAAATAAAAATATGCTTTTATCAGGAATATCCCGTAGACAAGTCTGAAATCGTTGTAATCCGAGATGAGTGCCTATAAATTAATTTGCGGCAATATAAACACTCAAAATATTAATATTGGTGTTCATAATATGAATAAATAGACAAAGGAATTCTTAAATTCAATTTTTATCGGGAGCTGTTATGTGACGTTTTGTCTGGACTGTATTGTGTATTGTTTTAAATAGAGAGATTATAGATCTTACACTCCACACAACTGTTAATTCTTTACAAAGCTCACATTCAACTAACTATGGAATACTGCTCCCATGTTTGGGGCTCCGCTCCAAAACATACATTGCATTTGTTGGATTCTATTCATAGAAGAGCTGTTCGTCTGATTGGAGACTCGGAACTGACCGGCGGCCTTGATTCGTTGGAACATCAAAGAACGGTTGGCGACTTGAGCCTATTCTACATGGAAAGTCTTCGAAGGATGTAATTCCTCCCAGAGTGGTGCATGTTAGAAATACACGTCGCGCTAATACTTCACATCCATATGAGGTTCAGCTTGTGACTCCTCGTACAACGCTTTTCAAGCAGTCTTTTATATGGAGAACATCATTCCTTTGAAATAATTTGCCCAGGACTGTGTTTCCCACCGAGTACAATTTACAGTGATTCAAGAACAACGTGAATCGCTTTTTCCGCACATGTGTCGCTCTTGTAGCACTTTAGGGACTTCCCTGCAGCACGTGTGCTAGACCCATAAAAAAAGATAATGATCATAGTTTTTTTTTGGTCATCCTGACAAAGTTAAAAAGTGAAATAAGTCAAAACATTCAACCGTGTGTACGGAAAACTTTTGTGACCCTTGGTACTTCTAGTACCCTATTAGCTATAGTAGCCCTTTTTCTTCATGGCAGAAAACAGGTATGCTTGTTACCCGTAGTACCCCTTTTGATACGCAGGGTAATAAAAGGAGTACTACGTGTATGCAGAACAGAATACAGCCATGATTGCCTAGTATTGTTTTAAATAGAGTGATTATAGATAATTATTATCACAGTTCTTCTTGGTCATCCTGACACCTTTTCAAGGAGCTCTTAAATCAAGATCTTCGCTGCCTGTGTTGTTATATTCTGACATCTGATTTAATTTAGGACGTCACTAAAGTTGAAACAATTGAAGATTCTATGACGTAATTATACATCATTGTTAGAACAAGCATACTAAACCTTTTTTATGTAATTGGTTATCCGGTAATTAGTGAATCCCCAGTGACTTTATTTGGCCTGTTGCGCGGTCTTATCGTATTTTACATTCAAACATCAAAATTGCCGATTACTGCACATTCATAACTAGACAAATAATATTTTTCTTCTACCTCTGACAGCTTTTAACGGAATGATATCTATCTGTCGACGCTTTTAATTATGGCACTGTATTTCATAATAGTTTTAGGCTTATTCACTCTGTAAATCATTGCGTGAAAAACTAGGGATTAAAATTATCGATTAAATAAGTAAAATATAGGGCTCTGGCACCGAAATAACCTTACCCAAGATTTCAAACTTGTGTCGCGTTAGTCACGTGTTTTATGCTAAAAATGACAGAACATTGGTGGACTATCAACCCAGAAGTAGGCCACGAAGTTCCTATTCCTGAAAATTTAGGGGATTTTTTAGGCAGGGTAATATTATTTTTAATGGATTTTTTTATTTATGGCTTATTTTATAGTTTGTCAGTTTTTTATAGTTATTTTAAAGTCTTATAGTAAAACTAAAGTGAAATGTAATTTACTACACAAAACTGTTGCTCACTAGGCAGTTAGTTAATCAATACAACTATTAATAATGAGGATATTAAGGGAATTCAGCGAGTTTCCTGCATGTTTTACCAATATACACCCTCTGTTGAAATAGTAACACCATTTTTAATAAAAAATAAATCACAGGCCAATTATAATTATTTAAATCATTTATTTTCACCTAGTACTCTTCCTAGGGTTCAATCATTAACTCCCTAACCCCTGTTAGGGTTCTTGGTCAATGCCATTTGAAGCATTTAAAGTCTGTAAGTAACACGTTTACCAAGCTTAACAAAAAAGTCAATCACAGTTCTTTATTTCAAACTGATTTCCGTTCATCACAACACACTGTCACCCTTGCCACTATAACTAGACATTTAAGAAACCAAATATGCAACAATGAATACAATATTAATAAGGGCAGAAACTCTTAACGACAAAAGATACGGCCGCTCGTGCTGCTATTTTCATTTATCTTCAAGTAGTTCACTTTCTTTTTGGACAGAAGGCGTAAACACAGTTTGTATTATTTTTTAATTAAAATACTACTTATTTTCTGTTACTTTCAAGTTTGAAGAAGTCAATAATTAATTTTAATATATCCCTTCTAAGGAAATACAATAAAAATCCATTTTACTGTCCAACCGATGGTACTGATATCTATATGGATCGATACCGATTCTTTACCTTTATATTACGATTCAAATATTCTTCTTCTTCTTTCTTATATGGTCTGTCGTATAAGTAGGTATACTGCTTTCACTGCTGCACTGCTTTCAATAATACGCACTGCTTTCAATAATATCGAAAGTCATGGAAAAGGTTATCAATGAGCATCTTCTAAAATATCTTGAACGATTCAATATTATTAGCGATCACCAATATGGTTTTCGTAAACATAGATCAACAGGAGATCTTCTGACTTATGTAACACATGTTTGGAACAACGCAATTGAACACTTTGGAGAATCTCGAGCGGTTGCTCTTGACATATCCAAGGCATTCGATCGTGTTTGGCACGATGGACTGTTGGCTAAGTTACGCTCTTGTGGTATGTCTGAAAGGTTTTGTTTGTGGCTCTCATGTTTCCTCAGAGAGCGTTCTTTACGAGTGGCGGTCGACGGATTTCTTTCTAACACCCTCACTATCAACGCCGGTGTGCCCCAGGGCTCCATACTGTCTCCTACTCTCTTTCTCATTTACATTAACGATCTGCTGGAAAAGACCGGGAATCCAATCTATAGCTTTGCAGATGACAGTACCCTTGTCTCTTCATTCACCTTGAACGCTCGGACATCGGCTGCTCAGGCGAATATCCGCAGACAGCAGGAGGTCGTTCAACTTAACAAAGACCTGGAAGAAATTCTATCTTGGGGTGATAGTAACCAAGTGGAATTTAAGCTAAAAAACCCAAGCGGCAGTTTTTTCTAAAAAATTTAACGTTGCTGAACCCGACATAGTCATGTCGGGGCACTCCATTCCCCTAGCATCGTCGCTCAATTTGTTGGGCGTTAGTTTGGGAGCAAATATGTCTTGGCATGAACATGTTGCAGGCATAGCAAGGAGAGCTTCTCAAAAGTTGGGAATATTATTTAGAACTAGAAAGCTTTACACCCCACAGCAACTGTTAATTCTTTACAAAGCCCAAATTCGACCAACTATGGAATACTGCTCCCACGTTTGGGGTTCCGCTCCCAAACATAGACTGCATTTGTTGGATTCTGTTCAGAGAAGAGCGGTCCGTCTGATTGGGGACCCGGAATTGACCGGCGGCCTTGATTCGCCGGAACATCGAAGAACGGTTGGCGACTTGAGTCTGTTCTACAAGTATTTTCATGGAAAGTGTTCGAAGGATGTAGCCCGCTTAATTCCTCCCAAAGCGGTGCATGTTAGAAATACACGTCGCGCTGGTGCTTCGCATCCGTATGAGGTTCAGCTTGTTACTCCGCGTACAACGCTTTTCAAGCAATCTTTTATATGGAGAACGTCATCCCTTTGGAATAATTTGCCCAGCGCTGTGTTTCCCACCGAGTACAATTTACAGCGATTCAAGAACAACGTGAATCGCTCTTTCCGCACTCGTGCCGCTCCTGGAGCGCTTTAGGGACTTCCCTGCAGCACGTGTGCTAGACCCATAAAAAAAAAAAAAACTGCTTGTTTTATCCCCATTAGGTCTCTTTCGATGTGGACGTCCAGCATTTCCTTTCACCTTTTCGGTTCTTCTACCGCAAAGTTTATAGAGTTTGGCTGTTTTTACCAATCTGTTGTCGTCCATCCAATCTACGTGTTTATTCCATTATTTTCTTCTAGTTCTAGCCCATTTGGATATTTCTTGGACCTTACTTAGTCCTTGTAAATCGTTGTTGCGGATTCTGTCGTGGGCAATTTTTCCATGTATGTCCCTAATCACCTTCATTTCTGTTGTCCTCATCATTTGTGCTGTGTGTGTGTCGGCTCTTGTTTCTACAACATATGTGAGGATCGGTTTCACTGTTATTTTGTATATTCTTATTTTCCTTTCCGTTGTGAGGTATTAATTTTTTCATATTATATCCGTCAAGCAACCTGCTATTAGTGATGCCTTCATAGACTGTTGTTTTACTTCCCTGTTTAAGTCAATTTATAATAAGTGGGAATATGTAGAACCTATACGGAAAAACTAACGAGCCGATAAATATGACAAAATATGTATAATGTAAAGCGAGTCACCGGTAAGTAATACCGGCAGTTTTGAGATTGATTGGCGTTAATTGGAAGTTTTATACACTAAATTATTAACCTTTACTAATCAAGGACAATGGATTATACGAATGATTATTAGTTCAGGTTAGTTCACGTTAGATTAGTGCTCTATAAACATAAAATGCAAAAAAAATATTAGAACCGGTAGTTGCGAGGCCACCAGTAACCAGTTGTTTCGAAATCTGTCACAATCGGTAAAATAATTGTCCCGGTACTTCCGTTGCAAAAGTGCCGCGCTAAAATAAATATTTGACTTTCCCAGACTAAAGAATAACTTAACTCTAGAAATAAAGAAAAAATAATTATATATATATATATATATATATATATATATATATATATATATATATATATATATATATATAAATATATATATATATATATATATATATATATATATATATATATATATATATATATATAAATAATATATATATATATATATATATATATATATATATATATATATATATATATATCTCAATTAAAGAACCCATGAAAGAATGTAAAATATGATGTATTAAAGGCAACCGTTTTAATTCACTTTCCCACCCCTTTAATAACTTTTATTAGTGTTCCGTATGGAACACTTATAAAAGCAATTCGGTGTCTGTCCATCTGTCTGTCACACCCGATTTTCTCCGAAACTATTTGACATAGAAAGTTAAAATTTTGTCACTAATATAGGAATTGATGGCCTCATCAGAGCCGTGTAGTTTTGAAAGTTAAATTTTGACTTATGGGGTTAGTTTTGGAGGGTGAAATCGGAAGTGAAAAAAAAAAATTATCAGGTCATCGAGTGGGATGTCAAATGAAAGTTTGTAAAAACACGAGTTCAAAAATATTTATATGCATTACATTTAATAATTTATCTCGTTAAAAAAAAAACAAGGTCATCAGTTTTCAGTAAAGATTGGGAAAAACTCATTTAGGGTGTGTTTTGTGAAGTCATTTGATCATTTTATACCTCCTTAACAAAAAATTTTATCCTAAAAGCAATCAACCTACGGAACACTAATTGCGCAAGTCCGACTTGCACTTGGCCGGTTTTTTTTATATATTAATAAAAAAATTAGGCTTAAAATTTTCTCAATATCAACTAGAAACAAGAAAAAATAATTATATTACTATAAATATTAAACGAAATATATTTAATTTCACCCGTTTCACCCCTTTCTTTGCATCAATATCGTTGTAAAACTATAAATTCCTTTCCTACTTCAAACAGACTCGAAAATGCACATTAGCTCCTACCTTTTGGTTTAATCTTGCAGGGCTCTAATAAGCCAAAAAGCGACCAAATAAGTTGACCGAGACATGAAGCGTCAAGGAATGAGAACACCAATTCAACTTATACAATATTTACAAAATATATTTTTTAACCATTTATAATATTTCTCTGGTTTGATGTTTCATGTGACTTATTCCATTACATTACTCTAGTTTATGCCTGCCCGATCTTTTATTGTCACCTGGTTACATTCCGTTTACACTATCTCTCTTCGGGTGACTGCGAGCCTTCCTTCTCAGGCTTTCCTGCGCAAGCTTTCAGGGCCCGAACCACATTCAACCTAACTTTCCCATTAAACGCAATTATGTTCTTGAGTTTTCCAGCTCTCTTCGAATCTTTACTCTAGGTCTTTGTTTATTTTGTAAAGTGGATTCATGCACCACATACTAAATGCTCACTGTTCGCCCTCCACAGTCATACTCGGGCCACTATTTGCTTCTGCCAAGTGCAACAGACAGAGATTGGGAACTACGTTTTTCGTGATCGGGGGACCTTAAGAAGCGAAAAAATGTTAACATCTCAGAGGATGAGTCTCTTCTTTTTTCTCTAACTTAGGCTTATCGCCTGTTCAATCTCAACCACCTGCCCGCCACTATTCCGCCACACTCAGACCATCACACCACTTCTTTCGAGGACGGTCCTAGTGGTGACTTATCACGAGCAATTCTCACTACTCTTCCGTCTTCCATCCTATCAATGTGTTCATTCCACTCTCTTTTCCGTCTCATCACCCAATCGTTGATATCCTCCACTCTACACCTGTTTCTTATATCTTCACTTCTCTCCCCATCCAAAAGTGTCTTTCCAGCTATTCTGCGAAGTATAACAATTAACATCTCTGGCGGATATAAGCTTAATATTAAACGTATACTTGCCAGAAGAGTGCTTGGCAAGAACAATGTTATAGTTTTCGAACAATCACGGCGAAACAGCTTATATTGATTATAATATATGTGGGTTAATCGACGTTCAGCAATTAGGCTGCCTAGTGATTGTTGACAAACTGTGACATTGTCTATTGCCAAGAGATCCTCTGCCTACTAATTGTTGTGTCTTACTGTTATATTGCGCTAGTACGGCGATAAGTATTTTAAATTTTCCTGCCTCCTTCGATTCTAGCTCGACTGATGAGTCGTGACAGGACGAAACGCGTCTCGAGATTTCGATAGATGGAAGAACGGCGAAAAATTGGTGAAAAATAGACTTTGTTTAATTTTGGCAGTTAATATTGGTTTTTATAGTACAGAAATTTTGTTGTAGTAGTTTTAATAACGATAACCTTAAAAAAAATGACCGTTGGTACAAACATTCAATTTGTTATCAAATGTGTTTATTTTGCAATAGATTTTTATGGCTTCAATTAAGATTAAGTCAGCGTACTTTGATCAGGTTAATAATATGTAGGCATTTTTAATAAATAATTAATTTTTTGCACTTTGCCCAACGATTCACTCATACTAATTATGAAGTAGGAACTTGTATATTTTCGTAAACAGCTGAAGGGTGTTGAGACACGTGCAATTGTATTCTGACAATTTTCGGTAGGGTTACATTCGGCATTAGGCAACATGGATCAACTAGTTGATCAACTGCCACTGTTGATTACTATTGCTACATTGATGTAACACCTAGGCTGAAAAGTTTTTGGTCTAGCCACTTAAAACATATTTTTTTTTGCAAAATTCGACTTTTTTTATCAATATAGTCTCCTTCAAGAGCGATACAATCAGTCCAATGCTTTTCTAACATTTCTATACCTTTCTTGTAGAAGGATTTGTCTTTTCCTTCAAAATGTGCCTCAGTTTCGGCTAAAACTTCTTCATTGGAGTCAAATCTCTTTCCCGCGAGTATTTTTGAGGTCTGCGAATAGATAATAGTCGCTGAGGGCCAAATCTGGAGAATACGGTGGATGAGGAAGCAATTCGAACTTCAATTCTTGCAATTTTGCCATTGTAACTATTGACTTATGACACGCTGGATTGTCTTGATGAAAGAGCACTTTTTTCTTGTTCATTTAGGGCCGTTTCTTTGCGATTTCTGCGTTCAAACGCACCAACAACTTTATATAATATTCGCTATTGATGGATTTTCCCTTCTCAGCATAGTCGATGAAAATTATTCCATGCGCATCCCAAAATACAGAGGCCAAAACCTCCCCAGCCGACTGTTGCGTCTTTGGTCGCCTCGGACAGCTTTCACCGGCTACTGTCCACTCAGTTGACTGCCTATTTGATTCCGGTGTGTAGTGGTGGATCCATGTTTCATCCATTGTCAGATATCGCATAAAAAAATCCTTTTTATTGCGCTTACACAGGTCCAAACAGCGGTCAGAATCATCAACACGTTGTTGTTTTTAGGCCGACTGTGGTACCCATTTCGAATAGAGCTTTCTTATGCCCAAATGTTCATGCAAAATATGACCAACACGGTCTTTTAATATCTTTAGGGTGTCAGCTATCTCACGGAATTTCACTTTACGGTCATCCAAAACAATTTTGTGGATTTTTTTATGTTTTTTCCGGTGTAACCACCTCATTTCGGCGTCCAGAGCATTCAGCATCATTTGTATCTGTACGATTGCGTTTAAATTCAACAGACCAGTAAATGATGAGTGATTTTCCAAGGGCAGAGTCCCCATAACACTTATTAAGTCATTGCTTTGCTTAAACGGTATTTTTTCCCATCAAAAAACAGTGTTTAATAAACATACGAAATTCGATTTTTTCCATTGTTTTGAAAATATCAAAAGTAGCGTCACTAAAACCACTGTAACTTGTAAACTAATCGTCGACATGTCATGAAATTTTGACATGTATCGTTTGAAGGTTGGTAGTTCCTAAAAATCATATGGATTTTTTTTGAAAAGGGCGACATCTATGTGTCAGACCAAAAACGTTTCAGTCTACTTGTTACTTTGCCGGAAATTAATTGTCATAAGAACTTTTACCGTTTTGGAAAAGTTATCTATGAACTTAGTTATTTATATATATTTCAGTGTGAAGAAGGTAGATAATACAAATAAATATGCCTATATATTTAACTTCAATTTATAATATTTTTGGGAGGATTTAATTAAATTTAATTATAAATTAATGAAGTTCAAAAATGAATTATCTATTATATCTATGATATAATTGTCATTACTTTCGAATATTTCTGCACAACATTTTGATAGGCTTTTGATTCCTGTTGTATCAAACTCTGAGGTTTTGATGGAACAAAGTTAGCGATAGTATTTTGCTATTACTTTTCATTATCAAACATATTTCCAATAGGGAAGTTGTGTAAGGATCCGAACAGATGTAGTCGGAAAGGGCAATGCTGGAGGTATATAGAGGGTGACCAGGAACTTCCCATACCAACTATTTTAATTTCTATAACAATTTCTGCCATATTTACCTAAACTGACCATTTATTTTTGAACTCAAAACGGGAGATAAGTTTTTATACCCAAGTTAGCAGGTTAACAATGAAAATAAACACAACTTCTTAATTTTCTTTATTTAGAAAAAGTGTAACTTAATGCAATTAGTATTGACTGTTATTATATTCATATTAATTATAATTATTTTTATTATAACAAGTTGTGAAAAATAAAAATCAATCACCAGTTAACCAGCTTTATTGAAGCAAGGTTCCTCTGACAGAAATTATTAAATTATATGCACCATATTTTTTTTTAATTGTATTTATATTTATCAGAGGAACAAATTTGCTTTAATAAAGTTGGTGATGATTTTAAATAAGAATAAAATTCTTGGCACGTTTTTTTTTATATTGACCTTAGTTATCAACATCGCTTTCAGAACTGGTACCTGTAAGTGATTTTTTTTTTCAGACGTCCACAATTTATTCATAAGAGAAAAGACTCTTTCTACTGGAGCATTTGTACCAGGTAGACATAAAATATATTCAATTAAAATACAAAAATTTTCATGTTGTAGATTGTTGGTGCGAAAGTGTTTGAATACTTCCACCCAACGAGTTTCTGTGGAGACTTTTAAATTATCCCATTCGGTAATTTTTTGGGAAGTGACGTAGCTTGAAATTAATGTAAATTCGTCAAATACTTCTGTATCTTTGTTACAGGGAAAATATCCCTTTTCAATCAATACATCCAGCGCTTTTTGAATATCTTCCCATGCAGGTACTTTTCTTAAATCTGCCCAATGAAATATCTCCATTTCTTTAGTAAGAAAGCAAGTCCACTGTTCCAGATATTCACGGCTTGTTTTATAAAATTCTGTGGCCGTATTTTTCACAAATTCTTCATCAATATTAGTGTCATTATCTTTTAATTTCACAATTAAACTATGAACAGTAAATGGAAGAAACTGGTTGATCTGTTTCTGAGCCAAATTGTCTTTGAGATGATTGATTTCTTTTGCAGCCTCAATTGCCGACACAGTCTGACCTTCAACCTTCAATACAGCTTGGTGAAAACTTACTGACTGAGCGTGTAAAAAATGAAGCCATAATTCTGATATGGGATCATCAAAAAAGTTTTTTAACAATTTGGGACATTTTTCAATGGTCAAAAAATAGTCTTTTAACGGCTGGTACATTTTTAAAACTCTCTCCAAGGCAGGCATAAGCGCAAGCCACCTGGTTTTACTGTAGCCGAGCATTTGGTGATGTTCTATTTCAGCTTCAGCGCAAAACTCCTTTAGAGCTTCAACTCGAACCGTGTAAATATAAAAAAATGAATATATTTTTACGATAATGCTTTCGTAATCTAAAGGTAGACCATCTGCAGCAGATTTTCTTGCATTGTGAATTATATGGGCTCCACATCCAATACCTATCAACGGTTTTTTCAGAGATGATTGTAATTTTGCTAATACATTATTAGTTCCTCGCCTAGCTACACCCCCAAAATTGACATTAGCATTGTCGCCACAAAATGCCACGCCTTTATTTGACAAATTATTATCTGTCAATACTTGGTGTAAATAGTCGACTATGATATCAGAAGTTTCACCTGGTTGCTCTTGGAGGTCTAAAATTTTTACTTGCACACCTTCATAAGGTTGAAAAAAGCGCACTACACAAGGATATATTTTCTTGTTGCCGTGGTTTGAAGCGTCGTTTAAAATTGTAATACAACTGGACTTATTGAGATCATCTTTTAAATTATCGATCGCTGTATGCGCCAAAACATTTACTATAATAGCTTCTGTTTTTGTACGCGCACATGTGAATTTTGGATCAAAACATGATTGGATTAATTTCGACGCACAATCATTGGAGCGAAAACTGTGGTTTTCTTGTATAGTGTGATAAGCCCAGACGCCTTCTGCAGCAGCAATATCCAAATCCTTTGAAGTTGGCGCGTTTGAATTCTTGAAAAAGTTCAACACTGAAGAACTGGAAGCAGCGGCACGGTCGGCATTTTTATGTTTTTCAGACTTCAAATGCTGTTCAATATCCCCAGCACCACTATGGGAAACACTAAACTCTGTACGACACTTTTCACATCTGACGTCCGAGGAAGTATTAATTTGCTTAATAAATGGGTATTTTGCTTGTAAGTTGACATTAAATGAACACTTGCGTTTCGGCATAACTATAGGTAAAATTCCAAAACAACAGAAAACTTTAAATTAGTTACCAGTTTACCACTAAACTACTTCACAAACATTACGCAAAAACAAAACAATAGCGACAAGTCTGTGTGCATGCGCGTGATTAGCCTAATAACCAAATAAATGCTCCCTCTTCTCCCCGCGTTACTAGGTAACCGACAGCGCGCGCGGGCGGGGAATCGCCAATCGTCGACGTCGCGACGGTCTGTGATTCCCCGCCCGCGCGGGTCTCACGAGCATCGTATTTTAAAATTTTCGCGCGGTTTCGGAAAACGGAACTATTTACCGTCCCGGCGCTTTCTGTGGGGACAACGGGACAGGTGACCGAGAAAAGGGACAGTCTTGTTCAAAACGGGACGTATGGTCACTTTATATATACCTGGTATTGTCATGCTGACTTCTCTTCTAAGAAAAAAATTTTTTCAGACATCAAAAGTAACGCGAAGGTGTTTTACAGTATCTGCTGTTTTTCTGTACAGCTCGAATTCAGAAAGAATGTAGTTTATATGCTATTCTTCACCTACCACGTTCTTATTCTCAAATTTTAAAATTTGAAAAGGGTAACCAATAGTTTTTACACGGAAATTGTGTCCACATTTTCTGTAGAAAAAAAAAATTTTTGGGTTATGTTGTCCAGATTACGGATCGACTTCTCAAACGCATGATATAAAAATAACCCTTTTTGCTAATTTTATCGGAAGGATCAAAATTTTGATGAACCCAAGAATTCAATTTTTATGAAAACCAAATTATAAAATTTATTTGTACAGAAATAAATAAATGATGTTATTGACCTATTAGAATATATTTACTGTTATGGCCGGATATTTTTAAAAATAGGAGAAAAATATATTTTCAAAAATAAAACAGTATTAGAAATCTAGTGAAATGACAACTTGTTTTTCTGCCAAATGTCAGACATCCTAATAGAATTTTTTAACAAAAATAAGTAAACCATTTATTACGTTTCTTGCTTTAAGCAAAGATAAGTCGCAAACTCAGGTATTAATTATATTCCAGTCATTAATGCTTAACATTGTGGAAATCGATTTCGCTGTAATCAGCCCAATGGAAATACATTTGCAAAAGTAAAATGACTGTTAAAATATCAACAGAAAATATACGAATATGCATATTTTAAGTGCTTAGAAAGAATTGTAGATAGTACATTTTATTATTATAGTTAACACATGACAATTACAATCACAGAATAGTAGAACTTAAAAGAACACTCGCAGAACTAACATATGTAACTGTCTTCTATACTAATACACCTAGTCCAACATTTCTCTGGTTAATTCATTCCATCTTGTTAAAAATATTTTTTTGTCTGCACCTCAAAAGACAACGTTACAGCAGCCTTCAACTCATCGTTTGAGGAAAATTTTCGGTTTTAATAAAAAGAAGTGGTAGGACCAAAGAAACATAATAATAATATATCGGTTTAAAACGTCTTTCGTCGTTGTCCGATGCCTAACTTCCATTCTTTTCGGTCCATCCATTGATCTTCTCTCAGGTCTCGAGCACTCATAGCTTTATTAATGCTCTCCTTCCATGTTTTTTTAGGTCGTCCTCGTTTTTTGTCATTCGGTGGTATCCATTGCATGGCGATTTTAGGTAATCTGGTTTCTTCCATCCGTTGTACATGCCCGTACCATATCAGCTGTTTCTATTCGATGTCTGTTATAATGGATCCATCTATCCCCATTCGCTGTCTTACTTCGTCATTTCGAATTCTATCTCTTCGTGATATACCTAATGTTCTTCTAAATACGTCCATTTCAGTTACCTCAAGTTTTCTGCGATTCTGGTCTGATATTCTCCACGTCTCTGAGCCGTAGGTTAGACTACTTTTAATGAGAGTTTCATATATGTTATATTTGCGTCTCTTTCCGATGTTATCGCTCCATAGTATACCGTTTAGGCATCCTATTGCTCTTCTAGCTTGTGTTATTCGTTTGTTAATCTCGCTATCATCTTTGCATGACGTGTCGAATTCTACACCCAGATACGTGTATGAGAGGCAGCTGGTTATTTTTCTTCTTGATTGTCTAGCTGGATATTCGATGGTTCCGTTCCTATAGGGAGGTATTTAGTTTTCTGCGTGTTAAGCTCTAGTCCCCAGTTCTTATATTCAGTATGCAATTTTCGAGCCATATACTCTAAATCGTCCCTATCATTTGCTATGATGACTTGATCGTCAGCAAACTGAAGAGTGTATAGGCATGTTCTGCCAATGTCAATACCCATCCCATTACATTTCCTCTTCCATTGGTATAAGGCCCTCGCTACATATATTTTAAATAATGTAGGTGATAGACAGCATCCCTGACGCAAACCTTTATCCACTAGGAATTTCTTTGACACTCTGTTGCCAACCTTTATTTGTGATGAGGCTCCTGTATATAAATTCTTAAGAGCTCTTATAATTGTCTGGTTAACATTGGTTTCCTGTAAGACTTTCCACAATTTTTTCACCGGGACTGTATCGTAGGCTTTCTGAAGATCTATGAACATAAGGTGGGTTTTCTTGGTTGGTAGCTGACCTTTTTTCTATTATTTGTTTTAGGGTGAAGACATTATCGGTACAGGTTCTTCCAGCTCGAAATCCAGATTGCTCTTCTTCTTCTTTAGCTCTATATTCCCCTTCAATGAGATCCCGAATAATTCTTCCATAAAGACGGCTCAAAGTACTGGTCACTGATATTCCTCTATAGTTAGAACAGTCGAGCTTGTTTCCCTTTTTATGAATGGATGATATGTAAGCCTCTTTCCATTCCTCAGGCACACTCGCGCCATTTATATACTGATTTATATACCAGGTGAGCTGATCAAACAGCTTTCCTGACCCACATTTAACCAGTTCAGCGGGAATTCCTCCTGGTCCTGCAGCTCGACCATTCTTCAATTTACTAACTGCTTTTTTAACTGTATCAACGTCAATCACGATTGTTTCTCCCTCTATGAGTATATCCGTTGGTGTATTCAACAGGTATTCGTCTCCGTTTTCTGATAATAGTATCTTGTCCATCCATTTCTTTATTGATATAGTTTGAATGTTTGCTTTATTTTTAGAGTTCGATGTTACATTTTTTATGAACTTCCATGATTCTGAACACTTTTTTCCTCCTAAATATGTGTTGATTTCAATACACTTTTTGTCCCATATCTCCTTCTTTGCTACGTTTATTATTCTCCTTGTTGTCTTTTTCAACTCTAAATATTGCTCTTTGTCTTCTTGTTGTTGGGTGTTTAACCATTTAAGATATAGTTGCTTTTTCCGACTTATTAATTCTTCAATCTCGTTATTCCACCAGAGTTTGTAGCTATGCTTTTTAGTTTTTAATCCAACTGCCTCTTCTGCAGCGGTTCTAATACTGTTTACTATATTTTCATATATAATTTCTAGTGGCTGTCGGTTTCTTGTTCCGAAGAGTTTTTCGTCCAGTCTACGTTGGTATAACTTTTGTGTACTTTCATTAATTAAGCTATCTATTTTATATTGTTTTGTTGATATTTCTTCTGTCTGGTCAGTTTCTTCTCTCTTATCTGCACGTTGTTTGGATCTAAATGGGACTATAAACTTTGCCTTGACCATGTAATGGTCTAATCCACATGTCACACCTCTATAAGATCTTACATCATTAATTTTTAAATTTGTCTTCTGTTTAACCATTACATAGTCAATTACAGATTTAAGGCTTCTTGTGTGTTAAACCCAGGTGTATGTATGAATTTTTTTATGTTTGTAGAATCCATTGGTTATTTTTAGCTGATGTTTTTGGCACAATGCAATTAATCCCTGGCCGTTGTCGTTTGTAGTAGTTTCTCCATGGGGCCCTACTACGTCGTCATCAGTTCTTTGACCAACTCTACCATTCAGGTCTCCAAGTATTATTACTTCTCTTGATGTTCCAACTTTTAGAATTTCATTGCTGACCTGTTCAAAAAATTCGTCCTTTTTCATTATTGGTTCATCATCAGATATTGCATATAACCCAAGAATTGTTATTGGCTGTTGGTTTACAGTCAAATTGATCCGAATAATATTTTCACTCACTGCATTGAAATCAGATATTTTATTTTTATATTTTTTATGTAACATGATCGAGACGCCTCTTTTCGCTCTTTCATGTTTTGGCACTCCAGTGAATAGATGTACATAGTTGTTGATGACTTCTGTACCAGTTCCCTTCTTCTTTGTCTCTGTTAGCACTACCAATTCCATGTTCATGTTGAGTAATTCTTGTGTTATTTCCTCTGCCTTTCCTTTGATTCCTTGTACATTCCAAGTACCAATATTCATAATCCTTTTCCGTAGCTTTTGTCGTGTTCCGTGAGATCCGTCCGTACCCAGGCATTTGTTAGGCTTTTTAGTAGGTTGAGATTTTACAAGTGACGGGGAACTAGCCTGTCGCCTTAACCCCCAACTTGGAGGACCAGGTAATTTTATCTCAGGGTTTTCTTCCCATAGACCGCTTGTCTTTCAAGACTCCAGAGATCGGTCTTCCCTTTAAAGTCGGCTCCTCCGCTTTCCAGACCATTGGATACTTAGATCTCATCTGCTCTGTCCACCGTTGACCATTTTCGCCGTACCCTGGCAGGGGCCCTTACAGGGTGCTATCATCCGGGCCAGATGAACCCTGGTTTTTTAGCGAGGTTGTTACTCCTCCCCCTCACCCTTTTCCAACCTGGCTTGGGACAGGCTTCGGCGGGTTTGCCAATGAAACATGCATACCTATAACCGAGACTTCCATATACTCCTAATGTGGAAATTTGAGTGGCTATTTAAAGTTCACTGTAATAGATGGTGTCACGTTCCTGACCAATCAAAGTACATAATTTAAGTCAGTTCTTAAGAGGTCAACCTCTGTTTAATCACGTTTCGCGCGAAAAAATCAAGTAAAGTAACAAAAACTTAATCGATCTATGACGCTCGACTTGTGAAATTAATTTTTAAGTCAAAATTATATGACCTAACATTTTTACTTTTACAAAACTTATTTATATCCTAACCTATTACGACTCTTAAATATGTTCAGGTTCAACATAATACATAGAGTTGGGGAAGGAACAGTTTTTTAACCAGTTGAAGAATCTAGGTACGTTTAAATTTATGGCAGGGTACTAAATCAGGGCTTTAGGGCTGATGTTGTTACTCGGTAATCGGTTAAACTATGCAAGCCTTGTGGACTTTACGCCTTGGCGGGCAACAGCAATGAATTCGAACAGTTTTCTTTAATAACCGGCTTCAGAATTGTTCTTCCGTAAACCTCTCCATTAATTGTGGACCCTTTTCAGTTTCAATTTTAGCAAGCGATATGCCATCGCAGTCCGAAAAAAAGGCGCTATCAACTTTGCTGAAGACAACTGAGTTTTGACCTTACCGGCCACGATAATAAACAAATTGCCGCTGCTGGAGTATCACAAATCCAAAACTAAAACGTTAAAACCTCTTCATTCCCCCAATGCTGCTGCTGGGTCAGCAATATCGGCACGTGGAATAATGTGCCCACATTTGTTGTATAACTAGGCTGCACAACAACCGTTAATTAGGAACAATACATGGAAATAATTGAGAAATTCTTTACATCTGTTTTAAAAAATTTTGATTCAAACATATACTTGCCGATCATTTGGGCAGAAATGTCAGTGGTCACGGACGCAACGTAGCGAGCAGTGTACAATAAATGTGAGCACATTTGAATGACAGGAATGTTAATCTCTAATTTTCTAAAGACTATAGTTTGATATATAATAAGAGTTTTTTCATTTATCAATTCGTTTTTTATTAAAACTCTTTTCTATTTAAACTTTTTATAGAACACCTGTATTTTTATGTTGAAATAAAGTTAGAACTCCTTGTATAATAAGTTACAGTAATGCAACGTTTTTTTTTTTAATACTTATTTTTAATATTCTTTTTTAGGGCCTAGCCTTTACCTTTGAGGAAAGACAAGCACTTGGTATACATGGACTTTTACCTCCCAAAGTCAAAACACAAGAAGAGCAAATCGCACACTCCAAATTGTGCCTTGACAGACTGGATGATCCTCTTAATAAATATTTGTACTTGATGGGTTTACTTGTAAGTATGTCTTACCTAAAAGTGTTAGTTGAAAATATATTACTCTCAACGAATTACAGGATATTCTTGAAGTTGCATTGTTTTAATGTTTCTGTAATCCATTAATTTTAGAATGTCTTATTGCCAGTAAGAATATAAAAATACAAAGTACTCTGTTATCTAAAAACAAATGAAGACATTAGGCTTGACCTAAAACTGTTAAAAATACAATTAATATACATCATAAGGCGTAATGGATTTTTTTTTTCGCACAATAAACAAAAAAATCATTACCTTGGTCATTAACACAATTCTTTGTTTGTTCTTTGTCCATTAGTTCTACCTATTACAGAAAAAAAAATCAATGCCTTGTTTACTAATTTAGTGTCCAATGGCATTATCACGTCACTAACTTAATTATTAAAGTCAACATCAAGGTTTTTATAACTCCTAGCTAACTAAAAATAATATTCGTGAAAAATGTGCTTGAAATAGAATACGAATAAAGCTGAGTGTTTTTTTTTATTCCAAGTCGAGGTAAAATTTTTGGGCGACAGATTTCTAACCTGTAAAAATATTATATTGGTACATATTAAAATTTGATTTTGTCAGTAAATGGCATTGTGTTAAGACTATTATCATATTACAAACAGCTTCGATCAGATCGAAGGTGCTCGAGGGGCGTATGGCTACAAGGGGCGTTTCTCTAAAAAAAAAGAGCACACTAAAGGTGGAGTTACTTATAGAGTGAGCGTTATTCTACAAACAGAGGGGCGTCAAATGGCCTCTTTTTTCACAGAAAAATACGCCTAGTGGAATTGTAAAATTGATAACCGAGGAGTGAAAATGTTTCACAAAGGAGAACCCTCAATAAAAAAAGTTCCATTTCTAAGGGGTGTATTATTTACATCTATAGAAGGGAAGGAGCATATGTCGTCGCTGCCCCTCCTCCATAGTTACGATACAACATATATATCATCATTATCATCATTAGCTTATTCCTTCCATAGTCGGATGTCAGCCTCCTCAAGTTGTCTGCAATGAGCTTTGTTGTTTGCTTTTTGCATCCAATCGTGTCTTCCTAATCTTTTTATGTCGTCCGTCCATCTTGTCTGTGGTCTACTTCTACATCTTTCATGTTCTCTGGAGAACAAATATATATATATATATATATATATATATATATATATATATATATATATATATATATATATATATACAGTAATACCCCGCTTTACGCGAGGGATACGTTCCGAAAAAAATCGCGTTAACTGAAATTCGCGTATATCGAGGTTTATGATTAAACATAGTCAAAATTTAATACAAAAAAAATACAAATCATTTTAATCAATCACTTTAATTCTAAGAACACTTTATGCAATACATACTCTTATTTTTTACGGAAAAATACATCTATTGTCTTTTGGGTAACGTTTTGTTTACGTTCTTGTAAAATACGTTCATAACACCCAACACTGTTTTTAATTGTTTGACACACGGTCAAGACACGGTCATCATTATTGTCTATACTCTGCAATATGTCCAAACCTGAATAAATTTTTGAAAGTGCATTTTGTATTTCCCCTGAAGATAAAACTTTCTCTTCTACTTGTTCTTCCTCATCGTAGATAGGATTATTCTGTAACTCGATCAGATCTTCATTGCTAATAGGATCGTCGTGCGTTGCTACAAGTTCTACGAGATCTTCTACCGTGACATCTTCAAGTTCAGACCCCTCAATGATTGCAGCAATGTCTTCAAGCACTTGTCTCTGCATCTGGACAATTCTTCTAGGTGCTTCCACTACATCTGGCCAAAGATTACGCCACACCCCATTCATACAACTCATTTTAACTTCCTTCCAAGCCTCTTCTATGTTGTGAATAGACTTCATAATGTTGTATGACTTCCACCACTCTCGCATAGACTGTCTTCCTTCCCCGTCAGTTTCATGAATTAGTTGGCTAAAAGTGCGGCGATGGTAATAAGCTTTGAAGTTTGCTATTGCTCCCTGGTCCATAGGTTGTAATATTGACGTAGTGTTTGGTGGAAGGAACTTTACGTACACTTTTAAGTCTCTGGGCGTATCAAGTGAGGTTGGATGTCCTGGGGCATTGTCTAAGAGTAATATAACTTTAGGTTCAAGCCCATTTCTGTCACAGTATGATTTGACTGATGGGCAAAAACTATTAGAATACCATTCTTGAAAAATTTCCCGTGTAACCCACGCCTTTCTGTTTGATCGCCACACAACTGGTAGACTTGTCTTGTCTGTGCCTCGCATTGCACGGGGTGTTTCTGAATGGTACACTAGTAAAGGTTTCAGTTTGAAATCACCAGTGGCATTACCACCCAGCAGAAGTGTTAGTCGATCTTTCGCAGCTTTGAAACCACTGGCTTGACGTTCTTCCTTAGAAATGAATGTTCGAGATGGCATTTTTTTCCAGTAAAGTGCGGTCTCATCAACATTGAAGATGAGACAAGCAGGAATTTTTTTTTTTAATTTTTTCCCGATTTTTATAAATCGTTCTCACAGTCGATTCTGAGAGTCCAAAATCTCTCCCAACAATTGTTGCTTTGCCTCCATTTTCCATTCTTCTTAACACTTTCATCTTCAATTCCAAAGTGACGCTTTTACGCTCTTTTTTCTTTACAGGCGGCATTTTTAACGTAGGGTTAAATTATGTATGTATGTATCTCCAATAAATATTAAAACAAAAACTGCCAGCCGACCGAACTAACATTACGGAACAAATGAACACACGAAACGAACGAGGAAATCCCCATAGAACAAAGTCGAAGGACAGGGAATTCCCAATTCTTCAAAGAGAATATTCAGAGAAAGCGGGGATCCCCCCGCGACCATAGAGAAGTTAATGACTACATGAGCGCGAAATTTGAAATTCGCGTTATAGTGAAACCGCGCGTAACGGGGTCGCGCTAAGCGGGGTATTACTGTATATATATATATATATATATATATATATATATATATATATATATATATACTATTGTGATCAAAAAATAGTAAGATTTTTAAATTTAAATCGCCCAGGCATTTCTAAATCGGATTAATTTTATTTCTTTAGGTTGGTAGGCTGCCATCTGTGTCAAATTTTAAAACCATAGCGTCAGTAGTTAATAAGATTCGCTTGCATTCGTTCAACAACAAAAGTGCGTTTTTTTGATTTTTAACGTGAGTGAAAAAATTCAGCAAAGAAGTTGCATTAAATTTTGTTTTAAAAATGGTTTTTTTTCGGCTTCCCGAACGTTCGAAATGATAAAAAAAGTCATTTGGTGATGATGCACAATCCAGAGCAAGTGTTTTTGATTGGTATAAATTATTTAAAGAAGGCAGAGAACGTGTGGAGGACGATGAACGTCCTGGTCGTCCTTCAACATCTATCGATGAGAACCACGTCAAGCAAATCAAGGATTTGGTGCTCAAAAATCGTCGAGCGCTAGAGGTGAGCCCAGACCGAAGAAACCACGCCAAAGCAAGTCGAAAATCGAGGTGATGTTAACAGTTTTCTGCGATTATCGTGGTGTTGTTCATTATGAATTACTTCCGCTGAGGCAAACTGTTAACAAAGATTACTATTTGAGTGTTATGCGTCGTTTGCGTGAAGCTATTCGTCTCAAGATGCCGGAATTATGGGCCGATAACTCTTGGTTTTTTCATCACGATAATGCGCCTTTTCATACAGCATTGGTTCTTCGCGACTTTCTCATCAAAAATTCAACTCATATGATTCCGTAATTGCCCTATTTGCCTGATTTAGCTCCGTTGGACTTCTGGCGATTCCCTAAACTCAAAAAACTGCTTCGAGGACATCGTTTTGAGTCGATTGAGTAGATTAAAACCGAATAAAAGAAGGCTTTAAAGGCCATTCTAGAAATCGGATTCAACAACTGTTTCGAAGACTGGGAAAAACGTTGGCATAAATGCATTGTATCCAAGGGGGATTACTTTGAAGGAGACGAAATAAATTTGGAAAAATAAATAACCCGTTTGAGTTTTATTTCAAAAGTCTTACTATTTTTTGATCACAGTAGTATATATATATATATATATATATATATATATATATATATATATATATATATATATATATATATATATATATATATTATATATATATATATATATATATATATATATATATATATATATATAAGAATCCAATGTTTGGTTTGAACCAAACAATTGAACAGGAAGGTTTCAGAAAAAACTTCAGCACCATATAATTTAACACTTTACCTAATATTTATTGACTATCAAAAGGCATTCGATAGTATTGAAACCTGGGCGGTGGAAAGGGCTCTAAATAATAATAGAATTGACTATAGATACACACAGCTAATAAGATCGATATATAATAATACGAAGGTGACAATAGAAGCACACGAAAAAACAAAACCTATACCCATAAAACGAGGAGTGGGACAGGGAGACCCAATGAGCCCTAAACAGTTTAATGCCGCATTGGAGGGTATTTTTAGAGATCTTGAGTGGGATAAGATGGGAATAAATGTCAATGGAGAGAGGCTACATCACTTGAGAAATGCCGACGATGTGGTAATAATATCAACAATGCAGAAGATATACAAAAGATGTTAAACAATATTAAGGAAAAATCAGAAAAAGCGGGATTAAAATTAAATAAAAAGACAACAAAAGCCATGACAAATGACCATAACCCGCAAGACATAAGGATAGACAACGAAAGACTTGATTATGTAGAAGAATATATATATATATATATATATATATATAAATATATATATATATATATATATATATATATATATATATATATCTGGGACAAATGATACAACGGGGTAAACCCAATCAAACTGCAGAAATAGAAAGAAGAATCAAACTGGCATGGGAAGCTTTTGGTAAACAAAGATACATCCTGAATAACAAAAAAATTCCTCTAAGACTAAGAAGAAATGTATATAACCAATGTGTCTTACCAGTTCTCACTTAAGCACCACAAACTTGGACACTGACTAGGAATATAATGGATAGATTGGCCAAAACACAACGAGCAATGGAGCGCTAGATGTTGAATATAAAGATAAAGGATATGATACGAAACGAATATATTAGGGAAAAAACTAAACTAATAGATGTTAAAGAACATATAGTAAGCCTAAAATGGAGATGGGCTGGACATACAATGCGACAACCGGACAATCGTTGGAATAGGAAGATGGAGGGTTGGAGACGCTGGTTGGGAAAGAGATCAAGGGGCAGACCTCAGACCCAGGTGGAAAGCCGATCTAAAACCTACGGCCGGCCTAGCGTGGATAAGAGAAGTACAGGACCGAGATAAGTGGAGAACAAAAGGGGAGGCCTATGTCCGACAATGGATGTAAAAAGGCTATGAAGAAGAAGAAGAAGAGAAGAATCCAATGAGAAATAAAATTTATAATTAATGCAAACTTATTATTATTATTTTCTGTAAGGAAAAACTTTCAAGTTTGTAATAAAATTGCTTTAGAACAAAAATGTAAGTAAAATATATTATTACCTGTGGTATGCCCAAAGGCGGGGACAGGGGATGCATATAGCTTCTCTGTCCCTATGGATGTAGAAAATAGTGCTCTCCTAAAAAACAGAGTTTTTTTAATTGGGGAAGCTTGTACAGATTTATTCTGTGAAGAGACTTATTGATTATTAATTTGGTGTTAAGCTTTAAAACTTTCATCATATGAAAGGGCTCTTTTCAAAAAAATCTCCAATGTTAAAGTTTCATTGCATGAAAGAGTTTTTTAGTGAAAAATCTCTACCCTGCCTCCCCTCTCATCGATTTTCCGTTGTGTCAGAAAAGATCTAACAAATCAAAGTTCCAGAGCAAGAGGTTTTTTTCTCTTCAATAACCTACTCCCCCGGCAGTTAATGGACGCCCATCTCACTATAAGCAGCCTCGCTTCTAGTGTTCTAATTTTTTCCTCAAAAAAAAAACGTGCTTTTGGTTCATAAGCCCAGCTTTTAAACTAAAATTATTATTTTTTAGGATCGCAACGAAAAACTATTCTACAAATTTGCAAGGGAATATGTGCAAGATATTATGCCAATAGTTTATACACCCATTGTCGGTCTAGCGTGCCAAAATTTCGGCCTGGTATTCAGAAGGCCTCGGGGATTATTTATTACTATTTATGATAAAGGACATGTATACGAAATTCTTAAGAATTGGTGAGTAAAATACTATTTCCATTTTTTATTTTTTTTATCGTTAATCTCCCCGCCTAAGTAGGGATTTTTACTCATATATATATATATATATATATATATATATATATATATATATATATATATATATATATATATATATATATATATATATATATATCCTAATGCTGATGAACAGAGTAACACATGTCAGTCGAGAATATGGAGTAGATATAAATACAAAGAAGACTAAACACATGATCATAAGCAAAAACTCTGCATTACAAGGGCAACTCTATATTAGCAACCAAAAGATTGATAGAGCCAATACATTTTGCTACTTGAATACAGTAAATGAAGAATGAGACCACTCACTGGAGATTCGATGCAGAATAGAAAAAGCGAGAGTCACTATCTCAGTCAAAATCAAAATAAGACTTCCCTAATGCCACATCTTTCCGGTACTTCTGTATAGGACGGAGTCTTGGATTGTAACTACGGCGTCATTTAAAAGGCTGGAAGCATTCGTGATGTGGCTCTACAGACGCATCCTTAGAATATCTTGGACAGGGCACACTACCAACAAGAGAGTGCTAGAACTCTTGAACAAAAACCTGGAAATTGTTAATATAATTAAAAGAAGAAAACTCGAATATCTGGGCACCATCATGAGAAACAAGAAAAGATATGATCTACTCCAACTAATACTGCAGGACAAGGTGGACGGAAGAAGAGGAGCAGGTAGGAGATGTGTTTCGTGGCTGAAAAACCTGCGAACATGGTTCTCAACAACAACGGGACTATTCCGGGCAGCTGTAAACAAAGTTCTAATAGCCAGGATGATCGCCAATATCCGATAACGGGTCGGCACAAGAAGAATAAGATATATCCTAAGGATATCGGCAAGGATGTCCTAATACCCGTCAACGTTGTCCAAGTGCCGAAACATACGTTTTATAATTTCACAGTACCTTTTAGACAACGCGGTAGTGCTGCCACGGATGGTATTGCATTTCTGCACACAACTACTACCTATGTACGTGGCCAGGCCAAATAGACGTAAATAAATTAATAAATAAGTATACCGACCTGCCGGGATTGGAACCCGAGACGTTCTGCTCTGCAAGCAAGTACTAGGCCACGAAGCCATGAGCCGCCACTATTTCTATTATTACGTGTCACGTGTTTTTCGTCCTCAAATATTTAGTGGTCGTTCTATTAATTAAAGAATTCCGGGTTATCGTGATATGGCTTCAGATTCAAAAGGAGCTGACGATTTCCAATAAGAGTGGAACGCGTTCTGAGTTTTCAACCGAATAGTGGGACTATTAGGTGTCTTTGATTCAAATCTGGCTTAAAGTTTTCCTTCCTTTGTCGCCACTAGAGCGTATTTCTTAGACGATAACTAACAAAACTACCAGCGAGTCAATGTTATTGCTAGTTTGATCTATGACATTTCATTCCCATCCCATTCAACTGTATCCGAAGCGTGTAATTGTTAAATCTCATAAATATTCAATCAGCTTTAAAATTTAAGTTTGCTGTCATATGACGATGACCTGTCTAAGTTTTGCTACAATGAACGAATGGACGCTATCGTGGAGCAACATAACATTGAGCATCTTATATATCTCAAATTGTTACACATTTCAAATCTAAAGGAGTGAAATACATGTTTTCGTATTAAAAAAAAATAAGATTTGTGTGTTTATTAGTACGCAGTAAATTTGGACTAGTTATATTCACTCATCACAATACTAGCGGCAATAATCCGTTATCTCCATTGCTTTAACCCTTAGCTAATAATATTTTTACACGACTTTGGAACGAAATTGTCACATCTAGCGCTTTGTTAATAAATATTGTTTTATAGTGGCTGATTCAATCATTTTTCTGGCAATAGATAAAAAGAAGTATGCTTTTTCATAGACTTATCTGCAATTGCGTCGTAGTGAAAATTTACATTGACCGGAAACATAAAAAAGCCGGCCTATATATTTACTTTTATGATAATTAAGGTAACGGGAGAAGCGTTTTTTGTACTCTGACTGTTCGTAACATCCGATTTAATTAACGACATGAGTAAAATTTAAACAATCAAAAACTATGACGTAATTGTAGAATACAATTTTAAAATAATATTTTTGTCTTATTTTTCTAGGCCAGAAACTGATATTAGAGTTATCGTAGTAACAGATGGCGAACGTATCCTAGGTTTAGGCGATTTGGGTGCCTGTGGTATGGGTATTCCAATCGGAAAGTTGTCTTTGTACACTGCTTTGGCTGGCATTAAACCACACCAGTGCCTACCAATTACCATTGATGTTGGAACTAACAACGAAAAGTTTTTGAAAGATCCTCTATATATTGGATTGAAACAAAACAGAGTAAGAGGTAAGATACAAATTCTTTTTAAAAACAAATTAAAACCTTTACAATTTCTAAAAATAATACTCGCAAATTCCAAATGGATTTATTTTGTACTAAAATTTCGTTTAGGTCTCGTGAATTGCAACCAATCTTAGATATCCCGAAATCCTTTCTGGGCCAATGTTTGCTGAACATTTTTCCTACAGGCAGAGAGTTATATTCATAATCGTTCTTTGACTGTAGCCCGTTATTGGTTTAAAGTGTGGAGCACCTTCAACAAACGACTATGTTGGTGTATCTTTAGAAATTATTGCTTAGACTATGATTCTTATTTTGGTTAATAACAACAACTCCCTGAAAAGGTTGCAGGGTAATCGGAACGCATTTGGAAGAAAAATAACCAAAATCATATTAACCGAACACTACACAACTTTTTGCTTATAATTTTTTTGTTTTATATTTTTGGTAGTAGTAAACACTTTTCTGACGTTCAATTATTTTAGGTCAAGAATACGATGACTTAATAGAGGAATTTATGCAGGCAGTGGTACACCGTTTCGGGCAAAACTGTCTGATTCAATTCGAAGATTTCGGAAATGCAAATGCTTTCCGTTTGTTAAAAAATACAGAAACAATTACTGTACATTTAACGATGATATTCAGGTAAGAATATGTCCTTGACAATTTTATCGACCTCCAAAATAAACTATTTTAAATCATGTTTCAGAATGGGTCCACTTTTTTTTTTCTTGTCAAATCTATTTCGCACTTCCTCATTGATGACTTTAACTACTTAAATTAATTTTAGGTTTTTTATCGCTCTGCACTTAAAATGCTATTCTATGTCATTTTTCTTCTTTCCCTAGCTTCCCTTAATACTACTACTACTAGGTCGGGTTTACAAAGTTCTTCCGGTTCCAAGTCGCTATCTGCCCCTGTCTTCGTAAAGGTCGTCGCCCAAGCCTCTCTCTTTGATCTCCTCGTCTACTCCTTCCCTCCAGCCTCCCTGGGTCTTCCTCTTATCTTTTTTCCGGGGGTCTTCAATCTATAACCAGTTTCGGTATGCGGTCGTCGTCCATTCTTTTCACGTGTTCATACCATTTTAATTGGTTGATTTTTATGTCTTCTGTGATGGTATGCTTCACTCCCATTATTTCTCTTATCCGTTCATTTCTCACTCTCTCCAACCTTGATCTTCCTGTTCATCTTCGCCAGAAATCCATCTGAGTTGCCTCCAATGTTCTTTGTGTCTTTCCCGTGATTGGCCATATTTCACTGCTGTATGTGATAATGCCTTTAACTATTCCGTTGTAGATTCGATATTTATTTTCCTTGGATATTTGTCTATCCCATAATATGCTATTAAGACACCTTATTGCTCATCTACTCTGATTGTTTCTGTCTTTTATTGCTTCCTCCAATCTTCCGTCATTAGTTATGTACTGTCCCAAGTATTTATATCTTTCACTTCCTTTTATTTGCTCCCGGCAATCCTCCAGAAGCATCTCCTGTTGCTCTCCTCCTATGCACCAATACTCCGTTTTTTTCATATTCATCTCCAATCCCCATTTTTTGTACTCCTTCACTAGCTTTCGTGTAATATATTCCAAGTCTTGATAATCTTGTGCCGTAAGTATCTGGTCGTCTGCATAAAGTGTGGTATTGTTTATGGGTATCCCCATGTTTTTGCATTTCCTTTTCCACGTTTTCAGCGTCTGTTCTAGATAAATTTTGAACAATGTAGGCGAAAGACAACAACCGTGTTTCAAGCCTCTATTTATTTGAAATCCTTTGGATATCTTTTTATCGTTCTTTATATGTGATGAATTATTTCCGTATAATATCTTTATAGCTTTTATTAGTGTTGTACTAATATTTGTTGTTTGTAGCGCTTCCCCAAAGTTTTTTCTGAGGCACGTTGTTGTATGCTTTCTTGAGGT
Source organism: Pachyrhynchus sulphureomaculatus (assembly GCA_019049505.1). Lineage (NCBI taxonomy): Eukaryota > Metazoa > Arthropoda > Insecta > Coleoptera > Curculionidae > Pachyrhynchus > Pachyrhynchus sulphureomaculatus. The sequence goes on along the minus strand of CM032454.1, from coordinate 166,353,644 downwards.
CGAGAAATAGTACATACATACATTTCTGGAATAGATCGGCAAGGTATCTGTATAGCTTCTCCGTTCCGTACTTCAGCAATTCTGGTGGCATCTTGCCTGGTCCGTGGAATTCTTATGGGCGATGCAGTGGTTATTAAATTGCTTGGCATACTATCGCTTATTAATTCTTGTCTGCTTTCTGTGAGTAAGCTGAAGAAGTATCGGTCCCAGTTTTCCAGTGATATAGGTGATATTATTTCTTTTTTATTATTTTGTTGTGAAGGCTTCAATAGTCTCCAGCTTTCAGTACTTCTGCGGCCTCCCATGTAAGAGTTTAATCTATTGCAGTTTCTTTCCGCTTCGCTTAATTACTGCGTATATTATAGTCCAGATATAGGCTGTTAAAGATGCTTTGTTTGCTTATCAACGACTATACGCAAATTTTCCAACAGATCTTATTGTGATTCCTAAAATATAACCACAAACGGTAAAGTTGTTCTAGTAACAGCTCATCGCCACAAAAGCCATAACTCGTACTGTTGCGTATATTTTACTGTTTCTGATTCTTCACTTCTACGTCGCGGCATCTTCTCAGTGACAAATCGATCGCGTGGAAGAGTCGCAGTCTGTGTTCTGTTTTGGAAATTGTTTAGTGGAAAATCTATGCCTGTTGGTATTAAGCAATCAGATTTGAAAGTCTTTCAAAAAATTAGTGTTATAATAATTTTATTTTTAGGGTACGGCTAGTGTGGCGGTAGCTGGTCTACTTGCAGCACTAAAAATCACCAAAAAAAGACTGAGTGATAATGTTCTCGTATTCCAAGGTGCTGGTGAAGCAAATCTTGGTATTGCTCAATTGTGCACAATGGCCATGTTGGCTGAAGGTAAGAATTTATACAAGACCTAACTCCCAATTAATATCTCAAGCTATAGGAGTTTTTACTTATCTAAACCAGTACCTGTTCCATGAATTGAAAATACATTTTCTCAGTTTCAAATAGCATAAGAGCTGGAAAAAAAGGAGGTTGTGAATGTAAATGATCCCAAATAAATCTTTTACATTTTTATATAGGCTCAGCAACCAAATCTGTGAAGCTTAGTATTATTTTCTCTTATGTTTTTGTTAGAAATCCTAACAACTTTTAAAATTAAGTCATTACAATTAAAAATGAACAACATATACCGGAAAATATCTGACATTGTATCAATTTTACATTATCAAGACATCAAAGATATACCTCAAGTACTTCAGAACATGGAAATACGAAAATGCATGCTTATGTGTTGTACTGCAATCAGTAACCGCTATCTCTGTCAGCGCGTTAAGTCGATGGTCTGCTAAAATCACCACTTCTTCAACTGCATATTTTTATAAAATGCAACCAATTCGTTCTATTTTTTTTTTAAAGGTCCTAATTGGTAAGTTAAAGAATTATTAAGCATATGCTTGACCTAAAGTCCACCAAACTTCATTTTATTTTTGGCACCTTTAGAGACTCGTGTTTCCTATTTTTATTATCTGAATATCTAGTGTATTCCCTTAGCAAAACTTTAGTACAATATCTCTACCAACAATTATAATTATCAAGTTCCTATTTCCATTCTTAAATTCAATTTTCATAAAAAAAACACACTCTATTAAATGTTAAAAAACAACGAAAAGATTAGGAATCCCCGTTACTAATACTATCTTTCTTCGCAATTAAAGCAGTCATGATTTCGCTACAAGAAACCATAGCTAGAAACGCTAACAAAGGCGATGAGACATGGTACGAGCGAAGTCAATAATACTAATAATAAAAGAAAGCTCTTAAAGATTTGCAATAAGGAAAATTGCTCCAAGAGAAAACGCTAATAAATTCCGTTATATATTGCAAGACTATCATCATGTTTTGCAACTAAATGTAGAAATTCTTAGGGTATTTTACCCGAGAAAATGTATTTACCGCTACAGAAAAAAACCTCTGGATCGTTAAATTGAGCCTCGTCGGGTTTCTAAGAGATGCCGCGCAAATGAAAATGGGACGGGAAAAATATATAAGCCAGCCAGCTTCATTTTGCAGCAGCGTTTTGTTTCTCTATAACGGTATCTACGTTCTCTATGACCTTGCAGAAACAAAAATATATTTTTATATGTAAAATTGATTATAATGACATTTTGGGAGTACTTTGAGATTGTTTTTTCTAGTTTTCTCCCACTTCAGCGCCTATATCTAAAAAAATGTATTCTGTATTATTTTTTGTTCAGGCACATCTGAAGCAGAAGCACGCAGGAAAATCTGGTTAGTAGACTCAAAAGGTCTAATTGTTAAAGACCGTCCTGAAGGCGGCATCACAGAACACAAGGCTCACTACGCACACAACCGTGCACCTATCAGGACCCTGACGGAAGTTGTCAAGACATTGAAAACCTACAATTCTGATTGGTGCAGCCGCCGTTGGTGGAGCTTTTACAGAGGAAATCCTGTTGGAGATGGCAAAGAATAACAGCAGGCCCGTTATATTTGCCTTGAGTAATCCTACTGATAAAGCTGAATGTACTGCTGAGCAAGCTTATAAAGCAACTAACGTAAGTAAACAGCTTATTATAAAAAGGCGCTGCGCCGTCTAAAATTAAGGGAGTACGGTACTATATAACTGGGTATAGCAAAAATTTTTAACAAACTGACTTTTCAAGATAAACATAAATTCTAGAACTTGCTAATTCAGGTTAGTTCAAGTTAGTAATAGTTTTTGAGAAATACAAAATTTTATTATCTTCTAAAAATTTAACTTCTCGCTTCATTTTGCTTCATTTTATTACTAAAATAATAACGTAGATTAAATGAAAACATTACCGTACATTACTACAACAAATGTTAGTGGTCGAGTAAGTCATAGACCATCAGTTACTGCTGATTACGATGATTAAGAGTGATTTTTAATATGATGTACCAAGCCTTTCGGGTAGACCGCTTTTTAATAAAATTTAAAAATATTCGACATATGGATAGAAAATAACTAGATTTGTTCCTGGAAAATAATCAATGAGCCAAGGTCGACCAAGTGCAGGACCAAGCCTTCACATATTTACATGTATCCTGAAAGTTAGCTGACTGGATCGACTGCTAACGAATCATCAAATGTATGTCGTTGTCAGGTCTTCCCTGGTTCGCCGACTTTTTGTCGAAAAAGGATTGAACCTGTCGTTAGATAGCGTCACATATCTCAAGCAATATAAGTCGCATTTGTCAGTAAAATACGTGCAAAAACTGTTAGAATTCGCTTATTCAGGCTTAATTTAGAGCGTCTTGAAGATTAGTAAAATTTCTGCAAAACTTCGCTGCATTTTACAATTTTTTTGATAAAGATACAAATGTTGCGCAGGACTATCAAAAAATTTGCGTTGTATATGGTTAAGATAAGTCAGCAAAAGCAACAGTCAAAAAGATGGTTTAGTCGCTTTCGTTCTAGAAATTTCGATGTCAAAGAACTAAACATCCATTATCAAACAGCCGAGTCATTTGTGAAACGGTTGATCACGGGCAATAAAAAGTGAATCACGTAAGACAATCATGTGCGAACCAGATCGTGTTCGAGAAAAGATAAAGCTCCACAAACCAAGGCCCGGATTGATGCAAAAAAGGTGATGCTGTGTGTTGGGTGGGATATGTTTCGGTTTCTGCAGAACTCGCAGAATTGTACTAAGTTAGTTTCAAATTTATTATTTATTATGGTGTTGCCAGAAAGATGGCAGAATGTCCTCGTGTCTTCCAATATATATATATATATATATATATATATATATATATATATATATATATATATATATATATATATATATTATTATATATATATATATATATATATATATATATATATATATATATATTATATATATTATTATATATATATATATATATATATATATATATATATATATATATATATATATATATATATATATATAGTGCCTTTGTATAGGACAGTGTCACGTAATCTCTCCACCATCTACTGTTGCAATTTTCAAAGCCGCGTGTCGTCCATGGTCCTTATGACCCTTCGTGAGCTGGTAAGGCAAAAAAGTCCTAATTTGTGGAGCTGCTGCTCATGGATTCTTTGCCAGGACAGCGCTCCACCCTAACGCAACGTCCGTCAAGATGTGTTTGGCCACCTACCCTATTCACCTAGTCGCGATCAATCTGACTTCTTTGTATTCGAAAAAGTCAAGTAAAGTGGCTAGCTTTAAGGCCGTTAAAATAGTGAGAAGTCTAAGGATCGAGAAGAGGAGTACATTGAAGATGATAAAATTACCATTACCAAAGATGAATAAAAAATTCTACATCATCAGGCCCCTAACTTTCGGGTCATCGTACTGTTTGTGGTCATAAAACTAAGAATCTGAACCTAATTAGTGACTATTTTTATACACCTACTTACCTACCTATTTTTTAAACAATTTTTTTTTATTTCTAGGGTACATGCGTATTTGCTAGCGGTAGTCCCTTCGATCCGGTAACTATCAATGGTAAAACCCTTGTTCCTGGTCAAGGTAATAACGCTTACATATTCCCAGGAGTAGGATTGGGAGCTATGTGCGCTGGTATCAAAATATAGGAGAGGATCATTTCCTTATTGCTGCAGAAGTAAGTTACAACCAAAAATAAGCTTTTAAATTATCGGTTCAGAAGTACGCAATAGTTTTTGTATGAACTGTACATTGAGAGAACAAAGAATATTGATTTATTCGGCATTGTACTAGTAAAGAGAAATATTTTTTACAAAATACAAGAACTTTTCTGATTTTTTTGAAAACAATATATGTATATATATATATATATATATATATATATATATATATATATATATATATATACATATATATATATATATATATATATATATATATATATATATATATATATATATATATATACATATATATATATATATATATATATATATATATATATATATATATATATATATATATATATATATATATATATATATACGGTGTGGGTAGGAAATAACCTGACTGAATTTATAAAACTTTTTATTTTTTGGAACTTCGACATTAAATCCCTAATCCCCTTCAATATACACTCGTTCTCGATCCCTACACTGCTCCATACAAATTTTCCATTGTTGAAAGCAGTGCCGAAGTCGTCTTCTGACAAGTTCATCGTGACCTCCGTCACTTTTTTTCAGTCAAAGTCAACGGACTCAAAACGGGTTCTTTTCAATGCACTCTTCACTTTTGTAAACAAAAAAAGCCACATGGAGTAAGGTCAGATGAGTAGGGTGGATGCTGCGACACGGGGATTCTATGTTTTGCCAAAAATTCCTTGATTGAAAGAGCATTCTATGCTGGAGCGTTGTCTTGGTGGAGGATCCAAGACTGAGTCTTCCATATTTCAGGTCTTTTCCCCCTCACGCATTCACAAAGGATGGTCGAAATCTATTTTTGATTTACCGTTTGAGCTTCAGGCACCCAATCAATGAGATATATCCCGCGGATGTTAAAAAACACGATCATCATTCCTTTGAATTTTGATTTGCCCATCCGCGCTTTCTTTTGCGATGGAGAGTTTGGGCTTATCCAGCTGAAAAACATTCATCACGTGTTATTATTAAGTTAGAGTCAGATTAAATGTTTTTCAGGATGTTAGAGCAAATGGTTATTCGAGCTTGCTATTGGTCGACAGAAAGGATTTTTCGGTTCCAACTTTGAACACATTTTACTCATGTGAAAACTGTCACGTAAAATTTACCGAACACTTTCTTTTTCAATATTTGTTAACTAACTGACCGTTCTAATACTCAGACGTCGATTTTTTCGAATGATCTAGCCGACTTTTTCAATGTTGTCATTTATTTTTGTCCTTCGTGGATGCCCAACGCAGGGATCGCCTGTGACGTCTTCTCTGCTATCTTTGAGTTGTTTACCCACTCGAAAACTTTAGTTCGTGATAAGTTATCATCGTTATATACTTCTTATAGCAAACTTAATATTTCTGTAGCAGACTTTCCAAGTTTAACGAGAAAATTCACGTTAACTCGTTGCTCAACGCAGAGCAAGTACACGATCCGATTTAAACCAGCGCTGCAGCCGAACTGGAAACTGCACGGTTATCAAAATGGCGGAATAACTAGAAGAGATGCTTAAACTCAACGCCCCACTATTACTAACCGCGCAGCATAAATATTATCGGTGGAATCAGTCAGATTATACAAATTAAATTAAACAACAATATCGAAATTATTTACCTATTATTTATTTATACTACTTTTATATTTTGCTCAAATATAAAAGTAGCAGTCAATATATATACCTCATTTTTAGGCCTTGGCAAACTTGGTAACTGAAGAGGATCTTGATAAAGGAAGTATCTACCCGCCATTGTCTAAGATAACCGAATGCTCAGTGAAAATTGCTACCAAACTTTTAGAATACGCTTATTCCAAAGGTAGGTATTTCTGCACAAAGTTTGTTTTAAATTGAAATTAAAATAAAAAAATCCAGTAGCATAAAATTTTAATACGTAATCTAAATTAACGTCTACGACAAAAAAGCCTGAGGGTACGTACAACATGAGAACATTTTTTTCGAGATTTAATTTTCACATTATTCCCAGTTTGATGTGAATAAAGACGTATAGGCCATGTGGTCACCATGTATTTTCAGATTAAGCTAGCGAAATTGTAGAGTCGGTTCAAAAATACACTTGTTTTTAATAAATGTATTTTTCTGTAGTCAAACAATAAAAAAGCAATGTGAGTTAAAGGTGTCTATAGTTGGGCTTACCTTTTAAATATGTTTTCACGATATTCGAGCAAGTATATCCGAATCCGAAAGAGCAATGGAGAGGAGAATGCTAAATATTAGACTCCAAGATCGTATTCTTAACATCGAGATACAAAGAAGATCAAAAGTGGCAGATGTAATACAACGAATATGTACAATACGGTGGAATTGGGGGGCATGTAGAAGGGTGAATGATAACAGATGGACACGCCGTATAGTTGGAAGCCTAGAGAACAATAAAACATAAGTCCTTTATAAATATTTAAATCATTTATTTCAACAGATTCACTCTCCCTCAGCTTCAATCATCTATTAATTCACTAAATGAATTTTACCCAAGTTTTTTGGATACTGCTGGGATTTGTGTTACTACCACTTAAACATTTTCAACGGTTCAGATCGGAGGAAGCAAAATAAGTTACAAGGTGCTAAATGAGGTTGCGTGATTCGACATACAAATTAAGTTTTTTGCCTAATTATTGCCCCAAACGACGAACCATGCTCTATTACCATTAACAAATTTCGAATGTTTACTAGCGATCAAAATATTGTGGAATCATCAATTCGTCTCCAATCGATCGCATAGACGATTTCTCTCTCTCTCTCTCTCAAATGTCCATCGCAGTTTTTTGAAGCTCAAAAACACACTAACACTATAACATCACTATAAATCGGCATCAATTTACAAGATCGATTTATTTTTGGTCATAAAACATTTTTAGTTAGGTGTAGTACGAATGGCATTTACGTTTAAACTAGAATAAAAGTACAAAAATTATAAAATAAAAAAATATATATTATGTGACCAGTAAATAAAGGTAATAAGAGGACCTTTGAAAATTGTTATTTTTCAGAATGGATTGTGATAAACTAGAATTACATTTTATAACTGAGATATTATCTGCATTCAAAAGTTTATATTCATTTTTTTTTAGCTAAATCTAGCTCAGAGTATTCCTAAGAGGAGCTTTGGAGAATTCAACTCTTTTGGCTTCGGGCCTAATCGTGGAGCTACAAATAAGATATGAGGTGTATGTAAGGGAACATCATTCCCTTTAGAATTGTGCCCCTGTTTTCAAAATAGGCCTAAAAATTTATATGCTCATCGGCCCGATTGCTGCGTTACCGAAATATAGACACAATAAACAAAAAGATTTAACTCGGTGTTAATCTTTTAAATTATTGTTGGTAGCTGTATTGTACTTAAAGCACAGTGAAAATTCTTCTTGTTTCTGAAATAAAATACTATGAGCACGCGGAATTCCCACTACTAGTGCATGAATTTTTATCGCTCAGAAGAAGCAATTTTTCGGATTTGTAACTAGAAAAAAGGTTCGATAGGAAAATTAGGCAACAATTATTTTTATCAGGAAGGTAAACTGTAGGGACGGACTCACAACGGACCCTAAGGATTATAACTGCACTATTCATACTAATATTTTTAAATTTTCTTTATAGATTATAATGAAAAGGAAGAATACAGAAAATTAGAGAGGTTGAAAATTTGCCAACATTTAGGTAACATTTGGATTACCAAATATTAACAATCTTTTCCTTTTTTGTAAACAGAGTTACAACATAATACAAAAATTGCACAAGTTTCACTTTAAAGTTAAGACCTACATTCAACTCAAACATTTATTTAGCAAACATCGTTGCAATTAAGAGGTATACTTTTTTGGAATATGCGCACATTGAGGCAAAGATAACAAAAAATAAAAACGAAAATTCAATACAAGATGTAACTTGTGCAAATTACTTTGTTAATTTTTATAATAAAATAGTTTATATATATATATATATATATATATATATATATATATATATATATATCTATCTATCTATCTATATATTATATATATATATATATATATATATATATATATATATATATATATATATATATATATATATATATATATACATATATATATATATACATATATATACATATATATATATATATATATATATATATATATATATATATATATATATATATATATATATATATATATATATATATATATATATATATATATATATATATATATATATATATATATATATCTATAAGAAGGCTTTCGACTCCTTGAACACTGGGCAATTATGTAGCCCTTAGCTCATGCCAGAATAGACTCAAAATATACCGCAGTGGAGAAAGCGAATTCAGTTAGGAAAATAGTATACACTAATAATTTGCTATCTAAAGCGAATAACCGCAACATTTACGTTAAAAAAATAGCTTATTCTAGTTTCATTGTCTGTGCGTCGTCACAGTGTACATAGTTCTAGATTTTTTTATCACCAACTAATACAACCGAAGGTATAAACTTTAAAGAATACTCGGTAGGACGCAAACTCGGTTTAAACTTTAGAAAACGGATAATAGAAATATTTTTCAACCAAGTAGTTTTTCTGTGCTTTAAAAAGCCAGGATCTTTTAAATCAAGTAAGTCGGTAATGTTACTCTAAAAACATATGACAGGCTTTCGCAACTGCTGTAGATGGGTCTAATTTTCAATATGTCTGAACTGAGAAAAAAAGTAGTAAATGTTTTTTTTACTTAAGAATCCCCCATTTCAATAAATTATACTATTTTTATAGCACCCATATACTGAGTGGTTTCAAGCTAATGCATATTTTTATCAAGTTATAGTACTCATTAAATAAAGTAATTTTACGAAATATCTTCAACAACACCTTCAACAAAGCTATTTTAACCTCCCACCTTAAAAATATAGTTCTAGACTAAATTTTTAAAATTCCCAACTTTGAGTGCGTACTGTCAATAAGCTGGAATGGTCAACACAACTTTGTTATTAATTTCACTAAAAACTTTTCAAGTAACAACAGAGGTGAAAATCCTACGTGTTGCTGTATCGTGGTTCTAGTGGCCAAGAAACTTCTCCATTTCGGCCTCATTGTCATTTGAAAAACTCGATAGTTAAATAATCGCGTATGTCGCGCTTTAAATATGAGTAACTTGGCAGGTATTTCAAACGGATGAATAAACATGCCAGTAACAATACCAGCTTTTAATTTCAGAACAAAATGAGAATATTCCACTACCAATTTGTGAGCTATGTTGTTGTAACAACCATTCGGAAAATCTGATTCTAGCGAGTCATTTTAGAAAAAATTACTATGCACGTATAAAAACACCAGAACGTACAGCATGTACAGGGTGAGTCAACGAGAGAGTAAAGTTCATTATCTCATTTGTTTTGGGAATGACGAAAAAATGTTAAATACAATAGTTTTAGAAAATATTAAGGTGCTCAGTTTAAAATTATTTTTGAGTCTATAGGGTACTTCAAAAAAGTGTGGCCGATATAACATATGAAATGTATAAATTTATTATGAACACCCTGTAGCATCTAACTCAAATTTCTTTACATATATCTTTTTTTCATCTCTATAGAACGCTCGTACCAATTATGAGTATTCTACCTTCAGAAACAATGGCGCTATTGGCAATTTTTTACAAAACTGAAAACTAGTATTTTTTTAAAAAAAATTGAAGTATTAGAAGAATTACTAGGTTTAGGTATATAACATTATTAATAAAAAAAGTTATAAAATTTAATGCAGAATTTAAAAATAAATTAGAAAATAGGATGTTCCATTTAAAAAACATATATCGGCCACACTTTTTTGAAGTACCCTGTATACTCAAAAATAGATTTACTGTGCACCTTAACATTCCCTAAAACTGTTGTATTTAATATTTTTTGTCATTCCCGAAACAAATGAGATAATGAACTTTACTCTATCGTTGACTCACCCTGTACAGAACTCAGATTTACGAAATAAGTTATAGGCGCCGGTGTTTCGTACCTCGGCTGAAATCATTTAAATCCGAAGACCTGCACTGTTAATCAAAAATAAAATTGCCTTTATTAGTACAAAAATTTCTAAGAATAACATTCGAAAATACAAATAAAACTTTTTTTTGATATGTTGATACAGATTGTAGTAGTAGTAAATGGTCTGTGGGTAAAATATTGATAGATGAAGTTACACAGGACCACAATTAAAATTTTATAGAAGCTATTTATTTGGTGAAATGACTTTTTGGAGTAAGCATTGTTACATGAAGTTCTTCAACTAAGAAAATACTTCAAAATAAAACAAAAAGACTGTAAAATATATTCCACCCCATCTATATCATAAACAAATAGCATGAAATGAGAAAGATAGTAGTACACTACACATTATGGTGTTTTTAACTAAAATTCTCTGGATTTGGCAAATAAGATCTGTAATTTTTATCTTTTTAACAAAAATGTGTGAGATCATTACAGAAAATAAATGTTTACTGAAGTAATAAATTAATATTTATTGTTTTTTCTGTGTAATGTTTTATTTATTTATTTTTTTAGGCAATGCCTCCGTGTTTCCAGAGCCAGAAGATAAGGAAGGGTTTGTTCGTGCCCAAATGTACAACACCGATTACACACCAGCAATACCAAGTATATACTCATTCCCAAAATTATAAAAAATTTCTTTTGTTAATTGTGATACACTGAAAATAGATATTAAATGTTTATGTCGTTTATGTTAACTTTTATCATTTGTGGCCCATAATGAATATTTACATTGAAAATAAAACTCAGTAAAGATCATTTCATAAAAAATACTGGATAATTTTTAGGTGAAAGAATCAAAATTGTATTTTATATATTTTAATATTTTTATATACTGTATTTGACTACGGACAAATAAACAATTTAATATATTTATTTGACTGAAGCCAATTGATAGTATAGTTTTATTTTGAAGATTTTAATATATTAATGTTGTTTAAAAACACAATTGCTTGTTTTACTATTTCCCAATCAGTTGGTGCATCTTTAATATATATAAAATGCAACGTCTTTCTATCTGTCCGTTAGTGCGCTTATCACTCGAGAACCACTTACCCGATTTACGCGCTTTTTTTTTAAACATTCGTGTGTTATGGGATATATTTTATTACGTTAGGTAACATAAAGAATAAGCAGTGACGATAATAGTGAATCAAGTCGGAAAAAAGTTCGCCGTTAGCGCGTTCTCTAAAATTTTGTTGATGTAGAATTTGTGGTTTTTAGGTTAGAACGCGTTTAGTGAGACCAAGCGCAGCGTTTTTGGAAAAATGGAAAAAATTGAACGTGCGGTCATCGAGTACCCGTTTTAAAAAAGATTAACACCAAAGAAGATCCACGATGATATGAAAACAAACACTAGGGGAATCTGCTCCGTCATTACCACTGTGAAAAAGTGGGTTGCAGAATTTAAACGTGGACCAGAGAGCATCGAAGATGACCCTCGCTCCGGCCGATCCACGACGTCTACAACTGAAGAAAACATCGGCAAAATGTGATCTCATATTGAAAGACCGTAGATTAACTATCAGGGAGACTGCAGACATTATAAGCATCTCGTATGAACAAACACAAAACTTCATTGTCAACGAACACGGATTTTTTAAGGTTTCCGCTAGGTGGGTTCCCAGATTGCTTTCAGTTGAACAAAAACGAATTCGACGCACGATCTCTCGCGACTGTTTGGAGATGTTTGAGGCTGATCTGCAAGATTTTTTAACAAGTTTGTGACAATGGACGAAACCTGGGTTCACCACTATACTCCAAAGTGAAAACAACAACCCAAGCAGTGGAAAAAAATCTGGTGAACCGACCCCAAAGAAAGCGAAGGCAGTTCTGTCGACTGGAAAAGTGATGGCGTCAGTTTTTTGGGATGCTAAAGGTATTATTATGGTGGACTATCTTCCGAAAGGCGAAACAATAAACTCGACTTATTATTGCACCCTTTTGCATCGTTTACGTAAAGAAATTAAAGAGAAACGCCCAGGACTACTGAGAAAGAAAGTTTTGTTCCATCAGGATAACGCTCGCGTTCACACGTCTGTCGAGTCTATGGCTCAAATTCGTGATTGTGGTTTCGAATTGCTGCCCCACCCGGCTTATTCTCCTGATTTGGCACCTTCGGACTGTCATCTATTTCCAAACCTAAAAAAACACCTCGGTGGCCAGAAATTTTCATCAAATGAAGAAGTCAAAGCTACAGTTAATCAGTATTTTGAAGACTTTGAGGGATCTTTTTTCAAAAAGGTGTGGAAGCTTTGGAAAGCAGGTGGAAGAAGTGCATAGAGCTAGGTGGAGATTACGTAGAAAAATAAAAATATTTTTGTACTTATTTTATTTTGTTTTCTTGACTAGGCCGCCAACTTTTCAATCCATCCTCGTATATACAAAATGCAACGTCTCTCTGTCCATTAGTGCGCGTATGACTTGAGAACCACTTATCCGATTTACACGCTTCATTTTTTAATTCATACATTTGTTCTCTGGCCAGGTTATCTTCCATAATATATATAAAATGCAACGTTTATCTGTCTGTCTGTCTGTTTGTCCATACATATGTTCTCTGGCCAGGTTATAGGATATATTTTATTACGTTAGGTAACATAAGAAATAAGCAGTGACGATAATAGTGAATCAAGTCGGAAAAGTTTGCCAATACACTGCCTAAACCATTAAATATGGGACAATATCATGTAGCAAAGAATATAATATATATAAAATATAATGGTTCTGTCTGCCTGTCTGTTCGTTAGTGCGGTTATCACTCGAAAACCACTTATCCGATCTGCGTGTTTTTTTTTTTTATTCATACATATGTTCTCTTTCCAGGTTATATAAAAATAATAATAATCTACGCCTATATAAAATGCAACGCCTCTCTGTCTGTTCGTTAATGTGCTTATCACTCGAGAACCACTTATCCAATTCGTGTTTTTTTTAGATTTATACATATGTTCTCTGGCCAGGTTACAGGATACATTTTATTGCGTTAGGTAACATAAAGAATAAACAGGGACGATAATAATGAATCAAGTTCACGCGAGCGGAGCCGCGGGCACGGTTAGTAGTATATACAAAATGGGAGTGGAAAACGGTAAAATTTTATACGTAATCATGCCATAAATGCTGCATCTCATGAACAGATAATAAAAGAAAAAATATTAATATCCACTTTTACTTGTTATTCACTAAATAAATAAAAAAAAGTACTTAAACTGGCCACCTTTTGCCTTCAGAATCTTCTAACGATCTGGCTACTCATCTGTCGCAACTCGCACCACTACTATCGTTATAATAGCTACTGTCTTTCTCTCCTCCTCTCTGAAATATAAATAAGGAGTTTGCTGAAAATGGGTAGGCCTCTGACAAGGAGTGCTGCTAAAAAAAGATACGCGAATATGAAAGTAGCGCAGAAAGAAAGGATATTGCAGATATGCAGTGCGAGAAATAGAGATGTCTTAAAATAGTGTTTGAAAAAGTTGCAGCGTAATCCGAAGGACTTCTGACGTTGTTTTACGATTGTAGACGAAACGTGGATCCACCATTACACCCCGGATACAAAACGGCAGTTTACCATAAATATGATGTAAATATCTTTTAAATAAATTTAGTGATCATTATTAATGTCGAAAATCATGTTTATTTCGAAATTTTCCATTTTTAATTTTTAAATGCACTTTTTTCAAAACAGCTCGGCAAAAAATTTTATTGCTCTGTATTAATATACTAATCGATTAAAATCGGAAAATTTGGAGTGGTCGCCGAAGTTATTAAAACCTATTTCAGGCACATCGTGATACGATATAGATGTATTGAATCGAGATTTTTTTTGAAGTTGGTTAAAAATGATGAGTCAAGAAGACGAGGAGAATCGATCGTCCATAGGTAGATTTCAAATAAACGATTATATATCTTAAATTTTTTTATTAATTATTCTTCTACACAGAATATCATACAATGTGTTTCTATGCAGGATGTACCAATATATACAAAAATGATTATACTCTGATTTATCTATACCTCCTAACAATATATTTTTACTTAAAACATTCCAAAGACTAGACAGTACTATATTTATAGTAATATATAAAACTCTTAAGGTACTTATTAATAATTATTAAAAAACTAATTATTATTATAATTAGGTCTCATCGCTTATACACCTTAAATCGTTTAAAATATTTCATGATTATTAAGAACAAATATTAAAGTTTATATTCTTTAAATAATATTGTAGTTCTCACAAATTGTTCATAAACAGTCCAGTCACAGTACGACCAAAACAGGCCAACAAAAACAGAAATCGTCGGATACTGCTACTTTTTTAAAAGAAAATACTCGTCTCGACGAGTACATTAAGGAAAAAATATTGCGACCGCTGAAAAATTGGGGTAACACCCTCAAAAATGGGTTTATGGGTTTTTTAGCGTAGTTTTGCAATTTTATCATAAATTTAGGGAAGATTCTGACAGATTTTGATTCTAGATAAAAAAAAACGAAAAATTTAAGGGGTTATGGGTGTCATTTGAACCTTCTGGTCGAGAGAAATTGATCGTTTTTTTCTTTTGCCATTTTTTATATTAAATAGGTGTACTTGCAAACTGTAAGGCAATTTTTTTTAGTTAACTCTGGAAATATGTTCCAGGGACATTACTTTGATTGATCCAAACATACTTTTAGCTATTTTTTACATATTAGATATATTTTTCACTCCTCATAATATTATTAAATTTTACCGATTCACGTTTTTTCTTCTGATTTTTTAAACAACTTTTTTTCAGTATATTACCTTACCTAAAATATCAGAAAATGTTCCTTAGTCCCTAAGCTTTCATTTGAGGTACTTAGGAACTCATTTAAATGATTTAGGCTCGACAAATTGGAATTTTTTTTCTCAAATTTAATTTCCATAAATTTAAGATGAAATTGCAAAAATACACTAAAAACCCAAAAAACGGGCCAATTCTTCCATTTTTGAGGGAGTTGCTCCAATTTTTCCGAGATCGCAATATTTTTTCGTTATTCGTATTTAAAAAAAAAAAAAGTAGCAGTATCGGACGATTTCACCTCAAAATCGTATTCTGACTGGACTAAAAGTCCAAACAAGCCGCGCATTATACTGACCAACAAATTATTATTGTTTTTTAAAAGAAGAAGAGTCCGGAAAGCGACTAAAGCTTGCAGGTATAGCTTTTAAAATATGCGTTAAGGGTCGAATTTAACTAGTAATTTTAGCAATTTTTTTAAAATGTGTTCTGTTTCGTGGTAAATTAAGTCTAATACGATGATAAGACAACAATATCTTCATGTTAATTTTATCTACTTTCTATATGGAACCTCACAATTTGAAAAATCTAACGGCTAGAGTTTCTTCACAAGAATAATATTTAAAAGCATGAAAAAAGCAATTTACGGAGAAAAATAAGAGAAAATATAGTCGTAAAATGTGAAATACTCCGTTTTTAACGAAACTTTGAACCGGTGATATTAACTCCAGTTGTATCGGCTATTTAGTGGAATTCAACGGGCAGTGTTATGTTAATATTAGATAAAAAAATATATATTTTAGGGACTAGTCCGGAAAATACTACTTTTCGTACAAAAAAAAAACGACCTAAAAAGTGATCTTTTTACAAAGGAAGGCTTAAAAAAATATTTCACACTGAACGGTAAATTCTTACATACCTCCAGAACTCTTCTCTATACTTTTAAAAACATTTAAAGAAAAAATTTTTCGAAAATTCCCTTTAAGAACGACATTATAGCGATAAATGTGGTCGCGCCCTTGGCATCCCGGTGGGCGCCAGAGCGCAGGTAGTCGTAAATTGTTAGAACCGGTCGGTTTTTATTCTTCACAAAAATCAAGGAGAAGGAAGTATGAATCCGTAATGGCAGATTAAACGTAAGATAACCACTAAAATTTAATACATAATTTCACTGCAATTTGTAGTATTTTTTGTTCAAAACTTTAAATGTGTTTTTCACCACACGATAACTCGAAAAGTTTTCAATATTTTTGGATGATCTTTGTTAAATCTTCCTAAATACAATCTCTATAGCCTGTCCAACCATTTTTTTTTTCATATTTCATTTCGATACATTTTTTATAAACCATAAAAAACTAAATTTATTTTTTTAATCAATCAAACTGTAACAGAAACATTATTGTACAGAAATCTTTTTGAATTTTTTCAAATCCATCCACCTACACCAAAGAAATCATGCAGACCGTGGAGCGGCGTTTTTTTCAAAAAGTGGCCTTAAAAATCACCTTTAATTTGTTATTGACAATTTTTTTCTTACTCTTAAAAGACCAATAAATAATCTGTAAATAATAATTTACACATTATAACTCAAAAAACATTAATTTTCTTCGGAGCTGGGGATATGTAACCTATTAACTCCAGTCCGTTAGATAGGCTACCTACCAGTCTGTTCACTATTTTCTTTTTTTTTTCAAAGACAAAACTCAATACACGCTTCATTTTTATCGTTTCTATATAACAAAAGCGGGTCATACGATTTTATTTTAGAAAAAAAAAGATATGTTATGAGCACAGTATAAAATAAAATATACTGTTACACGTCCTCTAAGTGATCCGTGAAAACAAATCTCATGTATTAACGGTGCCTTTGTAGAATACCTACAAAGGCAGGCAGCTTAGGCTTACTGTTTAGCAGACTTTAAAATCCGTTTACCTAAAACAAGCTTTAATAATATAAATCAATCAGTTAGTAGTCGATCTAAATTTTGCAAGTAGGTTCTTCTGAGTAATTGTTTAAAGAAATATAATAAAAGTCAATTTAATGTTGGTATTTTAGAAAAAACATGCCAAAAAGTAATATATATTTGAAAATTCGAAATAATTGATACTGTGAGATCATTTTTCAAACGATTTATATACTCGTATAAGAATAACTTATCATTACTTTCTACAATATACCTCAAATACCTATATTAGAAAATAGGACTGAGAAAAATTTTGTATATTATACAAATCAGGTCTCATCTATTTTAATATCACAGTATCTAATTTTTTAGAAAGCATTTTTACGATGCTTTTATTTTATTAAGATTTAACAGGACGGTAGTTGTAGCCAATTTTATTTAACCTATTAAATTTGGATATATAAATTATGTTAAACGTTTCGGATTAGCATTTTCAAGACTTATATCAACACACATTATACAACATATAAATAGCATTTTTATGACAAAACGGTATATATATATATATATATATATATATATATATATATATATATATATATATATATATATATATATATATATATATATATATGCCGTCATTCTGCTGAAAAATTATATTGATGTCTCAGTCAATTAAGCTCCAATATCTTCCACATCACTATATATCACCACTATACCAAACACGAGCGATGATTGTTGATGAGTGATATATACCGAGTAGTGTTGTGCCAAAGATTCCAAATTCACAACAGAGTTCGTTATTTATTAACTAAATGTTCTGGCTGGAATTTTTATTTGAATTTATTGTTTTATATACACATCATATCCTACCCTCGTTCTCTACTAAATACCTATCTATCCCCCACCTTCATATCCTAACAGGGCAACAGTATCCATCATTACCGACCTGAAGCCATTAGGACATATTCTTCTAATCGGTTCAGAAGGTTTTCACGGGCGTAAGGAAAATATTTCCAAAACGGCTGTGGAATTGCCATGTAGAAGGAACTGGGAGCCCACTACATTATTTATTATTTCGTTACTATATATTATTATAAAGTTATGTTGATGACATATTTTTGTATTTATTGAGCTTTTGTTGAAAATCATACACAATTACTATGTAGAATTTGTAATTGTTGTATGTTATTACAACTTTTGAAATCACTGGACACTATTTTGACAATACGGCACCTTTTAATTTGCTTAGAAAAGCATTGGCAACTGAAATGTGGTTGTATAGATGAATACTCCGAATATCATGGATCGATCATGTCACTATTGAAGAGGTCATCCGCAGAATGGGTTGTCAGCCAGAGCTCCTTTATACTATCAAACAGATCGAATATTTCGGACATATAATGACAAGTCCTGCAAAATATCGATTACTACAACTAAGTATCCAGGGCAAGGTTGACATCAAGAGAGGTCCCGGCAGAAGAAGAATTTCTTGGCTGGCTAATCTAAGAAAATGGTTTGGAGTCAATTCCACACAGTTTTTTAGAAAAGCAGCCAATAAAGTTCGTATAGCCATCCGGATGGGATAAGGCAAAGAAGAAGAACAGAATTCTCTGTCGAATTTTTCCTGAAAAACTAAATGATGTTGTTGCAGGCTTCCCAATTTTTAAATTTTTTATATCTACAGCAATATAATTTCAAGCAAATTTTGCCCCGCATATATAAAAAAGATCTACTATAAAAGGTTGAAATCCTATTAATAGAGAAAATGACTAATCTCTTATTTTTGATAGGCACTATAAACGCACTTATTAAATAGCATAATTGACAGTGTCAAAATTTTAGAAATCTCTGCAGTTCGTGGAAGTTATTTCATAACTTATATGACTATATCGTCATATAAATCAGGTAGTCATATGAGTCGAATTTACTGAAATATTTTAAACGTTATAAAGCGTGTAAGTTTTGTTTGCTTTCACCTTGTTTTTCTAAGAAACTAATGAGATTTAACGAACAAAGTCCACCTATGAAATTAAGAAATTATCGGCATTATCGGCATATAAATTTGTTCACTATTTTGTTACTTAGCTGTAAAAACTGTTTAAAATTATTACTTTATGTACAAAAATATATCGTTTTCATACAGTTCATTGTGCCTAAAATTTGATTTATTTTCTAAATACACGGATATTTGTAAATTTTGGAAGACCAAAATTAAACTACTGCAGTGACTATAAGGAGAGTAAACATGTCATGTTTGGATTATTTTTAAGGCCGTTCCTTCTTCGACTTTTCGCAGGAATAATGAGGACTGTTAACAGTAATAAGGAACATTATTTACAAATAAGCCAAACAGCAAAATATGATACTGATGTATTTGACAGTTTAGAATCTACGCTACCAACGGCCCAACAATGTACCAATTAAAAAGTTGGGATAGAATTCTGAAAAGTGCTCATTATCGATTGTTTTCTTCCCTTTACGGTCCTTCGTAGTGCTGACATGGTTGCCGAATTTAAATTCTTTCGCCTCGTGTGACCTTAATGAAAATTTTGTATAAATAAATCAGATTTTTCCTACATTAAGTAATAATTTTGTAACTGAAATAACTATTGTATGCTACGATTGAACAAGCTTTATGTTGTTTTTTGAAAAGTAAGCAAAAATATTATTTTAAAAATTAGAATTTTAGAAAACTATTTAGAAAGTTAACAGGATACTGCTATCTTTTAAAAAACAGAAAAAAAAATATGAATCAAGTTATGGCAATAAAAAACTGATAATAAATAAGCATATTAAAAAAAAGAAGCAATTAAATCTTTATAGGAACTACCACGTAATTTCTTTTCAAATATTGTAAAAAAAAACATAACATTTTATAATTTGTTTCTAGCTTAATCTACACTTACTTGTTGGAAAAGTGAACAACCTACCCTAATATCGAAATATCTATGTACAATTTCTTTGTGATGTTTAACAACATGAAGTTTTTGCAGGTTCAGCTTCAATTAAATTAAAATCTAAACCATTGGGTCTAGCAAATCCAGTCTTTATTCCATCCCAACCATCTTCTACCTAAAAAGTACTTGATGAGTTCCTTTAAGCTCTTGATATCGTAAGGAGTAGGGAGTTGAGGAGAATTAGAGTAAGGCAAGTCAACCAGCAGATCGTTTTTGCTGATCTTATTTTATTGCAGCTACCCGGAAACTCAGGACACATGATCGGTAGGTGATACTTTTAGCATCACTGTTATTATACTTTCTGTTTTCCCCGTAACTCATCTAGTGGAATCTAATATATTTAAAATATGTCGGAAATAGAACTCGGTCCGTCGAGTCTGAGTTCAGGAAATGTGTTCTACTCAGACTTGAAACTGAAATTCCACTTATCAGTATTTTGCGGACCAAAGTCCATGCCTTCTATAAAGATTTTTCTTCAAGGAACAGAGCTCAGTCTGGCAGTTCACCTGATGATCGTTGACGAAGGGTCCTACAGCAATGTCGGCTAGAATTCGGCGTAGTCATATATACCTACACACTCCACAACAACTGTTAATTCTTTACAAAGCTCAAATTCGACCAACTATGGAATACTGCTCCCATGTTTGGGACTCCGCTCCCAAACATACACTGCATTTGTTGGATTCTATTCAGAGAAGAGCTGTTCGTCTGATTGGAGACCCAGAACTGACCGGCGGCCTAGATTCGCTGGAACATCGAAGAACGGTTGGCGACTTGAGCTTATTCTACAAGTATTTTAATGGGAAGTGTTCGAAAGATGTGGCCCGCTTAATTCTTCCCAGAGTGGTGCATGTTAGAAGTCCACGTCGCGCTAATACTTCACATCCGTATGAGGTTCAGCTTGTTACCCCTCATACAACGCTTTTCAAGCAATCTTTTATATGGAGAACATCATCCCTTTGGAATAATTTGCCCGGGACTGTGTACAGCGATTCAAGAACAACGTAAATCGCATACCTGTGTGTTTTCTTTAAATTATCTGGTCATACAAAAAAATGCTTGATTGTGAAACTACCGTCGCTGTTCCAAGTAATTTGACGAAATTTTGTACGAGTTTGTTGCGTATTTCTTTCGAAAAATGAGCGAGTGTAATTTGGAGGATCGAGTAGTGATAAAAGAGGGCAATGAACCAAAAGACATTCATGAAAGAATATCCCAAGTCTACAGCAATGACATGTTATTTTCAAGTTAAAGTTTGATCTAAACAGTGTCGTTAGGGCGAAAACTCAATTCAGGATGACCCCAGATCAGGAAGCCTGTATGAGATAAGAACTGAGAAAACCATCAGTTATGTTGATGATTGAAAATGAAAGAACTATGTTTGATGAAAAATTACCTTATATTCTCCAGTCTGTATTCTGTTAAAAACCTCTTGAGTAACAGCCCTAAATGCTTCTTCGACATTCATTCCATTTTTTGCAGAAGTTTCCACATGGAAAATTCCATGTTGGTCAGCAAATGCTTTGGCTTCTTCTCTGGACACCTACAAAAAATTAACTCGGATTTTACTGCAATTTTGGTAGAGGATTTAGAATTATATTTGGTGATTGCAAAAGTTGGTGTCCAATTTTCATAGATGGCAGAAGCATCAACTTTTGACTGTGCTGATGTTTCTTTTATAATCATATTATTAACTGACAGTTATCTAAATGTATTGTGGGTTAAGATAACCTTAAAAAAAGTTTATTTAAATTAATTTGTGCGCAAGCTTAATTACTATTCAAAATGGAAAATGAATATTTTCGTCATGTTATACGAATTTAAAAAGGGAGTGTTGGAATGCAACAAAAAATATTCTAGACCTTTATTTGCATCGTTCGCCTGCTCTTAGGTCAGTTGAAAAGTGGTTTGGTCGATTTCGAAGTGGTAACTTCAAACTAAACGATAAATTTCGCTCTGGGCGATCTCCCGGCATTGATAATGACTTTACTCGAGACTTAATAAATACTAATCTACAGATTACTACTGAAAAGATTGCTGAGAGACTAAATGTTGACAATTCGACTGCATTTCGTCATTTATAGCAACTTGGACACACTTCGAAACTCAATATATGGGTTCGGCAGGTTTGGACAGAACGGAACAAACTGAACCGTATTTCCACAGCCATTTTTCTTCTCGCCCGTCAACAAAGCGAACCTTTCTTGGATCAAGTTATAACCGGAGATGAAAAATGGGTTGTGTATAACAACATAATAAGAAAAAGAAGCGGGAAGCATGGAAGTTGAAGGAGCAGAATCTATGGCAAAGGCTGAATTGTATCCAATGGTGTTGTTTGGTGGGATTGCAGAGGAATAATTTTTTCGGAGCTTTTTCCACGTGGTCAAACAATAACTGGGAAGAACTACTATGAGCAACTCACCCAACTTAATGTTCAAATCCAAGCAAAATGTCCAAATGTGGTTAGTCAAAAAGGCATCATCCTTCACTGTGACAACGCTAGACCACATGTCGCTCAACAGACACTGCAAAAACTTAGGGAGTTAAAATGGGAAATCCTCCAGCACGTGCTGTATTCCTCTGACCTTGCCCCTTCAGATTTTCATCTGTCTTGTTCTCCACAAAAGTATTTGAATAGCAAAAAAATTTTATTCTATGGAAGAAGTCAAAAACTGCTTTACGACTTTCTTTGAAGAAAAACCAAGCAGTTTCTGCAAAGAAGGAATTGAAAAACTTGCAAAATGATGGGATACAGTTATAAAAAATGATGGAGAGTCTATTACTGATTAATAAATACTATTTTTCATAAAAATGTGTTATATTTAATTTGGTTTTTAATCAGGCACGAACTTTATAAGGTATAAGAGCAAATATTTTGGAGAAAGTACCATGAAAATAAAATTTTTAGTTCTCCTACTAAGGAAACTATTGCATTTCTTTGGATTTCAGGGACCTAGATCATGAAAAACATTCCCAAATTTCAGCTGGTCTGTCTGTCAGTTGAACAACATGAGATATCAGTTTCAAATTTGTTACGCATATAATATTTGGAGTAGAAATGGAACCTATAATTAATTAATAAGGAGTGGGGTTTGGTAATTTTGAAGAAATTTCATATTAAGAAAATTTGTACATGTTTCTGGTTATAGATAATGAACATACCATAGTATACAGTAATTGCAATACATTAATTGTAGACAAACATACAGGTTTAAAGTGATGGGGGAGAGCAGGTTAAATAAGTTAATTTAATAGATCATGTTATACGTCCTTTTCAGGGTTCTGACACCTAAAAAATCTTGAAATGTTATTATTTTTTCATTATTTACAATTTTAGTAAAAATTATAGAATACAATTGTTTTTGCTAAGTAGACTTGGTAAAAACTTCACCAATTATTCTTCTTAGATCAAAGTTAGCAATGGAATCTTGCATAATGCAAAGACAGAACTTCTTCATCAGTAATGTTTAAAGTAATTTATGAGCCTTGTTTCCTATTATCTGATTATTTCAATTATCCAAGTTACCTTACTAAGTGGCTATGTTACAGTTTAATAATTTAGAATTACATATTGAAGTTTGGGAAGCATTTTAGACAAATAATATACATTTAGTAGTATTTACCTCTCTTTGCCCACCATTACTAACCAAGTCTGCCTTGCATCCAACCAAAGCAAACACAGGTCTGTGAGGTTCAATATGACGTCTTGCTTCACTCATCCATGTGGGTATATGTTCGAAACTAGATCTACAAGTATTGTTTATTTTAAAGATTTAAAATTTTTATTAGATAGTAGTTATAAATATTAGTGAGTACTAAATTTTCAGTTAATGTCATATTATTAGGTAAAAATTTTAGTTTATAAGTAATAAAAACAAGAATGATATTTCTCTATAGGTACTTAATTTGTTAAAAATAAATTATTTTAGGTTAAAAGAGAACTGAAAGCTATTGTTATTGAGAAAATGAAAGCTCAGTGTACACTAAGATTGTTTATTTTTCAATTTCTATACATATTTAAAAGTTAATTTTGCCTACAGTCACTGTAGTTTCCTATAGAGAAATGATGGACAACTGCAGAAAAAAAATCATATAGAGAATAACCACCAGTGTATGTGTATGCCTTCATTATCTACAATTCAACTATACCACAAATTTATCAGTAAATAATTAAACAACTTGAACTATAACCTCTTTAAAATAGTAAGCTAGATAACTGATCATTACTCTAATAGTGTACATAGTACACAGAGTAATGATGCAAAAATTTACAGCAAAAAATTCACTCACAAAATAACCACAAGAGCCTTAATTTTAATATAGAATATTAAATTACTTGACCATTTAACATAAACCTCTAAAACAGCAAGCTAAATAACTGAAACTGCTATAATCTAACATTTGTATATATTAATTTTGATAATGCTTTTTTGGTATTAAGAATCTAGTCCAAGAATAATCAAATTGAAAAACTCTTAAGTCTAATCTTTATTAAACAAAGAGTTCATTGATTGGTCAGCTATTTTGTGATGGTACATTTTAACAATAAAATAATTTACTTTGTTAACTAACACTAAGTATATTTTGTTGTAAAGATTTACAAATGCATTATTACAATTTCATAGTACAACTACATTTTCAAACACTTAACGAAGACTAAAACAGATTTTTTTGTATTTAGGTTTATATAATGAAAGGATGTGGGTATCTAATTTAAAAAAATAATTGGACACAATAAAAATATAGCACTCAATAACAGCTTCCAACCTAAAATAATTAATATCCTAATAAGCCGTAAACAAAAGCAAATCATCTTCAGTTTAATTTAGGCCATAAAAGAATACTAAGAAAAAATAAACATTCAGACCTCCGACATATCTTGGTCCCATCTCAGATAAAATATCTCAAGTTCTCACAGCCGAAAAAACAAGAATAGCTTTAAAACCTGCTCAAAAATGATCTAATATATTGTTCAATGCCAAAGATAAAACTAATAAACATAATAAATCAGGAGTTTATAAACTTAAGTGTCAAGGTGTCACAGATGTTATGTAGGCCAAACAGGACAAAATTTCAAAACAAGATTCGCAGAACATAATGCATCTTATAGGTTAAAAAATAAAAAATCACACTTTGCTAAGCATTTCTTAGAAATAGACCATCCAATTCCTAATATTAATTGTTTATCAATACTCCAAAACTTCATTTTTTAGAATTTTTAGAAATTTACAGACATTCAAAGAACCCCAATATAAATTTACTAAATAGTCAAGTAGATGTCAGAAATTCTGTCCTTTACCAACTTTTATAGCACCTAAAATACCCACATCCTTTCATTATATAAACATAAATATAAAAAAATCTGTTTTAGCCTTAGCGTAGTTGTACTATGAAATCATAATAGCACATTTATAAATCTTCACAAAAAATATATTTAGTGTAACAAAGTGAATTAATTATTTTATTATTTATTAAACAATTGAAGACAACTAAAATAACTAGTGTCAGTTAACAAAGTGAATTAATTATTTTATTGTTTATTAAACAATGTGAAGACAACTAAAATACACTCATTGAAGGATTAATACAACAATATGCAGATAACCTAAACTTAAAAAGCCCTGACATTAGATGATTATAAGTCTTAGTTTCTTAATATTATGTTAGAAAATAAGAGTATTTCAAAATAATAATTCTAAAAAGAATTACCTATTACAAATATCATAAACTAACAAGGCTCCAACAGAATTGCGGTAGTAAGACTTGGTTATTGAGCGAAATCTTTCTTGACCTGCAGTGTCCCATAACTGGAGTTTTATTCGAGTACCTTCTTTTACTTCTATTAGTCTTGCAAAGAAATCTACACCCACAGTAGGGTCTGACAGCTTAAATAAAGAGAACAGATTTTATTAGTAATTTTTATACAGAAGATATTTGAAAAAATTAATATATTACATTGAATATTTTATTATCTATTTAAATATGTGTATATGTTTAATACGATAATTATAAGCAAGAAACTCAGAATAAAAATGCGCAATTAAAAAACGAAAATATTACCTCAGCAAACTTTCCATCAGTGAAATATTTCAACAAAGAACTTTTTCCGACAGTGCTATCACCAATTAAAATTAGGCGAAATTGGTAGTCGAATATTGGTTCTACCATTTTAAATCATTACCTAAAAATTTAATTCAATTTACTTTGTAGTTTTTTAATTACTCAATTCTCATCCTTTTGTGATCACAATTTTTGTTATTCAACATTAGCCAAGTTTGACAGAAGATCGGACGGTGACAAACAATTCCTGGGATTTTCCATAAGGATCCACAAGATGGACAAAGATAAAATATTTAGACAAATCATTAAATTGCTGGATGATATTCGGCGGTGTTAAATATGTCACGTGGTCAATTGAAATCCAATAAACTTTGAACTTTTCTGCATTCTAGTAACCCATGTCCTCCCGGAGCAGTAGAATTAAAATAAAATGCTGACAAATTCTAGTTAGTGCACTTTTCAATAGATCTCGCCTCTGCAGTATGACATCTCTACGTAGGTCATGTTTAACTGTGGATTAATCAGCTTGTAGGTAGTTATTAGAATTATTAAAATGCAATACATCTATTTGTATCATTTGAATGTTCCTATCCTATATTGGATTGTTCTGTAGGATAGTTGAATAAATAAATTTAATGGGTGCAATACATATATCGTAATGTAATGGAATGTAATTTATGTAATGGATAGCTATGAAAGCATTAAAAATAAAGAAATATAAAACATGTTAGAACTTTTAGAATGAATTCTTTAAGAATATTGTAACACCTACCTACCCCAACTAGTCATTGAGTTCCTATAAAACAGTTTAGCTATCCCAAATTCTAGAAATCCTGCATGTCGATAAAAAACCGTGAAATATTCGTGACGCTTGCGCGGGATATTTTGAATTTCGGATTTGCTTTGTGAAGATGTGCCAGAATCTCGCCCTAGTGTAAGGGTGCCGCGCCCTTATGTTTTGCAGGGTAAAAGTAAACAAAAACTTTGATGAGTACGAATAAAATATGGGTGACACTACTCAAAGTGTTGGATTGTGTGATAAAATAGGAAATAATTTATCTGAATTAGGAAAATGGTAAGAAAAAGCCCATATAATTATAATATAAAGGAAATTATTTAAAAAACTCAATTATCTGAAAACTAATTATAGCAGTATGGATTGAAATATAAAGCCTAAAACTTTTTTTTATATATTTATATTAATACTTACATTAATAAATAAGAAATGAGCGCTTTTATGTGTATGTATGTAAATGACTGCCAGAGAAGTTTATATATATATATATATATATATATATATATATATATATATATATATATATATATATATATATATATATACATACATAGGAACTTGTAAATAATTCTAATTTTAAACGTTCATATAAACCCCCTTTCCCGCTATCTTAAACAAAAAAAAATAAGTTGCAAATTTTTGGAACAATTTTTATTTATTTTATTATTTTAAAATAAACATTTTTTACACCTCTTATATAAAATTTGCTATAAGCTACTCTAAGGAGAATTTGAAATTTACCTCCTTATAAATTTGATAATAAATAATTATACCATCATCACAACCAAGAACCAGTCTGTTGGGAGTTTGGAATCTTTGGGCAAATGACACTAAACAACAGTTATCACCACTACACAAAATATTTTTGCATTCGATTCGCGTTTCGCTCACCATCACCATCATCAGGATCGAGGACTGACGGCCAATCATTACTTCTGATTGCTTTTCTTTACGTTTTAGGGTTCTTACATCGCGAATAATATATATTCCCATTTCCATTGGTCTGTCTGTCTGACTGCCAGGCATCATAGTATGACCGAAATGGTGTTATAATATTTGAAATAGGGATGAAACCTATAGTCATTGAGCGATATCGTTTCAAGTAAAGAGTTGTGTGATTTTATTTATATTATGAAAGTTTACTTTTTGTTTACTTAAAAAAGTCAAATTCAGTACTTGTTTTAGAACTGTTTAGACATGTTTGTGAGTACTGGGTAAATCACTTTACCGATTTTATGTTATTAATATCTTATCAAAAAGGACTTAACAAATGAATTGAGATAGTTTTTAATGTCAGAAAGTCAAATTCAGTATTTATTTTGAGTCTGTAAGGGAAGTAATGGAAAATCACTTTAGCGATTTTTTGTAGTATCATTAGCAGTTATGAATTCTTCAATGTAGCTGCAGCTAATCTTGAGCATATTGAATTTGCAATAAGGCCAGGGGCATATTAGAATGTACTGTAACGAAGCAGATTACATCGTAATAAAAACTTGTCAGGTGCGAGTGTGACTTGCCCAGTTAGTGTTCCATACTGTTATTGCCTTTAAAATAAACTAAAATCCCTGCTTAGGCTAAGTTAATTAGGTTCCTGACATCTTAAGATCCAATTTTTTTCTTAGTCAATAATGTATAATAGTTATGGTATCTTATCTAGCTAGTCGCAATAAATCAGTCTAACTTAATCTAGAATCTGGTTATAAAAGTGTAAAACAAATATTTACTACCTAAATATTTGTTTAATTATAAACAAATAAAATAAAATTATATCTCAGACAAGAGCGACTCGCCACTCGGGTACAGTAATGTACACGTAATGTAAATATTACAAAAACCTTTACCATACGTTAAGAAACATTTATTTTTTTTATATCAGATAAATTCTCAAACCTAATGCATTCGTGATAATTGTCACTCAGTCTCACTTTATGGAGAATATTCCAGAATTTTTTCAACATTTGTTGATTATTACTTTTCGAGATAAGAGGGGGACGGCCATTTTTGGGAATTTTTTAAAAATAATACAAAGAAAAGTGTGCGCAAGTATTCATCATCATTAGCTTATTCCATCTATACTCGGATATCAGCCTCCCCAAATTACCTCCAATGGGCTCTGTCTCTAGCGGCACACGATTGGATCTGCAAGTATTACATCATATATATTTTTGAATTCTTTCATTTGACACTCCAGTTGATGATTGGATATTTTTTTTACTTTCAGTTTTACCCCTCAAAAATAACCCCTTAAGTGAAAATTTAACTTTCAAAACTACACGGCTCTGTTTGGCCCATCCATTCCTATGTTTGTGCCAAATTTCAACTTTCTATGTCAAATACTTTTGGAGAAAATCGGGTATGACTGCCGGACAGGAAGGCGCACTGACGGACACCGAAGTGATCGCATAAGTGATCTATATGGAACACTAAAATCACCAGAAAAAGATTTTATGGCTATTTGTTGTACATTAGTTTTAATAGGCAATTGACTTTAGGGTTTATCGTATCCCAGGGCGTACGGCTCTTTCTATTGTGAGATTTTCTTAAAAGTGTATTAATATTATTTATTAACTATACTTTAGTAGTAAAAATTCATGCTGCTTTGATCGATTTCGTTTTCTAAATAAATGAAAACATAGACACGATGTTTACAGAGAATGGTACAGGTATTTAATCATTGGGACGGAGAAGTCAATTTTTTATTTTGCCTCCCTATAAAAGTATGTTGGGAACATGGAATTTTTGGCACAATGACGCTACTCAGTATATATCACCACTACACCAAACACTTTATTTTTGCACTCGACGCGCGTTTCGCTAACCATCTTAGCTTTATCAGGAGCGATGATTGACTGTTATCGCTCCTGATGAAGCTAACATGGTTAGCTAACATGGTGTTTGGTGTAGTGGTGATATATACTGAGTAGTCCCTATAAAAGGAAAATTTTATTTCAAATTATTTGGCTATTCCCAGAAGTTAGTTGTTATATTTATCTTCCTAATCCATCCATTTTTCAGACTGTACGTGATACACTTAGTAGAAATGACTCTCTACAGAAAAACATTATTTTTCTTCATGACAGCCTCTTTTTTCCCAAAATGTGGCGTCGCGTCTACTTACTGCTACCATGAAGTGCCATTAACTGTATCCTTTGAACATGCTGTACGGATCCTCCACTAAAATTAAAATATTTTTTTTTTATCTATTTTTAGGGGAGTATGGCAAAATATAATATTAGGCCAATTCCTTTCTATAATTTTATGTGCAATTAACACATTAGCGCACTATTTAAATTCGGGATCAAGCGACGTACTTCCAACCGGACAGTCGTTTCCACATTATATGTTTTTATGTGCTATTTATACAAGTTGGTTAGCATTCAGACGAGGCGATAAAGGCCTTATTTCAATAATTAGAGCTAGAGGATGGAGATATTTGCTTTTGTGTATTATAGATGTTGAAGCGAATACTTTAATGAGTACTGCACATCAGTTTACAACCCTTACGAGTATACAAGTAAGAACAATTCATATTTCTCTATGTAGTTGAAACACCAAAAAATAACTTTAAAAATGGGTGTTTAATATCATTATAAATTGGTAATTATTTAATTTATTTTTCAATATATACCATCCAAGCTTCATAGTCTTTTGATGAAACTCAAGCATTGGCTTATTATTTTATAGCTTTGGTAAAAGACAGCGCTGGATAAATAGCCCAGTCGTCAGGCAAATTTTGACGAAAATGTTAACAGACTGCATTTTGTCATACAAGTAGTTTTTTGGACATAGAATACGATAAAAAAAAAGTTTGCTGCTCTAAAGTATATGCTGAGCCTAAAAATATTTAAAATAAAATGCCTAGTTTAATCCCTTTAGTTGTAATGAGAATCATGCTTTCAACCTCATTTATGACTAAATCACCATTTCTGTATACCGTTAAATATTTTGGAATTGGCTATAAGGCTCGGGATACTGATCAAGAATCCGATGACAGATTTGAAAAATTCAAAATGGCGGATCTAATATGACGGCCAGAGAGTACGTAATTCATTTAATTTCTTCGAGTAATTTAGAATATTTGTGTTTCCAATAACTGTTTTCTTTGTGCCTGGATGTTTAAATGAATTATAAATACTTTATACTTAAAGCTTAGACTTTTATCTTTCATTTCCCACCTTTAAATATATTTTTTTTATATTAAGTTTAAGTTGTATGATTAATAATAAGCAAAAAATGCATTTATCATGTGAACACTTTTTTAGAACAAAATTACAAAAAAAGAGAAAACTTTTTAAAGTTTTTAATGATTTTCTAAGTATACTTTTAACTGTAACTAAAAAAAAAATTGTCCGACTTTTTTTGACGATTTCGTACTGCTTTGAACGTAAAATTGCTGGCGGCGCACTACAGCATGCAAATTTGCATACTTTAAAACTCAATTTTTAAATGACACAGACGATGTGGGTAGTTTTAATTATTCTTATATTGAAATAAGATATAATGTTATATGTACAAGGATTTTTTTTGAGTACTGTATTTTGTTAAATATTTAAATTTCGTTTTAAATTTTACAAATTATAAAGTAACAAAAATAAAAACTATTAGTATCATCGGAAAGCTGAAAGTTTCCTCTTCAAAAACTGAATTTTTGATATTATTTTGGATTTTGTAGGCTTAGCGTACATCAAACTAGCAAACTTTTTTTTATAGTATTCTACGTTCAAAAAACCCTCAAAACCCCTGACAAATGGGCTAAAAGGGAGCTTGGAAAAAATAGCGTGTAACCTCCGCTGAGCATCAGTGGAAAATGTAATAAAAAAATAAATATAGCCCTGTTTATCTTTTACAATATTTTCGCTAGTATTGGTTTTGCCAAGATCTTTATTTTAGTAATGTTAATAGGGGTCTGGCCCAAAATATTTGAACTTCTCCACCGTTCTGGATTAATGGCAGTATAAAGTTGGAAACAAGCAGGTTCCAATCAATAAATTCGCTTTTTTCATTATACTTAGCACGAAAATAAAATAAAATATGGTGCTTACTGACATAATCAATTTTTTAAAGTTATTTTTGGACCACAACACATATTTTTGCTAACGAGAAAATTAATTTTTAGTAGCTATATTTAGCAGCGATATCTAGCTAAAAGCAACCA
This sequence comes from Pachyrhynchus sulphureomaculatus, assembly GCA_019049505.1. Taxonomy (NCBI): domain Eukaryota; kingdom Metazoa; phylum Arthropoda; class Insecta; order Coleoptera; family Curculionidae; genus Pachyrhynchus; species Pachyrhynchus sulphureomaculatus. Next base: position 166,321,371 of record CM032454.1, on the reverse strand, counting down.
AGGCCAATAACTCGATAATACGAGGAGTGTTTTTAAGTAAATACCGTTTGAAATATGGCTGCTGAGTACCTGCATATATTGGCTAACCACAGACGCCATTAAGAAAGCATTCGTCCGAGGTTACGCTTGTTTGTGTGTTTAAAATGCCTCAACCATTGAAAATCCCGCGGATTGTGGAATACGTGCCGTAATTCGTTTCTTAAATGCAAAAGACGTGAAAGCGAACAAAATTCATCGGCAGATTAGTGAAGGGTATGGTAAAAACGCTATGAGCGAATGCAAAACGGGTTAGAGAATGTCCACGTCCAAACGTGCACGATGCGGGACGAGGTGTGTTTTGCTTATGGATTTTTTTTGCCTCGTGTGGACACAGTAAATCCTGTTTATTATGTTGCTGCAAATTACGTTGAAAAATAAATTAAGGCCCGGGCGATCATGTAAAGATAAAATTGTGACGAAAGTGGCCTTGTGTTTTTTTATATCAAAACGGTACTTAGTTTAAAAATGAGCCTTTTCGTATATTTTTATGAAAAAGTGAAAGAGTTCCCTACGGACAGCAGTAAATACAGGGTGTCCTATTGAAAAAAGTTTGGGTTATGTTGTTGGAGACAATCTAAAGTATATTTGACTTTGGGAATCTTATCATGTAGTTCTGTATTTTTTTATAAGGGTAATCAATTTCTGAATTAGTTGATTTTAGCTGAGATTGTTGCTTTTAGCTGAAAAGCCCTGTATTTTAACGTAACTTGCATTTTTTAGTTGCTTGGTTGTGTAGCTATACCTGTAGCATTAGCACTAAGCTGTTTGATACTTGGTGTCCGGTATAGAATGGTTCATATTATAGCAGTTTCAGTATGTCTTATTGGTGTTGGTTGTTTAGTATGGGCTAATATAGAAGATACAAAAATTGATGGTACGTATACTGTCACGAAATCCAACAATATTATTTTAACGGACATTCTTTGTTATTTTCAGGTAAAAATCAGCTAGTTGGAGATATGCTTTGTCTTGGAGGTGCAGTACTTTTTGCTATTGTGACTGTTCTACAAGAGTTGTCTGTCAAAAATACGGACGTCATTGAATATTTGGGTTTCCTTGGCCTTTTTGGAAGCATAGTTAGTGGAGTTCAAATGTAAGGTCGAGAAAAAAAAAAAATATAATCATATATATATAATAACTATATATATATATATATATATATATATATATATATATATATATATATATATATATATATATATATATATATATATATATATATATATATATATATATATATATATATATATATATATATATATATATATATATATATATGTATATATATGTAAACTTTTATTTAAAATTTAAACTCTTGGGCAATTTCGACAACAATCACTTTTATTAACAATTGCAATTCGACATCTAACAAAGCTGGCCGTCTACTTCGGCTTTCTAAACTATAGTTACTAGTACGTGCCAAAATATCTTTGTTACATGAACCTCATTACTGTATATCAATATATCGATTAGAGAAATACATTTTAGTATTATATGGCCATATATGTCACATATAATAAAGTTATTGGTTTAATGATTTGAGACATCAATCACAGTAACTTAAGTATAATTTAATCTACCTAACCAGCCAAGCCAGTCTGCTTGAAAACAATTATCAATAATTAATATTCTCCTTTTCATAGTTATCTTATTGTAACTAGGTATAATATTTTATCATACAATTTTTAGGTTGGTATTAGAGAAACAAACACTTATTTCTTCAACTTGGAAAAATTCCAGTGCACTACTGTCATCGTTTTCGGCATGTCAGTTCATGTTTTGTACTTTTTCTAGTGTATTTTTACTAAATATGGGCACAACTGCTTTACATTTATCCCTATTATCAGGAAATTTTTATACACTTATTGTTGGAATCTTGTTATTTAATTATAAGGTAAGACATATTTTTGTGTTATCTACAAAATAACTGGCGTTATTAAACCTGATGTTAATCATAGAAGCTAATGGTCTAGCATTAATAGAAGAATCATTTAACAGAAGGCAGTACGCTAACTGTTTTGGTAATGGTCACGAAGTTTATGATCGAAAAAAAATGCCTGTTTGGTCATGTTGGACATTTTGGCTCGAAAAGTTAGTGCCATCTGCGTTTTCGGAATACTGTTGACGCCAGCCAATAAGGTTCTTTATTTACAGGTGACAGTTTTTAATACTTATTGTTTATTTTAGTTTCATGCCTTGTACTTCCTGTCATATACGCTTTCAATGACGGGGGTATACATTTATTCAATAAAACAAACGTCAACTAGACCAATGGGGAACTTATTAACTTCAAATCAACTGAGAAATCCACATTCTCACTCTCACCAACTTAATAATAGGTAAGCAGTATCATCCGATATTTTTAATTTCTTTTTAAAACGTTAATACTTCGCTTTTTTAACTTATAAATCTCAATACTAAACAATCAAATTACTTAATTACTTTGTTAACTGACACTAAATTTTTAACTACTTAGTGTCAGTTAACAAAGTAATTAAGTAATTTAATTGTTAAAATGTATTATCACAAAGTAATGGACCAATCAATCAACTCTTTTCGATGCTAAAGGCACTTAGCTTAGTAAGATTACTACTAATTATTTTTTAACTTTTGATCACTTTTTCAGAAAAAAAATGTTTTTTTCTGAAGTGGTCTACAATTACGCTCTGAAATACTATGTTTTTAAGTTTTACTCATGTTGAAAACTAAACCGCATGACAGAACCTGTCGCTATAAAAAAAAAAAACCGCCTCCTTCAGTAACATAATTGCTAGAATGACATAATTGTAACTATTTTTTAGAAAAAACATATGTTTTGTCTAAGATCAAGCTACAATTACGTTATAATAGCAATTGTGTTGATGAAGAAAGGACAGATCTACGCATATTCGAAAAGTAAGGGCCGTTTGGTCATAAAAAATATATTCGTTAGAAAAAGTTTTTATTGACGGTTTTAGTTCCCTACAAACCTTCACTTTTCCACATAATCGCCGTTCACTTCTAAGTACTTTTCGTAATGCTGCACCAGTTTCTTTAATCCCTCTACATAAAAGTTTTCTGCCTGGGAATTGAATCAGTTGACACGGCGGTGGTGAGTTCCTCGTCGTCTTTAAACCGTTGTCCACCAAGCCACTGTTTCAAATGCATTTGTCGATCAGATCGCGGTTTTTGGTCCACTTATTGAACGATTTTATCGATCTGGATACTGAGCCTGCCACTCTGCTCCTCATCATGCACATTGGTGCGGCCATTTTTGACGTCTCGACAGCATTGTCTAACCTTTCCTTCACTAATTACTGTATGTCTATAAACTTAGCACAACTCCCTATAAATTTGAGCAATTGATGATCCTTTTGCACACAAAAATCGATTCACAGCACGCACTTCGCAACTGGCGGGAGCAACGATTTTCGTGGACATTGTTGTCTGCATTCACTGACAGGCAAACTACTATTGAATCAAAACAATAACTTCAGTTGAAACCATCAATGGATGGCATTGCATGTATACAACTTTGTTCAGACCCGTCAATATTTAAATATAAGCAAACGGCCCTTACTTTTCGAATACGCCTCATATTTATTTATGTATATGACAATCAGTTTGTATCGTCCGATCTAATTCATATGAATAAAATAACAAAACAAAAATAAAACATTCCAAAATTCTGCGACATAATTGCTGAATATTATTAGAAAAGCAAGATTGAATTACAATCTTGACAAAACACTCAGCGTATATGCTTTTTCTAAGAGTATTCTATAATTACCTCGTGATATAAGTTACATTGATCTAAGAAATGCAAGAAAAATTAGGTCTCTTCATATACGTAGTTGGTATTTAAGGCAAAAGGGGTTTTTAAATTGACAGGCTTTGTCATCCGACTGAGTTTACAACATGGCTAAAATGGGAAAACAGACGGGGAGCGTAATTATAGCTACTTTTTGAAAAAATATTGGCGTTTCTATTTAAGAAAAATGCTATTTTACAACACTGTAAGTAAAAGAGCGCAGAGAAGGTGTTTACAGCCACCAGAATTTGGTAAGATTAACAAGACCAATCAAAACAGATAATAGAATTCGGCGGGAAGAATCGGGTTTTGATTAGTATAGTTAATTCCACCAAATTCTGGTAGCCATAAATATCTTCCCTGTGCTTATTTGTTTATTGTGATGTAAACTGGTGATTTTTAGTATTCCGTACGGAACACTTATAAGATCACTTCGGTGTCTGTCACACCCGATTTTCTCCGAAACTGTTCAACATAGAAAGTTGAAATTTGGCACTCATATAAGAAGTGATCGCCTCATTAGAGCGGTGTAGTTTTGAAAGTTTTCTCTTATCTTGAAAAGTACCCTACACAAAATTTTGAAAAAGTTCTGGAATATTCTTCACAGGGTGTAGATTGAGTGAAAATTATCACCCTTAATAATTCATCTGGTATATAAAAAAAAACAAAAATTTCAAGGTTATCAGTTTTCAGTAAAGATCTGAAAAAAACTTTGTTGAAAACTCATTTAGGATGTGTTTTGTGAAGTCATTGATCAATTTATACCTCCGTAATAAAAAATTTTATTTCAAAAGCAATGCACTTGGCCGGTTTTTTTTAATTGCAAACGTCCATACCCGCGCTGGCTTGTTTATAAATTACGTAGTTTTTTGTCCAACTCGTGGTCGGTGTAGTCGACAAAATTGGTGCCGATTAGGCAGATTTTTAATTCGAGATCTTGTAATTAACAAATGTACTGTTTTTTTCACTGTATTTTCTCAAGGTATTACCATAATTCTAATTTGTTTTTAGACCAACAGAATGTCAATTACAGGAACATATTATAGTAGATAGTCCTGAGAGGATGAACGAAATTTTATCCGCCTTCGGAACGATAAATAGCAACGATACCTTTCCGTTAAGTCACAGCACAAATACAACATTTACATCCTTTTATGGTAGTCACGATGTCTTGAATAATCAAACTACTAGTGCGTAAATAGACTAGATCTTAGGATATAGAACAATAATAATTTTATTAATAAAATAATCAGATGAGCTTAGGCACATTCTTTTATTCAGCATTGCAGCTAGCATCCCTGCTATCAATTTTGTTTCTAAATTATCTTGTGAATGATCGCAACCTGTTACATCCATGAGGCTATCAGTGGTTACCATCAGTTTTCACTCAGTTTTCAAGTTGTTGAGGTTGGTTTACTGGATAAATTTTAACCTCAAGTTAGCGACTTTTTCCAGAAAAAATAAACATCAATTATTGTGGTCTGGTGTCGATAATTTATTGTAAACTTTAAAAAGGATACATATTTATTTGAAATTCACTTGACTGCATTGGAGAAAACATCAAAGAGATGTATTGATTTGTATGATGTACCGTGCCTTACGCGGACGACTTCCACGAGAGACACTAATAAAACAAAGGTCGAAACAATACATATAAATGTTTGTTTTTATTTTGTTGCTCTAGTCGTATCGCGAGACGACTAAAGCGACCAAATGAAAACAATACTTTCTTGATGTGTTGTTTTGGCTTTGTCGGTCGCGGCAGTCGCCCATGTTTGGATACAGCGAGTGTATTTTCAACAGGCGTTAATCCAGATGTTGAACCTGTCGGTATATCAGTTTTTAATAATTACATCACCAATTAAATTAAAGATAGAATTCACTGCTGAATATAAGAATCTGCCTCTTCTCCATTTCTGCAATTAAGTGATTTTGTCACCTAATTTCAAACCGTAATTGGCAGTTGAATTCTTGCCCGATTTTAGAAAACAAAGCGAAATATGAGACCTGGTTTACTTTTCTGTAATTTTTCTAATAACCTTTGCAGTTTTTGTAATAATCTTAAGCCTGATCGTTTGGTTGGTTTTACATACTAAGGGCCAACAAAACACTGGTCGGCATCTAGTCGGCTGGCACTAAAAACTGTTACAATCCATATCGGAGGGCATATTCATGTACTAGAGATTCGCCACCTTCAAGAATGATGAAGGTGAAACTGTCCCGAGGCTATACTTGCAGTTTAACCTTAGATTATATTCTTAGGTAACTTAATTTATAAATACGCCCCTTTATTTTTATTTATGTATAAATATTTAGAAAGATTATCCCTGCCTTTTTTAGAATTACTAGAAAATGACTACTATTAGATGTTACCAACAGTTTTATTATAAAGGCTGGAATAAAAGTTATGTAAGAAAACAGGCAGAATATGGTTGATATTAACTTTCCTAATTACTCTATTACTTTTTTTTCATCTTATTGTACAGGTCGACTAAGTGAACCAATCGACTTGGAACTTTCAGAAAATATGCCTTTTGTTATAGCAAAAATACCCTGAGATGGTGGTACAAAAATATCGAACTTATTGGGCACAATGTGATAAAAAATTTTAATTTCTTTTTCAAAATGACCGAAAAAACGCATTTGTTGTTATTTGATTAATAAACAGATGTAAGAAAAACGGTTAAAATGTTTCCGAAATTATTTTTTTTTAATGGCAACGTCAAAAGCTGGCGTCGAGACCTAAATTTTGAAAAAAGATTCATTTTGGATCAAGTGGTATAAAATGGTGGGCAATTCAAATTTGAAATAACAAATTCAATTGTGCCCACTAGGTTCAATATTTTTATACAAAAATTTCAGGGTATTTTTGCTATAGTAAAAAGGCATATTTTCCGAAAGTTTCAAGCCGATCGGTTCACTTAGTCGACCTGTACAATAAAATGAAAAAAAAAGTTTTTTGTTTGTTTTTCAATTTTGTAGGTTATGTACGCACTTGAGCGACTTAAAACCAACGAGGATTTGTTGGAAATTTCATTACGAAGAGTTTTTTTTTTTTTTGTCTCGATCCGACTCATTTCACATTTTAAACTCAAAAACCCCGTTTTGAAAACTTCAGTTGTTTATAAACAAAAGAGCACAAGTTTTTCGAGGTCTAAAACTCAGTACAGTACTCCTGGTGATACCCCAGAGAGGATAAAATCAAAATATTGATGTATCTAGACCGCGCAATTTCAAATGCTTTTTTTACTGTACTGTGTATATTTGTATTTTGTCTTTATGAGTTAATGGGCCTGTCCCGTAAATAAGTAAATAAATAAATATATAGGATAAAACTAATAATAATAATGTCACGTGGATTTGGAAGGTGTGTTTCTTTACATTGAATTTTTATGCACAAATCAACATAAAAGTAAGGCTTATTACACTCTAGAGAGTATGAAAGAATAATAAAATACTGTAATAAAACCTACAAAGTTTCACATTTCATTCTATATTCTCTTTTATTTCAGTCTTGTATAACTCAAGTGTAAGGGTGCTTTGGCGCATTAAGGGTAGCTTTTCTACCGGTTGGTCGAGTTTCGGTTAAGTTATCCAACTGTTAAATGACGGGCACTACCCTTTGGATTCGCATGGTAGAGTTCACTGGTCTCATCTAGTAAACTAGGAGTCGAATGTCAGTTACTAGCTATTGACTGCCTATCATAAGTAATACTTGAAAACCAAACGTAAAATGGAACAAGAAATAAAAGAAAACGGTTTACGACACTGGCAGTAACAACAATCAGTCTCATGCTTAACACTAAAGGGATTTAAAATAAAAAAAATAACCTAATAAGGGAGACAATTAACGAATAACGAGGAGGGTTGTCCCATTATTTATAGTAGTCGATAACGCCAATTGACAACAATAACATATACGCGGTTTATGAATTGGGAATCACAGTCACTGGGTGGGGAGGGTAGCAGCCTTACATGGAGAATCTCTCCTCATGGTCTTTTCCCTTGCCGGGGTTATGATTTGTTACTGAGTTTGGTCAGAGCTTCTAGCAGTCGCCGGATCGACTACCTCGCCTGAAGTGCGGTTTCGTGGTTTTATATTGGGCGCTTGGTGGGGATGTGATGGCAGGGAGGGTCGTTCGTACCAGCGATAATGCACCATTCCCATAATAGAGATAGCAAGTAATAGCTTTTTATGGATTTCTTGGGTAAATAAAGTAAGGACGAATTTCGTGATGTAGAATAAAAAAAGAACAAGCTTACTGTCCTAAATAGAATTAGGTAACTTCGCTCCATAGGTGAGGATAAGGGAAAGTCTCATCTGACATGAACTTTTTTAAATTCGGAAGAGAATTTACCTGCTATCTGTGATTTAAAATTGTTCAGATACTTAAAATTTTTATTTAATCATGTTAAATATCTTTTGCCGTCTATTTGTTTTTTAAATTTTTATTATTGAAGTATGTAAAAAACGTACGTGTCAGATTTAAAACTATTGGACTTACAAGCAAGATTGTATACAAACTGGAAGGTATGATAGCTATGTAATTTTAGATACTAGGATGCGTTTGCTAACTCTAACACATGCATTTCACAAATTTTTTGGTTGTCACTATTTTAATAAAGGTTAGCAGAATTTTTCACTGCCTCTTAGTAATACTACAAAATGCTACAACATTCATTAATTGAAGAAGCTCAATCTTGTTTTGTTATGCACATGCACAACTCTTTTTATACTTTTGTTAACTTTTTGTACATACATATATATCTAGTCTAAGCGGCGACCGTCTGAAAACCTACACCATCGAGGTTCACAAACATTTTAACTGGGCATATCCCTGTGCTGAGAAACTGATAAATTGGTTTGTTTTCTGACTTAATATAGAGTACAAGATAAAAGTAAATTCCAAATGCAGTGATTGATGACTGAAAAACATCAAGTTGATTGATGAGATACTTCAAGAAATCAATTTAAAGACCTAATTTTTTTTTTAACTGCGTATATGATTAGTAAAGATGTTATTTTAAAATTGGCAGTGATATTTATTGTTGTTCTCAAAAGTAAATGGTTCTTTATACAGCATATTCAGAAAATAACTTTTCGAGCATATATAAATGAAGGAAATGAGGAACAGCACCTAGCCCCGACAGTTTTTGCAGAATTCCTTAAAAAAGTCGGCCCGCTGGCATGGGTTACTAGCCTCTACAGCGTGATGCTATATAGCGGAGAGCCAGTAAATACCAAAGCGAGCTATCCACTTTACTTTTTTACTATAAACTTTTAGAACGTTTCTTGTATAACAGGATTCTTCCTAACTATAAAGCCGAGTATAAATACTGAAAGACAGGCTTTCGCGAAGAACACAGCTGCAGTGATCAGGTGCTAGCTCTCACTACACAAATAGAAGTATATTTTCAAAAAGGGTTAAAAACTGCCACAGCTTTCGTAGTCTTGTTTTCTGCGTATGCTACCGTGTGGAAGAAAAGAATGATATACAAACTGCAAAAAAAAGAATCCCTTGTACCAAAACTATTTGTCTTATTCAGAACATGCTGAGCAATAGAAGAATTACTGTGTCACTTGACAACAGATCAAGCGCAACAACAAAACAATAAAAAATGGCATCTCTCATGGTTCGGTCCTCGCATCTTTTTTATTCAATGTATACTCCAACGATATGCCGGAGACCTCCAGAAAGTTTTTATACGCGGACGATATTGGCTTAACCACCTAACATAGAGATTTAGAAGCCAGCAGACGGCTAACAAATCACTTGACTACGCTGGGAACTTACTACCGAAAATAGCGTTAACAACCAAACCCCAATAAACCTGAGGTATGTGCCTTCTATCTGTCTAAGAAGCAGACTGACACGGAGACGGAAGTTCACCTTGACGGCAACAGACTGAAACATAACCCCTATCCAACGTATCTTAGTGTACCGCTGGACAGAGACCTTATCTTTAAAAGGTACATAGAAAAAACTGTGCAAAAAATAAAATCGAGGAATAACATTATGCACAAGATTGCTGGAACGACATGGAGCGCATGCCCAAATACACTTTGTTCTCCTGCATATCTACCGTCTATGCGACAGCAGAATACTGTGCCTCAGCATAGTACCGAAGTTCCTATACTCACAAAATAGATGTCTAAACGAGATAATGAAAATTCTAACTGGTACTGTCAAATCTATACCAACAATCTAGCTACATGCGCTGTCGAACATCCCACCCCCTGATATCAAAAGAGTGGTTGCAGCTAAACGCGAATGGGAAAATTCTTCCAATCCAGCAGGACATAAAAAGTTCTGCTGCACGCGACTAAAATCAAGACGTCCTCCTTGGCTCGATCAAAACAAAACAACCAATTGATGTCGAAGAGAGATGGAATGACGTTATCTAAGCCAATCAAGGCATACCAAACCTTCCCCAGATTATTACTTCCTCAAACCAAATCTCTCTATCTCGTTTAGAACTTCCACATAAAACCTGCTGTGAGCTGAATAGATTCCGAACCGGCAGAAGTAATAGTATGTTGCAGGGATGAAAGATACTGCCATACCCAAGCTGCGACTGGGGTGAAGCTCGACAGACAATGAACCACATTTTTAACGACTGTTCTCTGAGAAGGCTCCTAGGAGGCCTCAGGGAACTGAACTGGCTTTCTGATTCGGCTTTCCAATGAGGCTCGACCCTGGACATAACCGTCAGTTTTCTTTAATGGTACCTCACAGTATAGTTGGTATATGTTATATGTTTAATATTGTAACTATACCATTTGCTCTTATTTGATATCCCTGCTATTATCTATTGTATTGTGTCAGCTTCTCATACGAAATATACGTATAAATAATGAAGGAAATACTTTCTCTTCAAAAAATTTTCATTTTTAAAATCATCGACACTATTTTTGGTTGGTATTCACTGTACTGTGACTTTCCTTAGTTATGATACTGTTTGCTCCTATTACACAAATTTTATAAGTGCGCTAATACTATAGAATTAATCGAAAAAGCGACTGAGTATATTATTAACGTCCATATAGTTTTCGTCGATTATAAGAAGGGTTTCAACTCCCTGGAACACTGGGCAACTATGCAGTCTATAGCTCATGCCAGAATAGACCCAAAAATCCCGAACTCTTCAAATTCATATATGAAAATGCGGCATTCATGGTTCAATTAGATGAAGATCAAAAAAGCAACACCCAGAAAGATCAAGAAAGGTGGCAGGGTGACACAATTTCACCAAAATTATTTGCCCCGACTTTGGAGGATGTGTTAAAAAGATTTGAGTGGGAAGAGAAAGGAATTCAAATTGATGGTATATATTTATATTACAGGTGATGTGGTGCTAATTACCGAAGATTTAGAAGAATTAAAAATCCTGATAGAACAACTCAATGAAGCTTCACAAAGAGTAGGACTGAACATCAAGAAAACACAACTTTTAAGCTCACACAAATTAAGATCGAAACGGAAGAGATTAAGATAGCGGATGAGCATGTATACTTAGCACATAAAATAAGATTAGATAACAATAATCAAACAACGGAAATACCAAGGCGAATTGGTCTGAGTTGGACTGCATTTAAAAAACTGAGATTCATTCTAAAAACAGAGATATCACCATGACCTTAAAAAGAAAACTGGACAGCAAGTTTACTTAATGGAGACCATCGGAGAACAGACGAAGTGTTGGAAGACCAATAAAAAATGGACTGATGATATTAAGTTGACAGCAGGCTCCATCTTGCACAGGAGAGAGACAATTAGAAAATACTTGAAGAAGCCTGTCTCCTGCAGTGGAGAAATTGTGGCTTATAAAGAAGAGAAGATAAAATTATCCGACATATTGTAACAAATCGAAAATACATGCAATTCACGCGATAAAATCAAATAATGTATTCCCTAGCAGTTACCTGAAAAATTTCTGATATTGCACATCACTTCTACATAAAACGTATGTATATAAATTTCTTGGATTGGATTTAATCGCTCTATTTCTGTTGCGCGCGACGTTCTTAGCAAATCGCCTACGAAGAGCACTGCGAAAGATTTTGTACATATTTTATATGCTTGAATATTACTTACTTCAATGTCATCTTTTTACTTCTTTAAATAAGATTGAGATTTTGTCATATAATAATCGTTAACCATCTTGGTATAAGTTTCTTTCAGTTATCGATATTGTAAGGTTTCATATGGTCGGCACTTCGCCTGATTCATGTTTGCGACTGATACCCAAGACACTCCGCTACCATTCTTAGTTTTTCTTTGCGAAAATTATGTTCTTGATACAGTATATAATGTATCTTCGAAATATGAAGGTAATTAATATGGTTCTTTTTTAATGTGCATGGGTATGTAATTAAGACAAAACACTATTTGGCAATACTATAAACAAAAGAGCGCAGGAAAGAAGAATTTGGCGGCACTAACAAGACCAATCAAGACAGGTGATTAATCTCGCGAAATTCTATTGTCTGCTTTGATTGACATTCGAATCCTGCCAAACTCTGGCTACTATAAACATCTTCCTCGCGTTCTTTGTTTACGGTGTTGTAAAATGGGCGTCTATACGGCGAAATTTTTGGATTTTTTAACATCTGCTTCTTTTTTGGGTACACCATGCGCGCTGTAGGGAAAAACTTAAATTGTTACAAGGATGGTACGTGAGTAGAAGTAGAGGACTTGCATTGCTGCAGATTGTACTTGGTAGGAGATATAGTTCTGGGCACTTTATTAGAAGGGATAAGGGTCTCCATACAAAAGAGCTCTTGAAGAAGGTAACACTAGGACTGACAAGTTGAATCGCATACGGACATGATGTATTAGAGCGATGTGTATTCTTAACATTTACTGCCCATCAGACACTTCCAGCGAAAGTCTCGATATGATGAATTCAAGTTCTCAACTAATTTCTACCCTTAAAAATTTTGACAGTAAAGCCAGAAGTAATCGAAAGATGACGCGAGTACTGTCAAATTCTCATGAGAAGAGCAAATAACCATAGCACACAACTGAATATAGGGAATCTAGAGCCAACAGTTCTCAGGAGTAGGGTGAAATCAGCTATGAAAAAACTCAAAAATAATAAATTTGCAGTGGGGGTGGATGGCATCGTGGCTGAAATGCTTAAATATCAAGAATATATATATATATATATATATATATATATATATATATATATATATATATATATATATATATATATACCGATTAACAAGAAAGGCCCACGAGACGTCTGTGAAAATTACCAGACTATCTCTCTTATCTGTCATGAAAGCGAACATCATCCAAGAATGATTGAAACTAATTCTCTTGCCTCAGATTCCCCATGAACAGGCAGGTCTTGGTACCCGGTAGAGGCACAAGAGAACAGCTAATCAATGTGAGCCAAATAATAGAAAAGTTCTACGAATATAATGTTCTTGCTGTGTTATCTTTCCTTGACACAGTACAGTGGAATCACTTATGGATTTAATTTTTAATCCACAAATTATACAGCAACAACATGGCTTATGTTAGAGTTGAGAAAAATCTGTCAAAGCCATTCCAAGTCGGAAAGGGGGTGAGGCAGAGTTGTATCCTGTCTCTACTACTCTGCAATATATATGGTGAATGGATTATCCGCAAAGCGACGGAAGAGTGGAATGAAGGGGTATCACTAGGAGGCAAAAAGTCTCGAATTTAAGATATGCAGATGATACTACAATAATTGGTTAGCGCAAATGTCGGCCTTTCATTAAATCGAAAGAAATGTTCTTTTCTTATAGTAGATCGAGCTAAAATTTTGCCTTCTCTCTCTACAAAATCAACGATATACCACTGATAGATATTATATACCTATGCGCCAGAATTTGTAACAAGAGGGGCTGCGGAGAAGAAATTAAGAAAAGAATAGTGATGGCCAAAACTGCAATGACAAACCTAAGCAAAGTATGGGAAGATCACAAGATAAATAAAATGGCTAAAAAAGTCAATTCACTAATACTCCCTATAGCCATATGCGGAGCAGAAACATGGACTATTAATGCAGCATGCCGTAAAAGAATAGAAGCTTTTGGAATTACATGCTACAGGCATATGCTCAGAATTTCCTGGACAGTTCATAGGACAAATGCGTCTATTCTGAGCGATCATAGCATGCAAAATAGTGACCGGCTGTTACCATCGATTCAGAGGAAAATAGCATTATTTTTTGGTCACATAATAAGGAGGGATGGCACGGAAAAGTTGCTGATCCAGGGGAAGGTCGACGGTAGAAGAAAAAGAGGTACATCCCCCAGCAGATACATCGATCAGATCATGTCTGTAATGCACTTGGAGTTACCGGAGATGATGAGAAGTGTCGAAGATAGAGAAGCCTGGAGGGCTGTTGTAAATTCTGTGTAACAGTGCAATAGAGGTCATGACACTCGAAGCTGAGCAACGATGCGAGAGAGATTTAGAGGAGAGCTGTTCGCCTGATTGGGGATCCAGAACTCAGCAATACCTCATCCCTTTGGAATGATTTGCCCAAGACTGTTTTCCACCGAGTACATTTTACGCCATTCAAGGCGAACGTGAACCGCTTTTTCCGTACACGTGTTGCTCTTGTAGCGCTTTAGAGATTTTCCTGAAACACGTGTACTATGCCCATAAAAAATACTTCATTATAACCAATAAATATTCAGGGGGGTAATAGACCCTAACAGTCGCAAACCTAGATTTAAGTTAATAAAATAAAATGTGCCAATTTGTTCTTCTTGTGACATTTAAATAGGTGGCTAAATCAATGAAACTTATGCATAAGGCTATGCACAAGGAACCAACACATATATGGAATTGATTATTTATACTAATTTATTTCCCTTTGATCGAACGTTGATCGAACAAAAAGAATCTCGTGTGTTGATCGAACATTGCTTTTTGATAGGAAAAAATACAGCCAGAAGCCAAGAATGGCTTGAGAAGTGTAATGGCACATCTGCTCCGTCGAAAGCAACTATATGTCGATGGTTTAGTGAACCACCGATGCTGCACCACGTTCCGGACGTTTAAAGGAAGCAGTCACTTCAAAAAACACAAAAAAAATTCACCATATTGTTCTACTGACTGTAAAGTGAAAGCTAGTCGACATCGTGAAGTTATCAACAGAACGCGCGAGGTATATTTTGCAAATAAAATCCTATGTGTCCGATGGATACCACGCACTCTCACGATTGAACAAAAATAGCAACGTGTTGAAGAGTCAGAACGCTGTTTGGCTTTGTTTCGGCGTGATCGGAAGGAGTTTTTGCGTAGATTCGTAACAATGGACGAAACATGGATCCACCACTACACGTCAAGTCCGACAGGCAGTCCGCAGAGTAGCTAGAACGCATGAAAGCCGACCGAAGCGTCCAAAAATACAAACATCAGTCTGTCTTAAAAAGGAGCGAACAATCAACGAAGAGTTTTACTTACTTACTTAATCCTTATGCCTTTCTACCCGTTGAGGAGTGTAAGGCCTGTGGAGATGAGTTACTCTATAACTATCTTTTCCATATTTCCTTCCATCCTGTTTAAATTGCCTCTTTTGTTTCTTCTGTTTGTATGAGTATGTATCTTGTTCCGGTATCTATGTTGATTTTTTAATACTTTTCCCTCTAATTTTTTGTATCCATTTCCTTTCCTTTCTGTTTCAGTGATTCGTACATAGGGCATTTGTTGTTCTTCTGTCAGTTCATCCTTTTTTCAATTTATATCCCTATTATTCCGTGTTCTCAATCTAAAAACTCAATTATTTCCAATTTCTTTCTTTTTACCTATTTCTTTGATTATCTTGTTGTTTGTATTCCTTTTACTAGTCCTCTCTTCCGTATCCTTTATCTTTGCCAGGGTCGTCGTCAATCTACCTATCTCCCTCCTTTTTCTCAGTTTTTTAACTTTATGGTCGTAGAATTCTTTGTTTGTTCTTTATATTTTTCTTCCTCAATGTCCCATTTATATTTTCTTCCTTCGATTACGATTTTTTTTGTTATCCTCTGCTATATGCTTCAATTTCTTTTGAATTTCCCGTTCATCTTTTGCTAAATCGTTGTTTCTATAAACTCTCTCTCCGTAAAAACGGAGCGTTTTACGTTGGTTTATTAAACCGTTTCAATGTTGAAATTAAGAAAAAAGGCTGCATTTAGTAAAAAAAATGTTGTTGCACCAAGATAATCCACTAGCTCGTAACTTCATAAAATCGATGGTGAAACTGGACCAATTGGGCTATGAATTTCTTTCAGTCCTGGCCCCTGGCGATTATAACGTCTTTCCAAATTTGAAAAGATGGCTCCAGGGAAAGAGATTTGGCTGAAATTAAGAAGTCAATAGGGAAACTGAAACTTATTTTAGAGAGCTCAACAGATCGTACTGTATGAAAGGTATCCAAATGTTGGAAGATTGCTGGAATAAGTGTATTTTTGTTGAAGGAAACTATGGAAGAATAAAATTGATTTTTGGCAAAAATATTGTTTTTTCTTCCAATGTTGGGACTTTTCACCCCCTGTAGAGAAATATGAGATTATTTAGGAATTTTTATGATTGCAACCTGTGTTTGTTCAAATAATTGTAATTTAGTAATATTGATGATTTTCCATTTTTTTTTTTTTAATACAATTTTATTGTTTTTCTCTTCTTCGTGTAACATGACCGTTTAACAATCGTTGGTTATCATGTCGGCTACCATGTTGATAATCGTTTTATTGACAGCCGCTCGGAAGAGTTGTACCATAGACTTTCCGTACCACTGCCTCAACCTCACTTCACCTCAACCATGATATTCTAATTCTTCTTAGATCACGTCTGCCTGGAATCTTTCCCCTATAATCAGATGTACGATTTGTAATGTGGCTAAAATATTGTAATTTGCGTCGCTTGATGGTTGTGACTACCTCCAAGTCCTTGTCCACGCGAGCCAGAACGCTGTTGTTACTAATTTTGTCCATCCAAGTCATTTTGAGCAGTCGACACACCCACATCTCGAATGCCCCCAGACGTTTAAGCATTGCTTCAGTTAGCGTCCACGCTTTCATGCTGTACAAGAGAACCGGAAAGACAGCAGCCTACCATTTTCATCCGTAGTTTCAATGATAGGTCGTGACTAGTTAAGAGTTTTTTTGCTATTCATAAATAAGGCTTGGGCCTTTTCTATTTGAATTTTGACTTCCACAGTCGTGTCTCAGTGGTCGATATTGTTACCGAGATACATCAATTTCTCAACTCTCTCTCTCTCTGTCTTTGTGCCGCTGACCGTAATACTACCATCTTCAATATTAGATTCTTTACTGATAATTTTTGATTTGTTTGCATTGAGTCTTAACCAAACTTTCTACAAGTGTCAGTTATTTTATCCATAAGTTTTGGTAGATCTTTTCCGTTAATAGTGATAATTAATGTATCATCGGCATATCCGATGTTATTTATGTTAATGCCGTTGATGTTGATTTCTTCAGTTGGTACTAGTGATGCTTCATTGGATACCACCTCCGAATAGAGGTTGAACAACAAGAGCGATAGAATTCAACCCTGACGCACTTCTCCCTTATTGTTTTTAGAGGACTTAATTGTTTTTGTCATTTTGTCCTCTGTAAGCTTATGTTTATGTCTGGATTGTTCTTTTGATTATAAAATTATTTTATTGATATAAAAGCTTGTTTATAACAACTCTTTACAACAAATAAAGCGATTATTTTTCTAGGGTTAGTCACTCAGATGACACCGCACGCGTCCCAGAAACTACTCGCTCACTTAATACATTGCATTATTGCTAAAGCAACCTTAAAATATAGTTTTGTAAAATATTTACACCGATTCTGCAAAATATAATCGTTGCGGTTGGTTCCTTTTTGCCTAATTACATCTACCTTACACTTTAAAAATCATACTAATCATAATTTAGCCTCTCGGTTTTGGGCAGATGATATTGTTATGAAATAAATACTAAAATTTGACAATAGTCGTATGACTTGGCCACCTTCTAACGAGAGGATATAAAAATTTTACTGTGTAAACCTTATATTGCTCTATTAAAAATTGACTGTATTATATTTAATATACCTACCGTATAGGACTTAATATATGCAACGAACACCTTTTCTACTTTTTGTATTTTTCAATAAAACGCAATAAAATTTCATGCTACTATTTATTAATTACAATATTTTATACATAATTCCAAATAAAAGCATGTTACATGTATGTGGTTTTATTTCTAATATAATAGATACCAATTGGCAGGGTCCTCTAAAAAATTTCGAAAACAAATTTATCGAATAAAAATTCTTAGAAACAGAATTTTAAATGGATAAAGTTTCGGAAAAACGCAATTTTCAAAAATCAAATCCATCTTCGAATATACACTAAACGAGCAGTTTGGATTTCGTAGAGGAATGAACACTAGAGCCGCATTATTCAGTCTAATTATCCTTATGCAATGCCTGCTTCATGGATTAGGTCTTTGACAGAGATACTAATTGACTGCTTAAAGTGAGATCTGGACTCTAATGACATAAATATTATTGAAAATCTTTGTGAGAAACACACAGCTGCTTAAGATAGAATGGGGCATAAGTGAAAATACTAACAGGAGTTAGACAGGGCTGTATTCTGTCCCCGCTCTTGTTTAATTTATATTGAAAAGAAGTTTTTGGTACAGCTTTAGGTGATTGTAAAGAAGGTATAAAGACTAAGGTAATACCTTTAACAATAATAGATAAGCTGACGATACGTCATAATTACCGAGAGTCAAGAATCTCTGCAGAGTTTACGAATAAATAATAAATATGAACTAAACGTTAATGTTTATAAAACGAAAGTTATGGCGGTTTCTAAAGCAGGCCACAAACATATCAATATACAGGATATGCAAATAGGATTACTGGAAAGTTCAAGCCAGACGTAGAGGTAAGCGCTAGGCTTAGAGTATGCCCAAAGTGTCTTCTCTTGAAGGAAGGGATTTCTCTGTATCGAGAATTGACACTGAATATACGTTACCGCATGGTAAAGTGTTTCATTATGTGGGTGTTTCGCCGAATGAAGAATTTCTTTGACCGAATACGTAATCAATGAATCCGTCTTAAGTACAGTTAACAGAGAAAGCTAACTTTTATATATTGTTAAATTAAGAAGATTTGTTGCGTTATCGCCAATATTCGATAGAGAAGACAGAAGAAGAATGTTAAAAACTTTTTTTTAGGATAATTAGGTTAATGTTGATTAGTCGAGGATGCAGATGAGCCTAAAGTAGTTCAGATATTAGTAAATTAATTAAATTTTAGTTTGGTTTAGGATTGCCCGAACTCTTAGCGACTAGTCGAGACTCCCATAACCAACTTGGTCACTAACACAGTGGTTAGTTCTAATTAGTTAAAGTAAGTATTAAATTAAACTCCAACTGAATTTATAAATTAATTAGTTCAATTTACACTTATTTGACTTAACTAAAACTAAATTAACTATTGTTGTTTGAGATTAGTTGAGGTAAGTCTAAATTAAACTAAATACATAAATGGGTAATTCGATTATAGGTTAATTTAAACTTAACTGAACTAACCTTAATTTTAATTTGTTTTTTCAGTTAATGGTTAGGTAAATCTTAACTAGTCGCAGGCATAAGCTAAGTTGAATTTAGGCTTGTCTGAATGGTCTTATGCCATTAACTAGATAACGTTCAAATTACAAGTAGTTTAATTTGTAAAAAATTAAAATATAGTAGAGAATGTTGCTTTTCATTATTTTTAAAAACTTTGACTGTTTATAAACTTATACAATCGAAAGTGTCTTTCAAAAATTTTGATTTTTGAAAATTTCAGTTTAGAAATTTAGTTGTCGAAAATTTCTCAAGGACCCCAATATCATTATGACATATAACAGAAATAATATCTCGTGTAAACTACTCATTAAATAATAATAAAAAAAAACGATGCAGTGCATTTTAACATGATTTTGAATGGCTTTTTAAATTTGGAAGCCTATTTTTTTAGATTCTCAAAATTATACAGAGAGGAAAGGGAAAGTTCAGATATTTGTAAATCCTGGATTAAAAGAAAAATATATTTTATAATTATTATTGAAATTTGTCCGTTTAAGACGACACATTGTCATAATTTCACATGTAGTCTCATTTGCATTCTATTGTTATTAACATGAATAAACCTTTAACTTTCCCTAGATCTCGCAGATTACAATAAAATCAGCATAGACTTTTTATTGACATTTTCTACCGGTTGTCTAAGTTTTTAAATATTATCGTACATTTAATCACTTCGTTTTTCTTTTTAACTATGCCAATTTACGAAATGCTTGCGATATTTTTCGCTACTTTATCGAAATATTGCTAAAACAACATAATATGCATTTTTTTGGATATACTGCTACATTCACACACACTAAAGTGATACATAAAGGGGTAGTTTTGTCCACAGCAGACCGCATCACAGCTGAAGAAAACAAATTATTTTGTTGTTAGCTAAATCTCGGTGAAAGTAAGGAATTAAATTGTTAAAACATGCCCCTTTTGATTGTTGGGACCCACGGATTAATACTGCCTCAGAATATCAAATTTTATTGTTTATTACGGTCTATCGAAAATAAAGTAAATTCCTAAAGGGCTCTAGTACTTCTGTTAGCTGCATACCACGTTATAGCTTAATTCTACCTGTAGTCAACAAAAATACCTAACATATTTGAAGATATTTAAAAAAAGCTACTATTTTCCACTGGTATACAACACAGAAAAAGCTAACGAGCTGCTGTAAATTTTTCCAAATTTGACATTAGAATCCTTTTTCACATTAAAATTTAAATCATACCAGCTAAAATAAAAACCAACTAAATTATTTAGACCTCTTAGTATTTTAACAATAATAAAGTACTTGTATGGAAAGCACAATAATAAGTAAGTATACCTACATTTTTTAATGGTCGTCGGATATTCCGCCTTTCTTTTTATCTTTTAAACTCCCAACCGCTTGCTTAACTGTTTTCAAATAACTCCTATACCACACATTTTTAATTTAATTATAAAAATATCTGTGACTGGCTAAAATTGAAACTAAACGTGAGTAATCCGCCTATACCAAAATTGTATCCCTTGCTTAAAAATCATAGTGCAATGTAACCTATTTTATCGTCGACAGGATCACTCATAGATTTATTTTTTAGATGGTTACAAGAGAGCTTATACCTTTAAGAGCAAGAACCTTGATCTCGAAAAAGAAATTATTCATAAATACGTAAAACAACACTGAATTTTGGTTCAAAACGAAAATATAACTCTGCTTTCCTTCATGGCCAATTAATTAATAAGTATGTTGGGGATTTGGAATCTTTGGCACAATAACACTACTCAATATAAATCAGCACTATACCAAACATTTTAGTTTTGCATTTGACGTGCGTTTCGCTAACCATGTTAGCTTCGTCAGGAGAGATGAGGAATTGTTACTGTTACTCAAATAAATTGTTTGGTGTAGGAGTGATATATACGGTGTATAATTAATAAGTAAGCTTAAAAACAAGGCCAGTCAAGAATTCGCGCACTTCCTAGGTGGATCGTATAGATATGTGGATGATGTATTCGCGATTTTCTTTCTAAAATAAATAGCCGATACAACTTCATTGAATTTACTTGTAAAATTGAAAACAAGGAATAATTATCATTCCTAGATATTTTAGATTGAAATAGTAATAATAAATCAAAATTTGACACCTGTAGGAAAGATATAACAGATAGAAATGATTAATCTTATTTTACACAGCAAACTTACCCCATTATACCTTTTAGTTCACCGTTAGTTACAGTCCCTTTGAATAAAATAAAATCCAAAAATGAAAGGAATCATTCAATTAGAAATAAGGCTAGAACCCGTGGTTCTAATGAACACTTAATAAGGTATTACTTATAAGTTTTATCTTAAATATTCATAATTCCACTTTTTACAACATATAAAACTTAACATATTATCCAAAATATATACAGCCTTGGCCAAAAGTATTAGATACCCTTAATAAACACTTGAAACTCATTAAATATTAAAAAAAAAGACTAATTGTTTTAACAATACTATAGGCGGTGCTGTCAAAAGCTAACTTAAACAATAGGCCCATAAAACACCTGTCCCACAAAATTGCGATAATGAGGTTTTTTGAAAAATATTTTTAATGTTTTATCAGTCTCTTTTTACTACTTGTAGTGTCAAGAAGCTTCCGTGCGTGTTTTATTTGTGAACTGGACATTCTTATATTTGAGAAATGCCTAAGAAAAGTAAGCTTGGTATCGAAAAACGAATTAAAATTCAAACCCTACATGAATAAGGCAAGTCCCAAGTAGAAATAGGAAAGTTAGTGAAATGTTCTCGGTGCGCAGTGCAATGTGCTATTAAAAGGTTTGTGGAAACTGGCTCCCATGCCAACAAAATGAGAATGGGCAGAAAACCTACATTAATGAGCGACAGGACAGACAACTCATCCGCGAGTCTATTAAAAATTGAAAAAAAAACATCATCTGAGCACGCTGCAACTCTGTCGGAAGAGATTGGGATGCCGATTAGTTCTCGAACGGCAAGGAGAAGACTGACAGAAACTGGATTAAGAGGGTGGAAAGCTACAAAGAAGCATTGGCTTTCAGAGACCAATAGGAAGAAACGCTTAGAGTGGGCTCTGAAGCACCAACATTTTAGCGAAGAGAATTGGTCTAATGTATGGTCCGACGAATCCAACTTTAAGGTAAGTTTTTATATGATTTATTTTAACAAATAACTACATACAATTACTCTCGATTTAATCTGTTTTAGTCAAAATAATAACTAATTTTTTAACTGAGTATTTTTTCTATTCTTACAGCTATTCGGAACGTCAAGTGTGACATTCGTGAGGCGGCGTATCGGCGAGGAATACCATCCAGATTGCGTGGTACCTTCTGTAAAACACGGAGGAGGCAGCATTATGATCTGGGGTTGTATAGCCGCTAAAGGTGTCGGCGAAATGTTCGTTTGTGAAGGCCGCATGAACAGCATAAAGGTACTAGAAACTACACTGATGATGCCTTCGCCAACGCACATTTTTGGCGACACTAATTTAGACGACATCAAATTCTAGTAAGATAATGCACCTTGTCATAAATCAGCGGCTACGATGCGCTGGTTTAGAGACAATAACATTGTCTTGTTGGAATGGCCGGCGCAGTCTCCAGATCTAAACCCTATCGAGCATCTTTGGGGTATTCTGAAGCGCAAGATACGGGAGCATAGTATAACATCAAAAGCAGCGCTAAAAAACGCTTTGATGGATGAGTGGGATGCCATAAGTACAGCTGAATGTACTAGGCTTGTACGCAGCATGCCCCAAAGAATTGCTGCTGTAATTAAAGCTAAGGGTGGACACACCAAATATTAATTTATTTCATAATTTTACCTCAATATACGATTTTACAAAAGATACGAATTTAATTTTTTACCCTGAAACACAAGAAATGAAGTAAATTGTAGGATGCCTAATACTTTTGGCCAAGGTTGTATATCATGACAGAAAGAGATTTTGCAACGCTTATTTTTCACATGCCTTTGTCCTTATTGTTATCTCAAGCATGCGCAGTATTAACGCGAGGGAATTGCAAGTTTAGGTTAGCATTAATCTTCTATAAACCTAGGGGATTTTTTCATTCATTTCATGGTTAAGTACACCCGTTGTTAGTATTAGATGGGTCAACACAAGTTTCTAAATTAAAGCTGTGTCTAGCAGGTTCCTATTATTTCCTTCAATATTTCCAAGCTAATACGAATGGGCGATAAAAAAAAAATTAATTTGAAATTAGCACTACATATACTGTAATGCCATTGTGATAAAGATTGTAAAATCCTAACATAACCTGAACACTAATTAATTGTTGTCAGTGTTATTTGTAATAAAAGATTATCATTTAAGTTTTAATGTATTTTCTTAGTGGTTTGTATACCTAAGTCGGAAAAAAAAAAACAGGCTCTACCATAATAGCGATAAGAATAACGAACTTCAAATAACCTCTCTTATAAGTTCCTAAATAAGGGAAAACGTTATTCTTAATAAAGGATTCTCTTATTTTGTTTCAAGACTGCGCAAGCTCCAAATGGTGGGCGCATGATTCAAAGTAATTTAGAAATATCCTTGCAAAAATCTGCATAATAATTTATAACAGCACACCATCTGATTAACAAACTTACTTTTAAAAATAATCTTATGAAGTATCCACTCGGAGTTGATTTGAAAAAAATGATTAATTGTTATGCAAAACCCTACCAATATGTTCCGACTAATAGGTTACAGTCATTTTTAATTTTCTTACAAATAAATATAAACAGCCGAGTCCTTATATTCAATTTCTTCCCTTTACTACAGCGCAAGTTCTAAACGGTGGGCGCATGCTTCAAATAAAGATAAAGACAGTGTCCTACCAAAATAAGCGTTGCAAAATCTCTCTATTTAATAAGGTGGGCTTTACATTAGTCTATTGGTCACGAAACAACCTGTCAAATATCCTAGGAAGTCTTAATGACAAAATCGACGAAAAAATGGCATACATGAGATAAGTTTTAATGATTGTTGCAAGAACTACGTTGGGAAAACTAGAAGGCATTCTATATTTATTTGTAAGAAAATTAAAAATGACTGTAACCTATTAGTCGGAACATATTGGTAGGGTTTTGCATAACAATTAATCATTTTTTTCAAATCAACTCCGAGTGGATACTTCATAAGATTATTTTTAAAAGTAAGTTTGTTAATCAGATGGTGTGCTGTTATAAACTATTATGCAGATTTTTGCAAGGATATTTCTAAATTACTTTGAATCCACGTGGTGATTATGATGTCCTTAAATTGAATTTTACGAATAAATTATTGGTCAGGTTGCTTCTTTCAAATTATTTTATTTATATGTGTCGGGTTGATTTCGCGCCTATCCTTTAGTTTTATCTAGTTCTGTTGGTAATATACGAGGCAATTTTCTAGGACACTCTGTAAAAAGTTCCTTATTCTCGAAAAAAAAAATTTCATCTCCGTTAACTATATTTGCAGCGATAAGCAAGACAGCAACTTATCCACACGATATTAGCCAAATCGACTTGAGTTCTGGCTGCCTGAGCAGAAGTAGTATCAAAATCATTATATTCCAATTATATAGCGAGAACTCCTGTATAACTTTATCGCCAAACGGTCGCTTCTCTGGCCCTGCTGGCATCTTTCTTTTGGCACTTAATATCTTGTTCCCTGCAAACACGTAACGCCAACGCCATTTTTGAATATTTTGATAAATTTTATTGTTATAATTTTCTTCCAATATGGTTGGCTATCAGCTTTAGATTCAGGGTCTACACCTAAACTAAATTTTCTAGGACATTCTGCAGCAGAATCGTTTATTACCGAGTAATTTCTTGAAGTGTTCATCTTCAGTCATATTAGCAAGTTTGACTGGCTGCGAACATATCAGGTCCCGATGCCATTTACATTGCATAACGTCTTACTAGGTTCTCTAACAGTCTCGATTTTAACATTAGTTGCTTCTGTAAAAAAATCAACACCCTTTTTGGATCTTCATTAGGACCAACCCTAAAGGGGAAGGTTCTTCTTTAAAAGTAATAATATTAGCACTGGTATAATTGGAGGGGAATTCAGTGCGGTAAATGGAGACCAGGTTCGTGTAGAATTAAACTATTTCTCTTTTCGAAATAAAAAAATGCACCATATCGTTTTTTTATTATGAGCAGTTCATGTAAAAATAATAAAATATATAATGCAGACAAAAAATGACAATGCCTTATAAAGTAGGGTTTAAGATATGCGTTGCGCTAATCTGATTTAAGTTACATTACATTTGCCAAATTTATTTACATTTTTAGTTAAAAACCATGAACTTGCCAGACAGTTATGTGAAAAAAAAACATTAATTTTTCAGTTATTTTCACAAAATCTTTCACTTGCAATGGCATGCATGCAAGACAGATGAAACTAAATGAAAGAACGTAAATTTGCGACTTAAATCAGTGTTGCAAAATAAAAATATTACAATTCTAAAACCTACCTGGAAATCAAATACTAATAATTCATTCCTTAGATCCACTTCTAGATCTCGATCGGCTTTTGGATCTTGATCTACTCTTTGATCGAGATCTGGATCGGCTTTTGGATTTTGACCGGCTCCTGGATCTTGATCGGCTTTTGGACTTTGACCGGCTCTTAGATCTAGACGGACTCTTGGATCTTGATTTACTTTTTGATCGCGATCGACTTTTGGATTTCGACCGACTTTTAGATCTGGATTTGCTTTTTGATCGCGACCTCGATCGGCTTTTAGATCTTGATCCGCTCTTGGAACGCGATCTTGAGCGACTTTTCGATTTTGATCGGCTCCTCGATCGCGATCTGGATCGACTTTTGGATCTCGATGGACTCTTAGATCTCGAGCGGCTCCTTGATCTAGATTCCCTTTTTGATCGTGACTTCGACAGGCTTTTGGATTTTGATCGCGACCTAGATCGACTTTTAGATCTTGATCCGCTTTTTGATCGCGACCTTGATCGGCTCTTGGACCTCGAGCGGCTTTTGGATCTCGATCGGCTCTTGGACCGTGATCGGCTTTTGGATCTCGATCTGCTCTTTGATCTATCTGATTCAGACCCTGAAGAAATTCTTCTTTTCTTGTTT
The DNA here is from genome assembly GCA_019049505.1 of Pachyrhynchus sulphureomaculatus. NCBI lineage: Eukaryota > Metazoa > Arthropoda > Insecta > Coleoptera > Curculionidae > Pachyrhynchus > Pachyrhynchus sulphureomaculatus. Next base: position 166,294,851 of record CM032454.1, on the reverse strand, counting down.
TTCTTTCCAGAGTCGCTTTCATCGCTGCTAGCCATTCTGGGACGTTTTTCTGTAAAAATATAATTTTTACTTTCCAATACTGAAATGTGCGCAACGTTTAAATTTATATTACTTTACACTAAATTTGTTTATTATTTACTTCTTGTTAAATCTTATAAGGTCTGACAGCCAAGTTTAGTTGCAATTATAATGTACAAAATAAGTGTTTAAACAATTTACTTACCAGTGTCACTATCATCTTCACTAGTTGAAATGGTAGCTTTCGACACAATTCTACTCTTCTGTTTAGCGCTAAGTCCATCATCAGACGCCCTTTTCGGCTTCTTCTTTGGTTCTTTCTTGCCTTTTTTACCTCTCGGTCTTTCTGTACTGTTATCTGAATCGTTAACTTCTCCACTTCTATCCCTCTTCTTTCTTCTACCCCTTCCCCCGCCTAATTTTTAGATAAAGATAAATTTTAACAAACAGAAAGAAGGAAATGAGTTTCAAAAGTTTAGAATCTCCAAAGTGGAATTTTGTTGAGATATTTAAAATTCCGAAGTGACGTGTTGCTTAGTGCTTTTTCACAAAGGGGTTTAGTTAGATGAGAGTGAGTTTTTTTAAAGTATAGTCTTAACATGTCTCAATGTCTTACCATTCGACACGCGTATGTTTCGCTAACTACAGGCGGTCTCATAAATAAGTTCAAATTTGTTTGTCATATTGCGCAAGCGCCATGGGCGGATGATGTGGCGATAAAACAATAATTCTGCGACGGTTATTGCGCAATGTAACGAAATAAAGTATTCAACTGAATAGCAAATTAATGCAGATGTTTTAAGAAGCTGGTTTAATTTTCGGACAGAGCGACCGAGGGTATTAAGGGGCTAGACAAGTGTGATAATTTCAAAGAATCGATGAATTTTTTATATATTTCGATGCTTCCGTATGTATAGAATAAGAGGTCAAAGTATCAAAGTCAGCGTACGTATATTTTTTTAAAAAAAGTTGTGTCCAGGCCATAAACTCGTTTCTGGAAGCGTAACGCGAACCGGAGCAGGTATTAAAATTCTAATGCCGTGACGTCATTACATAAGTGAAAGTTAAACATCTAATACTTCAGTGAACTCAAAGTAGTCATAAAGGTAGGTACGTGGCAAGAGATCATTATTTATGTGTTAGACGTTAGTCATTTTTAAACGCGTTTTTCTCGAAATTGCATTTTTTAAATTTGTTGCAGCTGTAACAATTTATTGTATCAACTTAAATTTTTTGTTTGCTTTTTAAGGATATGTTTTGTCGTACCATGAACCGTGGATTTTTTGATTGGACCAAAATTGTCAATTTGGCATGCAAAAAACGAACACACGCCGCCATTATAATTTTCGATATTTTTTAAAATCCATGGCTGATGGTACGGAAAATTATATCTATTTTTTTGTGGAGGCTCCAATTATGGGAGCAGTGGAGTGACTTTTTTTGACCTGTCCCGTTACTGGGGCATAAGTCTCGTAAATTTCAATATTTTGGTGGGAAGAAATTTGTGTGTATTTGTAAACAAATAGTAAATATGTACCCAACATTTTAAAACATTTGATGCAGTGGTTTTCTTTAAAAAAAATTCTAGAAATATATCCTTATTTTTCAGTAGTTATACAGGTATAGTCCCTTAAGCATTGCCTGTGTGTGTTTGCTTGGGTTAGTTCGAGGGAATCTCGACATCACAATATGCAAACGATCAAGAGTCATAAATATGCGCAAGAGTTCGTTACAACGCGTTCTTCGTACAGATTTAAGTGTGCACCCTTACAAGATACAGCTGGTGCATTAAATAAAATCAAATAATACTGCTCGGAGCCACAATTTTGTTAATCTAACGTTTAAACCATCTTATTCTTGGATAAGACACATTTCACCTTAATAGTCTCGTCAATATACAGAACTGCCTTTGTAGGTCTGACAAATCCAAAATTAAAGCATCAAAACCCTTATTTCTCGGACGACGACAAGAGGTCTCACACAACTATTCCTTCTGAGCGGTATGCGGAGATGATTGAAAACTTTACCCCATTTTACGAAATGTAGAAGGTTATAATCTGAGAATCTGGTTGCAAGAAAGATTGAGCGACATCACATGCTTCACACACATTGTTGTCAATAAACTTATTTATGAGACAACTTGTACTTAAGCGCGCTTGTCTTCGGAATAGTGGTAACAGTTTCTAACTTTTGCGTGCTCACCGGTAGATCAAAACGCCAATCCGTTGAATATTTTAATCAAACTGTATTCACTACCAAAACTACAAAAATGTAATAAATGAACGACCGATAATGAAATCTTAAATTATATATACCGAGTGGTCAAAAAATATTGGAAACTCTTTTATCTCACTCTCCCCCGACTGTTTAAATTCATTTCCTTATATGTTTGACTATAAATAATTTTACGACAATTTTTTTCAATTGTTACAACCAAACATACAAAAAAAATGCATAATAGTATTGAAACTAAACAAAATTTATGCACCACCACTACTTTGACCGCTTTCCTCTGAAGCAGTGTCGCTTAAAAACGTGGGCTGTCTGAAAAGTTTTCGGCCTAACAACGAAAGATTTTTTTTTTATGACGTGAAATATAGTTTATTTTTCAATAAAACCTCCTGAAATTTCAATACATTTATTCTAACGTTTTTCAAATAATCCAATACCATCATTAAAGTGTGATTCTGGAAAGTCTGCAAAATATCCATTCACGGCTGCAATAGCTTCGTCAGTTGATGTAAAATGTTTTCCAGTCAGGAATTATTTCAGATTTGGAACTAGATAATAGTCAGAGGGAGCCAAATCTGGTGAATAAGCGGGATCTTCAAGCAAGTCCGTTGAATTTTGCCATCGTCAAAACACTTGTGTGAACACGTGTCTTGATGAAAAATGATTCGTTTCTTCTTTAAGGCAGGTCTTTTCTCACGAATCTTTGCATCCAACTGTTCCAAAAGGTAAAATAATATTCAGAGTTAATTGTTTACCGTTCTGAAGCTAAGCGATCAACAAAATATCTTTGTAAGCCTTAAAAACTGATGCCATAACCTTCCTTTCTGATGGAACCGTCTTTGCCTTCTTTGGTGCATTTTCATCGGCTTGAATCCGTTGTTTCGACTATTCTTTTTGCTCTGGTGTATAGTGGTGGATCCAAGTTTTATCAGCAGTTATGAAACGAGCCTTGAAATCCATTTTAATTTGCTTAAAACGATCCAAACACATCTTGCACAAAGCTTGTTCATATGTAATTCTTCATGCAAACTATTTCCAACTCGTGAGATGCCTATGACCTCAGCTATTTCACGCACTTTCACTCGTCAATCATCTAACACTTGTTGAATGATTTGTGGTGTTGTAGCAGTTTTTGGACGACCTCATCTTCGAGACTTGTACGACCAGATTTAAAAAGAGCAACCTATTTTTTCACAGTGGAAAGAGAAGGTGATGCATTCTTATACACTTTTAACAGTTTCGGATGAATTTCTGTTGGTGACGAAATGAAGAATTTAATCACTGCACGATATTCAATTTTTTTCCATTTTAAAAATATCCAAGACACGTCAATATTAAACAGCTGCTACTGTTCGAATGAATTGACAGATCGAAATGAACTTTAACATGTGTTTATATAAAGATACAATTATGGTTTCACAGTTTCTAAGGCCATCTATGTATCAGGCCGAGAACTTTTCAACACCTAGATACATGTGTATCAAATTCGAAATCAATATTTTATTTTTTTCGAGAGTTATCGTGCCAACACAGCGATAGCCCGACGGAAATAGGAAATTGTTTTTTGTAATATAGGGACCCTAAAACGTGAAGAAATGCAAAAAAAACTCGGAGGGTGATTTGTTCACGGATCGGAAACTTCCATTTGGCAAGGTAAGTCAAAATCACCAGGGTGTTCGCGACAATGGGTCAACGAGATTTTTAGCGGATTTTTGGGGCAAAGATTTCCAAATTGCTCGACTTGGCCGTGACAGCTGCTTCATTCTGTACACCTTTTTATTACAAAGCTTCTGCTTGATGTATAACCACACGTTCTCGACGATATCCAATTCCCCTTTCCACTGGCTACACGTTTTACACCGATGTTTGGGGTCGTTATCCTCTTGAAGAATCTACTCATTTTTATCGACCACCACTGTTTGGCAGTCGGTACTAATGCCTTTCTGTAAATCTGGAGCATTTTTTCAGCATTCAAATTGTAGGTAAAGATAAAAGAGCCTTTGAAAACCTTCTTCCGAAAGACATCCCCAAATATGGATCTTCAGAGGGTGTTTCACGGTGCGATGAACAAATCGGTTAGTGGAAACTGTACAGGTTCGTGGAGCGATAATACAACCACAAAATGAAGCTTCATTACAAAAAATTATAATGTTCCAGTCTCGATCTGCCCACGCAATCACTTCTTCCTCTGTTTTTCGCCCAGCAATGGTTTCTTTGATCACATTAAATCATTAATCTGGAGATGGGTGAGAATCGTTTGATACGATATATCCAAACCTTTCTGCTTTAGTTTTTGCGCCTCTTGGCACAAAGTTAACTGAGGATTTCCGGAAAACATGTTAATCATTTTGTGGTCCTTGTCAGCTACTTTTCCTCTCGAACCATGTTCTGATCATCCACTTGCTAACGAATGCCCTCGACTTGTCCATATACTTAGCAGCCGCTTCAGGCGTCATTTTTGGACCTTATAATGATTACGTAGGAACACAGCTTTGAAACACAAAGCGTATGCAGCACTCATGTTCGATAATGTACTATTTAACCATAAATAAGTCAGAAATGAATCTTTTACCACAAAGGGATGTTTGCAATGATAACCTCAAAAAAAAAGGAATTTCTTTTACCGAATTTAGACACAAGTAATGGACGACACGTTCTTATTTGACCGATTGTATGTATAGTTATAATCGAATCGCCCAGTTACGTCTTGTTAAATTAACACGTCAGACATACCTTTCTTCTTTCTTTCTCCACTCCTTTTTCGTTTTCTGCCTCTCTCCTTTGGTCTAGATTCACGGCCCTCCCTATTTTCTGGACCGCTATCGGAATCTGATACATAAACATCCCTAAAAAATTAAATGATTAAAGTTATTTACAACAATACCTCCTGCGCAAATACGAATTGTAAAATAAATATTCAATATGACTCCCATTAAAGAATGAATTAATTCAGGCATTACAAACAAATAGGTAATATGTATTTTTTTTTAGTAACCCATTATATAAAGAAAAGAAAAATATACTGCACAAGTTAAAAACTAATGTTATATTTATTCTAGGCTTTAAAAATGGAATAAACATACCAGGGTTGTATGAAAAATAGCTGGCTTCGGCCAGAGATGGCGCTACTGCTATTTAAAAAATTATATTTTTCATAAGAATCCTATCAAATTTTTAAGTCACTGCATGATTTAGTGTGTGAGTGGCAGCCATTTAAATAGTGTACCCTTTTCGTGCCATTGCATCGACTCTTATTTAGATTCAGGTCCCAATCTACTCCAAAATCAGGATAGGTTCGTCGCCACACAGCTCCAAAATGTGCTTACACGCGCCGATTCGTTGTTGCTTTTGAGCTGGCGTCAGCATTCTCGGTACCAATCTTGCACTGACTTTTGTCATGCCAAGATGATCGTGTAGGATCCTCAAAATGGTGGTATCTGTTACTCCAATTAATGCAGGTAATTATTTCTTTTTCAAATGGGCATCATCCACTACTAATTTTTCGATGATGTCTGACGTGGTCGGGGTCGTCTTCAATCGATTCTCGGCTATGTTTAAATAGACCATACCACTTGTAAATCATTGTTTTACCAGGGCACTGATCTCCATAAACGGCTCCCTGTTCACTCATTATATTTTCAGTAGATTTTCCTTGATCAGGAACTTTATCACAGCGCGAAGTTGCTTCATAATTGCAGTTTTTTTTCGAATTGACTTGTTTGTCGGGTGATTACTCGTAAACGAATGTTATATAGTTTAAATGGATGTATGTATGTATGTATGTATGTATGTATGTATGTATGTGTATGTATATGTATAATGTATATGTATGTATGTGTATATGTATATATATATATATATATATATATATATATATATATATATATATAATATATATATATATATATATATATATATATATATATATATATATATATATATATATATATATATATATATATATATATATATATATATATATATATATATATATATATATATATATATATATATATATATATATATATATATATATATATATATATATATATATATATATATATATATATATATATATATATATATATATATATATATATATATATATATATATATATATATATATATATATATATATATATATATATATATATATATATATATATATATATATATATATATATATATATATATATATACATATACTTCTGAGTCGTCCATTAGTATGGTACCAAGTGAGCATTTCTAACTCCACCCTTTCCCCTCTATTCCGCGGACTCCCCCGTACTATCGAAATTGGTTAATTGCATCGGCTAAGAACGAAGCTGTCACATTTACAGTGTTGTCGGATTTCTAAAATTTAAGATTCCTTGGTTTATTGCTTGCTTCTAAAATATCATTAAAAATCTAACATAATAAGGCGGCTTCGGAATTTCACAAAAACGGCTAAACACATCTTGATGAAATTGTGCCAGATTCAGGATTAGGTTACAGACTACATGTTCTCCAAAAATATATATATATAGAGTGTGTCGGATTCTTTCTTGATTAAAAAAAAACAGTTTGCGAGTTATTTTGGCTAGGGAAAGCTTTATATAAAATTATCAGTTCAACTATGACTTAATAGTATTTTCAAAAAAAAATATTTGAATGATAATTTCTTACCTCTTCCCTCTGCCTTTGGATTTCTTCTCTGACGGTAAGTCTTGAAAGAAAAGTGCGTTTTTCGTTTTCTCTTTGTATTCTTGCCGTTTTTGTAACATAGATTCTTTTGCAACGCGTCGTTCCTCTTCTTTACGTTTCTATAAAAAAAAAAATTGAAAAATGAGTTTAAAATCGAAACCTAATATAATGGTTAGAGTGCCTAAATGAAAAATTTTTTTGTTAATTCTTCAACCAACAAGAAGACAGACGATGCACATAAAGACAAAAATATCTTGCTCAATTACCTGTTCTTCAAGTTGCTTCATTTTGAAAGCAGTGCGTTCTTCATCCTGTTTCCTTCTGAGCATTCTTTCTTCTTCATCTACCCTTCTCGCTCTTGCAACGTGATATTGAGCTTGAGATAGTAAATCCTTGCACTGTCGCGATTCTAACGCTGCTAAGTTTACGTCGTATCTCATCTTGTCACCAAATTCCGAAAGGTATGTGAAGTATCTGAAAATAAAGTTAAATCACTTTTTGTCTGGCTTGTTGAGGTCGGGCAGATGAGGACTTGATATATAGTTTCTACTTACTTTAACGACAGTCCCAATTCGTGCACAGCCTGTAATACGGTTTGTAAAGTAGATTTCTCATCTTTTAAGATATAAGTGGCTAATCTTTGAAGGACCAAAGCGATGTTGTACAGTAAAACAGTATCTTGCGGTGAGACTCGCCTCGCCTTTAATATAGTACCATCTTAGCTTCTTTTAATTTTCCCGCTTTGTAATATGCTCTCGCGAGGTACTGAAGTACTTCTCCGTTGTTATATTTAAAGAATTTTCTGAGACAATTTTCATACTAGAAGAAAAGTTGAAATTAAAATTAATATTTTTCTTTGATATAAATTCCAGATTATATAAAACTTAACTGTTGCTCGCGTCTGTATGTGTGTATTAACAGTCTGTCAAGTATGAACGCGACGGCTCGTATTCTTGAAAAAACGTGTTTCGAGAACATTTTTTGCCATCAATGTATTCTTTGGTGTGCTAACAACGACGCAATTACCTTAGTAAGTAGTCTAATCGTCTCCTGCATCAATAATCGTCTGGCATCTTCGAGGCATGCTGTTGACGAGATTTTTTACAATGATCTCCAAATTTTTTGAATCTCGCGAGACAACTGAGTCAAAGTCCTCAGAGTTTTTCCTCTGAGCTTTCTCTTTACAAGAGACCAAACGTTTTTAACAGAGTTGGCGTCCGGCCATTAAGGGCCACTCTGGTATCTCATTGTGGGCCCAAGCGAGACGCTTTGCGACGTGATTTTCGCGCAGCAAAGGTTTCTTTAACGTATTTCGGAATTTAACATCACGAGCACGAAGATGTTGTCGAATAAGACACATTCAAACCCGATTTTCTTAATTTTGCCGCTCCTTGATGCAGCGTCAAATTCGGGTCCCGTGAAAACAAAGACACGATTCGTTTTTCGACTTTGCTTACCGAGCCATGTTTTGACAAGTAGCCGACATTTTTCGTCTCGTTAAAACGATTTACCTACTTCTTCACAAATGATACCGACTTTTTAAAATATTTAGCAGCCGTGGAATGTGTTCCTTTGGATGGGAACAAAGAAAGACTGCCTCGAACCGACGTGATATTGACGAAAGTTCGGAATCGGCTGCTACTTTTACTAAAATGTATCGGAAATAAAGGTTCCCTCTACCGATTTTTGTCGAATCGCATCTACCAAAAATGAATTATCGCGGACACGTTCTTACTTGACAGTGTGCATACATGTATGGTTGTATATGTCCGCATATACTTCAAGAATAAATAGTCCAAGTTCTATGCAGTTTTCTTACATATGTAGGTACATCACATGGGATTTATTTGTAAAATTAAGATGTACGTCAAAGTTTTTCTATGGGAAAGTACACTACAGTTGTTCAGGCAAAAATCTTGGCCATACTGATGGTATCTACAATAAAGGAGGTGGTCGTGTCGCAAGCAGTTGGTACACATCTTCTCAGATAGTCAAGCTGCACCTAAGACAAATTAGACATCGAGGGGTGAGGGGCAATGAGATGGCAGATAAATTCATCAAACTCGGGGGGGTTATAGCTCCTTTCCCGGGACCAGCCTTTAAGGATTTTGCCGCTCGATGATTAAAGTAGCGATGTTATTGGACCCCAAGACATTTTAAAATTTTCACACATTTCCCAAAAATGTCCGAAAATTCGGCCGCATTTTTCAAAGAAAAATACTTGTCAAAAAAAAAAATAATTAAGCACTATGTAAGCAATCTAAGAAGAAACCTTACCATTTGGATAGCGCTGACATATTGTTTTTGTTCAACGTAAATGTGAGCAATGTTTAACCATACATCACAAAAATCTGCCGTTGCTTCCCTAACTTGAGCAAATATATCTCTGGCTTCGTTAACTGTACCTTTGTGAGCTAAAAAAGGAAAATGATTAGTACTCTAATGCAGTAGACATAAAAACGGAACCTCTATAATAGCTGTAGTATTTTAGTCAGATTACAGTATGATTTTTGTTAGTCTTAAAGTATGCGATATGTCATAACACTTAAATTATATTTACTTTGAGGTACGTGAACAATTTTTCATGCAAAAGATGGTTACCATGAAAAAATTAAAGTACTTGACACGCTCTAAAAATTCTCGGAGTAACGCTATATAGTATCGACTCGCGCCGATAATTCGCGATCGGTACATACCTAGCAACGCTGCGTGATAAGTTCCAACTTGCTAGTTCGTTATGTACGTATGATTGTGTAAACATTTAAATACGCCTCTCTGCGATTTTTATAATGGATACGAAAAAAGGGTAGCGCGCGTATGTGAAATTTTGCATTTGGTGACGAAGTCCTAAGTCGCACGTAAATTTTCGAGTAGTTTTTGCGAATTAAGGCCGGCTGAACGCCGGTAGAAGACGAGCATTCTTCGACTACAACCAGGCCTGAAATCATCGCTAAAGGTCAACAATTCCCATTATATCATAAAGACTGTCGTTGAGCAATTTGAGCGACGAAATTCCTATTGGCTAGAAAATTCTTGAATCATGACAATGCACCGGCCCGCGGTTCCTTTTGTACGCAAACAGTTACCAAAGAATTCCAGGACCGTCATTTCCTACCCCTCTTTCAAGCCTGATTTGGAATCCTATGACTGCAGGCTATGCCTCCATATGAAGACGACGTTAAACAGTCGAGATGGTAGAGGAAGTACTGCGCGAATTGCAGACGACGCAGGAGGTAGTAACAGCAGCAACGGCTTTTCAAAAATTGTTTCCCCAGTGGAAACACCAGTATAGGAAGACTACTTGCAGGTGACCGAAGTCACATAGCCTAAGAGAAACTACATCATATTTAATATTGTTAGTCTGGGAACTTTTGAATCACACGACATACACCCTTATTAGTGAAGCTATCAAACGTCATACCTAATAGTGTGGTCCAAGGTCTTTCAAACCCAGCATCTACAGTTTAACGTGAGATCTGAATGATGGTAATTATTTCAAATAAAACTGAAGACTGGTTTAAAACAGAAAAAATCTTACATAATCACCTTATTTAAAAAAAAATCAGGGCGTTTTCGAACTCTAAAAAATTGTTAAATAAATTTGTACTTACCTAAAACTGCTCCAATTCCATTGGCAGCCCAAATATTTTTAGGGTCAATTTTCAAAACCTGTTTAAACATCATAAGTGCTCTCTCCTGATGTCTCTTTTCTCTTTCTTTATCCTTAGTGGGCTGATGTAACGTTTGTAACCAGACATTTCCTAGAGCTATTAATGAATAAGAATCTTGTGAAGTAGCTGGATTCTAAAAAATTAAAAAAAGATATGCAAAAAATGAAATCAAAAGTACTTTATTGTCATAAGAAATCAATGATTTTTCTTTGACAAATCATATTAAATCTAAGGAATATAAAAACATAGTTATAATGTCAAAAATAGAATATAAAACAAATTAAATCATAGCAAAATAATAAAGAAATCTGAAAACGAAATATATACTAAGCTAAAATGTAGAACATGCAACATCAAACATAGAGTCGACAAACAGCAATATACCTAGTTAACACAGAACTAGTTCCAGTCAAAGTAAAATTAACACTAGTATATAAAACTAAAACAATAATACGTCATTGTTTCTAACAAGGGAAAAAGCAGCATACAAACCCACACACCACAGGTGCTTCACAATAAACGTGATGAAAGCCAACAACAGCATAAAATATCATAATATCATCATCATCATCATAATATAATTTGTTAATTAATAATTTTTTAAGACACTTTTGAAACACTCTGAGTTAGCAGTTTTAATGTGAATTGGCAAATGGATAAACAATTTTCTGCCGTCGTATATTAATGAGTGTTTCGTGAGTGCCCTAACTGGAACAGGCAATGGTATATCCACAGCCCGTTGGGTGCTCCTCTGAGATCCTACGCGCTGAATACTGGTCTCCAAGATGAACAGGGAAGTAAGGGTCAGAATTCGATGCAAGAGAAAGACAGGTCTATAGGATTCCCTCTGATGGGCATCAGTGCTGAAGCAGACAGCCTTCTTCTGTAGCAAAAAAAAAATATTCAGAAGATATTGGCTGGCAAAACCCCAAAAGGGAATACCACATCTGAGACAATGCAAAATAAACGGATCGCGCAATATCAGTGCCAAGCTTATTTCTCGTAACCCTGATAGCAAAGCAACCTGAAGAAAGTTTCGTACCCAACTTCAGTATGTGATTCTTAAATTGGAGATCAGCATCAATGAGAATACCCAAAAACCTGGCCCAGGCTCCTTCCGCGAAGAAACGTCACCTAAGTGTATTCCCTGCATATTGCATCCAAAACCAATAACATGTCTTATCGACATTAAAAGACAATCGGTTAGTGCTACACCACTTCCCAATTTCCAACAAATCAATGAAAATACAGGACATTATAAGTCAGATTCAGACATCTGGACATTTCAGTATCTTCTGTACTAACTTCAGGGCTGAAGAAATAGCTTTCTTAAAATTAAATATCTCAACACAAAAAAATTAAACTGATTACAGCAATAAATTAGTGACAAATGGCTATTTCAAATTTTGCTACTTACCAGGTTTACAAGTATGAAATGCGGATTTTTTTTCTAAAAAAAAAAAACATGTTAAATTCGGAAGAATGATAAAAAAAGTGCTTTATTCAAAGTTTGCTCCATCACTTGTTACATATTTCAATTGTTGTTGGTAACGTTTAGTATTAACCGTTTCCCCAGGTTTTAACAGCTCATAATAAACCACGCCCCTCTGGTCCCACCAAACACAGAGCATGGTCTTTCTGCCAAAGTGATTCGGTCTTGCGGTTGATGTGGATGGTGCGCCATCATCTTTGTCCAACAATGCTTGCAATTCCACATCTTCGTATTTTTTTGGCGGTTTTCCACGTTCCTTGTCTGCAACATCGAAGTTACCACTTTTGAAACGCCGAAACCATCGTTCACACGTATCTTGCGATGGAGGATGTTCACCATAAGCTTCCCGAAGTAATCGGTATGATTCAACAGCAGTTTTCTTCAAATGAAAACAAAAAATTAATGCTGTCCGCGAATACTCTTTGTTCAGTATAAATTTTGACATGTTGAACACAACAACAAAACACTATGCACACACTTTTCCAATTTATCACTTGTGCGCGTCTGACACTTGTTGATGACACAACAATATGGCGCAGCGTCAAATCTTTATAGCACAAACTGCATTGGTGCACCATCTGTTGTCTGAAATCCACATTTCATACTTGTACATCAGGTACACAACTGAATGGAACTAATTTAGGGATATGCTGGGTTTTAATATGTTAAACATTACTACAATTTATGTCAAATTATTTTAATCTTATCTACCTTCAATATACGTTCATATTTCTTTTGTCCAGGTCCCCACTCGGCTTTAGCCAAATGAAGATTTCCTAACAGAGACCATGCATCAGCATGCTCTGAATTAATACCTAGTGCTTCCTTAAACCAATTAGAGGCCTCATAAATGTGACCTTTATCTCTTGCCATACATCCTAACCTAAAAATTTCAATATATGGTTTAAGGAGCATTGTAAACTTTCTAGTTAAAGATATTGTAAATATTAAGATTGAAGCTAACAGGGGCATATTCTTTCGATATCTCAGCACTATAATCACTTCCAATCTATTACTTCGATTGTTAATGATTAACCCAAAAGAATAGCTGTAAGGAAACAATAAACACTTAGGTTAACCTTAGATAACAGTCAACATAATTTGGATGCTCCTTCAAAATATCTTTATACAGTTTCTCTGATTTGTCAAATAGACACAGGGCTTCATTCAGTCTGGCTAAATTATAGGTGATAGTAACTGATATAATGTTGTAGTACTGAGGATCATGTTGTGCCTCGGCTTTTGCTCGTTCTAAAGCTTCTTCTAAAGTCTTTTTAGCTTCTTCAAGATTACCTGTTCTGAAATAAAAAAAATAAAGTGTAATTATTTTATCATGAGAATTACTCAAAGATTTAAAATTTGTTATAATAATAATAATAATGATAATAATAACAACCTATAGTGCAATGCTGCTACATTATTTAAAATTTCAGTGGGAATTTCAGCCTGTACATCTTTCTTTAAGATATTTATTGCAGTGCCATACGCGCTTAACGATCCCTGTAAATCGGACTGTTCTAAAATTTGTGCCAATTCGATCCAAGCTTCAATGTCATCTGGGAATTGTTCTGTAACTTTCTTGAGATGATTTTTAGCTATATCTCTTTTAGACTGAGAGGTAGAGTTTGCATATAAAGAACCTAAAATCTTCATTGTTTCATAATTACCAGGCTGAGCTTTTAAAACTTTTTCAAAACACTGGGCAGCATTTTCAGTATCTCCTCTATAAATATACATTTGTCCCAATCCAAAATGAGGTAAAACAAAAGCTACTGGTGCAAACTGAGTGGCCTGATAATAGTATTGAAAAGCTTGATCGTAATCTCCTTGCACATGGAAAGCCCTGGCAAGTTGGTAGCAACTCTCTGCTCTCATTGCTTCATTTTCTGTATTGTGAAAAGCATGTAGTGCTAGATGCTGGACTTTACTATAATCCTTTTTAAAGAAGAAATGATTGGCTAAATGATTTAATACCATAGGGTTTGATGAATCAATGGTGTAAGCTTTTGACAACATTTGTACTCCATTTCTAATAGATTCAGGTTGTTGTAAATTAAGTTTCAGAATTGCCAGGCCTACTAATGCACCCACACATTTTGTATCCAATTCTAAAGCCCTCTCAAAAGCCAATCGTGCTTTATCTTGATTATTTAATTTCATAAAACAATGACCCATTCCTGAAAATAAAATAGACCTCTTACTATTTCCTTATTTTACAGTATGGTAAAAGGCAGTAAGTGCTAGTTTAGTAGCAATAGAGAAAAAACAAAAGAAAAATGTTTATAAAAAAAGGTATTTTTTTGACAATAGTTTCCAAGTAAAACATACAGTCTTTAAAATTGTAGAGTACATACATGCTAGTTTAAATTTTTTATTAGGTTTCACACAAATATAGAGCTTGAACATAAGCCATTAGACAATGGGTAATATCGACTGTAAGAATCAAATTTTACAGAAGTATTCCTTGTCCTCTTGATTTTTAAGCAACATATATGAAAAAACTTGATTTTACCTAGTCTAACAGCTGCAGGACAATTAGGATTTGTTCTCAAAGCTTTTTTGTAAAAAGCTAAAGCTCCTCTAAAATCTTTCTTATTATATGCTATGCAAGCTTTACCCAGAAGTGAAGGAATATTATTAGGAGACTGATTAAGTACAAAATTAAACTGAGCATCAGCCTGGTCCATTTTATCTCCTTCCAGGAGGCAAAAATAGGCACGACCAAGCAAGTGATTCTAAAAAAAATAAATAATAATAACTTATACTCATAAAATTAAGTGTAAAACTTACTTGATCATACATAATAATCTTATCAGCGGTGGTATACAGTAAAGTAGCCTTGGTAAATAGATCACGTTTTTTGTCTTTATTCTTTTCTCTGTTTGCTTCCTGCACATAATATGCAGCAAGCATATCGAGTCCTCGCATCTGATCCTTTTCATAGTCTCGATAGTCAACATTAGCATCGATCTTTGAAGCTTCCAATATTTTGATGAAATCTTCGATTTTTCCTTGTTTGTAGTATTCAAGCTATAAATAAGAGACATATTTGTTACTTATCAACTGCTTAGCTTTCACTTTGATTGAGACTCAACTAAATAAAAATTGAACTTTTACTTACTGCAAGGTTAACCCATATGGAGAGTTGAGTGTTTTCCTGTCGTAGAATTCCAAGAACTTCATCTCCATCTGGAAGCTGGTCTGGATAAAGTTCAATTACCTAAAAATAGAAACATTTTAGCGAATTCGTAATATAAAAGTACTTAGAAGAAAAAAAAAAACTAACCTCATCCGTATCCCGGAGAGGGATTTCGATGGACGCCATGATTTATAGTTGATTTGCTCTAGTGTCTTCAATTATTCATTATATTCACTAATATCGTTCGAACCCAAACAAACAGCACCGTCCCAAAAAATAATTCATTCAACGCAAAAACCACTAACCAACTCGACTACTGTCAACCGAATGACAGATGTTTCTTGTAGATTGTCTAATTAAAATTACAACGTCGCATGCATAGAAATGCGCGTATGGGCACATTGATACGAAATGAATTGAAATGTAAATATAACCTTTTTTTATTCCTTTCTGTTTAAGAATATTAAGAAGTAAAGATTACACAGTTCGATGTATTTTAATTTGCACCCTTTTTGGAGACTGGAGACTCTTACCAGATGATCGACGAACGTAGCTAGTTAGTAGACGGTCTCCAGTTAATAAGTGGGAGTTTAATTAATTTCATTTTAGACAAGTGGATCAGAATAAAGCGAAATTCTAGATCTAGAAATATCAACTGTTATAAGTTATCTGCTGCTACAAACATTTACTGCATACTTATATTCCAAGTGGCTTTCACTGAGCTAGTATGACCAAATCGCAAACTAATACTTGAAAAATTAAAAATTTCGACATGTCGGATTTTCACTATTTAAAATCAGGATGTAAGGAAATTCAGGCTATATCTAACAGATGTCACTACATTTAAAGCCTAAGCAACCACAGTCGAACTCATATTTGCTTATAAACATACATATGTATATCTTTCTGTCTGTCAGTGCGCTGATCATTCGAGAACTATTTATCCCATTTACGTGTTTTAGTATATATTTCGTTATGTTAGATAACATAAGAATGTTATGGGATGACGATAATAGTGAAACAGCGTAGCCGCGGGCACAGCTACTACAAACATAAAACCTCATTTTGCGTCCTGTAGTTGATTGGAAAGATTTTCGTCTTAGCCTGTATTCTTGATTATTTTTAAGTGATGAGAAGATTATGTGGATCGAAAAACATAAATTGCTTTGGTTTGTTCATTCAAATATTTCAAACTTCGAAAAAATTAGTAAAAATAACCAGTTAAGTGCAAGTTGAACTTGCGCGATTAGTGTTCCGTACCGTGATTGCTTTCAAAACAAAATAAAATCGTTACCTAGGCTAAGTTAATTAGTGCCCTGACATGTACATATCTCGAGATCTAATATGTTTTTTTCATATTTTTTCTTAGCCAATGATGTAAAATAGTGATAGCATCCTAGCTACCTAATAACCAATAACAAAAGTAAATCTATAATCTAGTAATAAAAGTGTAAAACAAATATTTACTCCCTAATTGTTTGTTTAGTTATAACCAAATATAATAAAAGTATTTTGTCTCGGTACAGGAGCGATGCGCTACTCGGTAGCAGTAATGTACTTAAAAGTATATTAGACACCTCCACCATCAAGAAAAATAGTTTTCATAGCTTTTTTTAATACCAGAAAAACTATCAAACGTAATGCACTCTTGATAATTTTCGCTCAATCTACATTTTATTTAGACTATTCCATACTTTATTCAAAATTTTTTGATCAGTATTTTTTGAGATAGGTGGGGGACAGGGATTTTTGGCCATTTTTTAAAAATAATACAAAGAAGAGTATGTGCAAGTATTACATTATATATATTTTTGAGCTCGTGGTTTCACAAGCTTTCGATTGACACCCCACTCGACCTGGTGTTTTTTTTTCCACTTCCGATTTCACCCCCCATAACTAACCCCTTCAGATTTAGCTTTCAAAACTACGTGGTTCTAATTGGACCATCAATTCGTTGAAAACCGGGTATGACAGACCGATAGATACACACCGATGTTATAATAAGTGTTCCGTAACACTAAAAATAAGTTAACACTAGAAATAAAGCGAAAAAAATGTAAACTTTGACGGTTACAAATAGAAAGAGAAAATAGTGAAAAATATTCTTAAATTACTACCAGTCTTTAACAAAGTTTTTCCATGGACCCAGTGTCATATAGATCTATTGCCGTCTAATTTTTAACTAATTTTCTTATCAGGCTACGTACTGTCGTTATCGTCGTTAACTTCTCGAAAATGCATGAACAATTAGTTGACAATAATCGCTATGACAAAAATTAAATATGGTAGCCCAATCAAAAATTTGTTGACAATGAGTCTCTGGCAAAAACTAAGGACGATACCCCAACTCAACCTCCTACTGAATTTTTTTTAACGTAAAGCTCAAGGTCCAAAATTATTAGGACTCCCTGTCACGTTGCAAAGTACTGAAAAATATAAGAGAATGAGAGTACTCGTATATGTATGCTAAGTATAATTATTGTATCTAAACTTTCAATTCTTAAAAAAAACATTCAGGCAGAAGTAGTTTCTGGGAAATTGAATAGATTCTTGGCGCTATCCAAGGTGCACGACATTGACGTGGTCTATTGATCGCATGCCAAAGAACATCAACGCAATGAATCGAAAGTAAAAAATAAGGGCAAAGAAAAGTTAGACAAAATGTTGGGGGATAAGGTTTAAAATTAAACATAGAAAGAAAGGAGTCCGATTAAAAAACGAGACAGGACTCTCCATTATGTTATATTTAGTAAAGAAAAAAAAAAATGGTAATGAATTACAGTCCGCTGTCTCGAAAGACAAGATGGCAATATTACATGGAGTTATCGAAATGTGCTGAGAAGTCAAATAAGAGCGATGAAGTCAGAAAAAATGCAATATTAATAATGGATATTAAAAAATAATAGAGAATGAAATAGTGGCGTAAGGAAGATGACCAATAAAATAGTGTGTTAAAATAGTCCAAAATAAATTAGCAAAGAAGAGAAAGAGCATGTACTGACCCCTTAGAAGAACGAGAGATAACGGTCACATAAAATGTAGCAAATAAGTAAAGAACAGAAGGATCAGGAAAGAACAAAACAGTAATGTATTACGATCTATTTAATGATAATAAATAGTTGAAAGACCCACAATGTAGATACCTGAATCCATTGTTAATCTCTACCTTTGCAGAGTAAACTAACAGTGTGGAATCCTTAAACTTCCTGAGTGTTAAATATTAAACAATAAAAATATGATTGAAGAAAAGAAAAGAGTAAATAATAATGAATATTCTATGTTATGAGTTATGACACGAGTATGATTTCTATGGATTATGAAAGAAACTGTGGCCCTTCGAGACAATTAAGAACATAAATGAAAGAATTTATGAACGTGAAACACACATAGAAAATAACAAATGGATTGGTTACCTGAAAACCTTATCCAGAGTATAGCAACCAGCATTTAGGAAAATAACCACTAAAAATTGCTACAAATGAACTAACTATAATTAGTTTGTATTTCAATACCAAATCATGTTCTTAAATTCATATGAGCGAAGGGCCTGATAAATGCTAGGTTTCTAAGAATAACTATTTTATATAACCTGCAGTTTAATTTACTAATGACGTATAAGTAAAATATGACAATATAATAAGCAATAGAATTAACTACTTTATTTTTTTTTACAAGATTAATTTTTCAGTTGGTTACTTATCTTTGCATACATATTTTAAAATTTTGACTTTTTTCAAAATGAATCCATATTTTGCAAATGAATTTGTAAAATAAAATAATAGTCTATGTTTAGAATATATTAAAAGAAAAAAAAATTATAAGTTTTCGTCTGTGCGAAATGTTCAACCTCACTAGCTCAAACTAAGTTCTAGTGTAGGTTCTACACATTCATACGGGCACGCAGGCACGTACGCATACACTCACGTATGATCAAGATGCCAAAGGTAACACAGTATTGATCAAAACAAATCCTGTCCAATCCCGTGACTATTTTGAACCTTCAATTGTCCATCGATGAATAGGCCAATTTCTTGTTTCATATTGTAATTGTTTACCAATAATTTAATTCCGGCCCTGTCTCATGTTAAAAATCAAAAAAAAAGTGCCCTTAGTAGGACGGACGGGATCAAAACTGTGACGATGCCAATATAGGCGTTTGTAATTAAGAAAAACACAGTTTTTATAACACTGCAAGCAAAAGAGCATAATGACGATATTTATAGTAACTAGAATTTGGGAGGACTATACCAATCACAGTAGACAAGTAATCCCACCAAATTTTGGTTGCTATACATATCTTCTTTCCGCTTTTTATTTATGGTGTTACAAAATAGCATACCCAACGTTAATTACAAACGTGAATATAAGTTATATCACCTTCGAATAATAAATTGAAAAATTTTTCTAACTATTTTTTAGGTTATTCTCATTAAAATTTCACTAAATTATTAATGATTACGCAACGAGAAACCTTCTATATAAAAAAGAAATAAAAATTCTTCAGAGGGATTTGAGAGTTAGGGACTGGTAAAAAGTGATAAAGCTATTAAAAAACCCTCTAATATAGATTTTTTTAATCCTCACGTATTGTTTTATATTAGCGACTCATTGAGCCATCTCACAAAGGGTCGTAGTTTTGTTTAGGCCATTGCACATTATATTATACAGGGGATGGTGGAGGTGTACAGCTCTCCAGTGGCGGCTTAAAAAGTCAAATAATATTTTTAAATGAAATGCAAATTGATAATATTGAAAACATTTTTTACTTTATTTCCTAATATAATTAATAAATAAAATTACAGGAAATTAAGATTAGCCTATCAACATTGATAACACTAGTCAAAATATAATCAGCTCATTACTAGCATAGTATAACATAACATACATACATATCCTAAAGTAACGAATAATTAGAAAGTGTTGTTATTCTAAAAGGTGTGTCCCAGAGTTCAGCTTTAGGCTCTACTTATGTCACATTAGAGAACTAATAAATATAGTTCCAGAAAAAACTTAACCATATTTGTATATGATATCTACAACGGTACTTACCATACATATAACGCAAAAACAGAAAATGGTTTAGCACACTTTAGAATGAGCACGAAATTGTTTCATTCAACTTTACCCAACAGTAAGTAATAAGAAAACAGTAAAATATTGTGAACCCTTTTAAAAATATATGAGGTGGTGTATGCGTCAGCTGTTCACATTTTTCTAAACGGTTCTGATCACCTAGCACATATATATATATATATATATATATATATATATATATATATATATATATATATATATATGTATATATATATATATATATATATATATATATATATATATATATATATATATATATATATATATATGTATATATATATATATATATATATATATATATATATATATATATATATATATATATATATATATATATACGAGGCTGGTTTGAAAAGTCCGTGCAAAGTCCGAGAGATGGCACCACCGGCGCGTATCGAGGTCATGTTCAGTTAGTAGCATCTCTTGAATGAATGCACACCAAGTTTCAGCCATATTGGTCTATTTCTTTGTGTTTGGCATTCGTGTGAATCAAGGAAGTCGAGTGATTTTCAAGAAATGGACGAAAAAGAATTTCGTGTGGTGATTAAACATTACTTTATGAAAGGCAAAACGCCTCAGGAGACTACAGAGAAGCTTGATAAACATTATGGTGACTCTGCACCTTCGATTAGAACAGTTTATAAGTGGTTTCAAAATTTTCGGACTGACATTATGGGCACAAGTGACGTTAAACGTTCTGGACGGCCTGTGGAGGTTACGACTCCAGAAATCATTGATCAAATCCATGATATGGTGATGGATGACAGAAGAGTTAAGGTGCGTGAGTTTGCTAGTGCTGTGGGCATCTCGACTGAACGGGTACATAATATTTTGCATAAACATTTGGACATGAGAAAGCTATCCGCAAGATGGGTGCCGCGATTGCTCACGCTTGACCAAAAAAACGGAATCGTGTGAAGTGTTGCAAGGATGGTTTGCAGCTGTTCCAGAAGAATCCGGAGGACTTTAAGCGTCGTTTCGTCACTGTGGATGAAACATGGATACATTACTATACTCCTGAGACCAAACAACAATCTAAACAATGGGTTACTAAGGGGGAATCTGCACCAAAAAAGGCGAAGACCGTTCCTTCGACCGGAAAGGTTATGGCGACTGTCTTTTGGGATTCGCAAGGGATAATCCTCATCGACTATCTGGAAAAGGGTAAAACTATTACAGGTGAATATTATTCATCGTTATTGGACCGTTTAAAAACCAAGCTGCAAGAAAAACGCCCGTGATTGGCCCACAAGAAAGTCCTTTTCCATCACGACAACGCACCAGCACACCTCAGCAGTTGTGGTCGGAAAATTAATGGAAATAGGATTCCAACTCGTTTCACATCCCCCCTATTCTCCAGACTTGGCTCCCTCGGACTACTATTTGTTCCCCAATTTGAAGAAATGGCTGGCGGGACAAAGATTTTATTCAAACGAGGAGGTGATTGCAGACACTAATGGATATTTTGCAGACTTGGACAAATCCTATTATTCGGAAGGGATCAACAAACTAGAACATCGTTGGATGAAGTGTATAAGCCTAAAAGGAGGCTATGTCGAAAAATAAAAAAGGTTTACCCCAAACACATAAGTAGTTTTTATTTTTGCACGGACGTTTCAAACCAGCCTCGTATATATATGTATATTATGAGCAATTAAAGATCTTTAGGCTCTAGTTTCTGTTTTTTATGTTTTTATTCAAGCTTTCCCTGCCTAATTGGTAACTTCTTCTGAATACTGAAATGCAAACAAACGACAGAAGGAAAATTAAGATATTGGTCAGGACGTGTGATATCTAAGTTTATGTAAGCTATAAAATAGTTTACTTACAAAATTGTAACAGTTTTTCTTCCAGTTAAGTATGTAGGTTAAGCATTTCCCTAACCAGGTAGCAAACACAATCATATAAAGAACATGAGCACAGCACATTTGGAGAATTATAAAGGTCTTAAGAGGTCGAATAATACTAATAACATTTTTAAAGGTTTTTTTTTTAAGTATTTTTTAACCTTTTGAGACCTTTAGAATTCTCCAAAATGTACTGTTTTCATGCCTTTTGTATGATTGTATTCGCTACCTGGTTAGTGAAATGCTTAAGCTACATACTTAATTTAAGAAAAAAACTGTTACAATTTTGTAAGTATACTATTTTATAGCTTACATAAACTTGTATATCACACGTTCTGACGAACATCTTAATTTTCCATCTGTCGTTTGTTTGCATTTTAGTATCCAGAGGAAGCTACCAATTAGGCAGCGAAAGCTTGATTAAAAAACAAAAACTAAAACCTAAAGATCTTTGATTGCTCATTTCTATTTCCTCACAAGGGCGTTTCCCAGAAGTTACTTTTCGATTGCCTTTTACCAGTGTCCTGTTACCGTATATATATATATATATATATATATATATATATATATATATATATATATATATATATATATATATATATATATAGTGAGACTCTTGTAGGGGTTTGCTGACTGCTTCTCATGTCTCGTAAGATCTGATAAACTGGGGTCCGGCTTCAGCAACATCTCGAAGTTTTGTGCAACTGTATTAAATATAATAACTCAACCTAAATATTGAGAAGCTTAATGTACTTCAACAATCTAACTCTACTTTCAATGTATATTCACCAAAGTTTAATTTGTGCTTATGCAAGTATGCAGTTATTTATGTACTAAATTCTATATTATATGTATTTTTCTATAGAAAAGTTCCTAAATAAATTCCTTAATTAAACTACGGACATTACCCTCACAGCAAGTATTCTAGAGAATGAATGATTTTTCCAATTTTAAACTGATGAATAAAATCCTTGTACCAACCTCCAACTAGGAATGTTGTTGAAATGTCTTCATATTTCTGGATGTTAGTTTACATAATCTTCTGAACCAACACACCAAATTTTGTATTCGATTATGTATTTTTTAATCTAGGTTACAGTGAAAGAATCATTCGTAGTTCAATAGTTATCTTCAGACTTCTGAGAGTAAAATTGAGAAAACCGAACAAAAACGAAGTCTGCTAAATAGCAGATGGGTGGGTAAACCTGTATATCCACCTACCTGCCTACCTGAGCTAGTAGGCAGATAAATATGCAAGTACGCGGTTGTATATCAAGTCTCCTTTTAGTGTTTCGTATAGAACACTTATGAGATCATTTTGACGTCTGTCCGTCTTTCACACTCGATTTTTTCCGAAACTATTTGACATAGACAGTTGAACTAAGTTGGAAATGTGGAATCTTTGGCACAATGATACGACTCAGTATATATCACCACTACATCAAACACTTTATTTTTGCACTCGACACGCGTTTCGCTAACCATGTAACCATTGACTGACAGTCAATCATCGCTCCTGATGAAGCTAACATGGCTAGCGAAACGCGCGTCGAGCGCAAAAATAAAGTGTTTGGTGTAGTGGTGATATATACTGAGTAACAGACAGTTTTGCACAAATATAGAAATTGATCGCAAATTTTGCACAAATATAGAAATTGATCGCCCAATCAGAGCCGGGGGCATAGTCAACGTGTGCTACGAGGATCAGGAAGAAGAAGGTGTACCTCGGATCGAGTAAAAAATTTTGAAAAAATTCTAGGATAGTTTTCATCAAGTCTAGATTGAGCGAAAATTATCAGGAATACACTACGTTTGATCAATGATCTTATATTTGACCGATAAAATGGTGAAAGTTTATTTTGTCGAAAGTTGTGAATTGAACCGGTTCTAATAACTACTGTTTTAAACATTAGGTATCGAGACAAAATAATTTTATTTTATTTTTTTTAATTAAAATATAAAAAATATATTATTTATTCTTACAACTTTTTGTCTTATTCTGGTTGGTATGATTAGCCTGCTGAGTCAGTATCTGACTAGACATGTTTGTAATCTTGACTCTTCATTCTTTAATGGTAAACTCATTTGGGATGTATTTTCTGAAGTCACTGATCATTATATACCTCCATAATAATGATTTTAAATCGTAAAGTACCTCAGCTACCTTCCTAATTAAGGCTGAAGTTATCTCAATGAAAAAACTTCCATTACCAGTTAAACACTAAAAATAATGGCCGATAGTTGTGATACTGTCCGTAACAGAGTCTTTTGCCCTTAAAATTTAATACTACATACTGTATGTAGAGTGTCTCAACAATTTTTAAATTTTTATTTACCCTCTTAACTTCTCAAGCACCGCGAAAGTAACTTATTACTTATTCAAACATTTTCTACGGCACTGTACGAGGGTGCATGACTAGACGGACGCTCCTCCACGTCCAAAAGAGAGGGTGAGCGTCGTATCGGCGTCGCCACAGTCCGCGCTCAACACGCGACGCGCTTGAAACCGGAACATCACGTACGCGATATCGGAAATCTGGGTTTTCGCGAAGTTTTACGTGATTATAATAGCTTGAAAAGAACTTAAAAAAACTTTGTTTGGAGGTAAAAATAAAAATCTGTTATTGCTGGTCCGTTGGAACTTCTTGAAATTTTTAGTTGTGTTTCTTATGTTTTATTTATTTTGAAGGTAAGTTTATTATTAACATTATTATATTATTATTTGCTTATTATTTTATTTTAATGAAATTGGATTATTTTTATTAAAGTAGAAAAAAAGATTACATTTTTTTTTATATTTCGTGCCAAATTTTCCTGGTGGTGAAACGATATTTGCGTTCTGATTTTCAATTTTGGTAAAATATATTTAAATACAAAGTTTAACTAAAAAGTTGGTATTAGTCCCAAAAAAAGAGGAGAAATGGGAATTAAAATAAACAAAAATCATTTAAAAGGAGTTAGCAATAATTTTACTTACGTTGTCATTTTGAAGCAGATTTCTTACAAACTTTACGCTTTTATTTATAAAAAATGTTTAGTTCGAATTCACGAAAAACTTTGGTTTTGAACATATTCTTGCTTGATTTTGAATCAGTTGTGCTCTTTAATCCACTTATGTTTTCCTATACTTTTGAATTTAGGCTGTTTTGAAGCTGTTTTTTTTTTAAGTATTTTTGACGTTAACATTTGCTGACAAAATCGATACGAAGATGTAGGTACCAATATTAAATTTTTAGAGGAATTGACAGGTTGGAAATCCGTTCTCCTAAAATTTTGACCTAGATTTGTAAAATAAAAAAAGGGACTCTAGCTTCTCTCAATATTTTTAAGTATGTGTTTAAAACTTTACAAGTATGTTTGTAAATTCCTTAATTTCTGTATAGTGTATATTTATATATTTAAATATTATAAATTATTGCTGTAATAACTTTATTAATCGTTTACATGTGTTTATAGTGGATATCATTTAATTTTATATTGATAAAGTCGTATTGAAAAGTTCTATTAATTGTCCAAGGCGTTTTTTTTTAAAATTAAGTTGACCGATATATGCTGGTTAAAAAGAAGCAAGATTATAGTAAAAAGGGGAAAATCTGGATTTAAATAGTAATAAGTATTTATTTATAGTGCGGAAGTTTTGGTTTTAAATATTGTTTCTCAAACCAGTATAAGGAGATATTTTTTTATTATAGTCTTCTTTTTTTACAAATTACGTGAGTTTAAAATCACATTTTATAATTTATATATATATATATATATATATATATATATATATATATATATATATGTATATATATATATATATATATATATATATATATATATATATATACATATATATATATATATATATATATATATATATATATATATATATATATATATATACATACTTATAATATATATATATATATATATATATATATATATATATATATATGTATATATATATATATATATATATATATATATATATATATATATATAATACATTAAAATTCAGGGTTTCAGTCCGTTTCGCCTAATTCAGTCATCTCCAGGAAACGAGATACGATAGATAGCAAAAAAAGATATGGAACGGGTTTCCACCAGAGAAAGAGAAAACGTGGAAGACCATCCAGATGTTGGAAGAAAGATGTCGACGAAGCCATGGCAACCAGAGAACTCTAGCGAGGGCGACTGGTGGAACCAAAAGCTGTGGAACCCAAAAAGCTGGAAACTGCGGAGCTGTAATAAACATATATATATATATATATATATATATATATATATATATATATATATATATATATATATATATATATATATATATGTATATATATATAT